>JAFIRS010000587.1:0-633577 GCA_018342105.1 Gonioctena quinquepunctata
GAACGATTTGTCGAACAGTTTGTCCTTACCGATCAACTACTTTCGAATATTAGTAAAATAGTTTGACGTCGAGAAAAAGAATCACAAAAAACACAATACTGAAACCACAATCTGAGGAAGGTGGAGTATGACTGAGAATGCAAAACATACGATATCTAGGAAACAAACACAGTCGGTTATAAGCATTACTCGCGTATCACCATTGACATTTTTTGTGATTCCACTGCATAATATCGATAGTTAAATTGTGAAAAATTGTGAATCCCATCGAAAAAAGTCGTCGTCCAAAGGGTTATCATTGTGAATTATTGAGAATTAGAGCGAAACTGTTACTAGCAATGTTGAAAATAAACATAATTCCGGAATGCATTCTCTTTGTACCTACTTTTCATTATTTTTTTTCTGGGAAATTTTAGAAATACACATGATTTTTCCAAAATTTAATAATAATTACAAAAGTTTTAAAACTTCAGTAGAGGAAGAGGATTTTCATATGATATGTAGTCTGATTTTGCAACCCTTTTTTCTGAACGGAAGATGTTGAAACTCAGGATTTAATGAATTTGCAAAAGTTCTGCAAACTTTCGAAGTTTTGAAAAATAGCAATTTACATCCTCTGATAAATTTGCAACCACTTTCGTCAAACGGAAAATATATTTTTTCATTAAATTGTTTTTTTTGAGTTTTAATTTGCAACCTCTTGCGTCAAACGGAAAATATATTTTTTCATTAAATTGTTTTTTTTATTGAAATAAGTATCGAAATTATTACAAAATTTTCAAATAATGGTTGCAAGTGGAGATGTCCTGACGTTGAATATTTTCATTAATTTGCAACCTCGTCTGTAACACGGAAATGAGGGTAAAATCAAAAGAAAAATATTTTCGTATTTGTACTATACCAAAAAAAGCAAAAGTTTTGCGAATCGGGCAGAAAACTCATTTTACCAATTGGTGGCAGTATAATAATTTGCAAACTCTGTTACAATGCGGAATTAATTAAAAATATTTATTTTTGACACATGTGTTATCTGAATAATAAAGATTTTTATATACCTAATAAATGACATTAATTGTGTTACCAAGTTAACTATCGGCCAAGAAGAAGATCGTCAACGGTAGGTGAAATCATTCAATGTTGAAAGCTAACGTTTTCGATATGAATTCAAAACATCATGTTACAATTGGGAATTTGCATAAAAAATACGTAAGAGTACGTTTGATGGAGAATCGAGAATCTCTCGACACATTTTCATAATTTTATTGATTCATTAGAAAATGCAGGAAATATTGAGATTTAAAAAACACTCGTACAGTTGTACATTAGTACGATTAACCTACAACTGTGTTACGTCACAAGGTTCTGTTTACAGAGTAATGAATGCACAGCAGTTTAGTAACATGATTTATTACCAGAATAACAGAAGGCTGACAATTGTATTTTTATGACAGACAACTATTTAACTAACTAAAAACAATGCACATTCATCTAATAGTCCTGGAGCTACAACTGAAATAGAATTGCCTACCAATATGTTTCGCTCTTTATTTAAAAAAAAATTATATATCAAGAAAATGATTCTTACGTGTCGATTACATTTCAGTGCTCCATTCGGATTCAATAGAATTTTCCATGTGAAGTAAGAAAGTCGAGTGGAAAGGTAAATTATAATTTTATTCAATTCAAGAAATACATACATGTAAAAATTAAATTTAAGATGTAATATCAATTTCACAAAAAAAATTTTTCAGCAACGTTTTTGTTTGATGATGAAAATTATGTACTTGCGAGATATACAATCGATAACGTTTTGATATCCTTACTTCTCGTCGATTGCTATAAAGTCATCTTGTGACAAGTGAAAATTTTAAATGAAGAATGATTGCATGTTATTTCTAATGCGATAAAAAAGTAATGTCTTCCCATAGTCTTTTAGCAGAATTTAGCAAAATGTTGTTTTTTCGATTGTTGTATTCGAAAACAGTGATTATAATTAGTTTCAATTTTTTTAATGTTTAAATACGTAACCGTATTATTCTTCGGATGCAATTTCAATTAACCAGTACAAAATATAATAGATATACGCGATGGATAATCAAGTATTTAACTGGACCACTGTAGATATGTCGGTCTAATATATATATATATATATATATATATATATATATATCAATCAAAGTATGCTTTAATATCGGAAGAATACAATTCTCGTTGACAAAGCTTAAGGATACAACTACAATAGGTAATTTGAAATGTATACAATATAAAATAAGATAAAATAAAAATAAGTTATAAGATTTAA
This sequence comes from Gonioctena quinquepunctata, assembly GCA_018342105.1. Classification (NCBI taxonomy): domain Eukaryota; kingdom Metazoa; phylum Arthropoda; class Insecta; order Coleoptera; family Chrysomelidae; genus Gonioctena; species Gonioctena quinquepunctata. Next base: position 2,303 of record JAFIRS010000587.1, read on the forward strand.
CATTAATACTAGACAAGGACTCAAATTACAGCAACGGCCGAGTCAATTCAACATTACAAATAAATAAATAAGTTTATGTATATATGTATGAAAACGTTCTGTTAGCGAATAAAATTACCCCTTGCATGTAACAAAAACTATTAGAGAGTTTCCAGTGATCCAATATGATAAAGGGTTAGATAAATATATTTATATATATACAGTTTAAGATCAGGTTAGTAAGTCCTGGTAGAATTCATCCAACGTAATAGGCTTTTGTAACCAAGATATTTTTTACTTTTATTCTGAAGTGAATACCGTTTTGTATTTCTTTTATGGTGCTAGGAAGATGATTGAATAATTTTCTGCTTTTAAATATTAGTGAATTTTGTGTTAGGGAGGATATAGGCGTTGGAAGTGATACATGGAGTGATAATCGTGTTTTATATGTTGAGGTAGATTTTGCTTTATCTTTATACTTTTTGTGTATGAGACATACTGTCTCTAGAATGAAAAGACATGCCAGGGTTAAAATTCTCTGCTCTAAAAATACTATACGACACGAATCGCGATAATCCAATTTGCAGAACTTTTGTAATTTTTTTAAACAAAAAATCCAAAATTTGTACTAAACAAGATGTCACAAAGTTTTTAACGGAAGCATCAGATGATACATATTTATTTAAAAAAGCTGCTATGATAATTGGACTAAGTGGAGCATGCAGAAGAGAGGAACTGACAAATATGCTTGTTGAAAATGTGATAGACGAAGGATCCGTTTTTAGAATCACTTTACCGAATACAAAAACAAAGGTAATGCGAGAATTTTTTGTAACATCGGGAAATATCCTAGGATTGGATATGGTAGAACTTGTCAGACAATATGTGAAAATACGACCTTGCAACACAAACCATCGACGTTTTTTTGTCACTTATAAAAATAAGAAATGCACGAAACAAACCATTGGAATTCACACCTTTGGTAAAATGCCAAAAGTTATTGCCACTTTTTTGAATTTACGACACCCTGAAGAATATACCGGACATTGTTTTCGGCGAACGTCTGCTTCATTTTCGGCTGATTCTGGAGCTGATCTGTGTACCGTGAAACGCCATGGCGGATGGAAAAGCAATACTGTTGCTGAAGGTTACATCGAAAATTCGAAAGACCAAAAGAAAAAATATCAGAAGCAATTTTTGGTGCCAACAACCAAACAGGATTACAAGTTTACCAAAAAGCATCAACTACTGATGTTAAAACTCTAGAATCCATTGGAATTAATATTGCAAATTGTAGTAATTGCTCTTTTACCATTTATAATAAATAGTTTTGTACATAGTCATTCATTTTGAATAAACTTTTTTGATCTCACCATCACATGTTTTCCATATAGAATTTCATTATGGTACTTAGTACAATAATGAATTAATTATGGGACTAAGTACCATAATGAGCTTCCTTATGTCATCAACATTGAGTGACATAACGTTGTCATTATGACATGCCATCAGATAAACATATTTATGACCCGCGGCAGAGATAATACTACAGCCACGCCTAATCACTTTGCCTATTGTTGCAAATACAGTTTTTATTAGACGACGCAAATTTCACTTAGAATAACACGTCCACGTTGACCGATTGCAAAATAACTTCGATATATACTATATAGAGTAGTATCTTTTAATTCAATATTTTTCTGGCAAGCAAAATTCGGAATACAAGTTACTCACTAATATATTTTTTTCCTTTTTTGAAAAAATAATTTGGTATTCGCAGTTACATATCGGGCCAAACTATTGTTACGAAGGTGGGTCCGTTTCTATTAAACAATAACTCGATTAATTACTGTTCGTTTATCACACAATAATAATAATGCTCTCTGACAATAATTACTCAATCACAGTTTACTACTAAAATGTACCGCTACTGTACTAAATAAACATTTACCTTGAACTCGCTAATATGAATTACTACTTGTTGTTCTGCGTACGCTCGATCTTATATACAATTGTTCTCTGTATACAAAAGCTTCGAGTCCGTTCGTGGAAACATCTCGATGATTCCATGTTTGTCGTCGGAAATCTCCAACGGTTGCATCGCCTGCATGTGCGAGATAAATTATGCAATGGTGTGCTGTACTTAATTTCGTCGATGATTTTATTTTTATTACAAAGATTTTTTTCCATAAACCTTTTCCAAGAAGTCAAAAAATATTAATGAATATCACTATATTTTACAGGTGATGGCGTTTGATGTATCTAGCTGGAAGCTGAGTGGGACGGATACTATTCAATTTTTTCGATTATGACAAAGATTTTTTTCCATAAATTTCAGCTCATTATGTTCCTAAAGTTTTTATTTTTATTTCGACAATGGTTCGTCAATAATTCATTTCACATGAATATAAAAAAAAAAAGATTTTTTAATTGTAGATAAAAATTATATTATGAGAATACCAAATCATTTTATGTCCGATTTTATTTCATTTTAGTTATAAAAACAGTCACGTTGGAAGTAAATTCAAATATAAACTTGAGGTAGAGTTAAATTCAAACAAACTCTATATCTTCGATAAAGAAACGTAGACTAGATGAAGTAACAAACATACCTGGCCAAAGAAGTTATTTGTAAGTGAAATCTAAACAAGGAGAGCAATGGCCGATACGCTCAAATATTAAATAAGTATCTGAAATATTATCAATTCAAATCAATTGAATATTTCTCGGTGATGCGTTCTCATAATGAACGTGCGCCATTGAAACAACATTAAATAAGCTGCAGTTGATAATCCACCGAACACGATTATCAACTGCTGCGTTGCCATTTCGGTTATAGTGTATCTGATATGTGAATATTGCAATATTTGCTCCCAGCAAGCCAAAATAACTACTAGAAATAATAAATAATAAAAAAAACAAAAACTGATTAAATTATTGTCATTTCTCAAAATTCAACTTGACAACAACAAAATTGGTAAATATTGTTTACGAATCAAGTCTTCATAGATATTAAAATACTCAACTAATTATTCTTCTCCGTTTATTTACACTTCATAAAACAATAAATCCCGACAACTGAGTACCTCAATCAAATTCATCGCCGAAAATACACCACGCACTTCACTGGACTGTTTTCAGGCTTGAACTTAACTTGTTTTCGCTCGCATACGCTGTCTTTTATAAAGGTCATCAACACATAGAGTATTCCCGGCGGCTGCTTCTAGATCATTCTAGCCCCATTCGATGATTATGCGGTGTTCTGGAAGCTTGCCGTGACGTCAACAGTCACGTGACCAACATACAGTGGCGTAATGTATTCGTTTTCGTAACAATATTATGAATAGATGTTGCTTTGAAGTATATTTGTGCATTACTAATGTTGTTTACATTACTTGAACTTTATCTAAAATTCGAACTATACCTCAAATATAAACTTTACAATTGAAATATTTTATTCTACCTCAGAGCTGAAAATAGTTATCTCTAGGTTTGTGCAACTGAACCCTGTATAGAGTAGTTACCATCAACTATATTTCCACTGATCGTCTCAACGATGTTGGAAAAAAAAGTACACTCAGATTCACTCTCAAAAAAGGTGAGAAACAACAGTGGACTGGAATGAAATTCAACTCTGAATTTAACACTGTGTTGCTTTTCAAATCTTCATATTCAGCATCAGCTCTTTACAACTTCCTACAGATATTGTGGTACAATTTTTTTTCTTTTGAGCTTTCCAACAACATTGCTTATTCTCTAACAAAAAATGTTTGGATCACTTAAAAAAAAAGAGTGTTCTTTAGACCACACGACTGAAGTAAAACTTCTTTAGCTCCATCTATATGTATGTATGTATGTATATATATATATATATATGTTTATATATGTTTATATATGTATATATGTATAATATATACATGTATATACATATACATATATTAATTTTCTAATAACCTATAATTTCATTATTTTAGTTTGGTAAATTTAGTAAATTATTATTAGTCATGAATGATTATAAGCATAAAATAAAAATTAATTTACCTAACTCCAATAATTTGTCTCGGTTTTTGTACATGATCTATAGTGGGAATTTCATCATCATCATTGGCTAAAAGGAGAACTGCTTCCCACAATTAAATTAAATAATTACAACTTGGGTCAGTTTCTACGGCAGATCAAATTCTGAACATGGAGGAGTTGCAATATATGTACATAGAGCTATAACAGCTGAAGCGATAGACGTTAAATGTTGCTGCCATGAGGTTGATGCAGAATTTACTGCAGCTCTAGTATGTAATGTTCTAGTGATCTGTGTATATAGGTCAGGAAAGGGTGATTTATGAATTTTATAGAAGCATTTGAACAACTGTTAACAAAAGTAAGTCTCAAATTTGAAAAAATTATAATTTTGGAGATTTCAACGTAGATTTTTTGAAGGAAACACGGGAAAAAAATATACTTACAAATTGCCTCAACTCGTATAACTTGAAGTATTTAATACTGGAGCCAACGCGGGTAACAGAAAAATCAGCTACATGTCTCGATAATGTGTTAATAAATTTCAACCAATACAAAAGAGCAGTAAATGTCATTAAAGAAAACATATCTGATCACTATGGGGTAGACATTCATTTAGAGGTAGTACATCTGGAAACTGTAAGAGCAGAATCATTTTGTCGACCTATAACAGAGTTAGGCAAAGCTGAATTTAGAAATATTATCAACAGTATAAATTGGTCTGAATATTATAATTCAAATGATCAAAATTTTTTGGCAAAGTTTTTGAGTGAAGAATTAAAATATGCAGTGGATGTAGCTTTTCCACAGAAAAAAATAAGAAAAAAAAACATCAAAGTAAATTGGTTTGATAGTAAGTTGGAAGAAATGAGGACTGATCTTAGTAATAAGAAAAACTTGTGGTTAAGTATAGGTAATCTATGTCTGAAAGAGGAATATAATAAGTTTAAAGGTGAATATAAAAAAGCAATTAAGGAAGCCAAGTCAAACTCCTACAACAATTTAATTTTGATGAGTGACAATGTAAGTAAAACCGCATGGTCTATCATAAATAATTTTAACAATAAATCCGATAAAGTCTTGAAGAATAGTAAATTAACAGCAAATGACATGAACAACTTCTCCGCCGATATAATTGATAAATTAATTGCTAACATTCCCCCATCATGTAAAAAAGGGTCAGATTTGTTGAATATCTCTGTTAAAGATTCAGTTTTTTTAAGACCTACAAATGGAACAGAAGTCTTCAACGTGATTTCATCACTTAAAAATTCAAAAAGCATGGACCCTTACAATATTAGTCCAACAATTATAAAAATTGCAAATGATATGATGACTGAACCCATTGTTCATTTAATAAATGTATGTTTCTCAAATGGAGAATTTCCAGATTTTTAAAGCTGTGCAGAGCCACACCCATCCACAAACAAGGTGATATAAATGACTGCAATAATTACAGGTTTATTACTATAACCCCTGTATTGTCTAAAATTATCGAAATAATTTTAAAGAGGCTTATAAATTATTCTAGAAGGAGGAGGATATATAAGTGAAAGGCAGTATGGTTTTAGAAAGTTACATTCAACCACTCAAGCCGTAACAGACATTATTCATATAGTAGCAAAAAATAAAGACTTGGTATAGTAACCAGAGCTATGTTATGAGACCTTTCGAAAGCTTTCGATAGAGTATGCCACGACATACTTCTAAATAAGTTAGAAAAATATGGGATAAGAAGCAATATATTGTCTACAACAACACTACATCAGATATACAGGTAATCAAACATGGGGTTCCCCAAGGATCGGTGTTGGGTCATCTGCTGTTCATTTTATACATAAATGATTTACCATTATATGTTGGCATTGCGGATACTTTTCTTTATGCAGACGACGCCTCTTTTATAATTAAATCAAGTAATACAGGTAGACTTGAAGAGTTATCAAAAGAAACTCAAGAAAAATTTGAACAATACTTCAATGCAAATGTATTGTGTTTGAATAATGATAAAACTAAAATCATAGATTTTAACAAAAGAACGAATAATGATAACTAAAAAAACGTGCGTTTACTAGGATTTCACAAATTACAGAAATAAAAAAGAAACTGTCCAAAGGTCGCTTTGCCCTGAGGAGAATGAGAAGCGTGGTAAGCAAAGATGTACTTAGAATTGCATATTTCGGTCTTATACAATGCCATTTACAATATGGGATATTACTATGGGGATCAGTATCAGCAGCAAATGATGTTTTTATATCCCAGAAAAAAATTATCAGAGAGATGGTTCGAGCTAATTTCAGAGATCATGCAAAACCTTTATTTATTGATTTAGAGATTCTTACGGTACCATGTCTATATATACTGGAAGCTATCTTATACGTACATATAAATAAAGATAAATACACTACTGGGGCACTTATACATGATTACAATACTAAAAGCAAAGAGGTCATTAGAACAGCAAAACGAAATTAGTAAATACTGAAAACAAACCGAAGTATTATATGGCAAAATATATAATACGCTTCCAAAGGAATGGAAAAACTATCAAAAAAAAAATTAAAATTTGTGGTGAAGCAGGCTCTTTTGAGCCAAGCATTTTACTCAATAAATGAGGTTTTTGATGCTGTCTGGCCTGTTGATTAAAGGCAAAAGGCACTAAGGAAATTGTTTCAATTTTAAATGTGTTTTTTAAGAATATGTGTTTAATATATATTTTTAGGTTACTTAGCTATATTTGTAATGTGATTTGTATATCTTTTCTATTTTCTATGACGTGTCTAAACAAATTATGTGTGTTTGTTTTCAAGTGTACATAATATTGTAACATAAAGACCAATAAATTCTTATCTTATCTTATCATCAACTTCCATTTGATTATTGTCATGTTCAATCACGATGTCACCAATTATTTGTAATGGTGAACCTCTACAATTAATAAGTATTTTATTATTTACGTATTAGTTAAATTTATGTTATCCTATTTTAAAAATTTGCTGAAGTAAATTGTAGAAACGCGAGGCCGAAATACGGAAGAGTAACAAGGTGAAAGAGAGAGAGAGACAAGAAAAGGACAGAGAATCAAACGCGCCCCAATGTCGAGGGTAGAATGCCGCGTATTAGTAGAGGGAGAAAATAGACAAGGAAAAAGGAACGCTGCATATGACGCTACGCATTCACCAGCTTACTCCCCAAATCAAGCGTGCGTAAAGAAGTTTTACTTCAAAAAATTTCATGCCAACAGGAATAAATAACCATTTTATGTAGAAAGTAAAGTAGACAATATGCAATTTTACGATGGTCCATGGATTTTTTGGCATGAATTGAACAAGGCCCTCACACCAACGGCAATCCTTAAGCGCGAAAAATTCGCATGACACTCATAAATTCTTGTGGAATTGGTTTGAGCCGCGTAAATACATACAACCATATATTTATTAACTACAAATATTAACAACACTCCATAAGACCCGATGTAAACAAAAGTGAAGTGACGAACATCAGTCTTTCCGTTTTCATACGGGTACTTGGAAAGCATTGCGCATGTGCAACTATGATTACGTTACATGAAATAAATGTGTTTAAAGCTAGGTTATTTATTTGATGTTCTGACCAGAAAACACACAATTGGAACACAGTGAAATTCATAATACGTTTTAGTTTGTTTCACTTCCAGTTTTTGGTTATGTTACCTTGGTGGGAATTTGCAACAATAGGCCAATCAATAGAGATTTTCTGCTCTATTGATTCTGTGACAAAAATACTACCAGGAAACCGACTGTGCCATCATACGAAAGACGGTTCGTAGTTACATCCTGTTATGTTTTCAACTCGCAATTGTCATTGCTTAATTTGTTATAAACATTTAAAGGCATTTTTTTTGTCTTTTTTGACAATCTTATAAAACGTATAAAAAAAATCCCACGCTTTTACTTAAACACCCGTACAGTACGAGGGGAAAAATTGCTGCAATTTTTTTTTTTTTGTTCTGGTTCCCACGAAAAGGGATATCCTGTAATGTTCAGAGAACATCGTGGGAACCAAGGGAAAGAAGGTAGGAGTTGGTGTTCTTAAATTTCTGGAGGTTGTATGCCTCGGGGAACACCTCCCTAGGCAATGAGTTCCAAAGCCTCGCTGTTCGTTGGATGAACGAGTCTTTGGAAAGTGATGTTCTGCAGGTCTCCAAAGTGACCACGAAGGGGTGTGATGACTGAACTTGACGGGTTAGTCTCGAAGAGACTGCCAAAGCAGGAACGATTGTTGATATTTCAGAAGAGCATCGCCCATGAAAATATCTATAAAATAGAGACAAATCGCAAACTTTTCTACGGTGTTCCAGACAAGTGAGCGAGTTTGTAAGCGAGGCATCACTGTGTTACTTCCTCGTGCTCTCAAATCAATAGGCCAGCGATCCTTCACTTATATCGCCCCTAGACTGAGAAACATGTTACCAGGTTGGATGAAATCAATAAACTCCTTAAATTTATTCAAAAAGAAAGTGAAGGCTTGGATTTTGTCTATAAATAGGAACAATTTACACAACCTGGTTAACTCAGGATGAAAAGAAAATTATCAACAAAGCATTAAGTACAGATCTCGATTTCTTTAAATGCTAGACCTGGATGCGTCATAGGTGGTCCGATTTCAATGTTTCAAAGATTTCGAGAGTGGAAGTACAGTACTACAAAACGTATATTCTCATTTTGCGTTATACTGCTGCAAAATAGGTGAAAAATACTTGCAAAAATGACCGAAAATTGGCGAGCGCGAGAAACCAGCTGAGTAGGGGGGTAGAGCTGCAGAGCGGGGAAGCGTATGTTATGAATCTGCTGCTCTACCCCCCCTCCTCAGTCGCTTTCATGCACTCGCCCGTTTTCGGTCGTGTTTGCAAGTATTTCTGACCTATTTCGCAGCATTTTAACGCAAAATGAGAATAGAGATCTGCTGCAATAAAGTGCATTAAAAAAATTAATTGCAATTATGCCGAAACTAATAATCCAACAGTGTCTGATTGTTTCATACTTAAAGTACATATCAATCACTACTATGTTGTGGAGAGTCTGCTTTAAAACAAAAAAAAATGGCAGTATTATGAATTTAAAAAAAAACGCAATATTTTCGGTTTTTCTCCGTTACTAATAACGTCGTGCTAAGGCTCATTTTCTTTGCATGTTGATTCTCTACAGTTTGTCCATTGAAAACATCTAGATTGCTTCATTAGTTTTCATGTTCATTTAAATATTTATAACAAATTAAGCAGTGATAGTTGCGAGTAGGAAACAACAGGATATAACTACGGATCTTCTTTCGTATGATGGCACAGTCGGTTTCCTAGTAGTATTTTTGTCACGAAACAATCTATACCTATTGATTGGTCTACAAATGGAATGAGCTGGTCATACTCAACGAAAATGTAATGCAGACAATAGAAATATTTTTTGTGTCCATTTGAAATTGTGAACCCAAGATTTTAACATCTGATAGGGAGTCCTTCAACGATACTGTACGATACCACCACAGCCCAAACTGAGTTTACCACTCGGAATCATATAATTTGGTATCTCTTCATCAATACTTCGTTAACATAAATATTTTTTTCATACTTGAACATAAACTCTTCCAGATATATCCCCTTTGCATTTTTTTTGTGTCAACTGTTTTGAAAAAGCATATTGGAAAATTTGTCAAATACTTCAGTTCGTTTTGGTATCCCGGATTTAATGATATACAAAGAGTCTTTTCAATTTGGGTAACGTATCGTTTGAAAATGATTTGCCTGAAATACTCCAAGAAAATTTAAAACCATGTTTTATTCACTGTGTATTTTTATAATCATTATGAAGAGTAGTATAACTTGTTAACCAGAGTTGACAAATTATGAACATATTGCATATTCTAGTCCACTTGATAATTTTATAGTTCATCAAATTGTGGGGAGTTATATTGTATGCAGTAAACTGATTAATTTTTACAATTTTATAATCTCATCATTATTTGTTCAATTTAGGTATTGTTACGGACTTCTACTGGGTGTTCTCGACTATGCCTCCTTAAAATTTATAATAAATGGATCAAATTTATTGAATATTCTGAGTAATAAGACTTTCAAAAAACATGTCTTCGAGATGAGAGTTCTGATAGGTACAATTTGACTGGCGCCTCCTTTCCCCTCTCAAGAATACAATTAGCCTTGGTTTCCTCCAAAGTCGCAGTCGCTGACGACTACGAGCGGGTAGCCGCACCAGGTCGTCACGACCCTACCCTGCAGACTCGTTTTTTTCGGATCGACAGTACTGGGAACTTAGATATGTGATTCACCAGTTATTCATCATCTATTGAAGCTATATCTTCCGTTTTTAAAAAAAAATTGAGATGTAATTAGTGTTATAACTGGCAAATACAAACTATTACATACCTATCATAACGAATCGTTTTAATACATGCTTTATCAGCTTCACCTGTATATATGTAGGGAATGTAGGTGATGGAATCTTTGAAAGTAATGTTTACCCATTTCCAGACGTCCGAACTAAATTAAAATTTTAATGTATTAAGAACCATGACAATAAATAATTTCATATGACCTGATATTCTTACCAAGATCGTCAGAAAAAATATTCAAAGATAGTGCAAATGCACAGATTCACCAAAATGCAGCATGCCTCTCATTCATCATAATTTCGAAAAAACTTCCATCCCATGGGATGAATAAATTAAAGAGTTTTCCTTTAGTAGTCTTCTTTAGTCTTCTATAACAATATGGACTAAAAAGTTGAAAATAAAATTATAATTTGAAAAAACTGAAAAATACGCTTATATGCAAAGGGATAAAAATTTAAAGTAATAGAATAAAGATTTAACTAAAAACGTAATCTTTGTAAGAAAGCGTGGAGAGTTTTACTCATTTTTTTATAATGATTAAGATAAACCTGATGTCAAGCACCTCACGCTTTTTTACATAAAGAAAATTTTTGGTCGAATACCTGTATTATTATTTCAAATTTTAATCCTGCATATAACCAGATTTTTATTTTCTAAACTATTATTATATTTACTCTGCTGTGGAAAAATACAGTAAAGAAAACAGCGCAAAACCATCTGTTTCACCGTCAAATTTTTACGAAATGGAAGTGCGTCTGCTCCCGGGGCTGTCAAGCGACCGGCGCACAGTGGAGTATTTGAGGCAAAAACCTGGCCAAAAAAATGTTTAAAAGTTTATTACAGTTAAAACTATTGCTGTCGACTTTGACTTACTTTGTAATTGTAAAAACCCTTTATATATATATATATATATATATATATATATATATATATATATATATATATATATATATATATACACGCATCAAAATTATGGAACAAATTCGATATTTCGCAAACCATGTACTTTTGACAAAAATCCTGAAATAGGTCGATTTTATTTTAAAATGACGATTTTTTTTGTATATTCTAAAGAGGTTTATGTCACTGGTTTTGACATGGTGACGTAATCGGTAATTTTTAAATTGGAATAGATGTCTTGTGATACCCTCATCGAAAGGCCTTTCAATACTGCATTCAATGATAATAATTAATTAGATTTTTTTTTTTACAGGGTGAACAAAATTAATATTTTATTTCAATAAAGAGAATAACTTTATATCCAACAAAAAAAGAACAGTTGAATAAGATGTTCGAAATGCCATCCACCAGTCTCCTTTGACAATAAGCAAATCTACGGACACATTCCTCTTGCACATTGCGAATAACTTCCGGGTAATTCTGTTAATTTCGATCCTAATTCGATTTTCCAACTCTTGTAGATTTTGCGGCCTATCTACATAGACCTTCGATTTCAAATAACCCCACAAGAAAAAACCCAGGGGCGTAAGATCTGGCGATCTTGGGGGCCCACTTTATCGGTCCGCGTCTACCAATCCACCTCCTAGGAAACAGTTATTCAAAACTCGCGAACATCACGTGCATAGTGCGGGGTGCACCATCTTGTTGCAACCAAATACTTTCATTTGGTGAGTTAGGATTGTTGGCGTTTGGAAAAATATCGGCAAGGCTAGGTAAGAATTCATTTCTGAAAATTTCAAGTAACGCTCCCTGTGAATTTCTTCGAAAATACGGGCCAATAATCCTGTCGTTTATTATCCCTGCCCAAACATTGACTTTCTGAGGGTATTGAGTATGCCCGTCCATCATCCAGTAGAGGATTATCCCTACTCAATATCTGCAATTCTGACGATTTACTGAACCATTTAGGCAAAACATAGCCTCATCGGAAAACAGAATTTGTTTTTATAAAACGTGGATTGCGGTTACAAAATCCTGCATTATTTCACAGAACTCCACACGGCGATCGGATCATCATCATTGAGTTGTTGATGTAGCTGTACTTTGTATGGATGGTACTTTTCTGCTTTTAGAATACGTAATACAGAACTTTGGGATATGTCAAGGTCTGCTGCAATTTGTCGTGAAGTATTGTGAGGGATTATTTTCTACACCCAATAGAACATCAAGTTTCATGTTTTCTTCTATTTTAGGACGTTCAGCATTCGGAATATGTTTGACATGACCAGTTTCTCTAAATTTTTTCTCAATCTTACTGACTGTTGAACGACTGATAGGTCTATTTGAGTACTTCGCTTTGAACAAGTCGCATACCTCTTGCTGAGTTCTGGTTCTATCTCCGCATCCAATAAAAATTAAAATTTCTATGCGTTGGTTTCACTTAAAGTAGCCATAGTTTACTTTTAGAACCTTTTCACTTAGAATTTGTGAAGAATATTTGTTGATATTTCAACTGACATTTATTTGACACTAACTTGCCTATTATGGCATTAATTTGTGATTGTCTTTTGTTTTCATTTTAGACTAGAAATAGCTAATATTAATTTGAAAGGATCCGTTGGTGTAGTAGAGCACTGACTCACTAGTCTGCCAGGGCAGTCTGAGGGCTTAGAGCTTGGCCCAAAAAAGTTAAATTTTGCATTTTCAACACGCTTTTATTATCTTTACTTGAAACTAAATTACCCACAAAGTAATGAAATCTTGGAAGTTATATTCACCCACTTCACCAATCTTCCGAATAACTGAAATTTGTCACATATATCAAGGACCGATGACAATACAAGAATTTCATAATCTAATGTAATAATAATAAAATATATTTTTCCAAACGCCAACAATCTCAACTCACCAAATGAAAGTATTTGGTTGCAACAAGATGGTGCATCCCCGCACTATGCACGTGATGTTCGCGAGTTTTGAATAACTGTTTTCCTAGGAGGTGGATTGGTAGACGCGGACCGATAGAGTGGCCCCTAAGATAGCCAGATCTTACGCACCTGGAGTTTTCTTGTGGGGTTATTAGAAATCGAAGATCTATGTAGATAGCCCCAAAATCTACAAGAGTTGAAAAATCGAATTAGGATCGAAATTAACAGAATTACTCCGGAAGTTATTCGCAGATTGCAAGAGGAATGTGTCCGTAGATTTGCTTATTGTCAAGAGACTGGTGGATGAGCATTTCGAACATCTTATTTAACTGTTCTATTTTGTTGGATATAAAGTTATTCTCTTATTGAAATAAAATATTAATTTTGTTCACCCTGTCAAAAAAAAAATCTAATTAATTTATCTTGAATAGCGTATTGAAAGGCTTTTCAGATGAGGTACACAGACATCTATTCCAATTTAAAAATTACCGATTACGTCACCATGTCAAAACCAGTGACATAACCTCTTCAGAATATACATAAAAAAATCGGCATTTTAAAATAAAAATCGACCTATTTTAGGATTTTTGTCAAAAGTACATGGCTTGCGAAATATCAAATTTGTTCCATAATTTTGACGCGCACTGTATATATATATGAAGGGTATTTATATATATATATATATATATGTTAAAGTGGATTTGTTGAAAACTTCTTTTTAAAAACTTTTTATTTTATTATAATATAAATACAATTTTACGTATATGAAAATACACGGACGACTAAGGGAATAGAAGTCAATTTTACGGGTATGAAAATACACGGACGACTATGGGAATAGAAGTGACGCTCCTCTGATCGGGACATCCTTTTATAAGTTCGGAAATGCGAGCAGAACCTGCGTCTTGTTTACGATTCTGGATGCTTCTTGGGGCCCAGGTGTCCGGATGCTGACTATGCTGTCCTTCTTGACCTTGCAACATTGTTGCATACTACGTCGCCAATAACTGCGTGAGAATACGGTGATTTTTCGATATAACAACTCCTTCTTTGAAAAAGTTGATGCTAAGGTGCAGCAACTTTTAGGCGTGGACTCTGTTGGTACAGGAATTCCAGTTCTATGACTTCTTCTTCAATGTCTTCACCAAGATGTATACTAGGACGTCTTCTTGGAGGAAAGAGCCTGGAAAGGACACTCAGGGGAGAATGTTGGCCTGGAGGTTTTGGGGGATGATCATCTCCTCTTGATGTCATAATTCCTATTTTTACAGATTTATGTTTCCTACACTTACAGAAAACATATGAGATGATCAAACAGACAATTAATACAATAATAAAATAAGTAAACCAAGAAATATGTTTCGTAACGAAAGGTTCATTCATAATTTTATCAAGATCATCAGAGTATTGACTCAATTTATGTTGTGCAATATTTAAATCATCAACGTTTAGTTTACTTAATTTCAATGGTTTCAGGACAGGCATATTATGTTTTTCAGGAAGGTGCTTACAGCATTCAAATGGTATCAGAATAGGATTACTATTATAAGTAATATTTTTCTCAAGAGTTACGTGCATGGAATGTACTCTGGTGTTACCACAAAAAGCATTACAATCTGCCTTAATTTCAAAATTGAATTGTTTTGAATAATTTTGGTAAATGGTTCAACATTTAAACAGGTTATTGTCAATGGTAAAGGATCTGATAGTGTTATTAACCAGATATTCGGATCCAAATTAAATACATTATAGTCCTTTGCAAAAAGTAGAGACATCTGACAAGTTCTAGGTATTTTGACTGAATATTTAAATAATTGAGCTTCACAAATAGCATCATTATCTATAGGAAATGGTAAAATGTTTGAACAAATTCTCAAACTAGGGCCTACAATTTTACAATCATCTAAATTTTGAAGTGTAAAATACAACATGGAATCATCTTCTTTCGCTATATATTTTGAGTTTGTAGGTAAAATATGAGAAAGTCCAGTCCTGTTATCAGGGATAGGAATGGGGTATAATTGATAGGAAGTATATAATTCAGGTTCAACAAGAGGGATTTTGAGAATAAAAACAACTCGTGATTCGGTCTGAAAGGCCTGAAGTTCAATCAAATCCAAATATTGAGCAATGGATGAGATTTTTGCAGGAAGGGGTAAATAACTTTTCTTCACTGATTGTGAAATATCTTGAAGGGCATGTTCTAAATCCCATGGCGTAATTATTGAAGTATGGAGTATTTTTAATCTTGCGAAAGTGATTGAATCCAAAATGTCGTCTAAATATGATTCAATAAACAAATAACTTTCCATAAGTGATTCACAGACTTCCAAAGTTTTACTTCTGAATCTATGACTAATACATCATTTAAATATCTGAAATGGAATCTTCGATTTCCTTAAGATCCTTGTTGAATGTCTCCTCGTCAATTTGTAATTTTTGAATAGTTGTATTAAAACTTTTTATTACTGATGTAGTTACTGAGATTTGATTTTTCAATAGGTTTTCCAATTGATATTCATCTCGCGTAATTTTATTAATACATTCGTTGAAATATTCACCATCACTGCTATCCAAATTGCCGGTAATGGCTTTCCAAAAAGTACCAATACCATTAATCAATCCTCTTTTTACTCGTTTTCTTTTTTCAATATGGTTTGTATCTAAATATATTTCTTCAAGTTTTGAATCTAATGATTCGGCAATTTGTGTTAATAAACTAACATGAGTTTTAGCTTTTGCATAAAGAAAGTTTATCCCTGTATTTTCAGTTTCTAAAAATAATACTAAGCTTTTTAATAATTCATGATTATGATTCAAAGCGTTGCCTACTGCAAATATATCTTTGTAAACAAGTAATGTCCACTTCTCATTTGAGAGCTTCAGATTGTCCTTTTGATGATAATAAATACCTATGGTATTGTTGATGGGGACCACATCGTATTGTCCGAATGCCATCGCTGTAATTACCGCGATAACTGGGAGGAACAGCATTTTTATCTGAAATGAATTTATTCAGAATAAAGTTTCATTCTATCGAAATTTATTTTTGATTGTTGGTTTGTTTCTAAATTCTTTAAGAGTGCTGAATTTTTAAAAATTTCAAGTATTTGAAAGGGTCCATTAAATTTATTTTGAAGTTTATTTCCAATCTGACTCTCTTTAACGTAGACTTTATCTCCTACCTTATAGTCAGGGGGATCATGTTTAATATCTTTATCGGAGCGTATTTTAGCTTTTTTCCTTACTACGCTCCGTTTTTGTCTAGCAATCTGGTAATAATACGAGATTCGATTATTCAAGTCTCGAATATATTTAGTTATTAAATTCTTTTCATTATATAAGGTTTCAGGTGGTCTAGTCGAGGTGTGTCGAATATTAATTCGTACAGGGGTGAATCCATGAGTTTTATTTTTTGTGTTATTGTAACAAATAACCGCATATGGGAGAACATTTAAAGGGTGTTCATCAGGGTTTTCCGTTTGATGTGCTCTAATCATTTCCATCAGGGTTGCTAGAAATCGTTCTACGCTTGCATTACTTTGAGGGTGATTTACACTTGAAAAGGTCAATTTGATGTCGTATAATGTACACAGTCTTTCATAGTATGATTATTAAATTCTCTTCCACTATCACAATGAATTCTTAAAGGTGTTCCGTAATGTTGAAAGTATAATAAAAGTGTGTTAACTACTGACTTTGCAGATTTATCTTCTAATGGATAAGCCTGGGTAAATTTTGTAAGTTCATCTCGAATTGTTAAAGCATAGTTTTTATTTGGAATTTCCATAATGTCGATATTAATTCTTTCGAAAGGTGTTTTTGGTGTTTCAGTTAGAACTAATGGATTATTTAAATTTTGCCTGCAAATTTTAGTTTTTTGGCATGTTTCACATTGTTTCACATATTTTTCTACATCTGTAGTGATTCTGGGCCAATTATACTTTTCTCTAATTCTTCTTAAGGTTTCATTAATACCTCTATGTAAATTTGCCTTTCCATTATGATATTGATCTAGAATCCAGGGGATTTGATCTTGATCTGGGACCTGAACTATATCTTGCAAATTTGAAATTTAATTTCGTATCATCTGCTAAAATGTATGACAACATTTCTTGAATTGGGAGATCTGGATTATTTTCAACATGATATATTTGATTTGATTCAAAAATGTGTCGATCTCTATAAAGGGAACTAAACATATATTCGATTGCATTTTCGGGATCATACGGTATAGGAATCATGAAATATTTCCTATTTTTTATGGATTTACTAGTTAAAACATTAATTTTGTTATACTGAAAATTTAATTCTTCTTCAAAAATGTCTTCGAAAATTTTTTCATGTATATCTGTTGTTTTATTTCTTTGTGGAAAAACAATTATGTTCTTATGATTCTTGTCTAAAAGTTGTTCGTTCGTAAACGCAAATTTTGAATAATCAATCAATGATTTTTCTTTGAAAAGTCTCGAAAAAATAGTTAATTCCTCTAAGACAGTTTCTTGAGCTACTTCGGTTTCAGTGTCAGATATTTCTTCCTCATCTTCATTTGCCATTAAAATATTTGAATGGAATTTAGCACATTCTTTGAAATAATTAATTTTAATTCGTGATAAGGCATCTGCGTTCTTGTTGATTTTCCTGGTTTATAAATAATTTCGTAAGAGTATTCTTCTAATTTCAATCTCCAGCGAGCAAGTCTGCTACCTGGATCTTTTATTGAAAATAGCCAAGTTAAAGGTCTATGATCTGTTACTAGAATAAATTTTCTACCGAATAAATAGGGTCTGAAATGTTTCACTGCCCATACTATTGCTAATAATTCTCGTTCAATTGTGGAATATTTCGTTTCTGCGGAACATAAGGTTCTTGAAGCATAGGCAATGGGAAGATCTTTTCCAATGGGACCTTGCGAGAGTATAGAGCCGATTGCAAAATTACTTGCATCACATGTTAAAATAAAGGGTTCATTGAAATTCGGATAAATTAAAATTGGACTTTGAACTAGGAAATTTTTCAAAGTTTCAAATGCCAAAGAGCATTCTGAAGTGAAATTGAAAGGGACATCTTTTTGTAATAGGTGTGTTAAAGGTTTGGAAATTTTTGCAAAGTTAGGAATGAATCTTCTATAATAACCAGTTAGTCCAAGGAAAGATTTTATATCTTTAGGATTCTTTGGTTGTGGAAAATTTTGAACACATTCTACCTTTTCGGGATTCGGTTTAACTCCGTCCTTAGTAATTATATGTCCTAAATAAACGACTTCCTTTCTTAGAAACTCGCATTTATCGGGTTGAATTTTTAGGTTAGCTTTCTGTAATCTTTTAAAAATTTCCGTTAGTCTCATAATATGTTCGTGAATGGTTGCTGAGTATACAATGATATCGTCCATATATACTAGACATCTCTCGTTTTGAATACAAGTGGACTTTACTATATTTTTCTATTTTATTTTTGATATACATAATTTATTTTATATATTTTTCGGGTGGTCTACCCGAAGTATGACCTGAAAATTTCCTTTCAGGCGGTCTACCTGATTTGTGAGGATAAGGTTTAATTTCAGGAGGACGCAAAGCTTGTCCAAATACAATTTTAAATTTGTCGAAATTCTGTTTTTCGAATTCGCTTCTGAAATCTGGATGTGAAAAACAATTTCTAACTTCTTGATTCTGAAATATGTTTCTATTATTGGTTTGAGTTTTTTCAAAATTTTCAAATGTTTCTAATGATTCATCTGTATCATTAATTATTTTCGGGGTAATATTTTTTCCAATGATTTTCGTAATATTTCCTACGAATTTTGAAACGTCAATATTTTTTGTAAAATTGTTTTTTAAATTTACATTCTTTAGGTGTGAGAAAATTAGAAATTTTAATTTTTTGTTCAGCAATCTTCGAGTTTAATTTTAATTCAGAACTTCCTTCTGTTTTCGAATCAACAAAAATATTTTCAAAAATGTTGGGTGTTTTTGGTTTTACTTTTGGGTCAATTTTGATTGGGGTTTCAATTATTTCTTCTTTCTGGGCTAACAGTATAGCCTCAACATTTTTCAAATCGCTTTTCATTTCAAATGGGTGTTCTATTATTTCACCTATCGAAATAATATTTTCTATTTTAGTGTTTATAATTAGAGGGACTTTCAAATTTTCTAGTGAAATTTGTTTTTCGATTTTGAAAAGAGGGACTTCTTTGAAATTTGTAATTAATTTTCGATTTTTAATGTCAACTATACCATCATAGTGTTCTAAAAAATCTGAACCTAAAAGTCCGTCGAATTCCATGTCAAGATCGTGAATATAAATCTTATGTAAATCTGTGTCGTTGAAAGGAATCATAACAGATTCTTTAATTACAATTTTTTCATTACTAATACCTTGTATAGACAAATTTTCAGGTGATCGATAATAAGTATATTTTTTCTACAGCATGTGGTTTGAAAATTGAAATTCCGCTCCTGTATCAACTAAAATTTTGAATTTCCCTGTAGAATCATTAATGTAATACAAATTATTGGAGTTTACTGTATTTAAATAAATTTCTGGTAATTGTTGATTTGTGATGGGTTTTGAGATTGAGATTTCACTGTATTCGTGCAATTGATCTTCTCAGGTTGTTTGTCTCGTATTTCTAATAAATTCGTTTGCGTCTAGGTTGTTCATAATCTGATCGTCTGGAATTTCTTCCACAATAGGCGGTTTGTCTCGGTCTACGCGCTGGTAAAAATCCTGCGATTGTAATTCGTCTGAATAATCATAACTGTTTACGTACGATTCATCATAATACTGCGAATAATCATTTTCAATGTCAGATGGAAAGTAAGAGTCTTCTTGATAGTAAAAGTTGTCATAATCAACATATGATTCTGGTTCATAATGTTCATTAAAATGATGAGTTCTTTGATTCGGAAAATTCGGGTTTTTCTGGATAACAGAAGGTCTTATTTGGTTTTGTTGAATGGTTCTCATTTGTGATGGATTTTGTTGGAATTGATTTCGTTGAAATTGTATTAGTTGTTGATTTGGAAATTGTTGTGTTCGAGTGTTCGGTATACGTTGTGAGTTTTGGAACTCTGAAAGTTTGGATTTGGATTCCTATTGAAATTTGGATTCGGATTTTGATAGAAATGAGGGTTTTGATAATATTGGGGATTTTGATTTGAATGAGAAAAATTGGGATTTTGATTTCTATGAAAAGTTGAATATTGGATTCGTGGATTAGTTGGTAATCTTCTTGGTTGAAAAGAAGTTGGTCCTTTATTGTTTGAATTAGATTGTCCGAATTTTTGGGTTTCAAAATAGGATAGTTGGAGTTCCTTTTTTATTCTGAGGGATGCTTCCACCATGTCTGTTGGGTTACTCGCACGAATAATATGTCCGAGTTTTGGTTCTAATCCGGTTAATAAGGTATTAAGTACCATTGATTCTATTAAATTAGATTGTGCCGCTTTTTGTATTTGCGCCAAATTCGATTTTTGAATACACGAAAGCATTTTCGCGTTATGTGTTTGTAATCTAGAAAAGAAAGTGAGAGCATTTTCGCCATTTCCTTGTTTTATTCTTTGCAAATCTTGGATTAGTGATGTTAAATCTCGTGAATCTCCAAAGTGTGCATTCAAAAGACTTTTGATATCTGTATACGTTTCTGGGTTTCGTGAATTTATCAATTGGGCTGCCTTTGATTTTAATTTATTTCTGATATGAATAGTCAAAAGAATTTTTTGTTGACCTATTGCCATACGTTGGGCATGATCACAAGAATTCAAAAAGGTACTTAAGGAGATTGGATCTCCGTCATATTCGGGTACAATTGAAAATATTTCTGAAAGTCTATAAGGTTCGATTTCGGAACATTTTCGTCTTGGTCATGAACATTATCATGATCATTGTCATCAGAGATAGACATTGTGAATGGAACTTGAGTGAAATTGGGTGAAAATTGGGTGAAAAATGGGGTATGTCACTGTTTGGGATGGACAAAACAGAACTTTCTTAAAATTAATAGTTAGTTTCAGTTGTACTGCTGAATTTAATTCATACAGCTGAAATCTAATGACTAGGAAAGATGATTCTATGTTACTTACAATTATTTTCCTACTGCTAGGCGACAGAAGATGAAATCCTTTCTACTGTGTGAGCGTAGCTACCCTGGGATGAGCCTCGTTTTGCGTGTTTCTCAGAGCCACAGAGACCGTCTTCTTGTCTTGCGTTGGGTTCTTGCTTCTTGAAGGTTTGGAAACCACCACCCTGGTATTTCGGGGTGTTGTAGAAATCCGCACGACTGCGCCAATTTGTTAAAGTGGATTTGTTGAAAACTTCTTTTTAAAAACTTTTTATTTTATTATAATATAAATACAATTTTACGTATATGAAAATACACGGACGACTAAGGGAATAGAAGTCAATTTTACGGGTATGAAAATACACGGACGACTATGGGAATAGAAGTGACGCTCCTCTGATCGGGACATCCTTTTATAAGTTCGGAAATGCTGATGCAGAACTGCGTCTTGTTTACGATTCTGGATGCTTCTTGGGGCCCAGGTGTCTGGATGCTGACTATGCTGTCCTTCTTGACCTTGCAACATTGTTGCATACTACGTCGCCAATAACTGCGTAGAATACGGTGATTTTTCGATATAACATATATATATATATATATATATATTTAAAAAATGGAAGGAATTTAATGGACATAGCCCTCAGAGAAAAGTGTTAACCGTAGACACGTGCTTCGGGCTCTCGGCCCTCATCAGTACGGTGGAGAAGTGCATTAAAATCCTTCCATTTTGTTTTTAACAGTTCCCTCGATATTCCTCTTTCATATTTACATTCCTGGACTCGGATGTCACGCAGGTAGCTATAGCTGCCTCCGTGGTGACGTTAGTTGTTGCCCTGGAATGCAGGGTCTGCTGACCGAAACCACAAATGTGCGGCTGGCTTCTGTTTGTTGACTCCGTTGATTTGTCGTTTTCTACCAAGTGTTGTTCATCCTCGCACTTCTCCACCGTACTGATGAGGGCCGAGAGCCCGAAACACGTGTCTACGGTTAACATTTTTCTCTGAGGGCTATGTCCACTAAAATCCTTCCATTTTGTTTTTAACAGTCCCCTCGATATTCCTCTTTATATATATATATATATATATATATATATATATATATATATATATATATATATATTCTTCTTCTGTGGATTTTCTTGGGTTTCTGGTTCGTGAGAATAAGAAAAATTCAGTGATTCATAATTGAATTTTTAATACGTTTCGTTTCGGGGCTCCAAAACTTCTTCAGTTACATTTGGTTTTCTGAAAAGGAGGTTATGGTTATGGCATGGTGTAAATTATATTTTTTTGTTTCCTCTTTCTTACCTAAAACACAATTCATGAAAGTTCCACATGTTGATATGTGATTGCTGCTTTTTTTGTGGTATTTCCTTTTTTAAATTTTTGTTTGTGGTTTTTTAGGTTATTTGTTCTAAAATCGGTAGCCAATTGTTTCCTCTTTAATTTGACATTATTTGTTCTAGTATCAAACATGTTGATTTACCTTATTTTCAACTTTATACAAATAAGTGATGCTTATTGTTCTGTGAAACATGCAGATCGCAGGTTTTTAATGTCAGTTTTATCGTTTAGTGAATTTGGGTCTAGTTTTATGTGTATCATCTCGAGAAATTCTCTTTTTTTGGTGTTTTTTTCAGTTGCTAGTATTTTTGTATCCTTGTAGTTGAATTCATGAGTGGTTGATCTTTTGTGTTTATTCAACGCCGTTGCCGCATTTTTTGTGTATTTGTGGCCATTTATTCTGGATTCTAGATATTTGTCCGATATATACTTGGTTACAATTTTCTTCGTTGCACGGAATTTTATAAATCACATGTGTTCTTTTGTTTTTTGGATTGTCTGTTTTTAATTTGGAAAATGTTGTTTTGTTAAGTGTGTTATATCATTTGTGTCCAACTTGTAGATTGTAAGGTTTTATAATATTAGATATTTTTTCTGACAATTTTTTTACGTAAGGTCCTATATGACGATTATTTGACAGTGTTTTGGGTTTTTTCCCCCTGGTTATAAAATTTATGTATCCTGTTTTTGAAAATATTATTTATCATGTTTGTTGGATAGTTGTTGTTACTTGAAGCTTTTTTTGCTTTTTCTATTACAACGTATCGAAATTCGGGGTCGGATAAGGAAATAGCTCGGTCTGCCAGGCCAATTATGACCGATTTTTTTTGTGATAAAGGATGGTTAGATTTGTATTTGAGATATCTGCCAGACCACGTGGTTTTTGTATACCAACTTGTTTCTATTGTATTGTTAGATCGGTGTAAAGTTAAGTCTAGGAAATTGATTTTATTATTTTCTTCTGATTCGATTGTAACTTTTAGTTTGGGATGAAAAGAAATGAAAATAAGGTAAATCAACATGTTTGATACTAGAACAAATAATGTCAAATTAAAGAGGAAACAATGAGTGCTCAATCAACCATAACCGCCCAATTGGCCACAGATTTGAAAACAAATAACCTAAAAAACCACAAAAAAATTTTAAAAAAGGAAATACTACAAAAAAAGCAGCAATTACATATCATCATGTGGAACTTTCATGAATTGTGTTTTAGGTAAGAAAGAGGAAACAAAAAAATATAATTTACACCATGCCATAACCATAACCCTCCTTTTCAGAAAAACCAAATGTAACTGAAGAAGTTTTGGAGCCCCGAAACGAAACGTATTAAAAATTCAATTATGAATCACTGAAATTTTCTTATTCTCACGAACCAGAAACCCAAGAAAATCCACAGAAGAATATTAAACGTAATGGTTCAAGAACCCACACAATCCAAATATAATATATATATATATATATCTATATATATATATATATATATATATATATATATATATATATATATATTACATTTAATATTTACCAAAGTTTAGTCACTACAGGAATCTTAGTTTTTGCGTAAAGATTAACTTTTTCAATATAATTCTCCTGAACTCTGATCTCCTTCATCTTCTTCATCACTCCATTCTTGTCAGGCAGGTAAAAGTGGTTATATGAATATAATTGAGGATATTAAGGAAATTAGGGATATTAAGAAAATTAAGGATTTTATGGAAGTTCAGGAAATTGATGATAATCTAATAGGCAATCCAAACGGGATTACTTCTTGTTTAATCTTTAACAAAACAAATTCAACAATGAATTTATTCTGGTTGATATGATCGTTAAGCAAATATTGTGATTTTATGGATTTATTATTATTACCTACCCATTATTAGTCCTTCATCAGAAGAATAGAAATAATTGTTAAATTGAAATAATTTTGAGTTAAACAAACATTGAGCAAATCTAATAAAATAAAAAAATAAGAAATAAGATAATATACGATGTAATCAATCATTATTATTATAATATAAATTAAAGTTTTATTAGATCCTTAATGTTTTTTGTGTTGCTTTTTTATTTTATTTTGATTTGTTGAAGAAATCACCTATCTGAACTTTGTAGCTCTTGTTAGAGTCAAAGTGATGTATTTTATTATTTTAGACACGTCTTTATTTCCTTCAGCACGTTGACTCATTTGAGCAGCATAAGTTAAGTCTTCCGTAGATACGTCCTTTATCAAATCTTTTGTTTTCCTTCGTTTAGATCTATCGCTGGATTGCCCGAATTCCTTTGATGGTCGACCAGGTTTCCCTATAGTCCACATGGAAAATTTATGGGTGTTTTCAAGCCACTGTTCGTTTTTTTTTAGAAAACGTTCATGCTTATAGTTTGCAGCTACCCATCTTCGTTTAAATTCACACTTGAAATGGCTCAAAGTGTGTTTTAATTTGTCCAGTTGATTTTGTGAGCTATATAATTTTTTTCTCCAAGAACACCATCTTATCATCAGTATTCTTTTCCGGACATTCTTTCATTATATCGTATAACTGCTTTCTAGTCATATTCTTAAAATTCCCAATGGAAACTAAAAATAAAAAGAATCTATTGGAAACCATGTAACATACCAATACGATTATCATTATGTTTGAATGTCTGTTAAAGAAAATGGCGGAAAAAAGGGGAACTTTTTCTTTTGCAATTCTCTTTAGAAAGGCTTAAACTTCATTTAAAATGAGACTACATTGCTCGGAAGTGTCCGGAACACGTACAAAAACAATTGTGTTAATTATTTTTTACAAAAAAAATGAACGTCTGTATGATTGTATTCAGTACTTAAAAAAAATATTTATGGGACTACAAATTAAATGTAGTGTGATTACTAATAAAGTACCTTCCATATCCATCTTATTTATCACCCAAACTCCACACAAAACTACTTCTGAACTGCATATGTAATTTGTATAAACAATGAAAGTATCGAGCAAACTAGAGCACACTAGACAACGACTGAGTTCTGACTACCTGTATTCTGCGGGGTGTAACGAGAAGGGTACGAGGGGGGTGAGAAGTCAATAACAAGTTATTGAACTATTCGAAAAAGATTTTTTCATTGGGTTTTACCATACTTTGAATTTTCGACTTTTGGCCAGGTTTTTAGGGTAAATGTGCGGCGACTAAACGAACGGCGACCGGTAGTTATAGTCTAAGGCCGGTGGGAGATCGACCTTCACCGATCTGATAACTCGATGAGACATATTTTTTATCAAATATTATTTATAAACAAATATGCCTATGATAACTTACCTATCGAAAAGTGTTCATAGCTATTTTTAATTGAATTAATTTTAATCAATTTTCTTTCATCACCTTCACTCTTTTGATAACCGAATGAATTTCATCTCAACTGATAGTTTTTAACACTCAGAATATGCCTTGGTAGGCTTGCCTACTTATTTCTGTGCATGGCAACCTGGCAAGCAGATGTGAACAGGTAAGTCAATATAGGTAACTACACCGATCTGTTAACCAATCGAAATTGATATCATAGGTAAGATAATTTAATTACAAAACCAATCGTATAGGCTCGCCTGCAAAAAATCGTAGATAAAATATTATTGCCAAGCTATAAAGTCTTAGAATTTTAGCTATTTGATAGGTGCGAGAGAGAAAGTAGAGCGTCCGAGGTCCGTGTGATAGAACAGGACACAACATAGCAGCTGCACGCTACCTGACCGTTGAATGTATCCGAGTGCGCATGCTCGTGTACATGTGGGTGACAGTGACAGCATTTATTTACACTCGACAGTAATTTTGAACTCTAATTTATTATAACTCTAATTTCGATTACAACTTTTGTATTATTTCACACTATATATACTTACAGCTATGAAATAATCAAAAATAAATAATTTAATATATTAATAAATAAAAAATAAAAAAATTCAACATTTTTTTTTAAATTTTAAAGGTAAATTATAAAATTTAAAAATGATAAAAAAATCTATATTTTTTATTTAAAATTAAATAAAGAATAGTTTATTTATTATTTAAAATCAAATAAATGCCATAAAGCATGAGAGAATAAGTGTTACTTTTAAAATTTTAGTATAATAAATTAAAAAAATCATCAAATTAGAAAAATAAAATTCAATACATTTATGTTGTTTATCGTATCATTGAAGATTAAGACATTTTTATATGAAATCTTTATTAATAATTATTATAGCTATTAATATAACGAGATTATTATGCGATTTATAATAGTCGAGGACATTGCTAGGTGACGAGGCGACAGCCGAGTCACCCGCAATGTCCGAGACGGTGTTAAATCGCTAATAATCGAGTTACATTCAAAGCTTTATCGTATCATTGACAACGGCGATGCGAAAATAAAAGCCACAAGGTTTTATGTCATTCCATTTTGGCATTTCAAAAAGTCATCATAAAAATCATGCAAGATTTTGACATTGACATCAAATTTGAAAACTGTCAAAATATTGTTTTACATGTTCATGAAAACTAGTTCTAATATTATTTGGTATCTAACGTATTATGCTTTCGTAACTAACGTATTAAATTATGGTAACTAATGTATTATGAGTAACTAAGGTTTTATGTAGGTATTGGTACGTTTATGATGTTAATAATTATTAATAAAGATTTCATATAAAAATGTCTTAATCTTCAATGATACGATAAACATCATAAACGTACCAAAACCTACATAAAACCTTAGTTACTCATAATACATTAGTTACCATAATTTAATACGTTAGTTACGAAAGCATAATACGTTAGATACCAAATAATAGAACTAGTTTTCATGAACATGTAAAACAATATTTTGACAGTTTTCAAATTTGATGGATACACCTTTGCCTTTAGCTTCCACGATCATCAGAGAGTTACAAAACTGCCGATATTCTTTTTCATAATGGATTTTAGATTTGTCCGGAAGCAAGTTGAACCTTATAGTGTTGGCTCCAGCTAATATATAGTCAGGAATATCAAAATCTTGCATGATTTTAATGACGACTTTTTGAAATGCCAAAATGAAATGACATAAAACCTTGTTGCTTTTATTTTCGCATCGCCGTTGTCAATGATACGATAAAGCTTTGAAAGTAACTCGATTATTAGCGATTTAACACCGTCTCGGAAATTGCGGGTGACTCGGCTGTCGCCTCGTCACCTAGCAATGTCCTCGACTATTATAAATCGCATAAGAATCTCGTTATATTAATAGCTATAAAAGCGTTTATTACAAAGCATATAAAAGAGTTCAAAATTACTGTCGAGTGTAAATAAACGCTGTCACTGTCACTCACATGTACACGAGCATGCGCACTCGGATACATTCAACGGTCAGGTAGCGTGCAGCTGCTATGTTGTGTCCTGTTCTATCACACGGACCTCGGACGCTCTACTTTCTCTCTCGCACCTATCAAATAGCTAAAATTCTGAAACTTTAAAGCTTGGCAATAATATTTTATGTACGATTTTTTGCAGGCAAGCCTATACGATTGGTTTTGTAATTAAATTATCTTACCTATGATATCAATTTCGATTGGTTAACAGATCGGTGTAGTTACCTATATTGACTTACCTATTCACATCTGCTTGCCAGGTAGCCATGCACAGAAATAAGTAGGCAAGCCTACCTAGGCATAATCTGTGAGTTAAAAACTATCAGTTGAGGTGAAACTCATTCGGTTATCAAATAAGTTAAGGTGATGAAAAAAAATTGATTAAAATTAATTCAATTAAAAATAGCTATAGGCAAGTTATCATGGGCATATTTGTTTATAAATTATATTTGATAAAAAATATGTCTCATCGAGTTATCAGATCGGTGAAGGTCGACCTCCCACGGTCTCCTCTACTATTAGTAGTAGGAAAATAGGAGCATTTAAAATGCTTTGGAGAGTCTCAACGACCTGTTGGCGGCTACCCGGTCGTAGCCGTCAGCGACAGCGACTTTTGGAGGAAACCAAGGCAAGATATATTTGGATCTTGCTACCCCGAAATGAAAGCCTTCCCGATGTTTCATTATACAGAAAGGTCTAACTAACAAAATACCCAAAAACGTGAAATCATCATATAAACTACTACTAGTCTTTGAAAGTTATAAAAACTAAAAATGGTACACATTTTTAGTAACAACTTACCTTCGATTAAATCCCCACGTTCCTACTCACCTAGAAAGATCATCTAGAGAGTCCTCAGATAGGTAGCAGGAAAACTAAGATTAGCTAGCATATCGGCGCGTATTTTGGCTAGTGATAACGAAGCCCCCAAGTCAACCAAATCAAGAGAACTATCAATAATTTAACCATTAGAGGAAAGATGAATCAAAGAGATGTCATATGCACTATTGACACTGGTGCGTCGGTTTTCCTGGTTCACAGCGGTATGCTTGGTCCAGGGACTACAAATAATAGAATGAGTTTTCATGGCAGACATAGAAGACTGCCATTTTGTGGAAGAATTTTCAGATATCGCGGCTCCTCTACATCAGTTGACTGACAGGAGAGCGGATCAACTTCAACTTGTCTATTGAAAGTGATAAAGCTTTCCGCAAATTGAAGGCAGCCTTTTGCCCAAGTCTAATCTTGACATGTCCACAACAAAAACTCCTGTTCATACTGGACACAGATGCGGGTAATACCGAACTTGGAGCCGTGTCATCACAAGTAAAAGATGGTTAAGACGAGGTCATCGAATTATCTACCAGTGATCTCTAAACCCGAAAAAATCGTAAAACCACAAATGCTTATGTGGAAGGGAGTTTCTCATCAAGACCGATAACGCAGCCCTGAAGTGGCAACTGAATGAGAAAACCCCAACAAATTGCTGAATGGACAGGAAAACTAAACCACTATCATTTCAAGGGGAATGCGGATGCCTTATCTAGAAGATCGTGTGCAGAAGCCCTGTAAGCATTGATTATTCTCGTTTCGGACGTCCATCGTCTTAATGGATTTAAAAGGTTTTCACGACGTTTCGAATGATTGTATCTGCAATCGTCTTCAAGTTTAGGTGCTACTTACCAATTTATATGTCTGTCGGTGCAATGGTGCGTGTAATTCCGCCATGTGCAGTGGTGCGTGTGATTTTGCGCGTTGCGGTGGTGCGTGAAGTTTCGCGCCTCTGTCAAAGTATTTAATTTGTACAAAGTATTCGTAAAAGTAGGTACCAATTAATTTCAATGGACAATGATTGGTTGGTAAGTAACAACTTGTCGAAGTATTAATTTTATCACAATACGCCCGACAAGCTTTTTAAAACCAAACAATTCAACAAAAAACAATTAAACCATTGTCAGCGATGACTTAAACTTATTTTATACGTTTTAGTACACGGCTTGAATGAAAGCTTGTCTTTAAAAAGTTTTTTTAGTAGTTATTTTATTTTTGGCTTTTTAGTTAGTTCGCCTTAATCTGTTCATTTCTAATAGAGCATCGTTATTACAAGGTCTCTTCCCTGTACGTCTTGAGCTGAAAGAAATAATGATCTCCGACCCCAAAAACTCCCACACACCAATTTTGAATAGAATCTGACCATAATCACAAAACGCGTCCGTCATCCTGAAGTCGCAATCTTGACTTTATAGACTTGTGTATATGTATATATATATATATATATATATGCTTCTCAAAAGTCCCCTCCCCCCCTCTTATTTTTGGAACGATTATACATAAATAAGTGAAATTTGGAAACTGAATATTGAAGGTTGTAAACTTCCCTACTAGTGATGATAGATGACGAAATCGTCAAAGATGACGTCACGAGGCCATTGTGACCAATAATTTTAAATGGAACCCTACGGCAAGCGACACATCTTATAAAAGGTATCGAAAAAACCTATTCAATGATACTAATTTTGTTTGTGTTTATGGCAGTTTTGGCAACTCGCTTTTAAAAAACGCAAAGCTGTGATGAATTAAATCAGTTAATACTAAAATTCCAAATTCAAGCTCCGCCGTCAAATAAGCTGACATTTTTGTTAGCCTCCCTAATTCGACGTTTTTGTAATTGTCCAAGTTTTTGTACATTTAATAATTTGTGTATTGTTGATCGAACGTTTAATGTTTTAGCAGCTATTGGTACTTCTAATATTTTTGTACATTTTAATAATTTGTTTAAACTGTTGTGAGCCGAACGTTTAAGTGCTTCAAGAAGCGAAATGGTACGTGCTTTAGGTGATAAAGTAGCAGCGATCCTAATTCTTGGTGAAACTGGACCAAATATTCATGCAGCAGAACGCATTTTTAATGAGAGGTTTCCCGATCGCCCAGTTTCGTGGACTTATTTAAGGGAGCTTCTTCGTAAGTTTGAAACAACGGGTGGTATTAATGATGCGAAACGATCTGGCAGACCACAAATTTCTGATGAGAAAAAAATTGATATACTGGCAGAAGTAATAGTTAATCCTACTTCTTCAACAACTCACGTTGCATCTACCTGTGAAGTCAGTCGAAGTACAGTACACAGGGTGTTGAAAAAAAAACAAATTTCATCCATACAAATTAAAAATGGTTCATCAACTCTCAGACGACGACCCCAGACCGAAGACTAGAATTTTGTGAAAATATGGAAACTAAAATTAACCAACAGCCAGACTATGTCAAAACAATTTGTTTTAGTGACGAAAGTACTTTCTATCTAAATGGAAATGTAAATACACAGAATGTGAGGTATTGGAGTGACGCAAATCCTCACCTGTTCCGTGAAACACATACCCAATTTCCCCAAAAGGTGAATGTTTGGGCAGGTATCCTGGGAAACCACATCGTTGGGCCTCTTTTTTTAAATACTGATTTAACTGGTGAGGTTTATCTGGAGCTGTTGCAAAACGCAATAGAACCGTTAATCCTTGAAATTTTGGAAGATAATCCAGATGAATTCGGCAATTTGGAAATAACATTCCAACAGGATGGTGCTCTTCCACACTATTACGGTGCAGTAAGACGGTATTTGGATGAGGAGTATCGTGGTAGATGGATTGGACGACGAGGTTCAACGGAATGGCCAGCTCGATCACCGGACCTCACACCTTTGGATTTTTCTGTGGGGGTACCTTGAATCGAAGGTTTACGCCACTGAACCTGACAATATTGACGTTTAAAAACAACGTATTGTTGCAGAATGTGAGGCTGTTTCCGCAGCCACATTTGCAAAAGTACGAGAAGAGTTTAAAAATAGGATATTTCACTGTCAGGAAGTAAATGGAGGTCACTTCGAGCAATGTATTTAAGTAGATACTGATTCTGAAATCTGTACTTAATATCATACTGAATGGAATTTAAATTTTAATGTTTACTAATAAGCCATTAAAACTGCCATAAACACAAACAAAACCAGTATCATTGAATAGGTTTTTTCGATACCTTTTAAAAGAGGTGTCGCTTGCCGTAGGGTTCCATTTAAAATTATTGGTCACAATGGCCTTGTGACGTCATCTTTGACGATTTCATCATCTATCATCACAACCTTTAATATTCAGTTACCAAATTTCACTTGTTTATGTATAATCGTTCCAAAAATAAGAGGGGGGAGGGGACAGGGGACTTTTGAGAAGCACTGTATATATATATATATAGATATATATATATATATATATATATATATATATATATATATATATCCCAACAAAAATTTGTAGGAAATTAAAAAAAAAACATTGAAAATTTGAGCCTTTAATATTAACATCAAGTACTTTCCCAGTGAGTAGAAAGATTTCCCATTTGAAATACAGGTAAACTTTTTTTTCCAAATATCTATAACTCAGCGGGATCTCATGCTATCATATCGTACCAAAGCGCGATTTACTCAGGATTACATGCTCTACAAAAGTGCATATTGCGACGTAGCTGTAATCTGCACCTGTAAGATTGTACTGGTCACTAAATCTGATTCATGCATCATCATCATCATCTTTGATTCATGCATTATTATCATGAGTATATACGGACAATATTGTCCTCTAAGAGGCATACTGAGTAAAATCGTATCTCAAAATATCTCACTATCCCACGGTCTATCAGTCTAGTGAGAAAAACAGTATTCGCGTGAGATAACCTGCAGGTTTCTCATTCTATCTCTTCCTTTCTGTCTAGTTATATAGCTATATTTGGCTTTTTTACGCATCACGTGATAGTCATTTTCTTATGACCTAGCAATGTTTTTTTCTTTAGATGTAAAAAATTAGCCCGCGGTGATCTTTTGGAAAACCCACATTTTACGTGTTAATCTGATCATTAAGAACTCTTATGGAGAATCACAACACTGTTTACATATTCTAATATCTCCGTTATGTTTGATAACAGATTTCGAGTCGTTGCCGAAATTGAGGTGTTCCACGAAAAAAAAAGTTATAAAAAAACATGGATACGATCGTAATGGCACGTATGCTTTCAACTTTAATTGAAATAATGATATGGAACTCCGATGTATCCTTAAATAAATTATTGAGGCCTATCCGATTCGCGGAATATCTCGTGATTATCGCATCTTTTCTGCCAACATTCGAACATGGGATCTTGTGTTCCGCGTTTTGCGATCACGCCACAATGATATGATCACGATGTAATAGAGTTTTGCCCCAATTATGTTGTGTTAGATTTATTAATTCATTCAATCATGCCGGCGGACAATTTGCGATATTACGAAGGTCATGTGCTAAACTAAAATATTTGCAAATACGTGGTGATTCACTGTGAATGTCGATGAAATGAAATTTGTAGTGTATAATATTTAGTTTTGTCGCAGTATCGGCCTGGTTCGATGTTTTCTTTTCTTTGGTACCGAATTAATTTTTATTGTACAAGATATAAGAACAAAATAACTCTGATATCAACCAAAAAATAGTATTTGTCTTTTCGAATAGAACTTGCCCTTATATTTTTTACTATCCAGTGTTCACGAGAATTTCGGTAGATTCGCTTCCTGAATTGATCCCTTCGGCAATAGAATCCAGGGTGTTTGCTCGATAGTCTATTTGAAACCAATTAATCAATTATCCTTTCGGACCATAAATCACAAAACTCGCCCGCATTCTTTGAGCAGCAAACTTAAATTCTCGAATTTTGACAAAAACTTCTTATTTATAATCACATTTATACAATGCATGATCTTCGGACCATAAATAACAGAAATCGTTCGGCATCTTAAATTTCTACAAATAAAAACCTAGATATCAATCTGAATTTTGTAGAAAATTCTATTTTTTTTTCCCAAGTGACACCCGTCAGGTGTCGTTGGCTTACATATAATTGTGAGATTCATTCCTAACCTGTCAGTTTCACTTGTCACACCACATAGAGTACACATTTATATTTATATAATTTTAAACAACGCTAATATGGTTTTAGTAACTTTGAACTTTGTTTTATTCCTTGATCTACGTTTTTTTCTTTTGTATCACTATGTTAGATGATATGTTTAACATCATTGAAACTAAGCTCAACAGAGTTTCTCCCTGATAATGGAAATAAACATTTCCGAAAGCTTGGATAAACCTTAAAGAGTTTACTTTTTCATTGCTGCTCACCTCAATATCCCTAGTTTTGTACTTAACTAGTCAGCAAATACTTCCTATTTAAATATATATATATATATATATATATATATATATATATATATATATATATATATATATATATATATATATACAGTGTGACCCATTTTTAATGGAAACACCCCCCTAAAATTTGAAGTTGTAAACAGATTTTAATATTTTTTTTTGAAATGTCAAGTACTAAAAGGTCTACCTTGGGACAAAATTTGAAATGTTTATTCCAATTTTCAGGGCATACTACGATATTTTTTCTTAGTCGAAAATCGAGATTTTTTTATTAGCGATTTTTTTATTGAAAAAATCACTACGCCACTGGATTCAGAGTGCCTCTAAACAGATGTGACCAAAATTTCATGAAAAAATATTCATTAATAACAAAGTTATGACAACTCAAAAATTCGAAAACTCTCACAGCTAACAGTCACAAAAAACACCCTATATCAACAGATATAGCCATGAGAATATTTTTTTTATGATTTCAACAATAAAGTGCCGCCAGATGAAAAAAAAAACAAATAGCGTAAATTTTTTCAATGAAAATAACGGAATTACATTCAAGTTTCCACGCAAATTAACTAAAACTAAGACCTAATTGATTTTTCAATTTAAATCTTAGTTGCCATGGAAATGATATTACAGTTTGACACTTGTGAAAGATTTAAATGTACTATTGTCAACAATATTCACCTTACAATTCTTCGAA
This sequence comes from Gonioctena quinquepunctata, assembly GCA_018342105.1. Taxonomy (NCBI): domain Eukaryota; kingdom Metazoa; phylum Arthropoda; class Insecta; order Coleoptera; family Chrysomelidae; genus Gonioctena; species Gonioctena quinquepunctata. The sequence goes on from JAFIRS010000587.1 coordinate 37,185, forward strand.
TTATTTTGTGTCATGGCTACAAGATTGAGCGTAAGAGAGAATTGAAATGTACGCCTTTCGGGAGATGACGTTAGAAGTGCTAGAGAGGTTTGTAGAGTATTTAATGAGAGACATCCAGATCGTCCTCGTATTAGCTGCGGTACGGTAAATAAAATAAATAAAATATTCAATGAAACTGGTGCAGTATCAAAAATGATGTTAAAAAGTAATCCTGTACAAAGACGAAACAGGAATGACAGGAATGATCAAATCATTTTGGATTATTTCGGAAATAATCCTAATGCCAGTATAAGGAATGCCACCTTAGATTTGAATATTCCACGAGAAACTATTCGGAGATGTCTCAAGGCGAAGAATATTAAACCTTTCAAGCCAAAATTTTTACATACACTGCAAGAAGGCGACGAAGCAAGACGTCTGGAATATTGTTTATGGGCCCAAGGGGAATATTTAAACAATATAAATTTCCTACAAAATATTTTATATACCGACGAAGCCACTTTCACTACAAATGGAGTAGTGTCATCACAGAATTGTCGCTATTGGGCAGCGAATAATCCTAACTGGGTAATAAACTGTAAAAGCCAGTATTCCCAAAAAATCAACGTCTGGTGTGGGATATTGAACGAACGAATTATTGGTCCTTTCTTTTTTGAGGAAAACATTAATGCGCAGAGGTTTCTAGAATTTTTAAACACAGAGTTTTGGGATGCTATTCACGAGCTGCCAATCAATGAACGATCAAATTTAATTATCCAGTTAGATGGATGTTCAGTTCATTATGCCAGAGCTGTGAGGCAATGGCTTAACGAACATTTTCCAAACCGATGGATAGGCCGTGGTAGTCCGTTTATAGAGTGGCCACCCAGATCTCCAGACCTCACAGTTTTGGACTTTTTTCTCTGGGGACTTCTCACACAAAAGGTTTACAAAAACCGCTCAAGAGATAGAAATGAACTTTGTGCAAGAATTCGACAGGTATGTGCAGATATTACCCCACAAGAACTAAGGAACGTAATCAGAAACATTCGTAAGCGCTACGACGAATGTATCGAAATACGTGGTGGATTAGTAGAGGCTACTAGAATATGAGTTTGAATTAATTGTTGCACTGAATCGAAACATTTCAATAATTAGTTTTCATAGTTACGTTAATTAAAATTTTTCCTTCATTATTAGTTGAATTGTGTGAATGTAATTCCGTTATTTTCATTAAAAGAATTACGCTATTTGTTTTTTTTTCATCTGGCGGCACTTTATTGTTGAAATCATAAAAATATTCTCATGGCTATATCTGTTGATATAGGGTGTTTTGTGACTGTTAGCTGTGAGTTTTCAATTTTGAGTTGTCATAACTTTGTTATTAATGAATATTTTTCATGCAATTTTGGTCACACCTGTTCAGAGGCACTCTGAATCAGTGGCGTACTGATTTTTTTCAATAAAAAATCGCTAATAAAAAATCTCGATTTTTGACTAAGAAAAATATCGTAGTATCCCTGAAAATTGGAATAAACATTTCAAATTTTGTCCCAAGGTAGACCTTTTAGTACTTGACATTTCAAAAAAAATTATTAAAATCTGTTTACAACTTCAAATTTTAGGGGGGTGTTTCCATTAAAAATGGGTCACACTGTATATATATATATATATATATATATATATATATATATATATATTCTTTATTACTTAATATAATATAAATATATAAGTATTCAGTCTGGACTTCTCTTTCTCTAGAAGCCTTAGTTACAAATTACGTCTTCAAAATTTACAAAATGAAAATTTGCTCAGTTATGAAAAATGCTTTCTTTAAATGAATATTCAAATCATCTAAATTTTGGTGATTGACTAAACAAATGAATTCCTTCGATGAGCTTTCATGCAGGAGTCAGCTGTTTTGCTACAAAGTCAGGAACGGACTATCCCCGATGGTCCACACCCCAAAACTTTGAAATGACAGATAATTTTTCAATAGTTTTCAACAAAATAAGGTTACGTAGACAATTTTCTGAATAAAAGTACTCGTGTGGAAAGTCGATCGGAGCAACGATTCTTAATAAAAATGCAGTTTTACTCGACGACATCAAAGCCGATCGTCCACCATTATTTGAAATGAAAAATGTTCACAGTAGAAATACTAATGCTAACGTAAATTCAACAACATTTATAACAGGGATAATACAAAATATGCTAAAATAAAGTCGAAAACAAAAAGTACAGTACCTAGTTGAAAGTTTCATTCACAATGTAGATATTTTTTCAAATGAAATATCAAGTTATGTAGATTCGTGGTGTTTTTGATTATTTACACCATGAGTTTTGTAAGGTAAACGTGTTTGCATGATAAAAATTCGTTATGAACATTGCACCTATCATTTCTATTTTCATTACAATTTAATCTTTTCGAATAATGGTAGACATCTCAGGTTGGATGTCGTCGAACAAAAATGCATTTTTGTCAAAAATCGTTGCTCCGATCGATTTTCCACACGAGTACTTCTATTCAGGAAATTGTCCAGGTAACCTTGTTTGTATTGACAAATCCCAGTCATTTCAAAGTTTTGGGGTGTGGACCATCGGGGGTAGTCCCTTCCTGACTGTAGCAAAACAACTGACTCCTGCATGAAAGCTCATCGAAGGAATTCATTTGTTTAGTCAATCACCAAAATTTAGATTATTTTGAATATTCACTTTGAAAGTTATCAAAGAAAAACATTTTTCATTTTGTAACTTGGTAACGAAGGCTTTTAGGAACAAAAGTTATATGAAGTACTGGTGATATTTTGACCCCATCTATACATTCCCGAGAGGAGAAGAGGAAGTCCAGGGACACCCTGTGTATATATATATATATATATATATATATGCATATATACATATATATACATATATATATATATATATATATATATATATATATATATATACATATATATACATACATATATATATATATATATATATATATATATATATATAGTGTCACAATCAACAGTAAGTCGGGTAGCACGTGAACAACTATTGTATCCATTTCGCCTAGATGCTGGTGATTATGGCCCTCGTAGATTTTTTTGTGAATGGTTTTTGAAGATGTTTGAAGGAGCAAACGACTTTCCTAGATATGATCTATTCACGGATGAGGCATGTTTCACAAGAGATGGATATTTCAATAGTAGGAACACCCATTTATGGGATGAACAAAATCCGCATGGAATATTTCGAAAAGGGTACCAACAAAAGTTTTCAGTGAATATTTGGGTAGGAATTATCGAAAATCGTATCGTTGGACCATATCTTCTTCCTACCCGTTTGAATGGGCAGAACTTGAAGACGTACCTCTATTGGTTCGTCAAAGAATGTGGTATCAATATGACGGAGCACCGGCCCATTTCCAACGAATCGTTCGTCAATTTCTTGGTCAAACCTTCCATGATCGGTGGATAGGTAGACGTGGTCCCATACATTGGCCTGCACGTTCTCCGGATTTAACATCATTAGACTTTTTTTGTGGGGATACCTCAAATTCCTAGTGTATGAAACACCTGTAGAATCTGTGGAAGATTCAACGGCAAGAATTTTAGCAGCATGTACGTTAATACAGGATACACCAGGAATATTCCAAAGCGTGCGACAGTCGGTGATACGGAGATGCCAATTGTGTATTGAACAAAATGGTGGTCCATTTGAACATTTGCTTCAATGCCTTGTATGTTTCTATGTAGTGTACCCACTAAACCGCTTCTATCATTTAAGTAGATATTAATAGACAATAATTGTTTTTCTTCATCAAAAACATGTTTGTTGGATAATATTTTCCTAGATAATTCAATCAGAAATGGTTTTGATAATGATACTCCAACATAAACCTCAACAAATTAAGAGTACTTATCTTCAGTTTTTCGCAAAAATTATTTCAAACCTTAACTCTTATCTAAGTGGAGTATTATGAATTTGAGGTTGGGTTTGTTTGTCAGTTGATCTGTCAAAACAATCATATGCAAGAAAGTATGGTAACATATCAGTGAATCCGCGACATCGATTCGATCAAATAATATGATGAATGAAAAAATGGAGTTATCGGTCTCATTCTGACTCACCCGTACTATGTTTCCGATTCTCCCAACATCACAAAATGTTCACGAGGTTGACACATATTCCGATATGTTGTAAGAAATTAGCATTATGCGATTATTGCACATAGGAAATTATGTCTTTACTAAGGACATATCTTCAGTTTTTCTCAATTATCTCAGAAACCTCCACTTTTAGGTATATGGAATGTTATGACTTTTGGGTTGAGTATCGATGAGCCGAACTGATGTCAAACGCTCATTTGTCCATTCACTTGTCCCAAGAAAATATGTAGGAACATATGACCACATACCATCGTAACTACGCCACTGTATCTCAGAGGGGGTGCATTTCAGAACATACCTTGATAGCAACTTTTCACCTCGAAATGAGGTGAGGAATCTGTGTCGGAGTTTGTCGGTCTTATTCTGACTCACCCTGTATATATAATCATACAAACCAACATTATAAATAATCGACAATTAGATCGTCATTTGTTTCATTTTGCGAATCAATTAGAATTTTTCTCTGACCGGAATCATCTGATCTTCAGAATAATCATTTTCGATTGTAATCGGAATATTATTGTTTAATTGAAAATATTTTTTCATCGAGACTTTCCATTGCTGTTATTGATATAAAGTACAAATATGGATACTAACTTGCCTAGTCTAAAGTCTAAGGCAGAGATATGACCACATACCATCGTAACTACGCCACTGTATCTCAGAGGGGGTGCATTTCAGAACATACCTTGATAGCAACTTTTCACCTCGAAATGAGGTGAGGAATCTGTGTCGGAGTTTGTCGGTCTTATTCTGACTCACCCTGTATATATAATCATAAAACAACATTATAAATAATCGACAATTAGATCGTCATTTGTTTCATTTTGCGAATCAATTAGAATTTTTCTCTGACCGGAATCATCTGATCTTCAGAATAATCATTTTCGATTGTAATCGGAATATTATTGTTTAATTGAAAATATTTTTTCATCGAGACTTTCCATTGCTGTTATTGATATAAAGTACAAATATGGATACTAACTTGCCTAGTCTAAAGTCTAAGGCAGAGATATGACCACATACCATCGTAACTACGCCACTGTATCTCAGAGGGGGTGCATTTTAGAACATACCTTGATAGCAACTTTTCACCTCGAAATGAGGTGAGGAATCTGTGTCGGAGTTTGTCGGTCTTATTCTGACTCACCCTGTATATATAATCATATAAATCAACATTATAAATAATCGACAATTAGATCGTCATTTGTTTCATTTTGCGAATCAATTAGAATTTTTCTCTGACCGGAATCATCTGTTCTTCAGAATAATCATTTTCGATTGTAATCGGAATATTATTGTTTAATTGAAAAAATTTTTCATCGAGACTTTCCATTGCTGTTATTGATATAAAGTACAAATATGGATACTAACTTGCCTAGTCTAAAGTCTAAGGCAGAGCGATGTCTAAAAATACGTCCGTTATTTCCAAGATAAAATTAGAAAATACTTTTTTGTTCTCCATAAACTGATCCAAACATATAAAACTTGGAAAGAGAGTGACATAAAAACTTTTTTTTATTTCCGAAAATAAAACCTATAATATGCTAATGTAATTTTTTTGAAATTCTTCATACCACCAATATCTTTTTTTTATTTCCGAAAATAAAACCTATAATATGCTAGTGTAATTTTTTTGAAATTCTTCATACCACCAATATCCACTTAATGGTTTTTCAGAGTTTATGAGATCTACAAGTCAACTCAACAACTCGATTTTGAAAAGAACTGTATAAAATAATATTTTTAAGAATTCGATCACACACTAAATGAAAGGATTATAGTCCATCCAATATCAATTGCAGAAGCTGTTTCTATAGGGAGCAAATGAAAACTCACTTCGCTAACACGAGCGAAGAAACGGAATGAAAAATAATCTGTACTACTCGTAAACATTCTCCGTCGGCAAACGGTACATCAAAAAAACCGATAGTCAACGTGGACTTGAGTGACGGCTGTCTGTTCTACAACCGATTCGTCTGGGCCAATCAAGTCGGACAACAATGCTGGCACGTGTGTCTATACGATGGGAGGTCATAAATCACGCGTTATATTTGTGTTTTAATAGCTCTGAAAGATTAAAAACCAGTAGCGTCTATGGTCTTGGTGTGTGCCGATCGAAATACGTTTTAGGATATGATAATAACCTACATCAAACAATGAAAGAAATTATTTTTCTTTCTTAATGTATTTGTATAAATAAAAGCTTGTCTTTAATTTTTTTTCATTTTTCATTATTTATGAAGTATTTTTAAAATCTTAAAATATCTAAATAAAATTAGTTATCTCCGCCACTGCTGCTCACAGGATTTCGCCGCAAGACTTTTTTATGCTTCTGCAATTGATATTGGGAAAACTATACCTACACTACAGACTGAAGTGAGGCAAATCATTGCTAGGACATTCGATATCGTAAAATAACCGAGAAAATATATAATTAATACCCTCTACCTTTGTCGCTTGTGAAAGGTTGGGTAAACAAATTAGGGTCATTCGCTTCTCGGAAGAACGATAGGCAATGCATTTACGTCAGATCGCGTTCTAATTATCTATAGTTAACTTCAATTGTTTAATAAACAAATGATGAAAGCGGCTATGAGTTATGGTATATCGTAACGGATTTAATAATAAATAAAGTTTGTATATGATTTGAGGATTCTCATCTCGAAAGAAGCTTCCGACGAAAATAAATCTAAAATGATTACGAATTCATGTTCTAATTCTATTTACGAATGTTTCAGGAAGACATTTATGAAGAATAAACTACTGGATTAATAGGAAAGATTGGTGTATCCAACAACTAAGCATCGGATTTTTCTTTTTTAGGTTTGGACTGATAAGATACGTCACATACAGCGTCTTTAATATCGACGGAGCTTTCTGCAGGTTTCCAGCAAGTTCTCATTCGAACAGTTATTGTTACTTGCAACAATTTCTTCGATTGACTTTGGGAGACAATTTTTTCTGTTTCTCAATTCTTTAGGACCATGGTATTTTGTTTGGATTCCAACTGAGGTAGTTACGGGGGTTAAATTACATAAATAACTCAATTACAATAAATGTTCAAAATGAGCACCAAGCTTATCTTGAACATCACGAGACGATTATAAAATGCATCCCTCACCTCGCGCAGAAATGCATCTGCGCGCCACCACTATTATATGCTAAAATATCAGTGCTGTCTTGTAAACGACACTTTTCAGATATCCCTACAGGAAAAAATCTAGTGGCAACAAATAGGGTGAACGTGCTGGACACTCATGGGTCCTCTCCGTCCAATCCATCTACCAGCATATAAATTATTCATCTTTTTCTGTCATCTGAACAATCATCGGAACTATAACAGTATCCAGTTTCTCCTCCCACTTTCGCATTTCTGGAATTTCCACAAAGATCCCCTTTTTCTATCACTGGTGTCACTTTGATGTCGTATATACAACCAATATCAATCATCATTCACTAGTAATCGAATTTGTAAATAACAAAGTGTGAGTGTTATAAACAAACAGCAAGAAAATCAATAATTGGATGAATGGCCACCGTTGAATATGATTTCAATCGTTGGATTTGCGGGAATTCGGTCGAAATGTTGAAAAAAACCAATTGGAACGTAGTTCCTTATCGCGCGTTGCGAACGGGGGCTAGACGGAATAAATTAAGACCAAAAGTTGTAACGAGACTTTCGCTATGGTTGTAAGCCGTGCAGCGTGCGCGTGTTTCTCTGGCTGTCTCTCCTCTCTCTCTCTCATAGAAAGCAAGCCAGTTATTTTCGTTTCGTCTTTCTATTTCACATTGAACAATGTGGTGTCGCGACGATTATTTTTGTTGAATGTACAGGTTTTTTGTACATAATAAAAAATAATAACAATAATGAATCCTGACAGTGTTTCTGCACAAGTTCCGGATATTGCTGATGGAGTTAGGTAAGTAGAGATTTATACGCATTATAACCTCTCTTTACTATTGTGCTAACCAAGTCATACGCGTTTTAATCTCTCCATTATTGTGTGTTTAGCAAGTGTACGCGTCATAACTTCAATAAATTTAAAAGCAAATTATATTTTAATATCACAATATCAATGGGTATGTATTTAGCAAGCCGTGCGTGTTCTAACCTATACGCTGTTGTGTTTACGAAGTCGAGAGAGTATATATATATATATATATATATATATATATATATATATATATACACACACTCTGTTGTGTTTACAAAGTCCCGCGCATCTATGACGTGTACGAAAGAATAGACAGACAGAGTGCATATATATATATATATATATATATATATATATAAAAAAATGTTTTTTATTGGTGCCCCATTTTACCCATTTAAAGCACGCCTCAGCGTGTTTAAATCGAACTTTAAAAAACGCGCGTTTTTTAAAGTTACCATGGCAACATCAACAAATCGAGAAACGTGAAGTCTAAATGACAAATTTTTTATTATTGATCTGGCAGGAGTACCTTGTAACGTCAAATAAAATATTACTAACAACTCGTTCATTTATATGTGATACCTCTTGCTTCTCCATCCATTCGATGAACTTTTCATATTCTTTTTTATATATATCACTGGATTTTCGCGGTATTAACCACGATTCTGCCTCACTATTAAAAAAAATCGATATTAGAATAATTCATTTTTGAGCTCTGGTGACAACAAATATTGATCTTTGATAACAAATTGCAAATGAATATCTGTTTTTCTCATTTCCATGACAACGAAAGGTATACTGATGTCACATCACGAATTCAACCATTTTTAACCGACGAAACCAAAAAGGAGGAGGTTCTCTATTCGACCCGTATATTTTTTGCATTATTAGTTCTTATTTCTATTTTTTGTAGTAATAATACCAGTATATATGATTTCAAAGTGCACCAATAAAAAAAATAGCGTAAAGTATTCGTGGATAACTGGTCTTAAAAACACTTGCTCTATTTCGAGCACTCCGGCTGCGCCGTCGTGCTCGAAAAATCGCGCGTGTTTTAAAGCCCTTTTTTATCCACTTATACTTTAATATACTAATAACTTGAAAAAAAAAATATTACAATTCCTCCACTAATTAATCGAAAGGAACTTCGTTCCATCCGGGTGTCCCTAAACACCTCTCAAGTTTTTTTTTAAATTGTCGACGTTTCGAAACTTTATTGTTTCATTCTCAAGACTCTGAAGTACAAAAACAAGAACATACAATTAAAATTAGATTCTAGAATGTGTTTTTAAACTTATTGAAACGATGCTACTTAAGAACTGCTATACCCTAAATCCTTGATTAAAAAATTAGTGTATTCTGACAGAACAAATACACAGAAAGAAAAGATACCATTGAACATCAAATATTTCAAATTACCGCACGTGGCAGGTCTAACACAGTCAAAAAATATTTTTTCACGAAACTCAAAACTAAAACACCAAAAGAACTAAAATCTAATATTATCTATAAAATACCATGTGCTGAGTGTGAGAAGGTGTATATAGGACAAACCGGGAGGTATCTAAAGCAGAGGCTGACTGAACACATGAGTGATTGTAAAAATATACACAACCCGCTCAAAACTATCAAAAACCCCACTAGCCTTGCAGAGCACTGTAAATCATCACTTCATACATTCGACTTTAATTCAGCCAGTATTATAGGACAACAGACGATTTAAAAAAAAGACTCTTGAACGAAATGATCGAAATAACAAAACATGGAACAAAATGTGTTAACAAAAGGTCCGATATTGAAAACCTACACACTTCATATTTCAATCTAATAGAAAAGACCAAACATTAATCCTAGATCTTTATTGAACGGCTTTTTCCGATTCCAATACTTTCATGAGCCTTCTTTATAAAAACATGATTCACCGACCGTTCAGTTGTTCCTTTACTTCATGTCTGTGTTAACGTATTTCATGAACTTGAGTATCTATTTATATTTTATGTCGAAATTATTTATTTTACCCTTTTTAAACTCGGAAAGCCATCCTAAATGTAAGTACTCATCATTGTTGTTTTCTGTAATGTGTTCGAAGTGTTTTTGAATATTGTTTTTTTTTAACGATGTATGTTTACTTAATTGATTCTGTTTTTACAAAAAAAAAATTGTACTTCAGAGTCTTGAGAATGAAACAATAAAGTTTCGAAACGTCGACAATTTAAATATTGGTTTTCTTCAACATTTCGGCTGAATTCCCGCAAATCCAACGATTGAAAATCAATAATGTTGTGATTACGCTTAAACACGACTCGAAGCCTAATTGCATACATGAATAACACCGGCCGACAAATTAAAATTTTTGGAACGTTGTTTTCATTTGAGTGTTAAATATAGTTAATTTTGAGTGTTCTGAACACAGAAATACCTCCATATTTGCTCTGTCACATCAGGTTTTTCTATAAAAGGAAAAAAACGTTTATTTTAAAATTTTAAGAAAAAATCAAATATTATGTTACAAATACGTATATTTAAACATTTATGAAGAAAATATCAAGTACAATCATTACGAGTAGTTTGCGTCAACACATGTTCACCTCCTACGAGAGATGAAGATGGGTTGCGGAAACTAAGGTGGCTACCTCCAAGTGGTATCGCTGGATAACGGGGTTGACAAGGAAAATCCAGTGGGAATGACCAGAAATGGTCAAAACCTGCGGATCTCTAAGTCAATCTCAAACTAAATGCCACCACAACATGGCTTAATCCAAGGCGTCAAGCGACCCGTGCCGAGGGATGGATGATACCTGAGCCAGTCAGGTATCACAAACGGAGCCTCTGGGATACATGGCGACCTCCCAGAGTAATCTGCCCTACACCTGCGCAGGGGGCACCGCAGGTGTGGACGACCCTTTCCCCTACACTCGTGGGAACGAAATGGAAACCACAGAGAAAAACAACCCTGGGGAACTTCCAGTTGAAGGAGACCCAACACCGATAGCGGGTATGGAAGTCGAGGAGATTCCAGTTGAATCACACTTGGCACCAGAAACCGTAAACCCAACCGAGGAGGGATCAGCAGATGGTCGAACACCTACTGAGAAACTCCCGGAAACAGAGTGGATTCCAAAGCCATTTGGTAAAATGGAAACAAAAAGATTCTTCAGCTCATCAAAACCCAGGACATGGGGATAGATACTGAAGAATGGCTTGTCATTAAGAGACAAGAGGAGGCCTCGGGTCTAACTCTTGTCTTTCAATCTTCGACTGTGACGCCCTAAGTAGTAGGCGACACAGAACCTTTGGAGGGATCAGCCCGGAAACAGGCATGAATCCGAAGAACCTTATCAACAGGCTTCTAAACCTAATTAAAGGCACAAACCTGTTTGAATGAGGAACCACTGACGACAGAGTGATACAATAGACCCCAGCTGGTCGCAGTGTCAAGGGAAGCTAAGTGCTAACCCTGTCTCTGGCTCGTCAGCTTCCAACCAACCAACCAACCAACAATCATTACGTCTAGGTGTGATTTTTTTGGGAATATCATCAGGAATATCACGTTTCAGTGACCAGCAGTAATCAGCCATCATATTCGCATTCCATTGACCTTGGTACCTTGTTTCCATAGTTTTGGTGTCTTGATGAAACCGTTCTCCCTGTTCTTTTATACTTATATTGCATACCAATTTTTTATATTTATCCAATAAAGTTGCCACGATATTTTTATAGTCAGGAATCGTTAACAACGTTTTTGAAAGCCAGCCAAGCTTCTAATTCAGTAGTATTCATTGTTGCATCCAATTCCCCGTCTTTCATCAAAGATCTGATTTGTGGTCCATCAAATACCCCTTCTTTTATTTTTGCATTAGATAATCTTGGGAATTTTTGAGCAGGTATTTAAAACCATCATTGTCTTTGTTCAATGCTTCAACAAATTTTTTTATTCGCCTCGGAAAATTATGATCGAGGTGTCATTCGATTCGTCATCGCATCTAGAAACTTTTTGAAAAAATTTTTTTTTAATCATTATTCATCTTATTCTTCGATGTCTGAATTTTTTTATTTTTATTCAAATTTTAATTGTTTATGCAATAAACAATTTGTTATAAACAATTGAATTTTTTATTTATATTTTTTTTTGCTTAAAAAAATACAACAAAAACAGCCCAGTATTAGTTTTTGGAAAAAAAAATATTTTTCGATTTTTTATTTAATTTTAAGTATTCTCGTATATTCAAACTTACCTTTCGCGCCTGCTTTTCTTTATTTATTATTAATATTACTTATAAACTATTGCAGATACAACAAATTCATCTAGACTTTTTTTTCTAAATTAGCTACTCAACAAATTTATAACCAAACTAAAGCTCTAACTTAATTATTTATAAAAAAAATTTGAAATTATTTTTAAAAATTAGAGGAAACAATTTTTTTTTGGTTTTAATATCGAAATATCTCATTAACTATAACAGATACGACAAAAGTTACATATCTTTTTCATTCTGCATTAGTTAATGAACAAATTGAGCTCCTAGCTGAGGCTGTAACTTTATAATCTTAGAAATTATGAATAAATGTGTCAGAATAAAAAAAAATGTTCGATTCATTAGTCCTATTTTTCTAAGAACTAAAAATAATCAAGATATAATTTTAAATTTATTTATTTTATTGAATTATAACATTTTTACACCGATAAATATAATTTATTTTTATTTTTTCGTCATTGTTGGATTTGTTTTTGCACGATTTTGTTCATTAACTAATGCAGAATGAAGAAGATATAAAACGCATTTGTTTATAACAATTTTTTAAACAATATGGGATAAAAATTATTAAAAATCATTTTTAAGTAGCTTATGATCATAAGAAAACGGACCAATAGAAATGTTATTAAAAAAAAATTCAATGTTTAATCGAGGTTGATAATTTTTAACTTAAGTAAATTGTTAATAACAAAGTGAAAATTACCAATTTTTTTATTTTTCCAACGGGAATCTATTCTATAGCCTTTGTAAAATAGCTCCATGAAAGGAAAAAAATCCCAGATTTATAGTTTCACAATTATCGCACTTTCAATGTCGATGTTCGTGCTACAAAAAATTGTTAATTAATTAATGGATAACTAATTGAAAAATCGCGATAATTTTTTTTGATCGGCGGATTATTGTTCATCGATCTATTTTGTAGGTGCCTGAATTTTTTCAGTTCTTAATTTTCATATTTAATAAGTTTAAATATTTTTTTTTATTAAAGGTCCGAAGTGGGCGGAGCTTACGCAAGCGAGAGTTCCCGTTTTCGGCCGTATTTTCAACCCTCTAGAAAAATTATAAATATTGGTCCTAGAGTTCCGAATTTCAAAAATGTTTAATACTTTTTGAAATATTCGCAAACATTACTAAATTGTTTATAACTTTTGTAATTTTTGCAAGCGCCCCTCCAAATTTTTCAAAAAGTTTCTAGATGCGATGACGAATCGAATGACACCTCGATCATAATTTTCCGAGGCGAATAAAAAAATTTGAGCTAAAAGGCACATGTTGACTAGACTATAAGCATTATATGCATTTTGCACAAAATCGGCAATTTTTTGTTTTTGCTTTGAAATCATAAAATTTTTACAACTAACAAAATGTATTCACACTATTTTGACACTTTCTTGAAGACATTTTGTTTTGGAAATGTTGTTCAGCCACAAATCATTGATAAGATTCAATAAATAAAACACTAACACTTTTTTTTAATAAACACTCTAATATTTCAGTATAAATTTTGTAAACAAAGTTACTGTAACGGCTTATTCTCATGCAACGAATAGATTTTCTCAGGAGAGGTCGCACAATTTGAAAAAAGAGCGCCAAAACTTAATAATTTAACTTATTTTTATTAAAACAAATAAAATTGCCAATATATTAATTTTATTAAAAACCTGACGTGATACGAAAAAATGAGGTCTGGTCTCGTCGTCAGCACCACAAAATTGGTAGAAAAAATTAATAATATTTTAAACAAGGAAAATCATGTCGGCCGGTGTAATTGATTAACGTAAGAAAACACTAAGATTCAACAAACAATTTCCATCAATTATTGGGTTCATCATCAATGTTCTACGTTGTTAAAACAAGCATACATTTCAAAATATTGTACAAATCGAACTGAAAAGAACTAATTAAACGCATTGTTTGTACTTTGAAGTGGAAGTTGTCAAAAAATGTGAACTATAGAGAAAAGGGGAAACTTTCAAATAAGAAAAAATTAAAATAAATATAATAGGATTATTTAGAGAATCAGAAGGCGAAAGAAAAAATACCCCAAAAAAAATACATAAATCATATACAGAGTGAAGACATGTCAATATAGACAGAAATGAAACAGCTTGGTTGGAAAGGTCCAAAATCGGGGCATGTAATATCATTCATAAAAAATTTGTTGTAAAAATATTGGAAATAATTTGTATGTGTACATTTTAAAGCTAATGATTTTTTACTAGCTTGGAAACTCAATGTATAGTTCAAAATTTGTTTTCAAAACAGGCTGAATGTGTTATACATACATTTTTTCTTACGACCGAAAACTCGCCTAACAATTGTCGAAGACCAAAACACAATTGTCGTGCAAACCTGAAGAATTAGAACGATGAATCAATTGGGAATAACTTTTTTGTCTGCAGGCTATTGTGACCCTTAATAACCGCCGAGTTCGGGAATTTCGACCGTATTGGTTCGACAGAGTGGAAAAGTGAGGTTAGGATTTCAAAACCCACGAAAGTGAAAACAATTTCGCTTAAACAAAGTGAAAGGACACAAACATCCACAGCTGAATTGTTGCAAAAGTTCAATAAATGACCCCCCAATGGAAGAATCCAACGATGAAGGTGCGGATCGCAACAAAAGCGTGGATAAATTGAAAACAAAAAGCCACAATGATCACCCAGAGACAAAAACCGTGAAAAAGACATTATTTCGCCAAACCAAACCAGCGAAACAGATAAAAACAGTGTGTTGGCAAAATTCATATCGGAAATCAGCGAAATCGACAGAGCTGTTCGGTACTAGAAGCCGAGAAACTCCGAAAAATAGTCGATATAGTGTATCATATTCCCCCAAGTTATGCCGAAAAACTCAAAAAACTCAATGATTACATTTCTAAACATAGTGAAAGTGTAAAGAAGAGTAATATTAAACCTAATAAAGAGGAGAGACAGGCACCGGGTCCGAAGTCGAAAAAGCCTATGAAAAACTGAAAAAAGATCAAAAACACTAATGGTGGATTTATGCAACACCAATCAACAATTATCAAATAACAATTATCGATTAACAATTAGCAATTATAAGTTGAACCATCATCTTACAATGGCCGTGTTTATGCGGACAAGTAACAATTATCAATTAACAAGTAACAACTAGAAAGTTGGCCAACTTTTAACTTCTTACTTTAATTGAACCAAATTTTCTTCTAGTACGCAGACGACCGTGGATTGGTCCGTGCGATGACGAAAGCTAACCTAACTTCTATTAAATAAAATATTCTGGTTTGTTTTTGTTGTTGGTTGTAGTGTCTTTTGGAATTTTATTTGCGTGTTTGTGAAAATATACTGTAATAAAAACTTTTTAACAAAAAATTAAACCGACGAAAAAATCAACTGAAAAGCAAAAAATAAAATAAACCTTCTTAGTCTAAATGATAATTGAGCTCCTAAACTAACGTAAGTAACTGATTTTGAGTCGGCGCCAAACAAACAATTATCGAAGATCATTATCTATGAAAGAAGTCATCAAAACGCAGCCGTGCATCTCGCTGCCATCATTTTACGCTTCACCTAATTCAATTGCTAGTTTGTTTGGCGCCGACTCAAAATCAGTTACTTACATTAGTTTAGGAGCTCAATTATCATTTAGACTAAAAGGTTTATTTTATTTGCTTTCAGTTATTTTCGTCGGTAATTTTGATTAAAAGTTATTACTTTCAGTTCTGTCTTTCGTCAATTTAATTTTTTGTTAAAACGTTTTTATTTTTCAATTTTTTGTGGCTAAAATCTACCAATTCTACCTACTTGTTTTTTGATTACTTCCAAAATACTTACTTACCCACCTTACTTCAACTATTACCAGTTGAATAATATGATTATCTACTTTTACTATTTGTTGTAATATAAATTATTTTCGTTGTTCTGGTTAGTTTATTTCATTACTTTGTATATTATTCCATCCTCTCATAAAATATACGGAACAAGAATAATGTCAGTAGCGATCTGTCATTGTCAACTACGTATGTGTGTGCCAATGTTCACTAGTGAAAAATCAATTATCCCCTATTTTTCTACCCGTAAGGGTGGCTAATTCCTTTCGAAATCCAAATATAAGGTATACCCTATCTATTAAAAAAAGAATCATCCAAATCGAAGAACCCAGTACAAAGTTATGACTGATAGAATCGGTTAACGGACCAGAATTCAGAGGGTGAGTGATCAATATCCTTCATTTCGCTACCCTTAGGGGTGTATTTCATCTTTTAAATTTAAATGGGACCAAATTCGAAGTACACCCTATCCACTGAAAAAAGAATTATCGGAATCGGACGCCTCAGTAAAAAGTTATGCGTGATCATACATAAAAAAATATGATGGAAAAACATAAAATATACGGGTAGAATAGAGAACCTCCTCCTTTTTGGTTTCGTCGGTTAAAAATAATTTTTCATTCGAATTCGTTTCAAAGCTTAATTAGGTAGAGATTTTGAATCCAAACAATAATCTAATTTCTGACTCAAATAATACCCAATTCATTTATTATGACCATTAACGGGATTTGGTAACCAATCAGTTACCTAGAAATGCCTAATATGAAGTTGGATTATTTTGTTGATGAAGACCTTCTAATGTATAAATGATTATAACACTACTTACCTTAAAAACGAATGATCGCAACTGAAACAACGAATAACATGGGTGTGTTATACCAGCACAGCAAGAATTTTAGAATTGAATATTTTATTGTCAAGAAGCATTAGACGGACATTTCAAATACCTATTTCATTAATTGACAACAATTTTGCTTATTATTTTTTATCAATACAGGATATAAATTGATTTGCAAAAAAAAATCTTGATATTTGTTGATAAATTTTTCATAAACAAATTGATTATTTTAATATTTTTGAAATTTTTTTTTTAATTTTTAAATTTTACAATTTTTAATTGTTTATAATCGTTTTTTTTTATATTTCTATTGTTTAAATAATTAGTTGAGAAATTTATTTCTAAAAATCGTAATTGACAGTCCTCTGTAAAGTAACAAAAAAAATTTTTTTTTATCAACAATTCCTATATTACCTTACCAATTTGTTATAAACAAATTTTTAACTTTGTTAGATTTTTTTTCTGAAACTTCTGAAATTTACAAAAACAACCATATATAACAAAGTATAGAAAAGAAAAATTCCAATTGTTTATTGTACTTTGGGAATTGGAATTGGGAAAAATTGGGAATTTTTTTTTCTATACTTTGTTATATATGGTTGTTTTTGTAAATTTTAGAAGTTTCAGAAAAAAATCTAATAAAGTTAAAAATTTGTTTATAAAAATTTGTAAGTTAATAAACAATGAATTTGTTGATAAACATAATTAATTGTTTTTTTTAAAGGACTAATTTTTTAAAAAAAAAATTTAAAAAAAAAAAAAAATATTATAAACAATTAAAAATTGTTATTAAGGAAAATTTGTTTGTTCAAAAATTATAATATTTGTAATATAATGAAGTTGTGAAAAAATTGTTTTTTAAAAATATTGAAATAATCAATTTGTTTATAAAAAAATGATCAACAAATATCGGGAAATTTTTTTTTGCAAATCAATTTATATCTTGTATTAATAAAAAAACCATAATATGATGATTAAGAAAAAATATTTTTTTTAACAACATTACTTGAATTTCTTAGTTTTTGTTCAAGTACAAAAATTATTATAAACAAAGTATGAATATTTTTTTTAACTTTTATGGCGTGTTCTTGTTAGGTATGTATCTAAGAAAAGCTCTACGAGGCGAAAAAATTTTACAACAAAATAATAAAAAAAAAATCATTTACAAATAAGACAGAAGTTCGAGAAAATTTTGTTAGTTAACAATCGTTTAACTTGTTGAAAAACTTTAAGTAAAATTTCCAACGGGAATAAATTATTTATAGTGTTTCGATTACACCATAATTTTTTTAAATAAAAAAAAATATATTTAATACCTCAAATAAATTAATTAATGTGTCGTACTCGCTTTTGACGCCGCGCGCGCAACCTAAAAATGTCACGCGGAGACCCATTTTCAGCGTTAAGTTAAAATTATAAATAATGGAGATAGAGTTCCGGGAGCTGAGAGTTTTTTATTGGAAATTTCCTCCTCTTTCAGAATCTTTTTTTAAAATTTCTTAAATATTAATAGTTTATGAAATATTGGCAAAAAACGAAATGCCCTTTTTTTTCATCTTTAATTGTTTATAACTTTTGCAATTTTTTATGTGCTAATACACGCTTTTGGCACATTTTTCTAGGCGTTATTCCGGATCCAATGAGCTATCACACATAATTTTAAGAGCAGTATTTCTATTTTAGACCATTTTCAACTTGTAGATTAAACTATATGCTTGACATGGTTTCAGCGGCAAGTAAATCATTGACCACTTCGAAATGGAAATTTTGCTGGGTTGACTGGGCTAAATTCATAAGCTCGCCTTTAGCGGTTTTAGGCCAGTAGAGATAGACATGATTTTCCCAAAATTTAATAATAATTACAAAAGTTTCAAAACTTCAGTAGAGTGAAGAGGACTTTCATATGGTATATATAAATGGCCGACAGTGAGTAGACAGTGTTGTTGTGAGCTCCGTGTTTTTAATCGTAAAAAGTGGTTAAACTCAAGCCTAAGTGATCTGGTTTTCTAGCAATCATTGTATTAAAGTGAGGTTCAGTTGTGAACGAATTTTCGCAGAAATAAAATGGTGATTACACGTGAAATACGAGATGAAATAAGAAATTCCGTGAGTACAAGCATCAATTCCGTTTTGAAAGAAGAGGCATTTATTAAATTAATAGTGGAAAAAGTATCCGATAGTCTAACAAAAACTCTGGGTGAAAAAATCGGCGAACTAGAGCAGAAGATAAACGAGACTAACAAAAAATGTGTCGAGAATTGTACGGTTATTGAGGAGCTTAAAGAAGAAACTGCGGTACTCAAATCGGAAAATGAATATCTTCTACGAAAGTATGACGTAATTGATCAGGAAACCAGGTCGAAAAATTTGCGAATATTCAAAGTTGATGAGAGGCCACAGGAAAATTTATCTGAAGTGCTAATTGGACTTTTTGAATCGCGCTTGTCAATTAAAATCGATCCAAGGGATATTCTTATGTGTACTAGATTGGGAAAAAAGCAAGCTGACAGATCGAGAGGTATCCTGTTGACGTTGAGCAATTTGAATATGAAGCAAACCATTTACAATAAGAAGAAGATGCTTAAGGGAACAGGAAAAGTCTTGAAGGAAGATCTAACAGAAAGCAGACTGAAACTTATGGAAGCAGCTATCAAAAAAACATCGCTAAGAAACGTATGGTCCTATAACGGCATTATTTACGCTTTGAAGAACAATATAAGATTTTCAATCAGAACCAAAGATGATTTGGAGAAATTTTGATATATATTTTTGCTTGCAATTCTCTTGAAATAAATAAAATTAAAAAAACTATTTTCAACTTTTGTTGTTGATTGATTTCTATAATTCAGACAAATGAATTTGAACTGAAATAATGTGAATAAAACATAGGAGCTCGCAGCAAAATTCTTCCTTATTTTTTTTTTTTCTTCTTTCCGGTTTTTATATATATTCTCTTTTTATTTTTTTAATTTCCTTTTTTTTTCTCTCTTGTTTTTTGGTGCCAACTCTTATAAAAATATTCTGCTGGTCTCCATAATCTCTCGAATTGAGTGCATACAAGTGTTTTGATCATAGGAAGCAGAAATTTTCTACCTATTTTTCCTGTACTACATACAATTTGTGTGAAACCTATTGTCTATTTCAGATAATTGCATATTACTATTAATGAAATGAAAATTGCTCACTTGAATATCAGATCTTTATTTACAGGCTTTCAGGAGTTCAAGGAAATTGTATTGGAAAATGATATTGATATTATGCTACTGTCTGAGACATGGTTGGGCCCAGATGATCACTCTGTTGTGGTGGACATTCCTGGATATACGTTATTTCGTAAGGATAGAGTTGGTAGAGGTGGGGGAGTTGGAGCATATGTTAAAGTATCTGTAAGTTGTGAAATCTTGCACATTGACATGGTTATGGGAAGTAACATTGAATATATCTTACTAAAAATGCGAGACAGACATAAAAAATTTATTGTTGGAGTTTTTTATAGACCACCCACCGCTGTAATGGGAGATGTAATAGAAGATATTGAAAACATACTTGCTTCAACCTATCATACTGTTGATTGGATGACGCTCTTAGGAGATTTCAATGTAAATTTTTTTAATTTGGATAATCCGTTAATGCACTGCTTTGAATCTTTTGGTTTTTCACAAATTTTGAATGTTGCAACGAGAACCACTAGCACAACGAGTACGTTACTTGATCTCATCTTCGTTTCAACCACTGATATAGTAAAAAAATCTGGTACATTGCCTGTACATGGAATATCAGATCATGACTTAACATTTTTAGAAGTGGGGATGCCTATCCTCCAAAACGTACCCAAGCTCATTACTTATAGATGTTTTCGGCACTTCAATATCAGTAACCTATTAAATGACCTTCGGGAGCTTCCCTGGGACAATATCATTGTAGAAAATGATCTCGATAAAAAAATTGATATATTCAATGAGTTCATTCTCCTTGCTTTCAATAATAATGCTCCATTTGTTCAAAAAAACGTAACAAAACCACCAGCACCCTGGCTGACGGATAATTTAATAATCTTAAAAAAAGAGAGAGACAAAGCTTTACAAAAGTTCAAAAAACCAAAAGAGAATGCGATTTTAAAAGATATAAAGAATTGAGAAATTATACTCTCGCGGTAACTAGAAGTGAGAAAAAAGCCCATCTTAATCATGTTCTTCAAATGAAAAATTCTAAAGCTTCTTGGAAAACACTGAAACACTTGGGTGTCTGTTCGAGCTCTAAAACATAATTCCTGATAACCTATCGAATCCCGATACCATGAACAACTATTTTTCTACCTACCTGCAGTATGTAACTGATAAATGTGATGAGAAAATTGATTTTTATATTAGGTCAGTTCATAACCCTCCTTTGCAATTTTCATTCAGATTAATAACTGTTGAAGAAGCCAATAAAGCTTTACATAGTATTAAAACGAATGCCTTTGGAGTAGATAATATAAATGCTGAAATGTTAAAATATTGCAGCCCATTCATAGACAAATATATAACACACATAATAAATTGTTGCATTGAAAATCATACTTTCCAGTTTTATGGAAAAGTTCTGTTGGTATACCTATCCTAAAAAAGTCATCCCAAAGATTTTACAGATCTCAGAATCATTAGTTTACTTCTACTTTATCCAAAATTTTCGAAAAAATTTGTATTCACAAATATATGAACATTTCACTGCAAAGACTTACTTCCTGATTGCCAGTGCGGTTTTAGACCAGGTAGAAATACTGAAATATCTCTGGCGACTGTAACCGATGATTTATTAACTGCTTATGATGAAGGTTTATCTAGTGTTTTGGTACTACTTGATTTTTCTAAGGCATTTGATACCATTAATCATGAGTTGCTTTGCGCAAAATTGAGATTTTATGGCTTTGATGATTCATCGGTGTTTCTGATATGGAATTACTTTTTGAGGCGTTCTCAAGTAATATCAGTAAATGGATTATATTCATCCAAACTGGATATACTTTCAGGTGTCCGCAAGGGTCCATATTAGGCCTTGCTTTTATTATATACACTGCTGATATTTTGAATAATATAGAACAATGTAAGGTACAAGCATTTGCAGATGATACACAAATGTATCTCAGCTTTAGTACTGAGGATTGGGTAAATGTCGAAGACATCATAAATAATGAATTGAACAATATCAAGACTTCCTCTGATCAGCACAACTTGAAACTCAATTCTGAAAAATCGAAGATACTGTTTTTTGGCAATAAAAACAATAGAAACTTATTAAGAGACAATATGACAATCCATATTGACAATTCACCATTAGAAATGTGCGATTCAGCCAGGAATCTTGGCTTAGTGTTAGATGTTGAGATGCGCTTCTCTCTTCACGTCAGGAGTATTATAAGTAAAGCATTTGCATCCTTGAAACTCATTTATAGTGCTCGCCATTTTCTCAGCGTTAAAATGAAACGAACATTATGCGAGTCATTGGTTCTGAGTCACTTCAACTATTGTGATTTCATCTATGGACCTTGTTTAACAAGGGTAGATAAGGACAAGATTCAGAAAGTGCAAAACAGCTGTTGTAGACTAATTTATGGAATCAGAAAATATGATCATATTTCTCAAAACTTTAAAGAATGTAACTGGCTCAACATGGAAAACAGGAGGCAACTCCATCTAGGTACTTTCACACATAAATTTCCAAAAGTCATTTGTATTTAATGCTATTCAGATGTACAATCCTGCAATGTTCCAAAAGTATTTGTATTTAATCTATTCAGATGTACAATCATTTACCTAATGAATTCAAAATATACAATATTAATAAATTTAAGTATAAATTAAAATATCAACTATTTGAAACACAGCGAAAAATGTCTCGGCCAGCCTTGTAACTTCCTTTATTTATTTAGAAAGTGGTATTCTCAACTTATTCCATATTGTAATATTTATTATACTAGGTGCACTCGTTCATTTCTACAAAAATCGTATTCCTTCTATAATCACCAATATTGTGGATCCAGCCAACATTTCCAACATCACCAAAATATTTCATGTGGCTCTACTGTCGTGTTATTGTTTTTTTTTTCTTTTTTCTTTTCCTTATATATAATTTTTCCTTCTCTTGGGCAATTGCCCTCTGGTGGTTAAGTAGAATAGCTTTAAGCTAGACTTCGCCATCAGTTTCATTAAATTGTAATGTTTTCTTTTTTTCTATTGACAATAAAGACGTTTATTATTATTATTATTATATGTGGTCTGATTTTGCAACCCTTTTTTCTGAACGGAAGATGTTAAAAATCAGGATTTATGAATTTTCACATTATTAGCACTGAAAAATTTGCAAAAGTTCTGCAAACTTTCGAAGTTTTGAAAAATAGCAATTTACCTCCTCTGATAAATTTGACTGTTTTATCGAAAAAAAATTGTTAGTCCTAATTTTTCGATGAAAATTCCAAAAGTTCTGCAAATTCGAAAAAATTACTAAAATAATGTTCTTGACAAGAGTTTTAATTTGCGTCAAACGGAAAATATATTTTTTCATTAAATTGATTTTTTGAATTGAAATAAATATCGGAATTATTACAAAAGTTTCAAATAACGGTTGCAAGTGGAAATGTCCTGACATAGAATGTTTTCATTAATTTGCAACCTCGTCTCCAATACGGAAATGAGGGTAAAACCAAAAAAAAAATATTTTCGTATTTGTACTCTACCAAAAAAAGCAAAAGTTTTGCGAATCGGGCAGACAATTCATTTCACCCAATTGGTGGCAGTGTATTAATTTACAAACTATATTACATTGCGGAACATTAGGATTAGGAATTAAAAACATATGTATTTTGCAACACCTGTCTTATCTGAATAATAAAGATTTTTAGATACCTAATAAATTTCATTCATTGTGTTCATTGTGTTCAAGTTAACTATCGACCAAGAAGAAGCTCGTCAAAATCAGCATTTAAAACTACCAATTCCTTCATCTTCTCTTGTGAAAGATTCATTAATATATAATTTTATTTATTTTTTATTTATTTATTGTTCACATAATATACAGTTACAACATATGTTTAAAAACTATGGAAATAATAAGTTGCATTTAATTTTTTCTTTTGCACCTAAGTGTATAACACTTGTATGTGCAAGTATCGATAAACTAGAATATTGTAGAAAAAAAAAAATTGTTATGTTATGAAGGACCAGTAATATATTTTAAAAGGAAAAAAGAAATAATTTCATAAAAAACCCACAAAAATAATAATTACTCATTAGTTAGTAGTTCATGAGAAATTGTTTTTACTAATTTTTGAGATTCTATTTGCTTTATGAAGCCTCTGTATAATATTGATAGGTAAAAATATGCAAATACCATAATGCAATCATTTTCATACATTCTCAAAATGATTACAACCTATAATTGTTCAAAATACAACAAAAAGGTCTAGATTCACAAAATCATTCTGAATTAAATGTGAGCAACAAAATTATAAGCTTGAAACATACAGTATATGAAATTGTATCTAACTAAAAATAGCCAATGGGAGAACAACAAACTTATTGATGACAATAGCCAATCAGGGAACAGTATGGTCAGATGTAAGATTTGAAATTGTGGAAAAATAAGAACTGTGAAATGTCAGAGACAATTATCATCAAATATTGTATATAGTTTTTAAGAAAGGTAAAATAATTTAGTTCATAAGTTTTTTCAAATAACCCCAAAGGAGTGATAATGTGACAAGAAAGTGCGCGAGTTTGAAAATTCAAATAATATGGACAAAACAGAAATGGTATCCAGGGGATGAAAAAACAAAGCCAGAAGGAGATTAATTTTTTTTTAAAAAAGAACGTTACGTACCAAAACTTTAGGAGAAAGATATTTCAAGATTTTCACGAATACAAGGTATTTTGTCTATAGAAACTAACCAATTCAACCTCAAGAGAAATTCGACACAAATAAATAGGAGAAAACAAGATTACCTTTTATGTACTCCACATAAAACTGTTTCCAAGCTGATTTCTGGTAATTGTATGGTTCCTTTTGTAATGGAGAGTTCCTGAGAGCAGTAGATTGAAAAAGGATTTCAGATTCTTGGTGTGTATTGTAACAGCAACAGTTCCAGCTCCAGGTATAAACTTTTTAGTGCACATCACAAACTGAATCACTTTACAACATAACTCGTCTATCTAAAGAACTCTATTTTATTTTGGGTATTGAACTATAAAAGAATTCTTCCAACCTCAATGAAAAAGTGAGGTTATGAATACTCTATCCATCACTGTTTTTTCATTATTGTCTATGAAAATCTGTCTGATCATAGTATAAGTTATCTATCGTAGGCCAGGTAAATATAAGTTTTCCTGAATAAAGGAAATAATTGTTTTTCGATACTTTCTAGTTTATTTTCCACAATGATATGATCATATTTCTCTTATAAACAATGAGTTGAAATAAACATCAAGACCAGGCAGTGGCTCTATTGCCAGGACCGGCTATCTGAGACGAAAGGCGTACCAACTGAGTTTAGTCGTGGTGAGAAAGGGTAATAACAATTGGCAGCAACGTGACGAGAAAACAGTGACGTTAGCTAGCAATTATTATTACATCACAATATATCATACGGACAAAATAATTATCTATCACATATATATAATTTTCCAAAAATCAGGACAAAATAATCAATTAATTTTAATTAAATTTAACAATGTATTCCCCAAAGCAGGGCAAAAATTGAACAACAATTGTTTTTAGCAATTATTATTACATAACAATTTGGCCCCAACGTGGGGCAAGTGAAGGCAATATATTATTTCTTAATATTTATCGCAACGTAAGGGCAAGTGAAGGCAATATATTATTTCTTAATATTTATCGCAACGTAAGGGTAAGTGAAGGCAATATATTATTTCTTAATATTTACCACAGCGGAAAAGGCGAGTAAAGGCAAGTAAGGCAATATATTATTTCTTAATATTCATCGCAACACTGGGCGAACATTAACAATTGGAGTTCCAACGTGTAAGGCTAAATATTGGTGAATAAAAAATGGATTTGAGAGATGGTAAGAAAGTTGGTTTGGAAGAAGGTGCAGAAGATAGAGAGAGAGGCGATCAGGAACAAGGAGAGAGTAGTAGTATGAGAGATTATATAAAATTTATAAAAAACTTTTTTTATTTTAATAAAATATAAATATATATATATATATATATATATATATATATATATATATAAAGCTATTTGCACAACGTTTGCAATTTATGGCCAAATTATAAAAAAAACAAATTAATTATACAAAAAAAACCGTTGAACAATGACGGTTGCAAATGACTTGCGTCACGTAAAATGTTAGTCGTAATTTTAATTGCAATTTGCAGAACTTTTGCAATTGTTTCAGAAAATGTAAAAATGTAAAAAAAATATAATGGTAGATAAATAGGTTCCGTTTTTCGTATGAGTTTGCAAAGTTACATATCGACTAAGACCGATATTCTCTTTATTTGCAAGCACAATAAAAAACTTTTGTAATTATTTCAATGCTTGTGTGTATTAAAATGGGAGCTCGAAAAAAAGTTTGATAAATAAATGAGTTTTTCAGAAATGGTTGCAAATGTACGAGAATAAGTTCACTAATCCAATTTGCAGAACTTTTGTAATTTTTTTAAACAAATTACAATGAAAAACTTGAATGACAAAAAACAAGGTTCGGTAACTTTTACAAGGTTGCAAACTTGATGCATGTTGTAAAACACCATTACTATAGGTATGCCTAGTTTGCAGAACTTTTGCAATTTTCAGTGCAATAATAAAAAAATTTTTTGCAATTAAAACAATCTCAGACTTCTGCAAAATTTTATAGTTTGTTTTCATGAATGCACTAACATACATTGAAGTTTGAAAACTTTTGGAATTAATGTTAATTGATTGTCTATATCTACTGGCCTATTTCCGATAACCTGATATCAGATGCTATCGCTTGCCTCAATATCAAGACAACGCATCATCATCGGTCGGAAATGTTGTTTATCCTTGTCGTTTAGAGATAAACAACACAAATGGAATCCGAGAAACGAAGCTCCTAGACGCCACAGCACGCTTCCTTCGAAACGATTAACTCGGGGAAGTCATTGAACCGAGAAAGTTTTGAAATGCATATCGAAGTGTGTGTGTGTGTGTGCCAAGGTTTTCAGTTATGTTAGTTTCTAATTTACGGCAATAAAGGAGCAAGCCGCCGGCGTACTTTTACGACCGACCCTAAATTCGTACCTCGTATTCACTTTATTCGCAAAGAAATCTTTCCATTCGGAATAACCTCCTTCTAAACTAGCACTTATAGGCCAGTAGAGATACACATGATTTTCCCAAAATTTAATTATAATTACAAAAGTTTCAAAAGTTCAGTAGAGTGAAGAGGACTTTCATATGATATGTAGTCTGATATTGCAACCTTTTTTTCAGAACGGAAAATGTTGATAATCAGGATTTAATGAATTTTCACATTATTAGCGCGGAAAAATTTGCAAAAGTTCTGCAAACTTTGGAAGTTTTGAAAAATAGCAATTTACATCCTCTGATAAGTTTGCGACCACTCATACAAAACGGAAATGTCCGTTTTATCGAAAAAAAAAAACTTGAGAGGTGTCAAGGGACACCCGGATGGAACGAAGTTCCTCTCGATTAATTAGTGAAGGAATTGTAATAATCTTTATTTTTTCAAGTTATAATAATATTATATATATATATATATATATATGCACTCTGTCTGTCTATTCTTTCGTACACGTCATAGATGCGCGGGACTTTGTAAACACAACAGAGTGTGTGTGTATATATATATATATATATATATATATACTCTCTCGACTTCGTAAACACAACAGCGTATAGGTTAGAACACGCACGGCTTGCTAAATACATACGCATTGATATTGTAATATCAAAATATAATTTGCTTTTAAATTTATTAAAGTTATGACGCGTACACTTGCTAAACACACAATAATGGAGAGATTATAACGCGTATGACTTGGTTAGCACAATAGTGAAGAGAGGTTATAATGCGTACTTGCTACAAATACATAAGCATTTATTATTGTCTGTATAAAATCTCTACTTACCTAACTCCATCAGCAATATCCGGAACTTGTGCAGAAACACTGTCAGGATTCATTATTGTTATTATTTTTTATTATTTATTATGTACAAAAAACCTGTATACACTCAACAAAAATAATCGTCGCGACAGCACACTGTTCAATGTGAAATAGAAAGACGAAACAAAAATAACTGGCTTGCTTTCTATGAGAGAGAGAGAGAGAGAGAGAGAGAGAGACAGACAGAGAAACACGCGCACGCCGCAACCATAGCGAAAGTCTCGTTACAACTTTTGGTCTTAATTTATTCTGTCTAGCCCTCTTTCGCAACGCGCGATAAGGAACTACGTTCCAAAAATTGTTGTTAGTCCTAATTTTTCGATGAAAATTCCAAAAGTTCTGCAAACTCGAAAAAATAACTGAAATAATGTTCTTGACAAGAGTTTTAATTTGCAACCTTTTGCGTCAAACGGAAATTATATCTTCTGTAAATGGAATCGAAAAAATCTAGAGGGGGCTGTCTTGTCTAATGGAGGTGGTCATTTCGAGCAGTTTTTATAACTCCGTTCCGTTTGATCTTGTTGCCCTTTTATTTGTTGTAATACACATAATTTTGTTTTGTTTGTATTTTTAATTTGATATTCTATTAAAACAAAACATGGTACTGGTACATGCCTACATTAAAAGTTGAAACAAGCGGCATGATTTTAAACTACTACGATTGAAGTCACAACACAAGAGTTAAAAAAGTTTTGCAATGAATCGTTCTTTTCAACACATATTTTTTAATTGAGAAATTTTGTTTCGTTAAAAAGTTCTGATAAAAAGTGGAATAGGTGTTGCATGTTTCACCCCTTGAAAAGATCACAACAAAATTTAAAAAATATTCATTTTTAATTGGTAGACCATGCCCACAAAATGCCATTTCTCCAACTTTTCATCAATTTCAAGAAAAAATAAATTATTTTTTTCTCATTTTTGGAAGCTTGTAACTTTTCAAGGAGAGGCCTAAGAGTTTTTTTTACATGAAAGACCACCTTTAATTTTTGACAAGAAAAACTTTCGCACTTATTTGGTAACACCTATAATTTTTTTAAGTTGACAAAAAATTAAAAATAAAAAAAAATTAAAAAAAAATTTTACTATTGCTTTTAAAAAGGTTAAAATTAAAAAAAAATTAGGACATTTGTTTATAAATTGTTTATAAACAAATTGATTAGTTTAATATTTCAAAAAAAAAATTGTTGTCTAAAGAATATAATGATATAATTTTTATTTTTTATTTTCTTATTGTTCATAACCTTTTTTTTATATTTCCATTATTTAAATAATTAGTTAGGAATTTGTTTTTTCTTTAAAAATTGGCATTTCTCGATAGAATAACAAAATATAATATTTTGTTTATTAAAAATTTAATTGTTTATTAAGTTAACAGTTTGTTAAAAACAAATTACAAATCTCGTTATATTTTTTTTCTGAAACCACTAGAAATTACAAAAACAACCATATGATATGCAACAAAGTGTCTAAACATTTTTGTTTACATTTTTTATAGATTTTATCTAAAATTACGGTATATAAAAGTTGCAGTGGCCACTTGATTTTTTAAGTAACAAACCGCTGTAACTTTTGAACCATTGAGGATACGGCTCAACATTCGAAATGATTTTATGGAACATTAGTTGATCTCCTAAATAAACTTTTCAGCAAGTCTGTATCTGTCATGCTTCCCTGTTTATATGCTTTTGTTTATAAAAAAAATCCGTTATCTACTTCTTACAATGCTTATATTTTTTAAACTATGCCCTTTTGTACTTCAAGACCATTTTGTAGTCTAGTATTTGAATTATTCAAAAAATGTTGGTTTCAGCCATTAACATTAATTGTTCATGAAATACACGGATTTATTTAAATAATGTCAACTTCATCATGTATTCTAGCGGTGTTTAATCACATATTTGTTAATAAATACTCAAGATATACAGTTTTTTCAACTATTTCAATAAAAAATTATATACCGTAATTTTAGAAAAATATGAAAACAAAATTTTGGATACTTTGTTGCATATGGTTGTTTTTGTAATTTTTAGTAGTTTAAAAAAAATATAATGAGAATTGGAATTTCTTTATAACAAATTGTTAACTTAATAAACAATTAAATTTTTAATAATTTATTTTTCATTTTTTGTTGTTCTATTGAGAAATGCCAATTATGATTAAAAAAAAACACTAATTATTTCAATAATGGAAATATAAAAAAACCATTATAAACAATGTTTCCCTTTTCAACATGAATACCCCACAAGAGGTTATCTTGACGATGGAAGATAGTGACTAAAGTTTATCTTTCAGTCGCAGATGATTCCACATCTGATTTTATGAACATCCTGTTTATATTTTCAACAAATCAAACAATAATAATTTTGTATAAGTTTTTTTTTTTGTAAAAATCATTATATTATAATAAACAAAATAAACAACTTTTACAAACTTTCATAACGTGATCTTGTCAAGCATATATATATAAGAAGGGCTCTAAAAAGCGAAACATTTTTAGAGCTATTATTTAAACATTTATGCCGTTTTTTATGAAAACCGAGGTCCGAAAAATAAGGACTAATTAACAAAAGCCTAACATGTTGAAAAATAAACTCAATTTTTTTTCCAACGGAACCTTGTTTTTTCAGTGTTAAAAACACACCATAATTTATTCAAATTTTTAAATCGATATTGATTATTATAAAAAAACACATTTTATGTGCTGTACTCTCTTCAGACACGGCGCGCGCATGCCGTAGCGTTAAATTAAAATTATAAATAATGGAGATAGAGTTCCGGGAGTCAGGACTTTTTCAATGAAAATTTCCTCCTCGTTGAGAATCTTTTTTTCGATTATCTTTATAGTTTTTGAGTTATTTTCAAAAATCTGAACCCCTTTTTTGTTTTTGTTTTTTGTTAATAACAATTGCAATTTTCGTCGGCAAAAAAAACAAAAAAATTTCTTTTTCAGAATTACATCCCGAATTGAATGAGCTATTGCTCATATTTTTTGAGACTATTTATTTTTCGCAGTCACTTTTCGAAGAGCGTAATTAATTTAATGATAATATTGTCATATACAGTGCGCGGCTAAATTATGGAAAAAGAAAAAATTCGATATTTCGCAAGCAATGTACTTTTGATAAAAATCCTGAAAGAGGTCGATTTTTTATTTTAAATGCCGATTTTTTAATGTATATTCTAAAGAGGTTATGTCACTGGTTTTGACGTGGTAACGTAATCGGTAATTTTTTTTAATTGAAATAGATGTCTTGTGATACTTCATCCGG
Organism: Gonioctena quinquepunctata; assembly: GCA_018342105.1. Taxonomy (NCBI): domain Eukaryota; kingdom Metazoa; phylum Arthropoda; class Insecta; order Coleoptera; family Chrysomelidae; genus Gonioctena; species Gonioctena quinquepunctata. Next base: position 68,586 of record JAFIRS010000587.1, read on the forward strand.
AAGATCTTTCAATACTGCATTCAATGATAATAAATAATTTGATTTGTTTATACAGGGTGAACAAAAATTAATATTTTATTTCAGTAAGAGTGGCCCCCAAGATCTCCAGATCTTTCGCCCCTGGATTTTTTCTTGTGGGGTTATTTGAAATCGAAGGTCTATGTAAATAGGCCGCAAAATCTACAGGAGTTGAAAAATCGAATTTATTTATTTATTTATTTAGCATTGCTAATACAATATCGTTTTATCACAAATATGCAGAGATGAGGTAGGTTAGTATAGATAAAATACAATAGATAAGAGACATCAATGAATAAACATTAGTAGAAACGTAAAACGCTAATTGTTAATTAATTAAAATATAGCTCTATTAGCATCAGATCATGATATAACATAGTTTTAAAAAGTACAGAGAAATCCCTATACCTAAACAATTTTGAGAACAAGAATGGCCTAGATCGCCCCATAGAATGTGACGTTTAACTACTGAAATTGACCGTTTAATATATATTGACGGATACTACTTTTAAAAATATTTATATTACGAGACAGTTTAATAAAATCGGGTAGGTTATTATAGATTACGATTCCAGCATCAAAGATACTTTTTTTCGTGCACATCAGATTGGTTTGACGGACGTTTATGTGTTTTTTTTGGCGTGTATTATATGAATGTATTTCATTGCGGAACTGTAGATTTGTAGACAAATATTCTGGTAACATATTGTTTATAAGTTTGTAAATAAAAATCATTGTACGAACCTTAATTAAATTTTTAATTGACAGCCAATTTAGCTTTATTTGCATTCTGTTTACATTTTCATATCTGTTGGTATTTAGTAAGAATCTCATACATCTATTTTGCAGAATCTGTAGCTTATTAATACCTGATTCATTGCACATAAAGAGTATAGAACAGTAATCGAAATGGGGTTTTATTATACTATTATATATTAATTGTTTAGTGTATTGAGTTACTGTTTTGCTAATCCTATAAGCAAATCCTATTTTTTTAGATATTTTCTTTGAAAGATAATCAATGTGCTCACTAAAGGTAAGTTTTTCATCAATAATTATACCTAGATATTTAATATGGCTCACACGTTCTAGATCTATTCCGTCAAATTGAACATTGCAATCAATTACTTCTTGCATTTTTCGTTTGTTTTTGATTATCATGTATTTACATTTATTTACGTTGACAACGATCTTATTATTATTAAACCAGTCGTGAATTCTTTTAAGGTGTTGGTTTAGTTTTCCTATTAAGTTATTAATATTATTACCCATAATGTAGACGATGGTATCATCTGCGAATAGGTGTGTTTTACGTTCGCCCAAATCCAGATGTAATATGTCATTAATAAAACATATGAAAAGTATGGCGCCCAATACACTTCCTTGTGGTACTCCAGTTGAAACAGTTCTTTTTTGTGATATTTTATTATTGATTTTAGTTTTTTTATTAGGATCGAAATCAGCAGAATTACTCCAGAAGTTATTCGCAATGTGCAAGAGGAATGTGTCCGTAGATTTGCTTATTGTCAAGAGACTGGTGGATGGCATTTTGAACATCTTATTTAAATGTTGTATTTTGTTAGATATAAAGTTATTATCTTACTGAAATAAAATATTAATTTTTGTTCACCCTGTTCAAACGAATCAAATTATTTATTATCATTGAATGCAGTATTGAAAGACCTTTCAGATGAAGTATCACAAGACATCTATTTCAATTTAAAAAAATTACCGATTACGTCACCACGTCAAAACCAGTGACATAACCTCTTTAGAATATACATTCAAAAATCGGCATTTACTAACAAAAATCGACCTCTTTCGGGATTTTTGTCAAAAGTACATTGCATGCGAAATATCGAATTTGTTCCATAATTTAGCCGCGCACTGTATAAATATCGGAGTGTACAAATTTTAAATATTTTTTGTGTAATGGAGTACGTAATCGTAAATTCTGGCTATTTTACTCGCGAAGAGGGATTTATCTCTTTGTGGGCTACTTATATTTATCAATATTAAACTTTGATAAATGAACAAATATTGTGAATCAATACAATGTAATTTTATGTTAACCTGAAAATATTTCAACTCACTGATTACTCACGTAACAACTCATTTATACATATTTATCTCTTTATTTAAAAATGTCTGTACATTTATGTTTTTTGTGGGTTATTATTATTATTATATTATTTTCTAATTAATCACGTCGAATATTTTTTCTTTTTTCCTGACATCTTGATAAAAAATAACAACCTTCATTTCGTTGCAATTTATCGAAACTGTCTCGCATAAGTATCAACGCGAATATTCTGCAACCTTGACTACATGTGAACAGACGTAAGCGTATGACCGTACATCTAAAACCGATAAATCCAATCATGCCTAACTACAATCTAATAGACGTTGATAGGAATAATAAATGAAAGTGAAATCGTGTTCGCCATATTATATCGACCTTCGTTTGCATATTCCGCATTTCAATTTAGGAAGTTTGTGGTTTTTCATAAACGCAACAATGGACGTATCAGTTTTTCAAAACGATACAATCTATAGTCTAGACACGGCGGAAATTTGAAAGAAAAAAATGACTGTGACCTTAGTTCCTCATGCCTTTCGCAGAAACGGTCAGAAGCTTGAAAATCAATCCTGAGAATAATGGATAAATACTTTTTCCAAGTATTCACAGGTAACTCGAAATGAAAATAACTCAAGTGAATTTTATCGTGACGATTTACCAACCAGTAATAAACCGGAATGATCTTGAACTGATCTATATACAATGATTTTCAAAGCTGAGCCATTTTTAACAAGATATAAAACTTATAAAAATAACTGATTTTACAAAAATTGTATATGTATAAAAGTTACTAAATAACAAAGGTACAAAACTTACCTATGCAATTTGGTCCTGGTTTATATCAATGACGTTTAAACATTAAATATGTATTCACGAAAAATTTCACACTAGTTTTCTTTCATATTATTAACTGCAAGTATATTCGTCGTACACCGATAGGATCTTCTACCACCCAAGCATTTGTATCATGAAAATAGTCACTCCATTTCGTGTGAATGTTGCTTCGTCCGTAGCGGAAATAAATTTTGTAAAATGTTCATTGTTACGATGCTAGTTGTTGGTTGATTGTTGACAATTTCTCACGCAATTTCAGTCTATTCCAATAGTAGAGGCTGTCCTCGTTGCTTTTTACAAGCTTTTATTTAACTTGCAATGTTTGTATGTTCGGGTCAAATCTTGCAAGTGAATTTTGACCGACTTCTAGTCATCCGATTAATTTGAAATTTGGCAGGTGTTCATCATTCCGGTGACAATGCATTATGGAATTTTTGTTGGAGAAAAAAATAAAATGGCGGCCCCAAGATGGCGGACAAGATTTGGAATCATGGTCCGATTTGATTCAAAATTGGTATGTGGGGGTTTTGGGAGTCGGAAATTATGAATTTTTTGTCAAAATTCAAGATGGCGACTCCAAAATAACGGACGAGTTTTGTGATTATGGTCAGATTCGATTCAAAATTGGTATGAGGGAACTTTCGGGGTAGGAGATTATGAATATTTTTTCAAAATTCATAAATTCAAGATGGCGGCTCCAAGAGTCCAAATCGATTCAAAATTGGTGTGCGGGGGTTTTCGGGGTCGGAGATTATAAATGTTTTGTCGAAATCCATAAATTCAAGATGGCGGCCCCAATATGGAGGACGAGTTTTGTGATTATGGTCTGGTTTGATTCAAAATTGGTATGCAGCGGTTTTCGCGGTCAGAGATTTTGAATTTTGTCAAAATTTATAAATTGAAGATGGCGGCCCCAAGATGGAGGACGAGTTTTCTGATTATGGTCATATTTTATTCAAAATTGGTATGTGGGGGTTTTCAGGTTAGGCGATTATGAATTTTTTGGCAAAATCTTTAAATTCAAGATGGCGGACGAGTTTTGTGATTCTGGTCAGATTCTATTCAAAATTGGTGTGTGGCAGTTTTTGGGGTCGGAGATCATTATTTCTTTCAGCTCAAAACTAACAGGGAAGAGACCTTTTAATAACGATGCTCTGTTAGAAACGGACAGATCAACTAACTAAAACGCAAAATATAAAATAACTAATGAAAAACATTTTTAAAATCGGGTATTTTGGGTCAAAGATGCGGGTACTTTGTTGATTTGTCATTGGCAACACTGATTGTTATTGACAAGTTGACATATTTGACATTTGACAAGTCGGTAATAAAAAATCTGATTCGATATTTCACACGGCCTTCTGCCGGTGCTGCCTACAAATATATTTGCGTATTGATAGCAGAAATAAAATCATAGTTCCTACATGAAACATTCTTTGGAAATATTATACAAAAAAATATTGTATGCAACTCGTACGCAAATGGCTTTCGCGTACTTATTATTTCATATTACAGTCTCTGCTAGCGCCTCGTCCGTAAACATAACGATTAGTCCGCGAAAGCCTCATTTTGCGTACTTGTTACATAAACTACTATTTTCTGATCCAGTTAATCAATATTTTTACTCAAACAAATGGTTTTGATGAAGAGAATGAACAAAAGTTTCATTATGAATAATTCATAGATTTAGATCAATATTACTTTTTCCAATCGAAGTATTCAATATTTAACACAAAGTATTTTTCTTGGATTGAATGAATGCGCTTCTCATTGTGAGTATTCATAGTTTTAAATCAAGAAAATTGTGTTTTTCAATAAAATAAATGGATTTCTAACTCAAAGCAACTTATATTGAAGAAATACATTATTTTCCAATTGAGAATTATCAATTCAACATGAATAACGTTTTCATTTATGCATATCTTCGTATTCTGTCAAGAAGTATGTTGAATAAATGACTTTTTTTAAACAAAAAGAAATATTTCTTTCGTTATATACCCGTGGACTGATATACAGATTCTGCCAGTTCAAGAAATTTTTAGGGTTCACACATTTCAAAATCCTGTACCATGCTTTAGTAGAATCCATCATTCAGTACGGTATTATTGGCTGGGGAGGCATTCTAAGTTGTCATCAAAAACCATTAGGTACTCCACAAATGTGTCATCAAAATAATATTGGGAAAACCGAAAACTTACTCAACTGAACAACTGTTCTCTGAATCCGGACTATTCGACATGAGACAATTATTCTGTAAAACGATTATTCAATTCGTTTCTGGGAATAAAACTTATATCCATTCAGTGAACCATCAATTTGCCACCAGAAACAACAAAGGGATCAATGTGTTCATGCCCAAAGCAAATAAGTCAGTTGGCCAGAGATGCTCCACTTACCTTGCTCCTCGCTTACTCCGTTTATTACCTGATGAACTTCAAAGAATCAATTCAAAATCATTACTAAAGAGAAGATTGAAACTTTGGATCCTGGATACCGATAAAACAATAATTCGCAGCATTATCAACTGTTGATTCATTATACTTGCTATCTCCCTCATTCCACTTCATTGAAACCTTTCCGAATAAGTCATTCACTGTATCTACTTTTTTACTATTATTATTATGTGTCTTATGAAATGTAATTTTATGTAAATATTGTGTTTTTAACTGAACGACATTCTGTAATTTTATAAGCAGCGTTGTTTATATTTATATTTGTTTTCATTTTTTAACCAGCGCTGTTTGCTTTGAAAAATATTCAAACAAAACTTTATTGATATACCTGTATCCTTTGAAAAATATTCAAACAAAACTTTATTGATATACCTGTATCCTTTGAAAAATATTCAAACCATACAAAGAAATGAAAGATGGAGGTATACTCACGGACAAGTTCTTCACTGAACTTAAGTGAGCTCGTGAGTTAATATTTCCATGCATCTCACGGCTTTTCACATGGTTTATTCATTGGATACCGTTTCTTTTTTTTAAGCTTTTATTTCCCTGGAAAAATGTATATCCCTTCGTGTATACCAGAGGAAAATATTCCCTGCATATTCCATTTGCAAAAGTTGATATAGTATGCCCTCAATTATATTCAATAGCTTGCCTACAGATATTAAAAATTTCAAAAATATCTCACTATTTGAGAAAGATTAGATATTATTTTTATTGCAAAACTGTTTTTATTCACTGTCGGAATTTTTAATGTAACTTTAACTAACTATAAGTCTACTGAATATTTAGTTTGTTAGTTTTTCTATTTTAATGTGTTCCTGTTTTTTACTTTTAGGTTCAGTTATTGACAATTTCCATACAATGTAACTTTCAAACAGATTATTATTATTATTATTATATTATTATTATACAAACAAATTATTTACTTGAGTCAATGCAGTCATGCTTGATCCAAGACATTTTGTTTGTGTGTAATACACTTCATGTCTATCTCACTAGAAATTGTTGAACGTATTTTTGTTTTTGTTTTCTTTCACTTAGATAACTTGCAAACCATTCCAGAGCAGAGTCAGTTATTCTAATGATCCGACAGCGCCTGAGTTTTTCACACATAAAGTACATATCAATCACTACTATGTCGTGGAAAGTTTGCGCTACAACTTAAAAAGTGGCGGAGTTGTGATTTTTTTAAAAAGCTGATTTTTTCCTGTTTTTCCGGTTATTCTCCGTTACTAATAATCCGATCGAGTTGTGCTAGATTCTCTACAATTCGTCCATTGAGAGTATCGAGATTGCTTTATTAGTTTTCAAGTTACAAGTCAAAAACGATAAAAAAAAGCTTTTATATGTTTATAACAAATTTAGCAATGACAGTTGGGAGTAGGAAACATAAGAGGATATAACTACGGACCGTCTATCGTATGATGGCACAGTCGGTTTCCTGGTAGTATTTTTGTCACAGAATCATTAGAGCAGAAAATCTCTATTGATATATGTAGTTCGATATGGAATGTACGACCCGAGAGTTTTCGAAAGAGAGATTTGTGGAAATAGAAAGTGTAAAGCACAAGAAGTAAACAAAAGTGGAAGGAAGAGAATAAAAATTAGCGAGGATGTCGTAAACTGTTGAGAATATTCACGTAAGTACAAGTGAAATAGCAAATGATACATTCCTGGAGGGGCAGCAAGATCTCCAGTCCTCTGGGGATATGTTAAAGGAGAGGTCTACCGCGAGAAACCAACGTAGAAGACATGAAGATACGAATTAGATAAGTTTTTCGCTCTATTACAAGATCAACTTTAATCGAAGAACACCAATTTTAGATAGACTTAATTTGTGCATAGCTTAAAATGAGAGATTGTTTGAACATCTGGTGTAAATTTGCGTTTTTTTAAATTGGAGTTTATTTTGTTGCCTCCTTGGCCACCATTAAATAAAAAAATCGTTATTGCTGTTATGATGACTATTTCGTACTTTCTTTAAGAATTAGATACATTTATGATGGAAATCAAGTAGGCAAACCCTACATTTTCTGCAAGCTCATGGTATGACCTTAGTTACAGGGTGTTCCATTTGAAAAGCGATCCCGAGTTTTGGTTGTCCCTGTATGGAAAAAGTGCCAATCGGTAAAATTATGAGTAGGAAATGAAAGTACACAATTTATTCGGTAAAAATGCAGTTTAGGGAGAATTCGCGTATCACCAAAATTTTTGGTTTATGTGATCCATTTCTATGGAAAATAAAAAAATTCTTGGCAGTCACGTATTTTGAAGAAGTAATTCAAATTTAAAATGTCCCTTGGTGATTGAATGTATGTGTCTGTGGGAGAAGAAACAGTCAATCTGTGATTTCAATTGGTTGGCGTAGGTGTTGTTTTTTCGTCGACGTTGGTAACGTAGCGTTTTCCATTGGCGATTGCTCCGTCCTAATATACTATAGCAGCGTACTGCCATATTATTTTGATTTTCGAATTTCAATTGTTATTTCGTTTCCCGTTTGGTCAGGTGCGTTTTTGAAAGTTAAAAAGTTAAGGGAGATTTGTGAAGTTTTTTATTAATTTAGTAGCGATATAGTAGCGATATTAAGTTGATAAAAACATATCACTTTTCAACCGACGAAACCAAAAAGGAGGAGGTTCTCTATTCGACCCGTTTATTTTATGTTTTTCCATCATATTTTTTTATGTATGATCACGCATAACTTTTTACTGAGGCGTCCGATTCCGATAATTCTTTTTTCAGTGGATAGGGTGTACTTCGACTTTGGTCCCATTTGAATTTAAAAGATGAAATCCACCCCTAAGGGTAGCGAAATGAAGGATATTGATCACTCACCCTCTGAATTCTGGTCCGTTAACCGATTCTATCAGGCATAACTTTGTACTGGGTTCTTCGATTTGGATGATTCTTTTTTTAATAGATAGGGTATACCTTATATTTGGATTTCGAAAGGAATTAGCCACCCTCACGGGTAGAAAAATAGGGGATAATTGATTTTTCACTAGTGAACATTAGCACACACATACGTAGTTGACAATGACAGATCGCTACTGACATTATTCTTGTTCCGTCAAAATCAGTATATTTTATTAGAGGATGGAATGATATACAAAGTAATGAAATAAACTAACCAGAACAACGAAAATAATTTATATTACAACAAATAGTAAAAGTAGATAATCATATTATTTAACTGGTAATAGTTGAAGTAAGGTGGGTAAGTAAGTATTTTGGAAGTATTCAAAAAACAAGTAGGTAGTAATTGGTAGATTTTAGCCACAAAAAATTGAAAAATAAAAACTTTTTAATAAAAAATTAAACCGACAAAATACGGAATTAAAAGTAAAATAAAAACTTTTTAACAAAAAATTAAAACGACGAAAAATCAACTGAAAGCAAAATAAATAAACCTTCTTAGTGTAAATGATAATTGAGCTCTAAACTAATGTAAGTAACTGATTTTGAGTTGGCGCCAAACAAACTAGCAATTGAAGTAGGTGAAGCGTAAAATGATGGCAGCGAGATGCACGGCTGCGTTTTGATGACTTCTTTCATAGATAATGATCTTCGATAATAATTGTTTGTTTGGCGCCGACTCAAAATCAGTTACTTACATTAGTTTAGGAGCTCAATTATCATTTAGACTAAGAAGGTTTATTTTATTTTTTGCTTTTCAGTTGATTTTTTCGTCGGTTTAATTGTTTGTTAAAAAGTTTTTATTGATCTGTCAGTTCGCCGGGAAGAGGATTTTTTAATCCACGTTTTAGATTCGTGTTTAGGCAGCAAAAATACGACAGTTTTACCAAACGGCATGTCCTAAATCGTTAGAGTCTAATTAATTCTTATTTTTTTTAATACTGACCGTTTTTTTTAGGTTAGGGAGTTTATTTAATTTTTTTTTCAGGGTTCGCCTAACCTAACCTAACCACGGTCGAGGACTGTTGGCGTTCTTAGGTTATGAGTCAAGTAAATGTTAAATGTGTATGTACTGCCGTTTATAAACGTGCATTGCAAAAATTAAAGTATTTATGTGTAGTTAAATAAATGTTTGTGAAGATAACAGGTTCCTTCTTCTCTACGGCAGTAACCAGGCTGGATGACAACGGATTTGTCGGAAGAAGGGGTCTTTAATTGTACTATCAGAGGATACTGTAAAAGTCATACTGCCGATAACGTGCATTACAAATAACATTTTATGAGTAAAATTCGGGCATTCGTGGTATCCCTTCGGGTGAGATTTCCAGGGTGCCCTACGAAGGGGGGCAAGTGAGGTTTAAACCCACGAGGCCCTCGTTCATGGCCAACTTCCTGATGGGAAAAGGCCAAGATATTGGAAGAGGAAGAGAGAGAGAGAGAGAAATAATGTTTTTTTCAAATCTGTGGATTCTCCCTAAACTGCATTTTTTCGAAATGTTCTTATTTCAAATTATTAATTTTGAGATATTGTTGAATGAACCCATTTTCTGACAAAAATCCCACCATAACTTCCGAACCACCTGCTATAAACCCATACAACCCTATATTTCTGAGAAACATTCTTCCACAGGAATTCAATCGAGTGAAATATATAAGGTGTTTCATTTAAAAAAATTATGAATAACAAAACTTTGTAAAGGCAAGTTTTTATTCAAATGCACTAAAAAGTTAAAAATAATTGCTTTGGATGTCTGACGTAGGTTATTCCGTGAGTTATAGATTCAAAAGTTTGTCGCGCAAAGTTTTCAGTTCGAATACAAAAGCGACAAGTTTTTGAATTTTTAACTCACAGAATAACCTACGTCACACATCCAAAGCAATTATTTTTTACTTTTCAGTGCATTTGAACGAAAGCCTGCCTTTAAAAGTGTTTTTTATTAATTATTTTATTTTGTGCTTTTTAGTACGTCTTAATCTATGCATTTTTATTAAAGCATCGTTATTATGAGGCATTTTTCCTGGAAGTACTGAGCTATCTAGTCCTTCAATGAGGAGACCATCTAAAGATTAACTATCCGCCAGCTTGGAGTTGCCATCTTCAATTTGTGAATTTTAACTAAAAACCAATAATCTTCGGCTAAAATCATAATCTCCGACCCTGAAAACCCGCACATACCAATTTTGAATAGAATCGGACCATAAACACAGAGATCATCGGCCATCTTGGAGCCGCCATTTTAATTGTATGAATTTTGAAGAAAAATTCATAATTTTCGACCCTGAAAACCCCCACATACCAATTTTGAATCGAATCGGCCATAAACCTAAATCTCGTCCGCCATTTTGTTTTTTCTATAACAAAATTCCATGAGCCGCCATTTCAATTTCATAAATTCAAATTCAACTCTGGAGACCCCCCCATACAAATTTTGAATAGAATTGGACCATAATCACAAAACTTGTCCGCCATCTTGGAGCCGCCATATTAATTTTTTTAATTTTGACAAAAAATTCACAATTTCCGTCCCCGAAAACCCCCACATACCAATTTTGAATCGAATCGTACCATCTTGGAGCTGACATTTTGTTTTTTCTCTAACAAAAATGTCATAATGCATTGTCACCGGAATTATGAACACCTGCCAAATTTCACTCAATCGGATGTCGGCAAGTGCTCCAAAAATGGATTACAAATTTTGAACCGGAAAGAATGACATACGAACGAAAGCAAGTTAAATAAAAGCTTGTAAAAACATAACTTTGTTAAGGTACAAATTTATCAGGTATGTTGGTAGTTATTTTTGGAACATAGCTTTCATTGCTATCTACAACTTTTATTTGAGACTTTTTTTCTATCTCAAATAGGGCAGCAGCTATCGTCCACCCATGCATCGATGATACACCCTGTATAATGAATGAGGTTTGCTACAGCATTTTCAGACCCTAAATTTTCGAAAATACATCACCGTTATAATATCTATCCGTTCCTTCTGAAACCGGACTCCACGTTTCATAAGGAAGAAAGTGTCTAATAATTGGTCGAAAAACGTCCATCATTGGGTATACTCACATTTTCTTATTAAAAGGCGGATATCCCAATAGGTTCAAAGCCATTGCTGGGCGGATACCTCAGAGCACAAACCGATTTATTCCCACAAGAGCAGCACAAAAATACGTTCATACATATGTGAAAAACCACGAACAAAACAATAGACTGACGAAATTCGGAAGTCGAGTGGACCTTCCAAATACATACATTTAGAACAGACTTTCCATAAGGAGAAAAACCACAACAGCACTAATTGACATTTAATGCCGGCAATTAGATATCCGATAGGCATTTCCTAATGAGTGCAAGTATCTCTACCTCCCTCCACTCCTCCACATAACCCAAATCAGCTGAGTAAAGAAAAAAAAAATAGAAAAAAAATAGTCACTGACGACAAATCTCCTATTCGAATGGAAGATATCTTCAGATTCTTGATAGACTCCCCATTAACATCAATAGAAGTTGGTTACTGATTCCCCACAAAAAATCATCAACTAGTTCGTCGAGAACGAGGGAAATCGGCAAATCGGAGAAAATTGTTAGGGACACATTTTTTGAAGTTTGTTGAGAACAATATCTGAGTAATAGCTCACTATTTAAAACCATACTACTAACGATAGAAATATGCTCAAGTAAAGTACTCCGTGACAAACATGCAAATTCCGGACGCCTGAATAAAGACACTTTTGATTTTCGTGCATGTAAACTTGCTTGCTTTTACTCTTTACTATTGATAAAAAAAAATTGTATAAAATCTCGACGAAAATGTGATTTAACTGGGCAACAAACAGTTTTATTTACCGTTCTATAAAGTTTAGGTATAGTCCATCCATATCAATTGCAGAAGCTGTTTCTATAGGGAGCAAATGAAAACTCACTTCGCTATCACGAGCGTATATGCGAAGAAACGGAACGAAAAATAATCTGTACTACTCGTAAACATTTTCCGTCGGCAAACGGTAGATCAAAAGAGCCGATAGTCAACGTGGACTCGAGTGACGACTGTCTGTTGTACAACCGATTCGTCTGGGCCAATCAAATCGGACATCAATGCTGGCAGGTGTGTCTCTACGATGGGAGGTCATAAATCACGCGTTATATTTGTGTTTTAATAGCTCTGAAAGATTAAAAACCAGTAGCGTCTATGGTCTTGGTGTGTGCCGATCGAAATACGTTTTAGGATATAATAATAACCTACATCAAACAATGAAAGAAATTATTTTTCTTTCTTAATGTATTTGTATAAATGAAAGCTTGTCTTTAATTTTTTTTCATTTTCCATTATTTATGAAGTATTTTTAAAATCTTAAAATATCTAAATAAAATTAGTTATCTCCGCCACTGCTGCTCACAGGATTTCGCCGCAAGACTTTTTTATGCTTCTGCAATTGATATTGGGAAAACTATATATAAGTATACAGCGGACTAAATATTGATATACAGGGTGTCCCAGTCTTCCTCTTTTCCTCTCGGGAATGTAGAGAAGTGGTCAAAATATCACCAGTTTAGTATATCCATTCTTAGTTGGATGAAGATGGGGTTAATAATCCACCCCTGATAAAACATAATAGGATTTGCGCTTTGATCGAAAATGCCGACCATAGGCGGGTGAAAATAAGAAACGGTCCGAAAGTTAATAATAATTATATTTTTTGTATACCGGGTGACACAGAATATCGGGCCACCCCTGTAACTTCTGCATTCGTGAACGGATTTATCTGAAATTCGGTACAGTTATATAAGCAACCATTTCGGATTTGATCACATTACAATCCAATATGGCGGACTTACGGTTTTTCTGCAAATGCCAGCAACTTTGTTTTTTCAAATAGAACACCCTATATATTTTTACATATTCAAGTTCAACAGGTCAAAACAAGTCCAAACCTTATGTCAAATGTCATTTTTTTGAAACAATTGAAATTAATATTTTTTATTTTATTTTACCTCGTGGATAAATGAGATTTGGTCAAGGCTATTCACAATGAGTCGCACATAACACAAACATATTTTTTTCTGAAAAATTATTTTTTGTGTCATTTATTGATGAGAATTAATGCAGTCCATCACATTTTGATCAAAAATTATTTTTTTTCAAATGAAACCCCTATGGGCTACCTACCTGTCTATCTAGAACATTCATTAAGGAAAAAAATGACATATCATTTTTGTATTTCGGTGCAGTAACAAATTGTATACATTCAAAAATCTACAACTAGTTCATGAGTTTCCTTGCGGTTCGAATAATTTTTCAACTTAGTAAGCTGTGGAAAACAACATTTCTGAATCTTGTCAACTAATTGTGTTTCGCTGTCATCTTTCATCTCAACTCTCGAAGTTAGTTAACTTCTGGGAATTAGTTTAGTAGAAATGTAAAATCAAAATTATAGGTTTACAAGAAGTGAACAGGTTGATATGTTATTAATTTACGGAGAATGTCTTGAAAACATTGTCGCCGCTTGTCAGTTATACGCTGAACGATACCCTCACAGAAGACACCCACAAAGAACCTTTTTCAAAAATGTGGAGAGAAGATTCCGAAAAGAACCCAACAATGGAGAAGATGATCGTAAGTGAGGAGGCAGAAATGAATGTTTTGCTTATGTCGATTTTGATCCAACCGCTTCGACGCGGGAAGTGGAATACCAATGCAATGTCAGTCGAGAAAACGATAGAAGAATTTAAAAAAAACACCATTATCGTGCTTATAAGTATAACTTACACAATTAGTTGCAAGATTCAGAAATGTTGTTTTCCACAGCTTACTAAGTTGAAAAATTATTCGAACTGCCAGAAAACTCATGAACTATTTGTAGATTTTTGAATGTATACAATTTGTTACTGCACCGAAATACAAAAATGATATGTCATTTTTTTCCTTAATGAATGTTCTAGAGAGACAGGTAGGTGGCTCATAGGGGTTTCATTTGAAAAAAATGAATCTTTGATCAAAATGTGATGTGACTGAATTAATTAACCAGTAAGTGACACAAAAAATAATTTTTCAGAAAAATTTAAGTTTTTCTGTTATTTGCGACTCATTGTGAATAGCTTCGACCAAATCTCATTTATCCACGAGGTAAAATAAAAAAACAATTTTAATTTCAATTGTTTAAAAAAAATGACATTTGACATAAGGTTTGGACATGTTTTGACCTGTTGAACTTGAATATGTAAAAATATACAGGGTGTTCCATTTTAAAAAACAAAATTACTGGCATTTCCAGAAAAACCGAAAGTCCGCCATATTGGATTGTAATGTGATCAAATCCGAAATGGTTGCCTATATAACTGTACCAAATTCCAGAAAAATCCGTTCACGAATGCAGAAGTTACAGGGGTGGCCCGATATCCTGTGTCACCCGGTATAAGCATTAATATTGTAACCGTTTTTTGATATCACCCTGGGCATGGAAGGATTTCTTGGTAATTGAGTCCAAGGTGGGCACTACTCTACTGGCCTCTACTTTTTTTAATTTTCGATCGTTTAGTTTTCTTTCCAGAGAATGATCTACGACATATTCTTGTTTTCTCAAGATTCCTTTTGTGTTGATGAACAATTAGGTTTCGTCTGCCTTAATCTGTTCGAACATTTGTATATTTTTCTTATACATTCCACTTCACTTGGCTTTCTTGTTTAATATACACGCCAGTCGGGCGTTCAGCCACTCCTACCGAGATGGAATCTAATTATTTAGAATCCTATCGAGGTAGGGGAATTGTATGGAGTGTTTTTTTCTGTCACTAGGTACTGCCGGTTAAAAGTTACTTTTTCCGGCGTACCTAAAGTTGATGTAAGCTTGATGGTGATTTTGTTTAAGTTGGGTCTCGCTTCTGCCCGAGCTCTCCGGATCTCTAACTGGTGACTACTCCGTACTGATGAGGCCAAAAGCCTGAAACCGGTATGCGAATTGTTAGGCGGTCCCGGCATGAATTAAACATAATCGAGCTTATCAGGAAGAAACATTTGCAATCAATTCTCATTTTTATGGAAGTTTGCATAGATTTCCGGTGAATATCATTCAACATTCTGCGTGGTATTTGCCAGGAAAATAGTTTTTCGCTTGTGTTTTATATTGATTCCGTTGTGAAGAAAACTTTAAGTTCTTTATTTTCTTATTTGTATAATTGTTTTTTAAGGAGACTGTCTTGGATTTAAAGGAAAATTTAGAATTTCCGCTTCTCCATTTTGTATGAAAAATAAAATTTGGAATTCGAGGAAACTCTTCCAGATGTGGAATTAATTTATTTTCTACCGAAGCAAAATTTCTTTCAAATCCAAAGCCATACCGCAGTTTCACATTCAAGAATGAATCATTAAACAGTTGCTGATTGCTACTGAAGCCCGCTGAAATGGTTTCTTAGCCATGAAACCGAGGTATGGCTTCATATTTAGAAGATCTTTCCGTTGAGTGGAAACCCCTTTTCTATGAATTATGTAAACATTTGCTTGAGAGAAAAACAAAATGTTTTTGCAACCCAAAGCATTTGCGATTTCCACATCTGAGAAATCTATTTTTTAATTAAAATTTAATTTGTCACAGAAAATCGAATTATAGAAAAAAAATCTCAAATCAATGAGTATTGATTGGACTAATTTATCTTAGTTTCAAATATGAGAATATCATATTTTCTTTTTCCACTAATTGTTACTAATGTTCATGTGAATCACTGATTTGGAATAAGTTCGGATTTATCAAAAAATGGCTTCCATAAACACTCTGCAGCCACTTTTTCACTTAAAGAAAACTGGGTTTTTCCACTTCGTCTATGTAACATTTTTGAACTTTAAAAAATAGTTTTTCGAACTTTTGTTATATTTTTGAAAATGTACGAGATATCATTCAAAAATCACATCAAAATAGCAAGCAAAAGATATTCACTTCTACTGTTTTATCTTCGGTGAAACAAATTCAACAGATAATAATTATTTAAATTAATCCAAGCAAGTATTCTGACTTTTTGCTTAATATTGTTCTCATCTAGAACGTCGAGTTTACAAGCTTTCTGTTTTATTTATAATATTTCAAACTATGTGGCCCATTAAATAATAAATGATTCGTATTAAACACTTTCATTGGCTGTTGTACAAATTTAAAGCAGATTTGCTTGAGCCAGAAATGTTATGTGGATGGTACTTTCGACTACTGCACAAAACATTTCTCGCAGTTGTTTACCATACATGGCTACCTCTGCCCAGACACACACCACACCACTGTTATATTAATAGATTCAACCTCAACACGATAAAGTAATATGTGGTGGATTTCGGTAATTTATCGCAATGAGCGGCCAGCGAAGTAATCAACTGGTTTTTACGCGGTCAACAGGTTCCACTCAAACTGGTCCACTATATTCTTAATACGGGGAATCATATTTATATATCTTTCCGTTTTTCTTCCTAATTCAACATTATAATATTTACGATTTTGAACGAACCTACTACCTATATTTTGGGTTGGAAATGAATGTATTCAACTGAGAATGGTTATACTATACTTCATAATTTTTTTTCCTAAAATCCTTCGTTCCTAACTTACGGGCCTTCGAAGTTACAAAATGAAAAATGTTTTTCTTTGATAACGTTTCAAGTGAATACTGAAAATCAACCAAATTTGGCTGATTGACGAAACAAATTAATGAGGTTTCATGCAAAGTCAGGAACGGACTACCTCCGATGCCCCATACCCCAAAACATCGAAATGATTGGGATTTTTCAATATTTTTCAACAGAACAGGGTTGCCTGGGCTATTTTCTGAATAAAAGTACTCGTGTGTTAAATCGATTGGAGCAACCATTTTTGATAAAAATGCACTTTTATTCGATGACATCCGAGCGTCCACCGTTATCTGAAATTAAAACTTTTCCAAGCCGAAATAATAATGATAACGTTAATTCAGCAACATTTATAACTGGGATTTAGAATAAAAATTGTGATGAAAAAAAGTCTTAAACAAAAAGTACAGTACCTAATTGAAAGTTTCATTCAGATATTTTTTTAAATGAAATTTCAAGTTCTGTAGATTCGTGGTATTTTTGAACTGACAAGGTACTCCATTATGAAATATCGAATTCAGTCGATATTTTGAATTTACGTGTGAAACAATCACGTTTCGTGTTAGTCTGAATCATGAACTGTGGTTATCTCATTAAACTCAAGATAAAAAACAGCTCAACATGAATAGGTGAAAAATGTCCAGTGAATAATCATGTTTCGTTTCTTCAAGGCGAATGCATATGCATGTGTATCGACTCGGTACATTTGTTCAAATATATTTCCCCGCACGCATGTGTATTACCAGTGTGAAGTTAGCAGCCACTTTTCAGCAGCCATTTTCTCCCCAGCAGCCAAACGACCAGTGGCGGCGGTTATAAGTAAAATACATTGAATATAGTTATAGTATTGAACAATTGGGAATTAGTTTCTCATCGCTACCGCTTGTCGTCTTAAATGTGATGTTCATATACATTACCTTAAAAGATATTTGAACCATTAATGAGCTCCCAGTTATACTCTAAAATATTTAAAATTAAAAAAAAAATCTGTGAAGGAAAAAATTGCCGCGTTCATAATAAGAAGAGTTCACTGTATGAACGACTTCGATTTGGGAGGCGTCCAAGGGGTGGTTCCACCCTCATGAAATCTTAAAAAATCGATTTTTTTGTGAAGGAAAAAAAAATTGCAGCGTTTATATTTCTCAGAGAATGTTTTATGTATCAGAAGAGTACACTGTATGAACGACTTCGATATATAAAACACTCTTTAAGAAATATAAACGCGGCTATTTTTTTCCTTCACAGAAAAATCGATTTTTTAAGATTTCATAGGGTGGAACCACCCCTTGGACGCCTCCCAAATTGGAGTCGTTCATACAGTGTACTCTTCTGATATATAAAACACTCTCTAAAAAATATAAACGCGGCTATTTTTTTCCTTCACAGAAAAATCAATTTTTTTAAGATTTCATGAGGGTGGAACCACCCCTTGGACGCCTCCCAAATCGATGTCGTTCATACAGTGTACTCTTCTGGTATATAAAACACTCTCTGAGAAATATAAACGCGGCTATTGTTTCCTTCACAGAAAAATCGATTTTTTAAGATTTTATGAGGGTGGACGCCTCCCAAATCGATGTCGTTCATACAATGTACTCTTCTGATACATAAAACACTCGCTAGGAAATATAAACGCGGCTATTTTTTCCTTCACAGAAAAATCGATTTTTTTAATTTCATGAGGGTGGAACCACCCCTTGGACGCCTCCCAAATCGAAGTCGTTCATACAGTGTACTTTTCTGGTATATAAAACCCTCTCGGAGAAATATAAACGCAGCAATTTTTTTCCATCACAAAAATCGATTTTTTAGGATTTCATGAGAGTGGAACCACTCCTTGGACTCCTCCCAAATCGAAGTCGTTTATACAGTGTACTCTTCTGGTATATAAAACCCTCTCTGAGAAATATAAACGCGGCAATTTTTTTCCTTCACAGAAAAATCGATTTTTTGTATGAGGGTGGAACCCCTTGGAGCCTCCCAAATCGAAGTGTTCATACAGTGTACTCTTCTGGTGTATAAAACACTCTCTTTCAATTATGAAGGCGGCAATTTGTTTTCTTCACAGACATTTTTTATTTTTTTATTTTACATATTTCAGAGTATAACTTTCTCAATAATGGTTCAAATATCCTTTAAGGCAATGTATACATCACATATAAGACGACATGCGGTAGCGATGAGAAACTCATTCCCAATTGTTCAATGTATTTTATTTATCACCGCCGCCACTGGTCGTTTGGCTGCTGGGGAGAAAATGGCTGCTGAAAAGTGGCTGCTAACTTCACACTGGTTGTGTATTTCGGTCTTTTCCGGTTATTCGTGTGTTCAAGTAATGGCAGAAGTTATTATTGCTGGTGCTGCTTATATAGTAATATCAAATGTATTAAAAAAAGAGAAAATGAAAAAACCAAAGCAATTCTGAATCCACGAAATATATAGAACCCGAAGATATTTGGGGGGCTCTAAACTTTTACGGCAGTTGCATTCTGAACAGTTTCAAATCTTTGTTACGATGTCGTCAGAAGATTTCGAATATTTAATTAATAGCATTGGACCAAAAATTGTAAAAAAAGACAAAAAACCTCGCAAAAAACAATAACACTTCGCTTTTTAGCAAACGGAGTCGCATACACTAGCTTACAGTATGTATTTAGAGTATCGAAGCAACTGAGAAATGAAAACGGGATGTTGTTCGTACAAATATTTGCACGAACATCCTGTTTTTACTTCTCAATTACTTCGATACTCTAAATACATACTCGAAGCTAGTATATTGAGTCTTCGTTTGACAACTCCATTTAGTCCTTTTTGAAACCGTTATTCAAAAATCTCTTCACTGCTATTCGCTCGACAGACTAGTGCAGAGTAAAAATCGGTCCACCTGAGCACACACGCATGATATATTTCCTTTGAGCGGGAGCAAAAACCGACAGCCAACGGCTCAGGTCATGTGCATTCGCGGTGACTCGCGAGAAGTTAAACATGCGCTGAGTCGTTGCGAATAACACGTCCAGATTTGAAAGTGCATTATATGCATGCGCCTCGACTCAACGCATGCACATTCAAGTCGGTACGCGGCTTTCCACAGATGTTAAAAAAACATCTATGAAAAATAAATGAAATAGTTTTGATGAAAAATGAGAAACTGAAATGCGATTTTATTTTGTTGTGTGGGCCGTTGTCATCTGATTGTCACCGTATAGTCAATATTGTAGAGGATATTTTGACGTTTTTTGAAATGGCGGAACAGTTTACTCTCAACGTCTTTATTCCCTTTCGGTTGCTACCGGCAAGAGAAACTTTCGAGTGTGTCGATCGCAGCTTGAGGGAGACAGGTATGTCTAATGAATAATTCATTTGAGTATGTTTAGTCGATTTTTTTTCATGTTATAGGTACATTTTTGCTAAAACGAGGTGGTGAGGGCCCCTTCTAAGGCTGAACATACCGTTGAACTGAATGAAAATATTTTGGAGGCTGTCGCTGATGATCCTTTTTTTTAACGAGGTGGTGCGGGCCCCTTCTAAGACTGTACATACCGTTGTACTGAATGAAAATATTTTGGAGGCTGTCGCTGATGATACTTTATTAGAAATTAGAAATCCATCAGAACAGTTCCATACATGCAAATCTAGTATTCCCAGAATCATTAGAGAACAACTGTTCCACCCATATCACATCCAGAAGGTACATGCCATGACACTTCAAGATTTTCCAGCACAACTGGAATATGCCAAATTGGTTCATGAGTAAACAAAGAGAGGATATGACTTTTATTAAACGAGTTTTATTCATTGATTCAGTAGAGAGATGGAGTTATCAACTCTCACAATCTCCGCATATGGGCCGAAGAAAATCCCCATGGTATATTGCAAACTAAACACCAACATAAATTCAACGTGAACCATTTCATAGATCAATTCATTCTAGATGATCGGTCGAATGGAGAACTTTATTTGGAGTTCATTCAGAACTATTTGAATGCGCTTTTGGAGCATGTTCCATTGCATACCCGAAGAGATATGTGGTTTATGCATGATTTTACACCGTCTGGCTTAAGATGTGTATTGTACTTATTTTCGTAACAATATGAAAAATTATTTGCCTTTGTAAATGAGCAATCAGCGGCTACCTAAAGCCGCTGATATCCAAGATTTTCCGTTTTTTATTAATTCAAAGGGTATGTATCTGCCCAAGTTTCCCATCCCATTCAATTTTAGAGAAATCATCTACTAATATGCTATGTTCTGGAATTGCATATAAAGGAGGCTCCTCATTTTAGTTTGGTTGTGCGGGACCTGAACCATATTTTTCCCAATAGATGGATTGGTAGAAGAGGGCCATATTCATGGCATGTGCGGCCTCCGGATTTGAATCCATTGGATTTTTTTCTGTGGGGTATATCAAAAGCATTGTTTATGCTACTATTCACACAAGAGATGACTTTTTGAATAGAATTACATTGTGAAGGCATACGAAACGATCCTGGAATGCTATTTCAAGTACAGAAGGGAGTGTCTTCGCAGGCTTCGAAAATTTATTGAGAGAGAAGGGGGTCATATCAAGCAGTTTTTGTAGTGGATTTTTCATTTCTGTTTGCTCTTGAGGATTGCGATTGATATTTACGATTGTTAGGTAAAATTTGTGATGATTGTAGCCATTATTTCTTTTGTCATTGAAAATAAATCTTTTCAGATAATGGTGGACGTCTTACGTTGGATGACTTCGAATAAAAGTGCGTTATTATCAAAAATAGTTGCTCCGATCGACTTTACACACAAGTACTTTTATTCAGAAAATCGTCCAGAAACCCTTGTTTTGTTGAAAAATATTGAAGAATCTCAGTTATTTCAAAGTTTTGGGGTGTGGACCATCGGGGGCAGTCCGTTCCTGACTTTGTAGCAAACCAACTGACTCATGCATGAAACCCCATTGAAGGAATTCATTTGTTTCGTCAAAATTTGGTTGATTGTCAATATTTACTTGAAAATGTATCAAATAAAAACATTTTTCATTCTGTAACTTCGTGGGCCCGTAACTTAGTAACGACGATTTTAGGAAAAAAAGTTATATAATGATATTTTGACCCCATCTATACATTTCCGAAAGGAAAAGTGGAAGTCCTGGGACACCTTGTATAATGTAGCCATATGTATGGTTTTCGAAAAAAGTAACAAATAAAGTGTATATTGTACACATGAAAATTATGGCTTTTGTGGTTATTTTCCCAATTTTTCGTTTTGATCTAATATCGAAATACATTTTGCATACTATTACGAAACTGGGTTCGTCTTCATTAAAAAAAAACGACTGAATTAATGTCCGTTTATTACACTTCGAATACACAACACAATAATGCATTCTGATATATATATATATATATATATATATATATATATATATATATATATATATATATATATATATATATATATATATAATTGAATGCTGATAATCCTTGGATGATTTCAAGAAAAATTCTTCATATGAACATAGGTCCGCAACCGCATTATTTCTGAGATACAGGATGTTGAAATTTAACAAAAAAATCAGTTCTTCCCCAATATCTCTGAAACCGCTTTGGCTTTTTTTTCAATTTCTATACATGCAAAGTACGCATAAAAATACATTTTTCCATGATAAAGGATTTCTTAATTTTCATTAGTGGCGCCCCTGTTAACATGCCCTGCCATATTTTTGATCAAAATAATGATAAGCCACTGTCTTTTTTCCAAATAAATATTATTTTTGTAATTGCCTTCTATCTTCTCATAAAAACGGTCTCTTGCCTTTTTTTCGTCCGGTGAACGGTTTTTGAGTTAGAAAATAAAATGCATTAATTTGCTTGTCCCTATGCGAAATCAGCCGTTCAAGGGTAGTAGGATTATTTGTGGGCTAGAAACATCTAGTATGCTAAGAACACATTTCGTTTTTTTCAACATAAACAATTTGGACACTTCTTTAGCTAGATACGTGATATTATTTACGTTATAAAAACTTGTTTATTAATAAAAAACATGGTAAATTATACAAATACTGTTGCGTACATCTTGTCATCATCATAAAGTTCATAATTAGTATTTTCGAAACATGTGTCATACGGAAATATATTAAAGAGGATCCAGATGAGAGCCTTGAGGCACACCAGAGGTCACCCTCAGAACAATAATTTCTTACATTATTGTTCATTACTACATATACAGATTTGGTATGGACATATGATTTCAAAATTTTTAATAAGTTGCCTTGCACGCCAAAGTAAGTGTAATAAAAAATGAATCATGAAATAATTTTCTCATTGCATTGAAGCCAGCTAAAATACTCTTCTAACTGAGAAACAGTGGTATCGTTTTGTATTTGGAAGACACTTTTGTGTGTGTGATTGAAAAATCCGTATCAAATTCAATCTTTTGCACCCAGAGTTGCATGATTGAAAACTACCGCATATATCCAAGGAGTTTGTCTCCATTTAAACATTTTTTATAGATTCATTTTGGGGCCCTTACAAAACTGCCCTAACCAGTAACTACTTTATATAAATAATAGATGCATAGAAATTATAGTTAACTCATTTTTCAGTAAGGATTATAAAAACATTATTTGTTTGATATTTATCATATTTGAAAATGTGAACTATATGATAGGTATATTTTTTTAACTTACTTAAAAGCATTTATTCAATTTCCAAAAAAATAATACATGTATCTATAGAGCATTTGTTCCTAATCAACAACATGCTGGTGACGGAACATTACAATCTTCGTGTTGTGGTACATTTTTTATTCTACATACAATATAACAATAATATAGTATAACAATAATATAGTATAACAATAATATAGTATAACAATAATTGCTGTATTACAACAGTATGGTATACCTTACCGCAGCTATAACATTAATATGATCCAACAATAATTTCTGTAGTACAACATAATGTCATAATACCCACTGTATTCATAATACAGTATTTCGTTGATTTATATGATGTATCAGGCTAATTTTGAATGAGGATCTTTGTTTTTCACAGGATTTGGCAATTAATTGAAGGTTTCTATACCTTTGTATATAGGATTATTGAGTGCTAGATTTGTTCTTACATTTGATAAGTAAAAGTTATTTTGATTTCTAGTCTCATATGTGTGGGTTTCACTAACTAAATTGATTATAGTGTTACACTTTTGTTGATTCTTTTGGATTTTGTAAGTGTATTTGCATTGTTCTATTTGTAATATTTGTTTTAAAGGTATTATTCCTGTTTCCTTGAATATTGTCTCTGTATGTGTTCTGTAGTTATATCCAAACAAAGATTTCACTACCTTATTTTGAAGAATTTGTAGTTTCTTAAATTGTGAGGGTCTACATATACCCCAGGCTGTTATAAGATAGCGAAGAAAATTGACAAAAAGTATGCATTGTAAATCATAAGTCTATTTTGTGCATTCAGATAATTGCTACATCTATACAAAGCACCAATCATGGGTGGGTGAGATGTGATTTGATTGTTCCTGCCAGTGCAGCTTGTCATCTGCACCATCTGACCAGCCCTAGGTATATCCAACTCTTTGAATTACCTGGGAACCAATTTTTATGAAAAGATAATGGGTTTCCATTTTTCTGTTTTTAAACAACATGAAAATAGTTTTGTCAACATTTATTTTAAGCTTATTACTGAGGAGCTATTCAGCATACAGTTTTAAATCATTATTCACCAAATGTTCTAATTCAGTAAGGTTATTTCCTTCATAGACAAGGATGGTGTCGTCTGCAAATATGTAGTAGCGAGCTTTCAAATTCGTTTTTTTAAGATTTAGCGTATGTAATGAGTACAACATGGGTCCCAAGACTGACCCTTGCGGGACTCCACAGGTTACATTTGTTAGTGCACTATTTACTCTGTCTAGTGATACATAATGTTGTCGGTTTCTTAAATATGTTTCCAGTAGATCAGAGCATTGACCTCTTATTCCCAGAAAGTTGAGCTTAGTTATTAACATTACGTGGTCAACTACATCAAATGCCTTTTGTAAATCATATTATACTTATTAGATGGATATACTCAATTACATAATGGTGATGGACTAGCCCTAGCAGAAGAATTGATATGAAATGTATTTCTTTAAATTTCTGACTGATGAAAACTGTGGAGGATTGAGACTAATTGAAAGAGTACAAATATCGATACTAGCTCAACAACTAGCCCCCTATTGAAAAAGCACTAATATCGGTACCTAATCTCTACACAGTTTGATAGATTTATAAAGTGTTTAGGAGTCTCAAATTACAAATGAGTGCCAGGCAAGTTATATATGTAGGTTTATCATGCAGGAAAGTAGGTTAAAAAAACAAAACAAATCATTCCACCTGAAATGAATAAACGAACATTTTTGAGCTATGCATGAAATCAACAAGTAGAATGTATATTTCTTAATTAATTAAGAGATTAATCAACCCTCATCATCAAATCAGAAATTATATTACTATACCCATAGGGAAAATGAACTGACCTGCGTTTTTCTTTAGGTGCTTTTTGCTTCATTTCCATTCCAAATTTCCACGTGTATTTCTTAGTCACTGCCAAGGAAATACACTTATATCACATTAAAACTGGATAAAATAAACACAAAATTAGGTTCAAACTACACAAACAAGAAAGTTTTTTCACATTCAATTATGACGTATTGATAGCTCTACGACATTACAGAACTGACAATCAGAAACACGAAACTGACCAATACAAATACATTTCCTCATTGAATTGCAACGTTGCCTTGTCTGAATCAATGAATAAAATTCTTGCTGGACCATGGCGCCACAGAATAGAAATACACAGAGGAGAAGGATAGACGAGACGAACAAAATTAGAGAGAGATGGAATTCTATCTCAATTTAAATGCCCCGGCGATGCCATTCTTGACCTACATCAACGTTATGTTAAACATTCAACTGAAGGGGTATGTCCCAGGTCCCAGGATAGCTGACATCACAAAACCTAAAAATTAACCACGAAACATATGATTTCGAAAGCGACTTATCAATAAATTAATAATTTTTTTGATAAATTTTTTTTTACGTTAGCACTTAAGTTGGCAAATTTTTCCTAATGGACTACCTAAGTCGTGACGTCAGACACGATGGGCGGAGCGCTTAAATGCCCATAAGGAATTTTTATTTTTAAGTTTATTTGTAAATGGGTTATAAAATAAGGATGGAAATATTAATATTTTGTTATGGAGAGGCCAAATTTAGGATTTTCCATCACATTTCATAGAGTGGTAAGGGTTATAACATATTTATGGCTCATTTAAGATTGTTGAGGTTTCGGCATTGTTTTGTTCTAATTCAATCACTTTTACTGGCGGCACATTTTTTTATTTTGAAGCATTCCACTCTTTATCTGTAATGGATATGTTGGAATGTCCAAATAGAGCCAGGGTGGCAATGTGGTGACATTTTATCCCCAAGTACAAGTGGCAGAGGTAATATCAGCTGATTTACTAAGTGTAATCTACAATATAAACATGATATTATATAAAAAAGTCAAATTCAAAAAGTACCTGAAGTCTACATTATGAAAATGGAAAAAATCAGATTTAAACACCTGAGTAAAGCGCATTTGATCACTCGCCAGGTTACTCACTTGCCCTAAAAATAGCTTCCTATCTGTGGGTATAATCTGTGCCCGGGATCTTTCGATCACGAGTCGAGCGCTAACCCACTGCGCTATCCCCCCTCGATCATGGAGTTTTGAACGAAAGGGAAAGCATCGACAGCATTGCAAGTATGTCTCAGCAGTAGGGGAGTTCCACACAAGTTGCCAACAAAAAAAACCCTCAAAAACTCATGCCTCTTCAATTGCAATAATTCCTTCAGGGTTCTGAAATTGAATATGCTAGATCATTTATTTTTAGTCCCAAAGTGTTTATATTTTTGTATATAAAAAAGTTATATCAAAAGGAAATTTTGTGTCTATATCTCGATTGTTGGTGCATGTCCCAATCTGATGCCATTTTAACCTTAACGCCGAAGAACGTCACTCCTTCCTCTTGTTGCTTGACTTCCGTTGTTGTCAATTGTTACTGTGTATTCTCTTATTCATTGTTTTTTTCCCCGAATATTCATCATCATTTCTGATCCCGAAGTTGCATATGCTTATAAGATTCAGAAAAAAGACATGCTTCTGATTTTATTTTTTTTATTAACTTCCCAAAAAGTATTGTTTTCTTATAGCCCCGAAACCCCCCAAGTAGGGGGCCCCGTGAGATTTCTCTCACCGGGCTAGTCCGGTACTGATTATATTATGAGTTTTCGAAAAAAAAAGTGTGCGTGACACCAGGGTGCTTTTGTACAAATTTGATATACCAATTCAATTACTTTTTGTCATGAAGCGTTCATATATTTCTTGTATTCAAATGTGCCATTCATAGAGATTTTGTGTCCGAAAATGTGAACAGTTGGTAGCGCAAAACAATGACAACAGAGTTTTGTGAAAGCCTCGTTCTGTGTCATCAGTCACGATGCCATTTGAAATTTGAACCTTAACGTAGAAGAACGCCCCTTCTTTCTCTTGTTGCTTGACTTCCGATGTTATCAATTGTTATTGTATTGTGTATTCTCTTATTCATTGTTTTTTTCCCCAAATATTGTTTGTGCTACCAACTATTCACATTTTTAGACAGAAAATATGAATGACACATTTGATATAAGAAATATATAAGCGCTTTATGACCAAAAGTAATTGAATTTCCATACAACCAAAGTCAAACAAGTGCCATTGTAGAAGCAGAACTTTTGCTTTTTTTTCAAGTTGCCAACTTGTGCGGCACTCCCCTATTACTTTTGGTCATGAAGCACTTATATATTTCTTATATCAAATGTGTCATTCATATTTTCTGTCTAAAAATGTGAACAGTTGGTAGCACAAACAATATTTGGGGAAAAAACAATGAATAAGAGAATACACAATACAATAACAATTGATAACATCGGAAGTCAAGCAACAAGAGAAAGAAGTGGCGTTCTTAAGGTTCAAATTTCAAATGGCATCGTGACTGATGACACAGAACGAGGATTTCACAAAACTCTGTTGTCATTGTTTTGCGCTACCAACTGTTCACATTTTCGGACACAAAATCTCTATGAATGACACATTTGAATACAAGAAATATATAAACGCTTCATGACAAAAAGTAATTGAATTGGTATATCAAATTTGTAAAAAAGCACCCTGGTGTCACGCACACTTTTTTTTCGAAAACTCATAATATAATCAGTACCGGACTGGCTCGGTGAGAGAAACCTCACGGGGCCCCCTACTTGGGGGGTTTCGGGGCATAAGAAAAATACTTTTTGGGAAGTTAATTAAAAAAAAAAAATTTTTAAAACAATAGCTTATTGACCTTATTTGGAAATGTACATAATCAGGGTAACAAACTCTACTCAACGCTTCCACAAGCCCTCAACCATCTTAGTACTCACCTGGAGTATGATGCAAAGACCTGCTCAGAAGCTACCTCGTTTTTAAATAGTTTTTGTCATTATGAAACCATATTAATGTGATTTGTTTTTCTAGAATGGTTTGGATATCTTGATCCGGCTTCTAAATAACTTATAAAATGAGGGCTTAGATTTTATGCAGGCCTTCCATATAGTCAATAACTCTAAAGAAAATATAAAAAACATATACGAAAATTATATTGCATACAAATACATAATAACCTAATCTTGTACCCAAGTTGCTCGTGAGGGTGTCTTTTCAAAAGTGACAAAACGCATATACAGTCAAGTTTGTCTGAAAATTTATTAGAATGTTTTCTTCTTATGAATGTGGAAATTGGTCAAAGTAATTATTATTATATTTGCTGTTATTTACCTTTATTTACTTTGTTTCTTTCTGGTGCCTAAAGTTTATTAGGTATTCAGTTCCTTGTTTCAGAGTTTATTCCTTTATTTAGTATTATAAGAATATGTTGTTGGTTTGCTTTGTAAAAAATAAATGTATTTATTGTTATATTTTGTATTTTTTGTTACCCAAACTTAATAAATAATAGTACACTGGTTATAATGACTTTTTTCTCATTACAATGGATATTTCTCATTATATTGACTTTTTTTCATTAAATTGACTGAAACTAACACCAATAGGGTCCAATTCTTCCAATATAATTCTCACAGTTCTGTTTGTAATGACAACATCTGTTTTGAAATCCAAAATTTCTGGCAATGGAGTAAAATATTGTTTTCTATAAAGTTTGTGAAATAAATTCAAGAAAGCCGTAATTTATTTGTAACTAAGACCCAATAGAAAGTAATATGCAATATAATAGTGCTTAGTTTTCGATCGAGTTTCAGCAATAAATAAATGTTCCTACTGAATCATAAAAATCACATCAGTCACTTCATATTACTAATCTGCATGATTTTTTTGAACAGACTGGTCATTTCGAACGAACAAGACTCATTATTAACCAAGGTTTATAATGAAAAACAAAAGCTATACAACCTAATACTGTCAGTGACAATCAATTACTAGTCGTCTCAAAATATGAGGTGTCTTCACTACATCAGAAAATATTTCTCTGAAAACCAATATTTCATCAATTACTATAATAACTACAGAAATATTTATAGAAGGATAATTAAAACTTCCAAAAATATCATCTCAATAAAAGACTTTCTAATGCCAGCAATAAACAGAAGGAAACCTGGAAAATTGTAAACGAATTGAAAGGAAAAAAGTAAACTGAATTTGGAAGCACTGAATACATTTTACTGTTCTATAGCCTTTAGATTACATGAATCAGATCGCCATATCTAATTCTTTTTGTTATTTACCGACTTATGCAAGTGAAATAAAAGAAATTCTCAATGAAATCAACAACAAAAACCCTTCAGGATGGGATATCTCATTAAAAATATTTCTGAAATTACCCGACATTGTTTTAGATATTCTGGCAGATGTAATAAATTCATCAGTTTTGAATGGCATTTTTTCATCTTGTCTGAAAATTGCTGAGGTCATTGCATTATTTAAAGGGGGTGATCCAAGCATACCAGCAAATTTCAGGCCCATTTCTTTATTACCAACTTTAGCAAAACTTATTGAAAAACTGATTATACTTTCTTGAGGAAAAAAATCACATCCATTCCAAACAGTTTGGTTTTTGAGCCGCAAAAAGTACAAATGATGCAATGTTTTCTTTTCTCGAGGAACTTTATCTTCAACTGAATGATGGAGAGGTTGCAGCTGCAATATATTGCTGCAAAAGCTCGAAATTTATGGTTTTAGAGGAAACCTTCTACTATGGTTCAAATCTTACTTATCAGGTCGTGTGCAAAAGGTGACATACAACGGTGAAACATCTGCTGAACATGAAATAAAATACTGGGTACCACAAGGGTCTGTTCTCGGTCCACTTTGGTTTTTACTATATATAAACGATTTAGCCGATTTACCCATTAATGGGAAATTTACTATCTATGCAGACGATACATCCATACTATGGCATAATAACAGCACGGTGACGTTACAAAATAATTTGGAAAATGATCTGGAAAAAGTCAAACAGAGGTGCAGTGCAAACCTATTAACTTTCAATGTTTCTAAAACGAATATTTTAACATTCAAATGTATTATTGATTATGTCTTGCTCAATGAACAAATAATTGAGCCCAAAGCTGAGATTAAATTCTTAGGGCTTCATATTGAAAATAAATTGAGATTTGAAGACCAAATCAGCAAACTATGCAGGAAATTATCCTCAAGTTGCTATGCCATAAGGACAATATCATCCAACATGGATTCTCTATCAGCAAGAAACGCATTCTTTGCACTTGGGCTATCGAATTTGTTTCTGGGGTGCAAGTTCTCAAACTTTAACCAATTCAGTTTTTATGCTCCATAAAAGAGACATTTTTTTTTATTACAACAAATTTTCCCCTCGCCTGCCTCTTTATTTTAGAATCAGTTTGTCTAATTCACAAGAACTACAAGGAGAGCATTATGCCTCATCAATAGAACTACTAAACCCGACTCATATATAACATCAGTCTACCTACTCCATCAACTTCTCAAATCAAATCCTCCATATTTTATAATGGAAAGAAACTGTTCAACCATCTTCATCTGCCCATCAGAACAATAAATAATAATTAAAAACTTCGTAAAGAAATTAAAAAACTCCTTTGTCTAGGAGTCTATTACAATGCAGATGAATTCCTGAATGACAATTTCACAACTTTAATAAAAATTCCTAAAGGGATAGTTACATTGTGGTGCTCAAATATACTTTTTTAGCTTTTAAATACATACATATATATTTTTTAATGTTGTCTAAACTTTGTTACTGTATTTATATTTTTTATTTATTTAAACATATAGTGTGCTGTTTTTTAAAAATGTCTATGTAGTAACTTTTCTTAGGTTTAAGTAGCTTTGTCAACAAAATTAATGTTTTTATGACAATAAAGCATTTCTGATTCTAATACCTCATACACTTGAGATAAAAATCTCACGATGCCTCCACTAATAAAATTGCACTTTCTGCATCTTCCCTCAGTTCCCTTCGTGATTTTGGGAATAAACATTCATCATATTTCCGTTTCCATAATAAATATATGAATGTTTTGGGGTCGCAAGTATTGACAAATAGAAATGTATATTGCTAGTAATGAATAAAAATATATATATACACCATGGTTGAGAATACTATCATAGCCAACAAGCCTTAAATTCCTTGTTGCGTCACTCCTCAGGATTGGCTCCTAAATCTTTGTGTATAAGATACTATTCTTTTGAAATTTCGTGTCCTTGCAGATTGTCAAGTTATGATATTAAAAAAATTGTCATATCATTAATAACTAGCAACCCATTTTCTTTGCCACTTTCTGGGAACTCTTATTCAAAAAAATAACATATTTTTCATAGAAAAATCTTAAAATGTTGAGTAGGTCATTCTCAATCAAACATATTTCTACTGCAGTGAGAACGAGAGAAAATTAAATGCAAACCTAATTTTTCCCAATAATTTTTTACAAATTAAGGATTTTTTTCTGGAGAACAGGAAAATGATACACATGTCCAAAACGAAACAGTATACGCTATTACTGGGTATGATCACTGATCTTCATCCCAAACAATTTCCATGGTTTAATTTTCAGAACTGAAAAACTGTTTGACCTACGAAAAAAATTCTAATAAATAGTTAACTATTTTATATTATTTTTTAGTAGCTGGTTCAGGTTCACTTTTATCATCTTTCTTAGTTGCTTCCACTTGTCCCATACCATTCAGGTCATCATCATCTGCCAAGTCTTTATTGTACAGGGTTGGATACCTCTGCATACAGTTTTGCATCGACTTGAATAGGTCATAGCAATCACTGCCTGAAATAAAAAAAGGAGTCAATCTGTGTGTCGGAAAATCATTCATCAATTTGACTCTATTTGACTCTCCACACTAATTCACACAGTAGGCCCAATCTTATAATAAAAAAATCTTGTCTTATCCAGTATTCAGAATAGTGTTAGAGCGTTTTCACACACACCGGCAAAACCGGTGCCGGCACCGAATGCAATGTAATCAAATCATAATTTTCACACATAGCCCGGTCCGACCTATTTGCCAGTACGGCCGCCGATTCTGATTTATGCAGCCGGCGGGGATCTCGACAATCGGAAGACGGATCGGTCTCTGATTAGTCGGTTGCTGTGATTTCTTATGTACGTTTGTCCACACACACCTGTTCTGACATGTCGGTAACGGATAGTATTTTGATGCGTATTTTGTTCATATCGCTTAGTATCGTTGTCGTCTCCATAGCGACAGAGTATTTTATATTTGATCGTACATTTGTAAACAAAAAATGAGTAAATTATTCAAATACGATGTTGTAACCCTCATTGAAGTTATCCTCCCTTAGTTTTTCATAGAGCGTGTAAAAGGAACCTTCTAAGTATCTCACAGTCAACAGGGGATGTACCCAGTGTTGTCTTTTATATTTGCTTTTTCGAATTTTCTCCTAAGATACAATAACCCTAGAAGATAACGTCTGTTGACAGCAGTAACAGCACACATCTTTATTCCTGCACTGTTCAACGTATACTAACACAGATAACGGCACCGATATGCCGGGCTGTGTGAAATACGCTGTTGTCCGGAACCGGTACCAGCACCGGCGCGGCACCGGCACAGGTTTTGCCGGTGTGTGTGAAAACGCTCTTAGTGTTTAGGTTGAGATCAACAGATTGTGAAATAGTGGGTAACTTGATAAAACACAAGAGATGCAGACAGCTGACAAGGGTTTATAGTTCAACTGTGTTCTGTGACCAAAGAATACATTCAATCAGTCCATTTTTTACCGTTTTGTTTTACAGGTGATACTATCAAATTATAGTTTTGAAATAAGTGAAAGAACAATAAATACTTATTTTGTTGAAACACAGAAACAATTCATCACTACAATTCTAAGTGCTATATTTTTGTATTTTACGATTTCCATGCTTGTAAAAGACACAGCAGATTTAGCAACTTTATGGTTGCGGGAGATTTGAATCTCAAAGACGAGTTCTATACTCCCTCTTTCTGGCCAAGAGGGGTTGGATTCAGAAGGTTTGATTTCAAGCTATATTATGAGAAATATGGAATAAGAAATGTTATTGATGGTGATGACACCACAACGGATAGACGTCCGAGCTCTTTTTTAGACTCAAGGAATCACCAGAAATGACTACCCCAATACCAGCCAATGACAAATCTTGTCCACCAACAAAAACTGCGAAACCACAACTATCAGAATACAATCCAGCCGCAGAAACATCAAAAGTTATTTTGGACCAAGACCAAGTACTCAACATAGACAATAAGTACTTTCAGATATTGCAGAACATGCAATCCATTGGAACTGGGATGGATAGCTTGGTTGCAGTGTTGGATAACATCAGTGAGTGCCAGGTCCTATGCCAACAAGAGGATGCCAGCTGGCAAATTGGATCCTCGGCCGACGATGTAATTCAAACTGATATAACAAAGGACAAGGGCAAAAGAACTATGAACAATACTCTTTTACATATCAACATACAGTGTTTGAACAACAAATTGAATGATGTCGAAGTAATACTAGACCAATATAATGTGGACGTTTTCTGTATTTGTGAACACTGGTTTATGAACAATGATTTGGAATATGTTACTATTCCTGGTTACAGGCTCATATCATATTTTTCTAGATCTGAACACATTCATGGTGGTACTGCTATTTTTCTCAAGGAAAATCACATGTAATGAGATTTCAGAGATAAAACACCTTTCCATTGAATGCCAATTTGAAATATGTGGGGTAAGTCATTTCTTTGGTAACCAGCAAGTTGCCATTCTGACAGTTTACAGACCCGGCACAGGTGACATCCGAATATTCGAAGAACGACTAACATTCGCCATTAATATTTTATACCAAAAATTCAAAATCATTGTTTTAACTGGTGATTTCAATATTCATCAAGATAAACCAATTTCTATCGAAACCAAAATTTTAAAAGATATTTTGCAATCATACCAACTTGAGATAACAACAAACCAGCCTACTCCGCATTTTACTGATGTCAATGGTGTTACATACACTAGCACCATTGACTATTTGTAACGAATATTTCTACTGTCTCATTTAAATGTGATGTAGTAAATGCACACTTAGGCTATCATTTTGCACACCTTTTCAATGCGAAGATTTATCTCCAATAGTAATTAATTCTGAGAACGTAAATGAGTATACCACACGGGATTTAAGATCTGATAATATAAGTCATCTACTGTATCTACTGAATAAAATCGAGTGGACTCACTTCTACAACATGTCAGACTTAAATGAGGCTTACAAGGAATTTATTTCAAATGTCAAATGGTGTTTTGATGCTAGTTGTCCAGTAATTAGAAAAAGCAGGAAAACAACTCCAGCAATAAAAAAATGGTATTCATCCGACTTAGCAGAAAGTAGGGATATATTGAACACACTTCACTTCTACATGTCATTCACTAATTTGGACAATGCCGAAAACGTTTACAAAGAAAAGAAAAACAGTACAGAGCTCAACTAAAAATGCTAAGAATAATTACTATCAACAAAGAATAAAGCATTCACAAAATCAAATTAAAGAAACTTGGAAAATCATAAATGAAAACCTAGGTAGAAATAATAAATCGCTAAAGCAATTTCTTTGCATGACAATGGTAGAATAATTTCTAACGCTAAGGAGTTGACAAACAGTTTTGCATCTTATTTTACCTCAATTGCCAACAAAAAATCACTGACTTTTCGGTTCAAAGATAGCTAGTTCATGCACTGTCTCTGACAGAGTACTATCAAGCATTTTGTTCCCTTCATTCATGAGCATGACATACTGAATATAATAAAAATTTAAAAATAAAAAATTCAATGGGAATTGATGACATTTCCCCAAAAATAATTAAAATTATTGCTGACGCCATTCTATCACCATTAACATGGCTCGTCAACCTATCGTTACAATCCGGAACATTTCCTGATTTGATGAAAGTCGCCCTTATTTTTCCTCTCTTCAAAAAAGGTGATGTGCACTCAGTAGATAACTACCGTCAAATATCACTCTTACCAGCAATATCCAAAATCCTTGAACGAGCGGCATATGATATTATAATAAGCTTCATTGAAAAGAATAACATTTTATCTGTATCACAGCACGGTTTCAGAAAATCTAAATCTGTAGAAACAGCAACAAACCACCTCTTGGACTACGTATATTACGAGTTAGATTGTGGGAAGTATGTTGCTTCATTGATGTTTGACTTGTCCAAAGCATTTGACAGTATAAATTTGCAATTTATTTTCGAAAAATTATACTCTATCGGGATTAGAGGAGTCATGTTGGATTGGATACATTGCTATTTAACTAACAGAAAATTATTGGTGAAAATCGAAAATGAATGATCAGAAAGCCATGAAGTCCCCCTGGGTGTTCCCCAAGGATCAGTTTTGGGACCACTTATTTTCTTAATTTTTGCTAATGATCTACCGAGAAATATCAGCATAGGACAAATTACCATGTTTAGGATGATACAACCATAACTGTATCAGCAGTTGCCCCAGAGGAGCTACAAAAACACATTAGAGTTACCTATAATGAGATGGCGGCTTGGTGTTCACTAATAGACTAATATTGAATAAAGGTAAAGCAGAATGTATAAATTTTATATCTGCTCGAGATTCCCCTCACTATTCCAATTACCTGAGGATCTGTCTTTACTAAAGATGTAAAATTGTTAGAACCTATCTTGACTCTCAGCTTTCTTTTAGTACTCAAGTGAATCATGTCTGTAGAAACTCAATAAAGCATATTACTCATACTACAAATGAAACCATATTTGGATGAAAAAGGTTTAATGGACTTGTACTATGCTTTTGCATATAGCCATATATCATACAATATTATAGCATGGGGTTCATCAAGTAATTGGGAAAGAGTATTCATTGCTCAAAAGCGTCTAATCAGACTTATTTTTCAACTGAGTTATAGAGAGCTGCAGAAATACATTTAAAAAAAAAAATTCTTACCTTTTCAGGAATATTTATTTTGAAATGCCTCACTTTTATTAAGAGCGATATTAATAATGTTTCCCAAAAACAGCATGAATATCAAACACGCCACATTAACTTGGACATACCTAGGCATAAAACTGCAATGTACCAGAAATCGCCCCACTTCATCGCTATAAAAATATTTAATGCACTTCCCAGCGAACTGAAAAGCATTAATTCATACGAAAAATTCAAAAGACAATGCAAGGATTTTTTAGTATCTGAAACATTCTACACAGTGAATGAGTTTTTGAGCAGGAATAGATCCTAATTAATTATTTTTTCTTTTATTCTGATACTCAATGAGTTTTTAACATTTTTTGTTGTATTGTATTTTATCTATTTTTTACACATGCTTTTATTGTAAAATATGTTTTTATCTTTTATGATACTTTATAGTTGACTTGTCCAACACCATGTAATTATGGTATTTTATGGATTAATATAGTTCTATTCTATTCTATTTGAAGATGGTCATTTTTGACATTGGCAATGCAAAAGGTCAATTATAATTTTCTGGAAAATGAATAGATCCAAGATATCCTTACCATTTTCCTTTTTCCAAATACAACGAAAATAATAGAATTATGCAAAGATATATCAGACATCAATTAAAGAAAAAAATATGAATGGATTTTGTTTTCTGATGTTCTAATAATTAGTTTGAAATGTATTCATTAAACAAGAGATATGGTATGTTAGATTGACAGCAGTAAACATCTGGCTAAAAGGAACAAAGATTATTTTCAGTTTCAGCCAAAGAATCATTTTAGATATTTCATAACATCATGGGATAATTCCAATAGTTCCTTAGTTAATAGTTATTTAGCCAAGTCCCTAAACTATTTTGACCCATTTTATTTGTACTGCTTTTATTTAGCTGTTAGGAACAAATCTTGCATTCAAATTTTACCAATTTCCACTTTTCTTATGTAAATAAAAAATGCTAACAGGTTTTATATCTGGTCTTTTTCACTCAAAATGTGTATCTTAGAATTTTAGATAAGAATATGATTCCTCCGTTTTTTCAGATAGTTCTAAAAGCCCTGACAGTGACTCTTTTATGTAGCTTTCTGCCTATGAGTATTCTAGGCTCTCGTTTGGAAACCTTATCCTTGCCAGCCCTTCGCATTTGCACAGCATATGGAAGGAAGTCTCTGTCTGGCAGAACCCGCATGTGGTTTCTTCTACCAGGCCTACTATCATGATTAAGCTTACAGTGTCCTGTTAGCAGACTTACTACCGTTTTAATGGTCTTTCTGCTCTTGCTCAGTAGGTCTGCAGTTCGGCAAAGACCTTTTGAGGAACCTTTTTGGCTGACTGCCTTAGAGTTTTTTTTTATTTATTTATTGATCATTAGGAATACAGAAATAAGTTAAACACAAACGTGAACAACTTAATTTTATTGATAATAAGGAATATCAAATTCGAATTTACCACATTGTTCCTCCCACACTCTAGCGAGTACACGCTTGTATTGTGTAGTGAGCAGAAATGGAAGATGAAGAAATACAAAGTAAAAATATACTATAAAATAAACAATAATTGTCTGAGTGAAAATTGGTCATTGCAGTTGATATGGTTGGAAGTATTAAATATACAATTTTTTATAATTCTCATGAAGTCTATGTAGTTACTGTAAATAGTTTACTGGCTGAAGTGAATTACTTGATGTTAACACACTTTCGAATGGCCAAAGGTAATAAATTATAAGCTTTAGGTAGAATGTATGTTACAAAATGGTGACTAATGTTCTTGTTGTTAAGTGGTGTAACAAGCAGCTGGTTCAATTTGCACCGGGTACTATAACCATGATTGAAAGTTTGCTGACAATAACCAGTCTTATAGCAAAATGTTAAAACTGCTAGAAAATATAATGACCGAATATTCAATATATCTGGAGAATATAATGAATTTGCTGAGGTTCGTTTTTTTTAAGATAATTATTGAGGTAGTACCGCCATGAGACAGTTGAACTAGGAAATTATTAAAATTTGGCATACGTATTGTTTAACATGTGAACAACACCTCTATAAAATTTTAACAAGTTTCACCATCCCGAACCCGAGATATATATAATTGAAGTTGGCTCAATTAACACGTAACATATGGACCATGCATAGGCAAACAGCACATTATTAATTCTACCATTAGTTCTAAAATTAAGAAGTTTATGAAAAACGAGGAGGAGCTAGAGCAGGATATCACAGATATTGTGAAAAAAAATCAAAGTGATTGACCATCTAGTTTGACAGATATAATCAAAACTACTCTCGTTATTCAAAATAGTCCACAGGGAAGCGCACAGCCTAAAGATGGGGGTCGTAGAGAAATGCGGATTGTGCCAGGGGACATTTTAAAGAAGGACGGGGGACAATTTGAGGGTCTGAACGCAAAAACAAAACTCCTCCTAGTTGACCCCATCGATTTTAACGATACCCCCCTTTTCCCCTAAAAAAAAAAGTTCAAAAAGAGTACTACAAAAAAGTCCATTGAAGTTTTATCGAAAAACGATAATTTTTTCCCATGACGTATGATTTCTAATGAGGGGGGGGAGGGGTGGGGTCCGGGTCTGATTTTTTTTTTTGCTGCGCTTTTCGTGGACATCAATTTTTTGAGTCGCCGACTTTCTATAACGAAGAAATTTTCTAGTCGATTGAGGGGGCAAGTGCCCCCCTTCAAAAAAATTTTTTTTCACGTTTCAAATCAAATATTCCTTTGAAATTTTTCGATTTTGTCGAAAATAATTTCCTAATTCAACTGTCTCATGGCGGAACTACCTTAATATGTAATTCTGGATAACTTCAAGATTTTGAAGGGAGTTCTCATACAGACCACCGCACACTATTATTCCATACCGTAGGAGTGACTCGACGAGTGATTTATATATTATAAGTAGCAGTTTAATTGACAGTATCTCTCTCCTTATATAGAATTTATATATTAGCTTTCTAAGTTTAGTTGTTAGGTAGTTGATGTGTGTTTCCCATCTGAGATTTTTGTCAGTTATAATGCCTAAATATTTGATTTGGCTAACTTCTGTGATGTTTTTATTCAGATTAGCGATTCTAATATTCTGGAACTCTGGTCTACTTGCGTTATTGGCAGCCAATTCGTTATGTTTAGTTCTCTCTGAACATGCAATTTAGCTGGGTGCCAAGTATCAGCCTCAAATAGGATTACAGTGTCATCAGCATAGGAAACAATTTTAGCAAGAGATAGTTCCTTGAGGTTCCTATCTTGACAGTAGTTGGAACACTTAACGAGCCATTGATTTTAACTTGTTGTTGTCTGTTTTCTAGATAATCCTTCAAATCCCATTTGTTTCAAGGACACAGAGAAGTTTCTGATGGTTCACTGATGGTTTCGATAAAGATTTGATTTGCTTTAAGGAACTCTATTAAATTTTAAGGCATTTTTCAAAGATTTTACCAAAATTGTTAAGTACACTTATTGGTCTGTAATTATTTATTTTTTTTTGTCACCTGCTTTTAAAATAAGAGTTATTATCAATTGTTTGAACTGGTAAGGGACCACTCCAATTAAGAAGATGAGGTTGAAAAGATGTACAAGGGGAACCAAGATATGAATGTGAATATTTTTAATCATCTCAGTAGTAATATTGTCTATTTCGGGCGAACAATTGTTTTTTAGTGAAGATATTTGATGTATCTGTTCATTGTCACAAGGTTACCATTTTAATATATTTTTGATTTTATAGACTAAACTATTAATCGCATTATTAAAAAAAAATGAGAAAAGATTACTTATTCAATATGCCTTTGTAATAGATGTAAAAATTATAAAAATTAAATTAATCTTATTACCAAAAAAAAAATTAAAAAAAAAATCAACTTGAAAACTGACGACAAAGAATATTTTTTTAAGTATCATGTTCATTTTTCTGAATAAGCTTATATCCAAAATGTTAACCATTATGGATTCAATTCTTCTTAGGTACACCAAATGATGACCTTTTCTACCTTATCTGAAAAATCCTATTATCTAAATTTGTAATAATGTGAAAATATTATAGATCAATGTACATTGCCAAGGTGATGATGGTAATGAAATTTGATTCCATAAACACGTCTACTAAACAAACTAATTTCAGCATTCTGTTTGAAGGGGTTATTTCATCGAAAATGACCTATCTCTTATATCATAGTATTCATAACTATTTGGAAAAAGGAAGACATGATTGTGGAGGTTGAGAAGCCCACAACAGCAAGCTTAAAGTTACAAACCTTTTGGTTCACCTTCAGAATAATGGAAACAACTGAAAGCATTCCTAAATTCTACTCCACATGGTCCTGTGGCCATTCCTCCCAGACAGGGACAGTTCCAATTAATGTCCCCATTAGGCAAAATCAGACCAGGTTGTGGATCCGGCTCAGGTAGTTTAACTTTACTAGGAATCTGGTGGTCGTCTTTGGTAGCAAATATCACTATATCTTTTTTATTTGGACCTAATTTTCGACAATGTGACATTTTCCCTTCAATGCTTATATTCTCGACTATCTGTTTGAAGTGTTAATAGGAGAGGAGATGCCTTGTGAATTATATAACAGCAATTTTCTCCTTCGTACTTATTAGCTATAGTCAAGCTACTTCGCAACTTCACGTAATGAGAATTTGGTACCCTCAAAATACCTCGCCTTTCCGATGAATTGAACTTCAATAGGTCAATATTTACGGATGAACCAACTTCTCCAAACAATTCGTTGAGAGCTTCTTTGATGTTCTTTTTGAAAAATACTGGAGTCACTTCATCATCTTTGTTTTCTGCAAACTTGCTGTAATAAAAAAAATAGGTTAAATCAATGCAATTTTGTACATGAACTTCAATTCAAAGAAATACTAACAGAGACAAATCAACGTAATGAAAGTTAGTCATGGTCCATTTTTCTGATAAATAAATGAAAAACCTACACAAGGATCGACAGAATTATCTTAACTTCCGCAAATTCCGCAACGAATTTAGGTTATGTTGGTTAAAGAATCGAAAAAAGCAAAATTGCGTTTAGGTATTTCATTCTGTTGACCCCTATTAAATCCGAACACTATTGCACTTTTCATATTAAAACACACAAAAGTAAAAAGTAAGCAGTCGGCGGGTTCGTGACGTCATGGGCGAAGATTTCTGAAAACTGCAATGCGTGCGTTTAGTGTTTAGTAAATACGTCACGACCGCATTTTTCTGTTGTGTTTGTCAGTCTTTGGATGCAAACAAACAGTAATGCGTATTTTGTAAACACAGCCCTTTATCTTATTGCAGACATCCTCATGCCAATATTTTCAAAACTTCCCAGGGATGTTTGTGTTCGCTGGTTATAAAAAATAACAGCCCTATTTACGTTGTGATTTATATCAATTTTGTTATTTTAATTGTTCCTATATAATCTAATCACGTTACTGCATTCAATGTTGTCGGTTTGGTACCGACGAGAGAGAGAGAGAGAGAGACCGAGTACCGAGTTCACCTTGGGTAACAACGTTTGCCGGTTGGGTTTTGGGTTGCCGGAAATGCTGTACGAAGCGGAAATATGTCAGTTGTCAGCCCAAGAACAAAATACACCGTTGCCAAGTTCATGTATACGTGACTTCCGTCCAAAGAGAGTAAACGTTATAGGAGAGTCTATTCCCCATAAGGCAATGGTGACACTAATAGAAAGAGATGAAAGATCATTTGTGAGTCATAGTGACGTATATGGTAATGTCATGGCCACCATTCACTTTGGACAGTGGCGGACTAGCGCATTCCGCACTCTGGTATCTGAGAGTTACAGGCTCTTGAATGTATATTGGACCACTCTGTATGTTACGTGGGCCACCTGTACTCATGTCCAAGTATGTCACTATGATGCGTTAATGCTACAAGATTCTGATTGGATAGAGCTTATTAGTGCCTCCTATTCAGTTTACTCTCTTTGACTTCCGTCTAGATTGCAGCGCTATCACGGCGGGTGAATGTCGCATAAATTAGTGACTTTAAAAAAAATCACGTGGTTGGAATTGGGAATTCAACATTAGATGCCAGCGCGAGAGTGGCGAAAGTTCAAACCAGACATACGTACATTCGGTTACATTGTTTGTCTGTTTTCTCAGAGGCAATACACTTGTTTGGAGTTTTTCTTGAAATATTTCCATTTAGTATTATTTTCCAGTTTTTTGTGTAGTGGTATTCATTTCAAGACTTAGGTACTTAATACATATATGCGCTAGTGGCCTATAGTGTTGTATTCCTAACCGCGACAAAGTTTCCGCCATCTATGATTTAAACAACGAAATAGAGATCTTTAGCAACCAAACACAATAGATCGTTTTGGAAATTAACTAAATAGAGTCTGCAATTCATTGACTGTATGCATTATTCTTGGGAAAATAAAATTAACAATGAATTGGTGAAAACAAAATGAATAAATCTATGTTGATTGGAAACAATAAACTTAACATATATTAAAAAAGAGCCCCAATAGTCTTCCAATGTGATGTTGGCTTGCCAAATAGCTGCTAAATATTCCGAACATACCCGAACGGTCATAGTGCTCTTCCATTCAGGTACTAATTATACAAGTTCTTTGAATTGTGAAATAAAATAACTAATGATAATATGATGGAGCAGTCTTGCCCCCCCCCCCCCCCCCCCCCCCCCCCCCCCCCCCCCCCCCCCTTAATACATATATGCGCTAGTGGCCTATAGTGTTGTATTCCTAACCGCGACAAAGTTTCCGCCATCTATGATTTAAACAACGAAATAGAGATCTTTCGCAATTCGCAAAAGAGGCACATGTATGGACATCTATGTTTGTGGTAAGAATTAAGAAATAAAAGTGAAGAAGTCGAAATAGTAAATGTGGACATTTTGTATTTTGGTCATTTTCTATCGTGTTGATTTTCTCGAACGGTAAAACACAAAATTTAAAAATGTCTATGTCTGATTGGGATACCGTAACCGTATTGAAAAAGAGAGCCCCAAAGTCTTCTCCAATGTGAAGTTGGCTGCCAAAGCTAGCTGCTAAATATTCCGAACATACCCGAACGGTCAGTGGCGTGCTCTTCCCCTTTCAGGGTACCGTAATTATACAAGTTCTTTTGGAATTGGTGAAATAAAATAACTAATGCATAATAAGTGATGGAATTAGTTATTTCGATGTTGAAAATTGTGAGGAATCCAACTATAACAAAATAAATCCTTGCAAAACTTGTTGTTTTCGAAAAAAAATCATAGATCATTGTTGCGCAAATTTTTTTTTGACAAAAACAAGATATCTCATTTTATTGGGCAGCAACGGACTAAGCCATCTACTGATGGGCCCCATCTTATCCAATGATAAACCCATACAAAACCATCACTATTCGATTGTATTGCAAGAATCGGATCTAAAACTATTGCAAACACGAAGAATTCACAAAGATCATTGTTATGCATTCAAGCTACTCAATGGACTGGTGGCTTGTCCTGAATTACTTGAATCTGTCAACTTTCATGTTCCGAACAGAAACCTCAGGCACAGCTATTTATTTATTATACCCCTCCATCTATTATACCCCTCCATCAGAAATTTAAGAAGAACACCAACTCCTACCTTCTTTCCCTAGGTTCCCACGATGTTCTCTGAACATTACAGGATATCCCTTTTCGTGGGAACCAGAACATAAAAAAAAAAAAAAAAAAAATCTTACAAATTATGGCAAACATACACCTTTAGAAAGAACCCTAAAGTTATTGAATGACAAATACATCTGTGGTGATTGTTTAAATTTATGTTATATAGTAAAGCCTAATTTTATAAGCTAGTTATTTTATGCTGTACATATTGGCTTTCTGCAAGAGCAATAGGTTCCTCTTTTATTGAGAACATATTCCTTTTATATTCTTACATATATATTCTGTATATTATATTTATAT
Organism: Gonioctena quinquepunctata; assembly: GCA_018342105.1. NCBI lineage: Eukaryota > Metazoa > Arthropoda > Insecta > Coleoptera > Chrysomelidae > Gonioctena > Gonioctena quinquepunctata. The sequence goes on from JAFIRS010000587.1 coordinate 113,016, forward strand.
CATTAGTACTTATTTTGTGAAATTTTTCATTGTAATGGGGTTTATCCCCTATAAAAAAATAAATAAATAGATTGACTGGCTATAGATCGTTAAACAATAATGGCCTTACACAATCTTTGGCTCTTTTTAGCATATTTCTAGATATTGGACCTTAGTCATTTTGATAGTTGTTTATTTTACAGGGAGGCCACTTTTTCACGTTTGAATACTGCCCAGAGGTAGAAATAATAAAAAAACCTTTTTAAAGACAAGCTTTCATTCAAATGCTTTAAAATGTGAAAAATAATTGCTTTGGATGTGTGACGTAGGTTATTCCGTAAGTTATAGATTCATAAAAACTTTTTAACAAAAAATTAAACCGACGATAAACGGAACTAAAAAGCAAAAAATAAAATAAACCTTCTTAGTCTTAATAACTAAGCTACTAAACTAATGTAAATAACTAATTATGAGTCGGCGCCAAACAAACAAGCAAATGAATTAGGTAAAGCATAACATGTCATCGGGATGTGCGGTGACATTTTGATATTTTTTTTGAAGTAAGATTGTTTGTTTGGCGCCGACTCAAAATTAGTTACTTACATTAGTTTAGGAGCTCAGTTATTAAGACTAATCGGTTTAACTTTTTGATAAAAAAGTTTTTATTTTTCAATTGAACTACTCCAAAACAATGAAGCAAACAGACTATCTACCAATTAAACTGTACAACCTTATACCGGCGGAGTGGAAGTCTTTCACAATAAAAAAATTGAAAAACCACGTGAAAAAATCACTGCTGATTTCTTCTCCCATATATGGATATAATATTTCCTTCTCGTCTTAGGGCTTTATTAATAGCCTAGTTTTATTTCTAATATATGTAGTGTATATATATATATATATATATATATGTGTGTATGTATGTATATATATATATGTGTATGTATGTATATATGTCTATGTATGTATGTATATACACTACTTCTAGGATCGAAAACTGTATATGTGTACATATTTTACTACCTATATCTTTTCTTTACTACTTAGTTGTTTTTGACGTACCTACACAATTATGTTGTGAACTTGTATCAAAAACATTTTTGTAATTATCTGAAGGTCAATAAATATCTTATCTAATTCTTCAATGAGACCATCTAAAGATTAACTCGTCTGCCATCTTGAATTTATGAATTTTGACAAAAAATCAATAATTTTCAACACCAACACCCCGACATACCAATTCTGAATAGAATCGGCCCATAATTACAAAACTCTCCACCATCTTGAATTTATGAATTTTGACATTAAATTCATAATCTCCGACCCCTAAAACCACCACATACCAATTTTGAATAGAATCGGACCATAATCACAGAGATTGTCCGCCATCTTGGAGCCGACCGCCATTTTGATTTTGAGAATTTTAACAAAAAATTCATAATCTCCGACCCCGAAAAACCCCACATACCAATTTTGAATCGAATCTGACCATAATCACTGAGATCGTCGGCCATCTTGCAGCCGCCATTTAGTTTTATGAATTTTGACCCCAAAAACCCCCACATACCAATTTTCAATCGAATCGGACCATAAACACATCGGGACAGGTGAAACTAAATAAAAGCTTGTAAAATCAACAACAGTTTCTTGAGATTTTGAAAAAAAAACAAATTTCAATTTTTGCAAGAAACGGTGTTTGTTCAGTACTTGAAATTACCCGTAAATGTAGACATTCTGGCAGATGTTATTAATTCCTCAGTATTGAATGGCACATTTTCATAGTGTCTAAAAATTGCTGAGGTCATTCCACTATTCAAAGGGGGCGATCCAAGTTCAATTGCGAATTTCAGACCCATTTCCTTATTACCAACCTTGGCGAAACTCATTGAAAAACTGATGAAAAAAATAATATTATGCTTTCTCGAGAAAAATAAACACATTCACTCCAAACAGTTTGGTTTTCGTGATTCAAGAAGTACAAACAATGCAATGTTTGCTTTACTGGAGGAACTTTATCTTCAACTAAATAGTGGTGAGGTTGCTGCTGCAGTATTTTGTGATATGACAAAAGCATTCGACTGCGTCAATCACAACATATTGTTGCATAAACTTGAAATTTATGGTTTTAGAGGAAACATTCTATTATGGTTCAAATCATACTTATCAGACCGTGTGCAAAAGGTGACTTTTAATGGGATGACATCTGCCGAACAGGAAATTAAATACGGGGTACCACAAGGGTCTGTGCTCGGTCCCTTGCTATTTTTATTGTATATAAATGATTTAGCTGATTTACCCATTGATAGTAAATTTACTATTTTTGCAGATGATACATCTTTACTTTGGCACAATAGCAACGTGGTGGCTTTACATAACAATATTGAAAACTATCTGAAAAAAGTCAAGCAGTGGTGCAAGGCTAACCTATTAACGTTCAATATTTCAAAAACCAATATTTTAACATTCAAATGCACTATTGATTCTGTTTCGCTCAATGAACAAATCATCAATTCCAAAGTAGCAAATAAATTCTTAGGGCTACATATTGATAATAACTTGAGATTCGAAGACCATATCAGCAAACTGTAGGAAATTCTCCTAAAGTTGCTATGCCATAAGGACTATCCCCTCCACCATGGATCCTATATCAGCTAGAAATGCATACTTTGCACTCTGTAAATCTCACTTGCGCTATGGGATATGCTTCTGGGGTACAAGTTCTCAAACTTTAACAAATGCAGTTTTTAGACTACAGAAAAGGGCTCTTAGGTACATATGTCGAGCAGGGATACGAGATTCTTATAGACAGACCTCTTTTTTCATCACAAAGAATTTTACCCCTAGCTTGCCTCTTTATTCTAGAAACAGTTTGTTTGATTCACAAAAACTAAAAGACAACATTATGACCAATCAGTCGAATTATGAAACCCGTCTCATATATAATATCAGTCTTCCTATCCCCACAACTTCACAAATCAAATCCTCCATACTTTACAATGGAAAAAAATTATTCAACCATCTTCCTCTTCCCATCAGAAAATTAAGAAGCAATGAAAAATTTTGTAGAGGCCAAAAAACTCCTTCTTCGGGGAGTCTATTACAATTCAGATGAATTCCTGTTCGACACCTTCACAACTTATAATGTAAATTCCTGAGAATTTAGATCCATTGTGTACCCTCTACTATACTTAGAGTTATCAATATGTATCATTTTATATTGTCCTTCATTGTCTATTTTTGTGAAATGGTTGAATTTTTTACATTTTAAAATTCTTATTTCAACTTATACAGTGTGCTGGTTTTAAAAATGTGTATGTATCAATTTTATATCTTAGTTCTAAGTAGCTTTGTCAACAAAATTTTATATTTTATGACAATAAAGCATTTCTGATTCTGATACTATAAATTACCTTACCTATACTCTGAGTCGGAAATAATAGTCAGTGACATCAGACACTAGTTCAGAAACGACACAATAAGAGCGGCTCAAAATAATATTTCACAATAAAAATATATGTATCCTGAACCTATACCCCAGAAATGCCGCTTGTTCTAAATGCGGACACATTGTATCGACACAAAACGCGCACTGGTGCCAAATTTATTTCGACCGGTGCAATAGAGCTTAGGAGCATTTGAAGCACACTCTATAATCAATTTTGAATTGATGATCTGCTCGTTAATATAAAAAGTCAGCCATCACTGAAAAAATTTCAATAACAATTAACCTAACACTGAGATCCAAAAAGTGTATTGAATTTTATTTACAAATATTAACAAACTAATGGTTCCTTTTTGGAATCATCTTTGGGTCCCTCGTCTTTTTTTTCCGTCTCTTCAACAGTTAAATTATCTGCAACAATCTCCTGAGACACCTGGACAACTGCCGCTTGCGTCACAGGTTCACTTGCCACCGGTTCACTCTCCGCAGGTTCACTCTCAACTGCCTGTATCACTGTCTTGATCTTCCTGCTATTATATATAATTCTAGGCCTTACTGGGGGAAACATCATTGGATATCTAGGAGGTAAAATTATTGGCGTTCTCGGTGGAATGCCTCTAGGGTAATATGCCGGAGGGTAGAAACGAGGCATACCCGGAAAACCTGGTTGGAGCGGGCCTGGATACCAGAATTCAGCCCCCGGAATGCCCTGTAAAATTATTAGCTAATCATGTCATACAATAAAACAAATTTCCAAAACCTTCATTCAATCCCAGAAACATAAGAAATGTTTAGTTGATTTAGACATTATTTTAGGCATATTCACATTCAAAATAACGATATGCTAGTGGCTGATATACATTAATACTAATAAATAAATATTTTGTCTGCCATGAAATTTGATGCAAATTAAAAAAATCTTCAATAGAAAATAAAGAAACAAAGAAAAGAAGGACCAATGACCTTCCACACATTCCTTGAATAATTTTATAAAACAAATAATTCTTGCGGCATCTTCAAACATAATTTATTTTTCCCCATATAGGTACACATAATTCTACAACAATTGGCAAGACTGTATGAAATAAGTTCACACTGAATTCTTGGGATCCATAAAGTAAATTGAAACTTTTTTATGTCTGATTTCGGTAGTGTAGAAGAGATAGTTGCCATTTTGGAATTTAATTGCAATAATGAATGTAATGGGTTTTTGCTACAACAAAGGACAAAACAGTGAATATGAAATATATTCACCGAACAAGGGTTCCATCAAATATGAAGAAGAGGGTAATTTCACAAGTGTATGCTGAACGGCAAATACATACATTGTCAGTTTATTTTCAATGAACCAGTGGTCGATCATTCTTTCATAAGTCTGCATTAGCATACCTATAAGCCGTATGGATCACCATTATTTAAGATATTGTGACAGGTAAATGTCTAGTAGCTCCCTGAGAATAGCCGTTTAGGTCAGATTACATATTCTTGCATCCTGAACATAAATACGAAATGAAAAAGCTGCACTAACTTACTTTTTCTTGAACAATTTGACAAAAAAACAGCCAGTTCTATATCTAAGAAATCCTAATCTCTCATCTTCAACAAAGAAACAACCTAACCTAAATCTGAGTAAGATGTGAGAGGTTAGGTTGTTTATGTTGAAGTATTTTTCGATAGAACAACCTAACTTCGATTGATTTGTTGAAAATATAAACAGGATGTTCATAAAATCAGAGGTTATCTAGACGATGGAAGATAGTGACTAAAGTTTATCTTTCAGTCACAGATGATTCCACATCTGATTTTATGAACATCCTGTTTATATTTTCAACAAATCAATCTATCATACCCCATGACAGGTTTTAATGTCAGAAAACACGAATTTCAAAGTGTCTCTCCAAAAGAAATGATTCTAACTTTTTCCATCTTTGCAAAGTGAGATTGCTTCTTGAAAATGTGTTTCCCATTTCTTCCGGTCTTCCTGATGATCGTGGAAGCGTGAAATAGATTTTTGTCGACAAAAATGTATTGAAGACCTAGTGAATGAGATGTCCCTCCTGCGTCAATGTTACGAATGATTTCTGGTGAGTACTCTCTTTTGGAAAACATTCTTCTTTGCCTCATTCATCTTTATGAGTTCTTAATTAAGACTGGAATGAAAAATCAAATAACTATCTGAATGAGAATGCAAATTTTCAATTTCAGATTTTTTCTTTTGAGTTAGGGCCTTTTCAGAATATCTATCAGATGTAGTTCAATGTCCAGCGTGGCTTTAGCCGGGGAAGTAGTTGTTTTCTGTTAGACATTCACAAAAAATAACTTCATTTTAATCGTGGATTTTTCAATTCACAGAAAAATCTTTCTATCAATATCCAATTGAGAATGTTTCCCTTTTTAACCTAACTTCAATCTGAGTCAGGTGTGAGAAGTTAGGTGGTTTGTGTTGAAGGTTTTTTTTCGATAGAACCGTCTGGTTTTTTGTTGAATTGTGCCGAAAATGAGTGATTGAGTGTTTGTATTTTGTGCTGGTAAAAAAGGAGGCATTGTGAATGATTTTGGCGTGAGAAAATGGTGCTTGAAAATCTACCGAATTCTCAACTTTGAAGGGCTATAACTCGGAAAGGGTAAGAGAGACAAAAATATGTAATTTGACCTAAACGACTATTCTCTGGGAACAAGAATAGTGCTATTAGACATTTACAGACAGTTATCACGATCTCTGATGAAAATGTTGAATAGTTGTACCAAGCCGTGTAAGTCAAGTAGTAAAAGTTGATAATCATCAGATATCAAGTAGTAAAAGTTAATGATCATACATCTGATACTACTGACAGAAGATCTGTTCCTGGGCATATATTGTTTCTGCTGTACTTGAATGATCTGGCAAATATCAATATTCAAGGAACTTTCACACTCTTTGCTGACGACACCACCCTCCTTTGGCAGGGAAAAGTTTTGAAAGATACTGTATACCATGGCTTAAGGTTGGTGAAAGAGAGGTGTGATTCAAACTCACTATGTTTCAATATCTCTAAAACAAATGTCACCTTCAAATTTGACTTTCCAAACTTATATCTTGAAACAAACATCATTCAAAATAAAACTTCCTTCAAGTTCCTTGGCCTTTACATTGACAATAAATTAAGATTCCAAGAGCATTTGACTGCTATATAAAAAATCTCGCATCAGGATGCTATGTGATTAGAACCGTAGTTAGAGAACTGAACCTCGAGATGGCAAGGGTAGCTAATTTTTCTTTGATAGAAACCCATCTCAGGTATGGACTAGCTTTTTGGGGATTCATAAATCAGAAACACTTCAATGCAATACAATACCAAGAGAACATTGCAATCTTCTGTTCATTCATTACAAAATAATAACATTAACAAGCTTATTTATTTTAGAGTCAGTATGTCTTATTCATAAAGTCAATTTAAATACTGTCACTCCTGAATCTGGTTATGTCACAAGAACTAATCAAAATATTCCAATTCCAATACCCAAGTCATCCCGGACAAAATTTTCAATTATATATGAGAGTAAAAAAATGTATAATCATTTACCTAGCCTAACAAAAATTTTCAAGCTACTACCTTCGTTTCGAAATGACTTAAAAATCACAATATATCAGGAAAAGAATTGGGCCCAGAACTGATCCTTGTGGGATGCCCCATAAGATTTCATTAGTGTGTGATAGTTTTCCATTTGATTTTACTAACTGTTCTCTGTTACTTTGTTACGCCACTGGCCTTCTATGTGGGATCACTCCTTCAAAGAAAGACCAATAAATGCTAAGGAAATCTCAAATATAGTGTCCCTATACTTGATTAATCCTTATTTGTAAAGTTGCTCGTCAAAGTAATTACTTGTATAGGGAGCATCAATTACTTGGAAATAATTAAACCGAGATTATTTCTCGAGAGCGGCTTCAAGAAATATCCCTTTCTCTCTATACTTGGGAATGTGGGGCGTTTAGATAGAAGCACGTACCGATCTCAGAAAGATTGTTAAATAATGCACTTGGAAAGATATTAGAATATATACATATATTTTAGAATAGTTACAAAAACATTTCCATCCGTTCTATATACTTATAAAATGATACAATAGTCAAAGAACACTGGAGAGTTTACATTAAGTCAGTTTTTGTCAGTCTCAAAGTCAAGTAGACTGAATATAAGTAAAAATGCCATCAATTGTTAGAATGACTATTGATAATTATTATTTGAAAAATATGGGAACCTAAAAATATGGAGATAAATTTAAAAACACATAAAAATTATAAATGATTCAATTTGCCCAAACATAAATCCAGAAAAAATATACGAACTTACTCCATACCACCAGGTTTCAACACTTATTCACTCGATATTTGTTTTACACGATATTCGTTTAATTGTATTACTATTTCAATTATTTCCGCAAAAGTTGTTTATTTACTTTTATATTGCCCGGTATATTGGCCTATATGTGTATTGGCAATGTTTTTCTATGAGAGCATGAACTATCGGTTAGAGGTTTTCATTGTATTATCTCGTCCTTGAAGCATTGATAACATAAAGTTTATTAATGGAAAATACTGTTTTGCTGTGTATTCACCATAGACAAATTAAAAATAAAGAGACTGTTTGAAACATTGGCGATCTTGACCACCAAGTTTTTGGTACGGCCAGTCGCGCATGGAGGCGCTGCCCGCAATCCACAGACGACTGATGACATGATAATTTTCCAATTTCGACATTTGTCAGAAAATGACAAACCATGTAATAATTTCAGAATAATTCTACTGTTGTCATCGAAAAATTAATTATAGAAAGTATACCATGGACTTGAATTATGAACCCAACGTCGAAAATGGAATGTTTTGTTATTCGAGTTGACGCTGAAATTCCTCGAAATATTCTTTCACAAGGTGCTTTTCACAAACTGATACTCATTTCCATCCATCAGTTGCAGAAATTTTTTCACAAACTGGCACTTATTTCCATCCATCAGTTTCCATTTCCTATCACCATTTGAGGTAGTACGAAGTACATGGTCTCCTTTGTGCTAATAAATTGACAAAATCATTGAAGGTTTGTTGTAAATGTAATTTGTTTTTATTTTGGTTGATTTGATGATAAGCGACTGAAGAATATTTTTAATTTTGTTGTTTTTCGGAGTTTTAAAATTGTTTTGTCTGTAGTTGTACCTTGTCCTAGATACAATAAAATGTGTTTTTATAGTGTTCAACTTATTATTCTTGTTTTATAAGATGTTTAATTTTGTTCTTGATATCATGAAATAAAGATTTACGTTGAAACTTTATTTTAACCACGAACGAACTAACAGATTCTACGAATCGATTACTGTATATATTTTATTAGTGATCGATTTGCCATTCCTGTATTTCATACGATACAACCATTCATATGGAATACAAGAATGGCAAATCGATCACTTATAAAATATATACCATATCAATATAAAAGTAACACATTTGAAAAACCCGCCTTATCTCAATCGGTTTTACCAACTGTACTTAGTTCGGCCAGTTGCGAGATATGTCGCCACTGTCTAAACGTGGTGCCAACTTTTACTGCAGTTTTGACAACTCTCTTTATTTTTAGTTTCTCTATGGTATTCACTTTGTGAAGTCATTACTCGAGCAGTTCCGGGTTGACTTGATTGGAATTTTCTTTCTTAATAGTTTCGCAATTTCACTACAAGATGATTATTTTCGAACACTTCTCATCTTTATTGCACTACATGGTAAACGAATGAAAGTTAGACTCCTCTGAGAGGACATGTCATTGTTCGCCTGGTCACGCTTTTATATCACCTCCCCTTTTCATGGATGGTTCGCGGGTCACATTCCTAACATTAGTTATCTTCTACATGTCATAATAAATCACCGTCTTAGTAATTAATGGCTCGTTACTGTCGCCGAAAGAATGTATAAAAAACTGAATGATTTATCTATTTCATGGTCTTATTGCATTTAATGAGCTGTCAAAACCTATAATTTATAGTTTTTTTGATTACTAATGAAATTCCTTAGATATGCGTAACTCGAAGGGTGATGAGTTGTTAATAGCTCCGTGGTAAAAAAAAGACTTTTTTATGCATTCCAGGCTTGCAGGTGTTTATCTATTTTTACGTGCCCTTGTTTATTAGTTTGGTCGGGTATTCGATTTCAGAATGAATTTTCATTCCTAGTGAATTATGTAGAGTTCATATTTATTAATAACTTGTTGTTTCTTATGCTTGAAAGTTTTTCTGTACTTATGGGGGCATGACAACTTAAGTTAGACCTAAGCCAGTCATTACCCACTCCTATGAAGCTGTAGCAGTACATTTTTTGCAAAAGAAGTTTATGGTTTACAGAATCAAAAGCTTTGGAGAAGTCGCAGAATACTCCAGCTACGACTTCCCCATTGTTAAGATTTGTATTGACATGGTCAAGAAAGGAAAATATGGCATCATTTGTGCCTTTTGCATTCTTAAAGTCAAATTGTGAATTGGTTATTATATCTATAAAGAAAAGCTAATACCCTTTTTTCCAGTTTTTCTATGATTTTAGAGAGTGTTGAGAGCATGGAAATTGGTCTAAAGTTACTCGTATCTTCTGAGTGATAGAGTGATTACAAGTGCTGTTTTTAGGCACGGCAGACATTTTCCAAGGGTGAAGGATTTATTTATAGGGAAGGTTATTAAAAATGTTTACTGAAATTTCATCTAATCTTCAATAAATTGGTACCATCAATATGAAAGATGTTGAGCATATTTTAATTTTTTTAAATAATCCATTGGATTTGACATAGGTATGAGAGATGCTGTTAATTTTTGGGCAATTGTGCAGTAAAAATGTTATTGAGGGTTTCAGGATTTATGCTGACTTGTTCTGGAAGGGAGTTTGATTTACCTCTCAGACTATTCACTATGGCCCATTTATTTTTAATTTTATTTTCTGCTTTGTTTATTCTATTCTTGTAATGGCCTGGTCTGTAATAATAATAATAATATTTATTGTCGTCATAGGATCTAATTGGACATTGACATGGTCAGTTTCAATATAAAATTAAATTAAAATACAATGCAATAAAATATATTAAGTACAGATGCTCAATATCAAGTCATGACAATTTCAACATAATATAAACATTCTTGTTTGTAGTTAAAATTAAATAAATAAGGTAAGTTAAAAGCCTCTATAACACGTCATTAGAGGGTACCCTCAACACATACATTATTGAGTGGAGTAGGTTAAGAAATTCATTATCATGAAAAGGGGCACATAACACATACATTCAAACATAAAAACATTTTAAAAATCAGGTGAGGCTGAGATACTCTTGAACAGAATAGAAGCAGTGCTCCAGTAAGTATTCCTTAACTTTATATTTAAATGAATTTATACAATTAATTGATTTGAGGTCTCTAGGTAGGGAATTGAAGACTTTTATTCCTTTATATTCTGCCCCCCTTTCAAATGATGCTGAATTGTGCATTAGAATTCTCAAATTATTGGAGGAACGTAGTACCCTATCGCTGGAAATATATCCATCCACATTCCTCATAAATAAATTTGAGTTACTTTTTACAAAAATAAGTAGCCTATATATGTAGAGAGAGGGAAGTGGTAGTACACCAAGTTCTTTAAAAAGCGGTCTGCAGGGTTCCAAATGTGTTTTTAGCATACACCTTATAACACGCTTCTGTGCCAAAAGACTCTATCAGCGAGATTGGATCCTCCCCAAAATATCAGGCCATATGTTAGGATTGACTGGGCATGAGCAAAGTAGTATATTTTCAATACCGTGATGTCCACAGAGTCAATTAATTTACGTATGGCATAACACATTTTGTTCAGCTTTTTTACAGTATGGGAGATATGGTTGCCAAAAGATAGGTTACTATCAATTTCAACACCAAGGAATTTAGTGTGGAGCGACTGGAACTGATTTTTCCGAGTTTTGTTAAAACATTACTGTCTGTTTCTAAGCGTTTGCTAAATTTTATTTAGTATTTGTGCAGCATTTTTCTTTTTTGTAAATTGCGGACTTAGTTTTTTTTTTTTTTTTTATTCATCAGTTTTTTTTTTTCGTATTGTGTGCAGCGATCTCAGGTTGTTTGCAGAAATTTGTATGCCTTGAGTGATCAATGGTTTTTTATTTTTCGTTTGGGAAAACATTCCTCAAAAGGCGCCTATAGAATCTCTTACTGACAAAACCTCTTCGCATGCTATTTGATCACATTTGTGTTTGAATTTGTCAAAATTTTGAGAGCTGTATATTCTACCAAATTTGAAGTTTTTTTTAATCATTACATTTAATAGAAAATTCTAGAATGATCCGACAGACCTCAAGTCAACCGCACCATTGATTTTGTATTGTAAATATGAATATGTTAAACAAGCCTACTTTCACAGCTGATGTCACAAAAGAAATTGACAATAACTATCACAGACATGATTTTCATTTGGCAATTGAAAATACCTTAGACCGCTAAAAACTCACCTCATAATAACCGAACTCAGGAGGAGGCCCATTATACATTTCTCTGTGCCTGGGTGACCTACTCCTACTTCTTCTCCTGGGTGAACGACTCCTGCTATGTCTCTGCCCCCTTCTTGTCTCCCTATATCTTGAACAAAAATGTACTCTATGCAATTGGAACTGGATAAATGAAAAAAAAAATTATTGTGGGTGGATGAAAATAATACCTTCTATCCCTTTCGTGATCTGGACTTCTGGATCGTGGCCTGTGAGTTCTGGTCCTAGGAGGGCTGAAACTCACTACAGGTGGGTGCGGAGATTTGCTGTAGCGACTCCTGGTATCCGGCGGTGGTCTATATCTCTCTTGTCTACTCGGTGGAGATCGACTTGATCTTCTATGGTATCAAGCAAATATTGACAATGTTAATAAAAAACAATATTGGTATGACATACATCAAAAGGTCATCGACCGTAGTCTTTCAGCATGTAACTTCAACATTTCACTTGTCTTTGCAATATGTATGGATACAGTACGAAATAATAATTGAACAGAGAATCAACAGATTGCTCTAAAAAATTAAGTTGGACTCTTCAACAAAGAAGTAGTACAACAAAAACATATCAAAATTACATTCGTCATGCTACTTGTTCAAAAATGTACATTATATTCTATCCGAGGCTTAGCTGATCAGTCTGTATCATGCACAAATTGGTTCTAAGATCAGATATGGTATATGTCTTTGGGGTATGTACACTTTATCGGCCGATGTATTCATCGCACAAAAACAAGTAATCAGATCTATTGCAAAAATATCTAGAAGAGAGTCCTGTAGAATGTGGCTTCTCTATATATTTTTGAAGTGCGTGTATGCATTTATTCAAACCATACTAAATTCAGGGTCAACAGAAGCATTACAGTGGGAATTATTTAAAACGATTAGAAATGCAGTTGTGAATTTGATGAAACTCAAAAAAAATTAATATTACAAGAATAAAATTGATGAAAATAGGAATGATACGAAAGAAATGTGGAAAACTTAAAAAAAAAATATCAAAGGGGAAAACCAGCCAATAAGGGATAAATTTCATTAACAAGAAGAAGAAAAATCCCTCTACTGATACTTTTTAAATCCTATGATTATTAAAAATTAAAAAAAAATTCAATAACAATCTGACCCCAAAATCTATGTGGAAATCGATAAATAAAGTTCTTTACAATAAAAATCAACAAACATCAGATATCCACTATATATTAAACAACAAAAAAATTGAAGAAAAAACTGAGACCAGAGCAGCATATGTCGAGGCTAGAGGCATATGCAAAGAGACAATAGAATGCTCAAAAGATGCCCACAATGCCAAAATAAGATCAAAACATGCTGAATGTCCTAACGGATCCCGTTCATTTTGGTCTTTCGCCAAAGCTGTGGGAAGAAACTTCACTTCCAGCTCATTTCCTCCTCTAACCAAAGAAGATGGAACACTAGCAACGACTGCCCAGGAAAAAGCCAATATCTTTGCACCTATTTGCTGGAAATTCCACTCTGGATTCATTGGGAAAACAACCCCGAACATTACACCTATTGACAGTCACATGCCCGAGATCACCTTTGCCAAGCGTACTATCAGAAAGATTTTGCTGGGTCTCAACACCAACAAATCCTGTGGATCTGACGGAATCCCGCCGATTGTTCTCAAGAAATGTGCCCTGAACTAACACCTGTTCTTTGCAAGTTGTTCAACCACTCTTACAATTTGGGGTATTTCCGTCCAATTGGAAAATTGCAAGAGTACAGCCAGTCCCCAAAAAGGCAAAAGGCCCTACCAAGCAACTACAGACCTATCGCACTGCTATCTATTATTTCAAAGGTCATGGAAAAAGCCATCAACATCGAGCTCATGAAATATCTGGAAGACTCAGGAATTGTCAGCGATAGGCAATATGGCTTCCGCCATCAGAGATCAACTGGTGACCTGCTCGCACGTCTCACATATATGGCAGCTATCTATTGAAAAGTATGGAGAAACTTTAGCTGTGGCATTAGATATCTCCAAGGCGTTCGATCGAGTTTGGCACCAGGGACTCCTCGCCAAGCTTCCGTCTTATGGCTTGCCCCCTCAGCTGTGTTCTCTGCTTGCTAGTTTTCTCTCAAACAGGTCTCTCCATGTAGTGGTCGATGGAGTTTCATCTGACACTCTACTCATAAATGCTGGTGTTCCGCAAGGATCTATTCTCGCACCAACACTATTTCTACTTCACATCAACGACCTGTTGAAAGCAACTTCATGTCAGTACACAGCTTTGCGATGATAGTACCCTCCATACGCTTTCTCTTCAGGGCCCTATATCAGCCCGTGAAACCAGAAATGACGAGGAAGAAATGTTAATAATATAAATATGGACTTAACAACAATTCTCGAGTGGTGATCTAATAACTTGGTAGAATTCAATGCAAACAAAACACAAACAAGTCTTTTCTCTAGAAAAGTCGATCTCACTGTGCCTAACATAACTTTGTCAGGAGTAACCATACCACTGAAGTCATCCATATCGATGCTTGGTATTACTATCAGCAATAACCTTTCCTGGGAAAATCACGTGAGGTCCATTGCCAAAAGTGCATCCCAAAAACTTGGTTTTTTGTTTCGTGCCAAGAGCTATTTCACCCCCACCCAGCTGCTTATGATCTATAAGGCACAGATCCGACCTGTCCTGGAATACTGTTGCCATATTTGGAGCGCACCTAAACATATCCTGAGGCTATTGGATTCTGTCCAAAAGGGCAATTCGTCTCGTCGGTGATGCCTGACACAAACTCGCTCACTTGTCTGGAACACCGTAGGAAAGTTGGCGATTTGTCTCTATTTTATAGATATTTTCATGGGCATGCTCTTCTGAAATATCAACAATCGTTCCTGCTTTGGCAGTCTCTTGAGACTAACCCGTCAAGTTCAGTCATCACACCCCTTCGTGGTCACTTTGGAGACCTGCAGAACATCACTTTCAAAGACTCGTTCACCCAACGAACAGCGAGGCTTTGGAACTCATTGCCTAGGGAGGTGTTCCCCGAGGCATACAACCTCCAGAAATTTAAGAAGAACACCAACTCCTACCTTCTTTCCCTTGGTTCCCACGATGTTCTCTGAACATTACAGGATATCCCTTTTCGTGGGAACCAGAAAATAAAAAAAAAAAAAAAAAAGAAATATGTGACCATTTCAATGAACATTTTGTAACAATCGCAGAAAAAATATCTGGTAACATTACTAATATTGAAGATGATTCTTTATATAAATATAGTTCTTCATCTTCTATGTTTCTGGAACCAACAACTAGCCAAGATATTGAAGAAATCATCAGTAACTTAGATTCTAGAAAATCCCCTGGTTTTGATAATCTGAATGTATATATTGTGAAAAAGGTCCAATCAGAATTATCACCAATTCTCAGTATTCTAATAAATAAATCTTTTGAGAGTGGAAAACTACCGGAAAATATAAAAATGGCCAAAGTTATACCTGTTTTCAAAAATGGTAAAAAAATGATCCCAATAAGTATAGACCAATATCAATTCTCAACGTTTTTCCTAAAATTTTTGAAAAGGCTATTCACAGCAGATTAAAGGAATATTTGGATTCAAAAAAATTTCTATGAGGGACAGTATGGCTTTCGTAAACACAGTGATACAGAGTCTGCAGTATTAGATGTCATAACAGATATCCAATTACAATTAGATAAAAATAAAAAATGTGGACTTCTTTCACTGGATCTACGTAAAGCTTTTGACACTGTTAATCATAAAATTTTATTGAAAAAATTATATGAAATAGGAATTCGTGGAGTGGTTCATAACTGGTTTGAAAATTATTTATATGGTAGGAAACAATATGTTAATCTTGGAGATTAAAATAGTTCTTTTAGAGATATATCTTGTGGGGTACCTCAAGGATCTATATTAGGACCATTACTCTTCCTAATTTATATAAATTCGGCTTCAAAATTGAAATTAAGCGGATTATTAAAATTATTTGCAGATGATCCTACATTAATTTACAATAGTTATGACATAGATTCCATCAAAATTCATATGGAAAACTATTTGAAAATAATTTCACATTGGCTAGATGTGCATAAGCTTACATTAAATATTGAAAAATCTTCGTTTATGTTTATAACTAAAACCAAACTTACAAATGTTCAAAATCACACAATTAAATTCGGCGCTAATAATCTCAAATATTCCACTACAATTAAATTCCTTGGACTATATTTAGATGAAACTCTTTCTTTCAGTAAACACATAGAAAATTTAAGACGTCACTTATCACCTATGGATGGCATTCTATTCAGGATTCGAGACTATCTTCCTTTGAAATATTTAAAAAACATGTTTTTTTTGTCTTTTTTATTCAAAACTACAATACCTTATATCTACTGGGAAGTGGCTAAACGAACGGTAACTCATTCAAAAGTAGTGTGGGCAATAAACTCCTTCAAGCCTTACAAGTCTCCGGGCCCAGATGGAGTATTTCCCATACTACTTCAGAGCGGAGTTGAATATCTAGCACCAGAACTGTGCAGACTGTACAGGCTGAGCCTAGCATTGGGATGGCTACCTCAAACCTGGAAAACTGTAAATGTGGTCTTTATTCCGAAACCTGGACGAGACTCATATGACCAGGCAAAGGCATACAGACCAATAAGCCTATCGTCGTTTCTTCTGAAAGGCTTAGAAAAACTGATAGATAGAGACATAAGGGAAACCGCTCTTGTAGAACGGCCTTTACATCAAAACCAACATGCCTATCTAACAGGAAAATCATGCGAGACAGCACTTCATTAGCTTGTTTCAAGGCTTGAAGAGTCTCTAGCAAACAAAGAAATTGCACTATGCACCTTTCTAGACATAGAAGGAGCCTTCGACAACACCTCCTTTGAAAGTATGGTCTCTGCGGCCACTCGAAGAGGCATTGACGAAACCACCTGCAGGTGGATACACTCAATGCTTCATAATAGACTGGTCCAAGCCAACATGTTCGAGGAAATTTCCAGAGGTACCCCACAGGGGGGCATACTCTCCCCCCTTCTGTGGGACATGGTTGTAGACGAACTGCTAATTTCTCTGAATAACCAAGGGTATTACTCTCAAGGGTATGCAGATGACTTGGTCATCCTCATCAAGGGAAAGAATACTCGAACAACCTCAGAGCTAATGCAAAATGCACTGAGGACAGTAGAGAATGGTGTAACAGAGAGAGCCTAAGGGCAAATCCGAACAAAACAACACTAATTCCCTTCACCGGAGAAGAAACATGGGAGATCTCATACCTCCTAGACTATTCGTGAAACATTACAAGTAGTAGAGCAGGTGAAATATCTAGGGCTGATTCTTGACAAGAAACTAACCTGGAACCCGCATCTTCAACATGTAACCAACAAAAGCAAGATAACCTTCATGATGTGCAGGGAGCTTTTGGAAAAACCTGGGGCTTAAACCGAAAGCCATGCACTGGCTTTACACAGCGTAATAAGACCAAGAATAACTTATGGCTCACTCTTATGGTGGCCAAAACAAATCAAAGACAGGCAAAAATCAACCTTGGGAAAATCCAGAGGCTTGCCTGTCTCTGCATCAGGTGCAATGAACAGCACTCCAACAGCTGCAATGGAAATCATCCTAAACCTCGAACCCCTTGACTTACATGTCATTGGAGAGGCCAGGATGAGTGCATACAGACTGAAACAAACGAAAACTGGAGAATCCGAACAACTGGACATACCAGAATCACTCATGTAATCAACATCGAAGAACTTCGAAATGATTTCCAGATTACATGCAACCCTATACTCATTCGAAAACCATTGAAACACGAATTGATGAATCTGGATGGGCCCCAGTATAGAATCACAATCAACTGCGGACATAGTCTGGTATACAGACGGTTCAAAGACAGTTGAAGGACGGAGCAGGAATACATGGGGTAAGGCCAAGAAGGGATTACATAATACCACTTGGTAAATGCTCCACGATATTCCAAGCTGAAACACATGCTATCATGGTATGCATTCAGAAGAATCTAGAAAGTGGTTATAGGAAAAACACATCTACATTCTATCTGACTGTCAAAGTGCTATCAAAGCACTCAACTCTACACAGATAAAAGTCCAAACTGGTCTGGGACTGCCTCCAGAACCTCATCGAGCTGGCAAAACACAACAAGGTCACCTTGATGTGGGTGCCAGGTCATAGACGATTGAAGGAAACGTCCAAAGCGGACCAGCTAGCTAGACAAGCATCTGAACGCTATTCACAGGGCCAGAACCTGCACACGGGATTAGCAAAACCGATGCAGGACCCTGATCGACGAGTGGATAAAAGAAGCACCAACAATATTGGGATCAAACTGTCGGGCAGGTACACAGCAAAGTCATGGTAGAGGCGTCCAAGCGGACCCTGACGGCTGACCTGAACCTGAACAGAGCGAGGCTCGATAATAATAGGTCTGTTGACTGGACACTGCGGCCTAAGAAAACACCTAAACACCATGGGAGATGCAGGGAAACCGTGGAGTGTAGGCTGTGTGATGAAGAGGAGGAAACAGCCTCTCATATCATCTTCGACTGTGGCGCCCTAAGTAGTAGGCGACACAGAACTTTGGAGAGATCAGCCCGGAAACAGGCATGAATCCGAAGAACCTTATCAACAGGCTTCTTAACCTAATTAAAGGCACAAACCTGTTTGAATGAGGAACCACTGACGACAGAGTGATACAATAGACCCCAGCTGGTCGCAGTGTCAAGGGAAGCTAAGTGCCAACCCTGTCTCTGGTTCGTCAGCCTCAAACCAACCAACCAACCAACCAACCATACCTTATATCAGTCTGGGGAACTGCAAATCAAAAAACAATAAAACCATTGCAAGTAATACAAAACAGAATAATAAAATGTATATTCAGATACCAGTACCTCGAACCATCAGTAAACTTATATAAACCCAATGAATTACTCAATATCGGAAATTTATATAATTTCAAAATCTGCTGTTTAATCCACTCTATAAAAAATTCTGCTAAACATTCTAACCTCACATTCACACAAATTGATTATATCCATGACTATAATACTCGTCAGTGTAAAAATTTATGTACTATTCCAATAAAATCAAACTTTGGTCGTAAGTCAATATTTTATGAAGGTATAATGACATACAATTTAATTCCTGATCACTTGAAAAATATGCGTTTTGATAGCCTTTTCAAGACTCATTTGAAAAAATATTGGATCTCTCGATAATTTATTCATTTTATTGGGCAAAACATAATATACAAAACTATAATAAGAGAAATATAACCTATTTTATTGATTTATCCCATATGATAAAATAATTCATACATTTGTTTAAAAATATATGTTATTTATTTTGTATTATTGTATCCCTAATATAAATAATTGTATTATTTCTTGGGATGAATAAAGTTGTTATTGTTATTATTATTAAAACTGAACTGGAAGCCACCAATAAATTCAACTCTGTTTTTATCGATAGTGTGAAAGAAATATCAAATTCTATAGGTCACGCTGTTGAATGGTCTTGAGGCATATGTTGCAATTGGAAATAGATTTAGTGAGTTTGAGAAAATAACCATAAGCGATTTGAAATCCATCGTATTCTCACTTAAAAACAAAGGCGTTCCAATGAAGTACTCAGTGTTAAATTCCTTAAGGAAACTTTTTATACAACTGGTTATGTGGTAATCAATATCATAAACTCCTCACTGGAACAGGGTACATTTTCCGACAAATTAAAGTTGAGTTCTGTGATTCCCGTTCCAAAAATTCCCAACCCAACCGAGGCATTAGAATTCAGACCAATTAATACACTACCCCCAATCGAAAAAGTTATTGAAATAGCAGTATATAATCAGCTCTCTAAGAACTTCAATACAAATAAGTTATTCGCTGGCAATCAATCAGGCTTTCGAACAAATTACTCCTGTGAAACTGCATTACAACTCACTATTTCAAAATGGAAACAACTGATTGGTGAGGGCAAATTTATTATCTCAGTATTTTTAGATTTCAAGAGAGCTTTTGAAACAATTGACAGGACAATTCTAATACGAATAGAAAGCAACTCTGCAAATTAGGCAATCAGTCTCTGATGAATTAACTAACGATATAGGTATACCTCAGGAGCTTGGGACATATTTAAATAATAATGATTGTGATGTCTCAATTTTTTGCAGATGACACTCTTGTCGCATGTTACGGAACTGCCCGAAAGTATAGTTGTTAGATTGAATTCAATGTTAAAAAAACTTGAAATATACCTAGGAACTAATAAATTGAAATTAAATGTTACAAAAACTAAAGCCATGATTCTGTGTAATAAACACAAACTAAAAAACATTAATCATGACAATCTACAGTTGGAAATTGAAAATGATAATATTGAATGGATGGGTGAGTTTAAATACCTGTGATTCATAGTTGATGACACTTTATTATTGAAGGGCCACTGCGAATATATTTGTAAGAAAATTTCTAGGAAACTATTTTTTTTTTGCCAGAGTTGCCACCTTTCTATCTCTTCAGGGTAGAATAATGGTTTATAAAACACTAATCCAACCACATTTCGACTACTGTCCAACATTACTTTACATAATGAATAAGAACAAGTTGCAGAAATTGCAAAAACTACAAAACAGAGGTATGAGAATTATATTGAGATCCAATAGATACACACCAATAAAATCTATGTTGGAAATACTAGATTGGAACTGTGTCGAAAAGAGACTCTACTTCATGGCCATGGTATTTATTTTCAAACTCACTAAAAATCTAGTACCCGATTATCTGGACCCTTTCGTAACTTATAACGAGATACATAATTATAACACCAGAAGCACTTTTATAGTACTAAATCTTTGTTTATCAAAGGATTGGATGACTTCAACAAACTACCCACTGAAGTAAAAAATAATGTGTCCTTACAAATTTTCAAAATCCAACTGAGAAAGATAATTCATCCATCAAACCAGTAAATATAACATACAATAACAACTAACAACTAGTCAGTATCCATACCCATCTGTAAATCTTGTTTTCTTGGGATGGATTTATATTATTTTATTTTTTATCTCATTCTATTTTATTTTATCTTATTTTAATTTTATTGTTACAATAATTTTAACTTTTATGTGTGTATGTATATATATATATATATATATATATATATGTGTAGATATTCGTAAACTTGATTTATGTGTTTACTATCATGCACTGTGTATATTTTTTTACTATCAATTTTGTATATTAGGACTTCCTACTTCAAATAAAATGACTACCATATTCCGACATGTAAAACTAACCTTTACTATAAGTCGCCTAACAATATTGGACTGATAATTTTCAATGAACTGCCAATCAGTATAAAGAACTCTTCAACTATATACTCATTTATTTTCATTCATTATATTTTCTATTCATTATTTTGTATCCATACGACAGTCCTATACAATTTATGTAATTGTCTCAGAAAATAATGAATGTATCTTATCTTGATACTAAAGTAAAAATATTTCATCAGAGAAGTAAGAACCCTATTTACATTATTTTTGATGATTCTGACCACTGAACTTATAAAATATACTTGTTGCGCTTCGCATAATTTCAGAATATCTCTCTCTTCAATCTCACGCTGCGAAGGTTTTGTGCCTTTCAACAAATATATACTTTTTGGACTTGTTATACAGACAGATATAATTTCTATTCACCTTGCATGTGGTGACCTGGACCTCCTTCTGTACCCCTGCCTCGGAGGGGATGGACTACGCTTTCTTTCCTTTGATCTACCTCTTCCTTTTTCCGAGTGATATGGTCCAGGGGATCTCGATCGACGCTGTCTTCGACTGGGAGAAAGAGACGGCTTTCTCGTTGGAGATCGTGAGTGACTTGATCTCCTGACAGGCTGTTTTTTATGTTGCGGAGAAACTGATCGACGTGTTGATGATGACGGTTTGTATGTGTCTCTCGATAACGAGCGACTTCTCCTTGAGTACCTGTAAAAGGTGTTCACTAAATATCAGAAGTTAAAAACACACCAAAAGTATTCAGAATGAAACCACTTCTGCGAAATTTCCCAAACTTTTTGAAAAAAAAATGACTAACCTATTTTTTTCATTACCATCTCTGGATCTAGACCTTTGCCTCAGACTAGGATGTGATGGCCTATACTCTCCAGGCCGTAGAGGCGAGATAGATTTTTTTCTGTAGCTGCTACCGCCTCTCTCTTTTTCATAGTTTTTATCCCTATATTTATCAAAGCTTTTTTCTCTGCTTCTTCTGACCCCCACCCTGCTACCACTCTGATCTCCTCTTTCCAAACTTCTTCGTTTGCCTGGACTTCTTCTTCTGTCAGTGCTTCCTGGCGATATACTTCTTCTTGGAGAGTTACTCCTGCTTCTTCTTTTCTTTGAATTACTTCTGCTTCTATTCCTGTGACTAACCGGACTTCTTGGGGATTTGGATTGGTGATAATGTCTAGAACTATGAGGTTCTACAGGATCCAAGAAATTGGCATCGGCAAGGACTAGACGTTCCTCTTGATTCACGACTATATCCTCCCTATCAAATATAGATTTTCTTCTGTGTTCTCCATCTGAAAATATTTGTTGCTTCTGAATCATTCCCTCATCACCGAATTTTAAATAAATCAATATTGGAAGTTATTGTTGTGATAGATCTTTTGGCGATGATATATTTTCTCAACTATAAAAAATTAACACAAAATTATGATTACTGAATTGCAACGACAGACTGACGTTTTGAGTTCTGGAAATATACCATGACCAAAAAAAAAATGGCAAAAAGATATATTCTTCTTGAGTCTTCTTTCTTCTCTCTTCAGGTTCTTCTTGAAGTTTCTCGATCTTCTTTTCAAAGCAAGTGTGCCACCTCTTCCATCAAGTGATTTACCTTTTCAGAAATTTGGCTTTGATAAAGATATCAGTGCTGAGTATAGAGAAAAATCAACGAAATTATTACATAATATCCAATGATGAACAAGGTTTGTCTTTTACAAATATTCGGTATAATGAAAAAAAATATAAAAAATCCCAGCCATATTCCCTAATGCCTCTGTTGAAACTGGGAACAATTGTTGATTGAAAATACATGTTTTGTTGAAGTTTTGACCATCAAACCTCTTTTGATGACTGAAAAACATTCAATGTTATTTCTTCTGCTTCATGAATCACTTGATGAAAGTTAAGTGAACCCACTATGAAAATAACTCAATAAAAATTAATGAACTAAAATAAATTTGGGTAATTCTAAATATTCCAGGACTTATATTTTGAATTTCAAATAAAAATATTTTTAATTAGGAAAATCATTTTCTTCTTTCTCTTGTTCTTCATTTATCTTCTGATGTACAGTTGCAAACGTTCTGTAAGAGGAGGTGGAGCTTATTAAAAAATAGTATATTATGATACAAGTGTGACCCTTTAAAGCACGCGCAACGAGTTTGAGGACACAACGCGGAGCAGAGTGCCCTCAACGTTGCAACGCTATTTTTTATTATACCTGCATCATAGGTTGAATTAGGAAATTCTAATATACATACAATAATACTAAAATAAATATACAGGGTGTCCCTGGACTTCCTCTTTTCCTCTCGGGAATGAATAGATGGGGTCAAAATATTACCAGTACTTCATATAACTTTTGTTCCTAAAAGCCTTCGTTACCAAGTTACGGGCCCTCAAAGTTACAAAATGAAAAATGTTTTTCTTTGATAACTTTCAAAGTGAATATTCAAAATCATCTAAATTTTGGTGATTGACTAAACAAATGAATTTCTTCGATGAGCTTTCATGCAGGAGTCAGTTGTTTTGCTACAAAGTCAGGAACGGACTACCCCCGATGGTCCACACCCCAAAACTTTGAAATGACTGGGATTTGTCAATATGTTTTAACAAAACAAGGTTACCTGGACAATTTCCTGAATAAAAGTACTTGTGTGGAAAATCGATCGGAGCAACGAATCTTAATAAAAATGCAGTTTTACTCGACGACATCAAACCCGATCGTCCACCATTATTTGAAATGAAAAATTTTCACAGCAGAAATACTAATGCTAACGTTAATTCAACAACATTTATAGGGATGATACAAAATATGCTAAAATAAAGTCGTAAACAAAAAGTACAGTACCTAGTTGAAAGTTTCATTCACAATGTAGATATTTTTTCAAATGAAATATCAAGTTAGGTAGATTCGTGGTGTTTTTGAACTAACAAGCTACTCCACTATGAAATATCGAATTCAGTCCATATTTTGTATGTACGCGTGGAATAAGCACATTTCGTGTTGTGTTATCTGAATCTCATGAAACTCAACATTTGGATGTTGCAAATTCGTATTCACAGCTTAAATGTTGAGGAGTTTCACTGATAAGTATAATTTCATGGGAGAAAATCTTTAACCTGAAGATAAATTTAGCTAAAAAAACGCACATCGGAAGACATAAGTAATAAAAAGCAAACGAATAAACTACAAAAACAACTGCACATGAATAGGTGAAAAATAAGCAAAGGATATGACTTTTATTACTCGAGTTTTATTCACTGATGAAGCAGGTTTCAGTAGAGATGAGTAATCAACTCTCATAATCTCCACATATGGGCCGAAGAAAATCCCCATGGGATATTGCAAACCAAACAACAGAAATTCAACGAGAATGTTTGGGCTGGTATCATAGGAAACCATCTTATAGGACCATTCGTTCTACATGACCGATTGAATGGAGAACGTTATTTGGAGTTCATTCAGAACGATTTGAATTGACTTTTGGAACATGTTCCATTGCTAACCCGAAGAGATATGTGGTTTATGCATGATGGCGCTCCCCCTCATTTTAGTTTGATTGTGCGGGACCATCTGAACCAGATTTTCCCCAATAGATGGATTGGTAGAGTTGGGCCATATTAATGGCCACCGCGGTCTCCGGATTTAAATCCATTGGATTTCTTTCTGTGGGGGCATCTAAAAAGCCTCGTTTACGCTACACCTATTCACACCAGAGATGTCTTGTTGAATAGAATTACATTACATTGTGAAGCCATATGAAACGACCCTGGCATGCTATTTCAAGTGCAGAGAGGGTATTTGCGCCGACTAAGAAAATGTATTGAGAGAGACGGGGGTCATATCAAGCAGTTTTTGTAGATGATTTTGCATTTCTGTTTGCTCTTGAGGCTTGCGATTGATTATTTACACCATGAGTTTTGTAAGGTAAACGTGTTTGCATGATAAAAATTCGTTATGAACATTGTACCTATCATTTCTATTTTCATTACAAATTAATCTTTTCGAATAATGGTAGACATCTCAGGTTGGATGTCGTCGAACAAAAATGCATTTTTATCAAAAATCGTTGCTTTGATCGATTTTCCACACGAGTACTTTACCTGGACAATTTCCTGAATAATTGTCCAGGTAACCTTGTTTTGTTAAAACATATTGACAAATCCCAGTCATTTCAAAGTTTTGGGGTGTGGACCATCTGGGGTAGTCCGTTCCTGACTTTGTAGCAAAACAACAGACTCCTGCATGAAAGCTCATCGAAGGAATTCATTTGTTTAGTCAATCACCAAAATTTAGATGATTTTGAATATTCACTTTGAAAGTTATTAAAGAAAAACATTTTTCATTTTGTAACTTTGAGGGCCCGTAACTTGGTAACGAAGGCTTCTAGGAACAAAAGTTATATAAAGTAGAGCTCATCCAATATTGAAACAACCTTTTGGTAGGTAGAGAGGGGAAAAAAACGAGTGGACACGATTTGCTGTGCTACGGCGAATCTTCACCAGTGTCTTGGCATACAGCGTTTGAAAAGTTAGGTTTGTTTAATTAATAAATAGGTAGTGCAGTTATTTATTCAATTTTGCAATAGTTTACTTGTTACCTTGCCAAAATGACCAGTATCAAAGTCAAAGTATGCTTTATTATCGAAAGAATAGAAATCTTATTGACAAAGCTTCTAAATATAATAGTACATAAATCGTAACTGCTTGAAATGAGCAGGTGGTAATGGTAATCAAATAAAATTAAAATTATGCAAACCAGTAAGGATTGTCATACAGTCATGATACTATAAAATATTTAAAAAAAAATACAGTAAAATAGATATAAAAACACTTTTCCCTAATTTATTCTTTGGTTATAAAAACAAAAAAACAAAAACAGGAGAGAGTTGTCAGATGATAAAAATATTAACATAATATATATACATATATCCACCATAAAATACTTTAATAAAATGTTTTTTTTTTTTTAAACAATCGTACATATATACTCCTAAAAACACACATATACCTTCCACTAGTTGGTGTAAGACGTGGATACATCATATTTTGTACTGCTGTCACAACTATTCAAAGTTTTGTTCAAAAAACTCCCTCAAGTCATAAAACGGTCTTGTGAGTAAAAATGTTTTTACAGCTCTTCTGAATTTCGGAGGGCTATGGATATTTTTATTTGCTTCGGTAAATGGTTGAACATTTTCGTACCATTGTAAATAATTGAATTTTGGCATTGGGTGGTTCTAGGGATTAATAAAGGTATATTTTGGCCATTTGCCCTAGTGTTATGTGCAGTGTCTGATTTTAATAGATGTAGTTTATGCTTATGAACTAAACTAGCTGATTCTAACACGAAGATTGATGTTAGCGTAAGTATCTTCTGAGATATGAATAAGGGTTTACATGAGGTTTGATGGTTAACATGGCATATGTATCTCAGTGCTCTTTTTTGTAGAGTAAAGATCATTGAAAACAACGCTTGTGAGCAGGCTCCCCAAAATGCTATACCATATCTGATATGAGATTCCATAAGAGCAAAGTAGGCTTTTCTAGCAATAAGATGACCGATGTCATTTCGAATAACTCTGATAGCATAACACCCAGATGACAATTTCTTTGCCATTGCCATAATATGTTCATCGAACTTTAAGTTATGGTCCAGTACAATGCCTAAGAATCTATAATTATCAGATTTCATGAGTGTGTCATTATTTAGTTGTATTTTGTCAATGTCTCCCTTAAATGATAACACCTTAGTTTTCTTAGAGTTGAAGACCATATGATTGGCATCGCACCACTTTTTTATTTCAGCTAGATCTGTAGAGATCAATTGGCTGAGAGTATTCTTATCTTTATCTTTAGTGTGCCATTCAATAGTTGCATCATCTGCAAATAAGGTAAACCTACCGCTAATATTCAAGTTAGTGAGATCATTTACATATAACAAAAATAATATGGGCCCCAAGACAGAGCCTTGTGGAACTCCACTGTTCAATATTTTTTTCTCAGATACTGAACCCGAAACTTTCACATATTGTTCCCGGTCTTTCAAGTAAGATGTCATCCATTTATTGGCTATGCCTCTGATACCGTAGTGCTCAAGCTTCTGCAGCAGTATTCCATGATTTCCATGATTAACACAATCAAAAGCTTTGGATAGGTCACAGAACACTGCCGCAGTCGCTTCTTGATTATTAAGATTTGTGTACACGTTTTCTAAAAATTTATAAATAGCGTCATTTGTACTTTTGTTGCTTTGGAAACCGTATTGGTTACCGTTTATTATTTTATGTTTATCGACGAATGACATAAGTCGCTTCTTTACTAATTTCTCAATGATTTTTGCAATAGTAGATAGGAGGGATATTGGTCTATAATTTGATGGATCCTCCCTATCCCCTCCTTTGTAAATTGGGATCACCATGGCTGATTTAAGTATAGTTGGAAATGTTCCCGAGGCAAAAGATTCATTTATTATACTAGTAAGCGCGTCAATAGCTGGAGGGGGCAATTTTTCCAGCATATTTATAGACAAACCATCAGCTCCAGATGCATTTTTGTTCTTAATTTCCTTCATAGCACCCTTTACTTCATCTGAGTCTGTTGGAAATAGAAAGAAGTTCTTGTCAATTCTTACATTCTCAAGATATTGCATTGGATTAATATGAATATTAGTGGAAATATCATTAGTAAGTTTGGTTGCAATAGAACAATAGTAGTCATTGATACGGTCAGGTTTCAGATTGATTTTATCAATTTGGTTTTTGCTCTTTCCACGGATATCATTAATAATAATCCAGCTCTCCTTTACTTTATTGGAGGCAGTATTAATCCTAGTATGGTAATACGAAAGTTTAGCCTGTTTTATGACACTGTTATATATACTTCGATACCTATTGCAATAATTTTTTAGATGTTCCTCTTTATGAAACTTTTAATGTAGTTCAGTGAGCGCATATTTTTGGCCGATATTTTAATGCCATTTGTTATCCATGGTTTTCTTACCTTTTTTCGGATTCTGGTGATTGGGAAAGCACTTTCAAAAATATTACTAAGTGTATTCAAATATGTGTTTATATGTGTGATTCTGTTCCAGATGACCTGATCACAGGCCTTTTGAAATTTGCAATAGTTGTTTTTAGAAAATATACGCCCAAGTTTATTTTGTTTTTTAGAATTACCTTTACCAGGGAAGCTGAGTGTACTAAGAACGGCTTCATGATCTGAGAGATTAGCTGGCAAAACTGAGCAGGTTACATTAGACTCATCCACATTGGAACAGATGTAGTCTATTATAGTAGATGCACTCTGGTAAATATGTGTTGCGGATTTCACATGCATGGTTAAATTAAAGGAGTCTAACAATTGTTCCAGAAGCTGGCAGGAACGATTTGATTTATCTTCAAAATTTATATTCAAATCTCCTGTAAGAACAATATTCGAATTTGTTGGAAGTTGTAACAGCAGCATTTCGAGTTTTTCGAAAAATATGGTCATTTCTTCAGAGGGGGTTTTCTTACTATCTCGCGTTCTATAAATACACAGAACATACAGGGAATAAGCGTCACAGTACACCAAAGAGAACTCAAAATTTTTCTCTTCCAACAAGTTACTGAATTTTTCTACATTAACAAAGGTGAATATATCTTCATTTACATTATCTAGTATCAGGGTTCCTCCATGTTCAGCCGTTACTCGATCAAATCTAGAAATGCATTTATAACCTGGTACACATATTGGTTCTTGTGGTTTCAGCCAGTGTTCTGTAACTAATACTAATTTTGGAGAATCAAGATTTTCTAAATAAATATACAAGTCATCTATTTTGTTTCGTATTGACTGTATGTTAATGAGAAGCAGTGTTAGTTTTCTATTGTTTATGCATTCCGGAAGTTTGATATTTGCTACTCTTTTTCTAGTCTTGGCGGCATTTTCAATAAAAAAGATTCATTGAGGTATCTCCTTGGAGTCTCGGCCTTGTCAATTTCTTGTATTTTCACTGTCTTTACAAAAAGACATTTATTAACTTCAGTAAGGGAGCTGTGTACCCTTGTAAGTACCTCGAATTTACTTCCTTCTTCCCTGACGTCACTTATGTGTGTGAGAGAGAAGTTATGATTATGTTTCCTAAACTCATTGATCCTTTTATTGATAGAATTGAGCAGCGTTTGGTCAATGATATTATTTCTTTCAACAATAAAAAGGAGGTTTGTGAATTTGCTAATTGGTAAAATTTGTTTGAGCGCTAGATTTAGACTACGACTATTGCTTATATTATTGGTATTGCACATGACCATAACATAATCATCCTGCCCTAAGTGTATTGTGTCTCGGAACAAATTACTTGTTAATTCAGATAGCTCTGTTTTAGGTTTTAATATTTCATGCAGTGAGTACTTGCGTTCTCCCATACGCCTTTCCAGGGCCATAGAAAAGTTTATTGAATAGTCATCTCCCAAAATCACTATTCTTTTTAATGAGTCTGTCCGTGACCTGTCATCACTAATGTTCGATCCTGTTTCGTCGGTTGTTAGATTCACCACCTCTACGTCGTCTAATATTGTATTTTGTGAGGTCTTATTTTCAATAGACTTTGGGCTGGTTTCAGTTGAATCAGTTTCCGGTGTTTCAGGAGCCAACTTTCTGGCGTTTTCTCCACTGGGTTGAATGTTGTCATCATTTAATATTTCAACTTCAAAGGAATTAATTTTCATGGACTGCCTTTTCTTCCCTCTTTTTCTTTTACATCTTATGTCTTCCACTTTGTATAGTCTGCCGTTTCTAGTTTGTGTACCTTGTTCAATACTCTGTATAACTGTCGGAGTTGGAATCTTAGTCACTTCTATTTTATTCTCTTGCTCTAGAGTTTTGTCAATATATAAGTTTAAATTTATTGGTTCTTGTTGCCTATCACCCTGTATATGAAGTTTGCTTGGTGCTCGCTGGGATTCGAAGTCAAATTTACCTTTTTTGCCGGGGTATTCCCTTTTTTTTCATGTTCCGCGTCTGGTAGGGATTCCTTGGTCAAATGTTTTTTATTTCACTTTGAGTTTCTATTGTTTTTGTTTCAAGATATTTACCAGCCTGTTTTTGTATGTGATAGGTGATTTGTTGTTCTAGTTTTTCAATCTGTTGTCGTTGGACTTCTACCTGTTCATTAAGTTTTGATTCCATGTCAAGGGCTTCACTTTCCAACACACTGTTTTCTTCTTTCATTTTGGAAATATAATTGCATTTCCAGTGATTTTCTTCCACCAGATCTCTTATATTTGTTCGAGAACGCTGTCAGGCTGGTTTGTGTTTTCTTCATTTTCACTTTCAGTTCCACAGCATATCACTTTGTTCCCACTAATAAAGGTAATCGTATTTTTTTTCCGCATGATGCAACTTTGGTGAGAAACACTGAAGCATTTAGTGCACACATAGTATTTTAGAGGCTTTCTGCAACATTTATAGCTATGAGAACCATCCGTCATAGATTCACTTTCAGCCATCTTGTATAATATATCAATCAGTTCATTAACAAAAATACACAAACAAAATGTAAAATAATCTATTGCTATCAAGTACTATTCATTGCGGAAAAAGAAATAGGAGTGTTAGGAAAGTTATAGGAGTGTAAGTTCTCTACGTCTCGTGAATCGCATATACCAAATAATTTGGTACGCCTATGGAATTTCTATTAATAGCTATAGTTAGACAATGGTTCGGGTATCTTCGATAAAAATTGGTTGTTAGGTGGGGGAAGGCCAAAGTGGTCGTTTCAATACTGGATGAGCTCTACTGGTGATATTTTGACCCTATCTATACATTCCCGAGAGGAAAAGAGGAAGTCCAGGGACACCCTGTATAAATGAAGTAATACAAAAAATAAAAATAAACGCAAAAAGATTTAAATTTAAAAATTTAACTAACTTAGATTACACCTCTACTAACAATTTGGAACATAATAATGATGATAAATGTTAATAATTAGGTTAGGTCCATTGTTATTCTGCATCATCCAACTTTATACCTATAATATGTTGTTTGTTTCAATATAATTATTTAGTTTAGACTTAAATATATATAGACTTTTGCTTTGTTTAATTTCTTTAGGCAGCTTATTAAATTGATTTAATGCTTTATAAAACAATATTTTCATTGAGCTGGTTACGCTGCAACTTGGCAAGTGAAAATGATTAATTTGTCTTATCTCATAATTGTGATTACTATTTCGATAAGTAATGAATTCATCAAAATAAGATGGTAACATATTATTAACAGTTTTGAAAATAAATATCATTGCTGATCTGTATAACCTGTCTTTTATTGATAACCATTGTAATGCGTCGAGCATAAACTTTATGCTGGTACAACGATCACACTTTAGTATCACTCTCATACCTCGATTTTGTCATTTTTGTAAAGTCAAAATTTTGTACAAAACCATACAGTAATGTACTACAATATTCAAAATGAGGCTGTATAATTGTGTTGTATATAGTGACCTTGGAAATAACTGACAAGAGATAAGAAATTCGTGTAAAAAATTTAAGTTTCTTTGTTACTTTTTTATATTTGAAATGTGCATCAAAAGATAAACAGTTGTACAACATGAAACCCAGGTATTTAATTTCTGTTACAAATTTGATTTTTTCATTATTGATTTACAAAAATCAAGAATTTATGTTTATATTTTGTGGTCAGAATCATGGCTTTTGTTTTGGAAACATTTAATTTAAACTTGTTGACGTTCAAGTACTTGTGAATTTTCTCTAAGCAGATATTTAATTTTGTTAAAGCTACATCTAAATCTTTATGAGATATGGATAACAGTGTATCATCAGCAAATAAATTCATAAAGTCGCAGTTGTGACATAAGCCGATGTCATTAATATATATTAAAAATAGTAAAGGACCCAAAACACTTCCTTGAGGTACACCAAATTTTGTGTCAATAGGATATGAATGAACATTATTAACTTTAGTGATTTGCCTTCGACCATTTAAGTAGTCCATCTTAGTACGGTTCCTTTAAGACCAATAGCTTCAAGTTTTTTTATTAATATATTACGGTCAATTGTCTCAAAAGCTCTTCTCAAGTCTAAGAAAACTGTTCCCACATAATCACAGTTATCAATAGATTACGTCCACATTTACTAACCGTTAGTTGTAAAGCCGATTCACAAGAGTGATTTTTCCTAAAACTGGATTGATTACTTATGAGAATATTATTGACTTTAACATATACAGCCATTTCTGATAGTTTCTCGATCCCTGGTAAGGTGTTTACTGGACGGAATTCTCCCGCTTTATTAGTATTTTTTACTTTAGGAACAGGTATGATTATGCTAGTTTTCAGTTGATCAGGAAATTGTCCATATTGGAGAGAAATATTTATAAAATGTAACAAAACATGGCCTATGACTCCAAAAGTAGCTCTTATAAATTTGATATCAACAATTTCGGTACCAGATTTATTTTCCAATCTATTAACAATTTCTGTAAGATCTTTCAATTCAAGTTGTTTAAAAATTTCGAGACTAGTCTCCACTATAATTTCACCTTGCCAGGAAGCAGTAGCATTAATTGATTTAACAATTTCTTCTAGACTAG
Source organism: Gonioctena quinquepunctata (assembly GCA_018342105.1). Lineage (NCBI taxonomy): Eukaryota > Metazoa > Arthropoda > Insecta > Coleoptera > Chrysomelidae > Gonioctena > Gonioctena quinquepunctata. Next base: position 145,878 of record JAFIRS010000587.1, read on the forward strand.
ATTCAAAATACTTGTTAAAAGTTTCTGCCATTTCCGTTTCATCTCTAAGAATTTTTACTTGACCTTCAATTTCAAATTCGAAATTGTTTGTATCGTCTCTATTTATCTTTGTATTAATTAATGATTTGATGGTTTTCCACATAAGTTGTTGGTTCTTAGAACTTAAATCAATCTACAGTGACCTTGTCAGTAGCCTTGTTATAATCCTCAGGTTTTTCCTATTCAGATCTAACAGGCTTGCTGTTCTTCTTTTCGAAGGGCTTGGTATAAATGCCTTCGAGTGGACTTGTCCCACTGTTTCATTCCAGTACTCGCGTTTTTTCAGCTTGGTCCAGTCTGAAAACACTTCTTTGGTTCTGCTCTTTGATATTCCAAAGGGCTCTGGTCCTATGAACTTCTTCATAGTGCCTTCTTTTGCCAGAAGGTTGGCTTTTTCATTTCCTTCATAGCCTTTATGTCCAGGAACCTATAGCAGAGTTATTCTGTTGTCCGTGCCTACGCTTTGAAGGGCTTTCAAGCAGTTCCATACTAATTACTGTTTCTGTTCTTGCAGACATAGTTCGATAGCATGGACTTCTGCCTGTAATATTGTGGCGTACTATCCCAGGTTTACCCTAAAGTTGTATTTATTTATTGATCCCAAGAAACATTGCTGTTTATAGAGGGATTACTTTTTACATAAATTGAATAACGGCAATACATATGAAACATAAATTAATAAATACATCAAACAATTAATAGAAAGAAAAGAAAAGCAAAGCAGTCAAAGGTGAAATATTATGGGAATTGTTACTTGTAAAGTATACATTTTTTAATTTCTTTTTTTAACTTAGTTTTAGTCTTTATTTCTTTTAAAGGCTGTGGTATTTTATTATATATCTCAATTCCCTCGTAAAAAATAGAATTTTTTCCAAAGTTTGAATTAAAACGTAATGTGTTTATTTTATTTACATTTCTTGTTTTATGATAATGGATTTAAACAAAATCCGAATTTTTTTTCCAAGGTGAAAATTGAAATTTTAAATTCATATAAAGAACGAAGATTTAGTAAATTATTAGGTTTATATAATTTTTTTGAGGGTTCTAAAAATGTCAATTTGTATATGCATTTTATAGCTTTATTTTGCAAAGTTTGTAGTGGTTTCAAAATAGAAATTTTGGCCGAGCCCCACATAGATATGAGGTATTGCAATTTTGAATAAATTAAACTGAAATATATGATTTTCAAATATTTTAGTGGGGTATATTGTCCTATTCTGAATAGTATTCCAATCAAAGGTGAAAGTTGTTTCCTCAGATTGTTGATATTATTGAACCAAGAGAGTGTTGTGTCGATATTTACACCCAAGAATTTTGTATTGTTGGTATACTAAATTTGAGAATTTTTGAATATTTTTGGTCTTAATCAGTTGCAATACTTCGTTTAGAAATGAACATAATTGATGATTTCATAAAATTTAACAACAGTTTATGAGCGATGAGCCAATGAGATAAGATTTCAAGATCATGTTCAATATTAGATAGAATTTCGAATTCGTTCTCTGCAAAATATATTATTGTTGTATCATCAGCAAAAAGTTTAATTTGACCTTTCAATTTAAGTTCCGATATCGAGTTTATATATATCAAAAATAGAACTGGAGCAAGTATAGATCTCTGTGGTACCCCACATTTGATACTTTTAATTGAACCAAGTGTATTTTCGATATATACTAGTTGTTTTCGGTCTCTCAAATAATTTTTAAACCAAAAGTAAGTCTTTCCCCTTATTCCAATATCATATAATATTCTCAAAAGAATTTTGTGGTTAACCATATCAAATGCTTTCCGTAAATCCAGTGATAATAAGCCGCATTTTTTTGTCGAATCTATTTCCAGTTTGATTCTTGATATCATGTCTACTGCCGCAGACTCAGTATCACTAATTTCGATAATTTAAAAAAATTTTGATTTTTATTCCCTAATCTTTTACCATTATCTTTTCAATAATTTTTGAAAATATTGGCAGAATTGGAATTGGACGGTAATTTCCTATGTAATTTTTTTTTTCCACATTTGAATATTGGTTTTACTTTAGCTGTTTTCAATTTGTCTGGCAATATACCTGTTTCAAAAGATGTATTAATCAATCTATTTCATAATGGTATTATTTCATCTTTGACTTCTTTGATAATTTCAACATTAATTCCCTCAACTCCTGCTGCTTTCTTGTTGTCTAGTTCGTCAATTATTTCTTGAATTTCTTGATAATCGGTGGGATTCAGAAACATAGAAGAGGGAGAGGAACAGGTAGAAAACCTATCTTGGATTTGGGTATCTGTTACATTTCGGGATAATTCAGCTCCAATATTTACAAAATATTCATTGAAATGGTCACATATTTCCATTTGATCTTCAATTCGTCTGCCATCTATGGTGATGTATTCAATATTATTTTTAGATAATTTACCACTTGTTTTATTAATAATTATTGATTTTTTAAAAGTGCTTTTTATTAATTCTTGAAAATAAACTTTTTTTGTTTTAACGACAGTTTGTTTCACTAATTTATTAAAATATTCTTAATTTGATACCCCTGGATTGGTTTTCTTTTTATAATAAAATGTATCTCTTTGTTTAATGATTTGGGCAATTTTGCTATTGAAACATGGTTTTCAATTCGCATTGAATTTAATATTTATGTTTCTGGAATTTTTCTCAAAGACACTGATCATTTTGTTATAAATTTCTTCAGGATCTTGTATATCACATATTTGGTTTATTAGTAATTTAAGTTCTATTTTCAAATTTTTTACGTTATAAGCTTTCATATGCCAAGAGTTTATGTGATTTTTTTTGTTTTGCGACATTCATTTTCGTATTTGTTATTATAAATTTGTGATCACTAAGAGATGAGTTTATAATTGATATATCGATTTGTCCATTAAAGTTACTTAGAAAATGATCAATCAAAGAAGCACTCCCGGACGATTCTCTTGTTGGAATAAATGTGTTGCATAGAAAAAAGTTATTGGATTTATATATGTCCACAAAAGCACTGGATTCTATGTTCGTTGTTTAAGTGTTTATATTGAAATCACCATAGCAAAAACATGTCTTGCCACTAATATTGAAATTCTGAAGTTTCTCATCAATAAAGTTCAGGAAATTTTTAGTATTATCTCTTGGAGAATGGTATAGTCCGCATATGATCACATTTAGAGGTTTGATTTCTACCGCTACATAGGAACAAGCATTTTCTTCTTTTTCAATTATGTCAAAAATTAAATATTTTTTTATAAAAATACACCACCTCCACGTTTGAGTCTGGAAGAATAAATGGAGTTATAATTGCTCAGGTTATAATACATTTCTTCTTCTCTTCTGATCCACGTTTCAGAAATGATTAAAATGTCAGGATTTACATCTATTATTTCAAGCTGATCTAGTTTATTTTTCAAAGATCTTGCATTCAGGTAGACGACTTTCAAATCTTTAATTGTTGATATGGAGTTATAGTCAAGAAGCGATGTATGTTCTGAAATGTTCACATTATTGAGAGATGCCATAATTTATACGATTTTCTGAAATTTTTCGGTAATATTCAAAAGTGGGACATAGATGAATATCTGCCGAGTGGTTGATATCATATTTTGTATTATATTTGGAGTTAGAGGATATACAATTTCCGCATTGAGGGTGATTATTAGTTTCATTCGGGCAATTTTGTAATTTGTGATTGCCGGCACACCTTGGACATAAGTATTCCTGCATTTATGGGCAGCATGATTGAATTGGAAACAGTTGTAGCATTGAGTTAACTTATTTCCATCAAATACTCGCAGATTTGCCAATCAAAAAATAATCTTTGGTCAGTATGACTGAAAATTCTATGGAATAAATTCCTATTTACTTCAGAAAAAATTGTATACGTTTTTTTGGTGTCTACGTATTTTATATGATTTACCTTTATGTATTCTTTATCGGTAAAGTTATTCTGTTCATTAATAGTTTTTTCAATGTCTTCTTCTTTTATATCTTTTTCCAAATGAAGTCCAGAAATTATAATTTTTGGATTTTTCAAGTTCTTTATTGCGATATTATATTGAGAATTCATTTTAGATTCTATTTCTTTTCTCAATATCATAGAATCATTTTTATTTTTACATTTGATTTCAATTCCACCATTTTTTAGAAATGTCATGGTATTAATTGAAATATTTAGTTTACCAATATTTACATTTTTCTTCAAATCCTTTTGGGTTTGAGTTGTCAGTTGGTTGGTTTTTGGAAGGATAGTTAAGCATTAGTCTTCAAAATACATTTGTGTTCAGTAATTTCTGCATATGAGATAATATCATGTTGTGGTCCTTTAACAATGTTTTTTATTTTTAATACACTAATCTCTGTTTTTCTTTTATTTAGTGTATACATAATTGTATCTTTTTCGACAATGCTCGAAATAATTAGATTGTAGTTTTCTGTTAATTTTTCATTTTCTTTGCAGAGAGTAATGTTAAGTTTCTTTCTTTTTCAATGAATAGTAATTCTTTTTCTTCAATAATCTTCCATAAGTTCCTGTTTTCTTGCTTAAGTCTTGAGATTGTGTCCATTGTTTCACTTGTTGAGTCAAAAATTTGTGAAGGATTTGTTTTATAATCAATTCTCAGCCTCTTGATCAGTCATCGAGAGCCTTTTTCCCTTACGTCTCGTTTTATTGTTTCTTTTTACTGGACTATAAATTGGTTTTGATTGTACTAGACTAGTTATTTTGACATTTCTCACAGTCAGGTTTTCTAAATGTCAATACTAATTAAAACGGCACAATGTCTTCCAATATGCTTGAAGAACACAGAAAACCAAAGTGGTGATCTCCTCCTTCTGTGCTAAACTTTATCAAAATGTAAGTTTTGAAATTTCTTCTTTCTTCTTTACTATCAAAAATTCTTATTTTTTCAGGACATTTTCACCTGCTGTCAAAACAATGACTTTTTAATTAATCAATAAATTCTAGTAGTACTCCATGTACTTAGGCCCCAACTCCGTCTTCCGTTTTGGAGCCGTCAGTGTACTATGGTAGATTGGCACTTGTGACTTCTCATTCTTTCGTCTCCCATTCGTCTTTCTAGATGAGCATTCCACGTGGGTTTCTTATCTAGAATTACCCCTAGGTATCTGACTTCTTCCTTGAATGGAATTGTTTCACCATAGAGGACCAGCTTTCTTAGTGAGTCTAGCTTCCTTCTTCTGGTGAATGGTACTATCACTGTCTTGCTGGGGTCGACCGATAATTCTTCTTTTTCACACCACCTAGTGATAGTCCTGAGAGCCGCTTGGAGTATGTCCGATATAACCTCTCCAAACTTTCCTCTAACTGTTATAACTATGTCGTCAGCATAGGCTTGAACCTCGATTCCCTCCACCGTAAGAGTCGTGATCAGATCGTCTACGAGAAGTGCCCACAGTAGGAGTGATAAAACTCCTCCCTGTGGACAGCCTCTCACCGCCCTGGCCACGATTTTCTCCTGGTGGAGGGAGCTCGAGATTATTCTGTATATTAACATCGCCTCGATCCAGTTACAAACAGTTTCCGATATCCCTTTGTTGATTGCTGCTCTGTGTAGGGATATCAGTAGTGCATTGTTAAATGCTCCTTCACTGTCGAGAAAAGCAGCTACTGCGATTTCTCCGTATCTCAGAAAGTCGTTCACTTTCCCGACGAGGTTGTCTAATGCAGTTTCTGTTGATTTTCCTGCCTGCATCATAACTTCAATAACAATCCTGGAAATACATTTTAGATCAGGATAATGACAAACGGTATTCAAATATCAAATAATCATAATTGTACATTCAACATTTACTTGAAATAGTTGTTTCATATTTTTGATGTAATTTGACACTAGTGATGAGGGTATTCGATTCTTCAAAGGTATCGAGACATCTCGAGTACCAATGAAAAGGCATTCGAATACATTTACTGTCAAAACCTACTCTTCTCTGAGCTATGGTACGGAACATGAAGATGGACCAACAGTCTGCATTTTACAGAAAAATCTTTCTATCAATATTCAATTGAGAATGTTTCCCTTTTCAACATGAATACCCCCCAAGAGGTTATCTTGACGATGGAAGATAGTGACTAAAGTTTATTTATATTTATGAACATCCTGTTTATATTTTCAACAAATCAATCTATCATACCCCATGAACTGGTGTGAAGACCGCTGCCATTTTCTAGCTACCGTTTTCAAACTAGCTGCCAAATGACCAGTGGCGTCGTAAATTTTGTTTTTAATTCGGAAAAATAGAAAAAAATTCAATAACGAATTCTATCGATTCATTACGTATTCAACAATATTTGACACTGCATAGTTCACTTCCACATACCAGGAGTGGAATGAAAAAACAGCTTTCCTGAATATAAAGTTTGACAGTTTGGGATAATATTTGACTTTTTCAGTTAATTTGTGAACATGAATTTCGTACATTATAGATGAGCAACAATTCGCTAGAAAAATTGTCTGGTTAGTAAATGATGTCCGACGGCGGAAGTTGTCTTATGAAATTTAAAAAAATATGTTTTAGGCATACCGAAATATTTAGCCAACTCCATACTCATGGAGTGACTACAAGACAAACATAAAATCTTCTTGAATATGAAGACTCGCAAGCCGTCCGACGGTGGAAGTTGTCGAATCGAAATTTAAAAAAATATGTTTTAGGCATACCGAAATATTTAGCCAACTCCATACTACATGGAGTGACTACAAGACACAACGATAAACATCTTCTGTGAATATGAATGACTCGCAAGCTGTCTGACGGTGGAAGTTGTCGAATTGAAACTTTTAAAAATATGTTTTAGGCATACCGAAATATTTAGCCAACTCCATACTCATGGAGTGACTAGGAGACACAGCGATAAACATCTTCTATGAATATGAATGACTCGCAAGCCGTCTGACGGTGGGAGTTGTCGAATTGAAACTTTTAAAAATATGTTTTAGGCATACCGAAATATTTAGCCAACTCCATACTCATGGAGTAACTAGAAGACACACGATAAACATCTTCTATGAATATGAACGACTCGCAAGCCGTCTGACGGTGAAAGTTGTCGAATTGAAACTTTAAAAAAATATGTTTTAGGCATACCGAAATATTTAGCCAACTCCATACTCATGGAGTGACTAGAAGACACAGCGATAAACATCTTCTATAAATATGAATGACTCGCAAGCCGTCTGACGGTAAAAGTTATCGAATTGAAATTTAAAAAAATATGTTTTAGGCATACCGAAATTTAGCCAACTCATACTCAGGAGTGACTAGAGACACAACATAAACATCTTCTATAATATGAACGACTCGAAGCCGTCTGACGGAAGTTGTCAAATTGAATTTTGAAAAATATGTTTTAGGCATACCGAAATATTAGCCAACTCATACCACGGAGTGACTAGGAGAACAACAATAACAACTTCTATGAATATAACACTCGAGAGCCGTCCGACGGTGGAAGTTGTCGAATCGATTTTTTTTAAATATGTTCTAGGCATACCGAAATATTTAGCCACCTCCATACCCATGGAGTGACTAGGAGAAACAACAATGAACATCTTCTATGAATATAAACAACTCGCAAGCCGTCTGACGGTGGGAGTTGTCGAATTGAAACTTTTAAAAATATGTTTTAGGCATACCGAAATATTCAGCCAACTCCATACTCATGGAGTGACTAGAAGACACAACGATAAACATCTTCTATGAATATGAATGACTCGCAAGCCGTCTGACGGTGGGAGTTGTCGAATTGAAACTTTTAAAAATATGTTTTAGGCATACCGAAATATCAAGCCAACTCCATACCCACGGAGTGACTAGAAGACAAGCGATAAACATCTTCTATGAATATGAAGACTCGCAAGCCGTCTGACGGTGGGAGTTGTCGAATTGAAACTTTTAAAAATATGTTTTAGGCATACCGAAATATTTAGCCAACTCCATACTCATGGAGTGACTAGAAGACATAGCGATAAACATATTCTATGAATATGAATGACTCGCAAGCCGTCTGACGGTAGAAGTTGTCGAATTAAAGTTTGAAAAATATGTTTTAGGCATACCGAAAAAGTTAGCCAACTCCATACACACGGAGTGACTAGGAGACACTACAATGACCATCCTCTATGAATACGAATGACTCGCAAGCCGTTCAACGGTACGAGTTATCATTTAAAATAAACATCCTCTATGAGTTTGGACGATCCGCAAGGCTTCCGATGCGGGGACTTCCACCGTCAGAGGCTCGCGAGTCGTTCATATTCATAGAAGATGTTTATTGTTGTGTCTTCTAGTCACTCCGTGAGTATGGAGTTGGTTAACTATTTCGGAATACCTAAAACATAGTTTTCAAAATTTCAATTCGACAACTTCCACCGTCAGACGGCTTGCGAGTCATTCATATTCATAGAAGATGTTTATCGCTGTGTCACTCCATGAGTATGGAGTTGGCTGAATATTTCGGTATGCCTAAATAATATTTTTCAAAATTTCGATTCGACAACTCCCACCGTCAGACGGCTTGAGAGTCGTTCATACTCATAGAATATGTCTATCGTTATGTCTTCTAGTCACTCGATGAGTATGGAGTTGGCTAAATATTTCGGTATGCCTAAAACATATTTTTTAAATTTTCAATTCGACAACTCCCACCGTCAGACGGCTTGCGAGTCGTTCATATTCATAGAAGATGTTGATCGTTATGTCTTCAAGTCACTCCATGAGTATGGAGTTGGCTAAATATTTCAGTATACCTAAACATATTTTTAAAAGTTTCAATTCGACAACTCCCACCGTCGGACGGCTTGCGAGTCGTTCATATTCATAGAAGATGTTTATTGTTGTGTCTTCTAGTCGCTCCATAAGTATGGAGGTGGCTAAATTTTTTGGTATGCCGAAAACATGTTTTTAAAAATTTCATTTCGACAACTTCCACCGTCAGACGGCTTGCGAGTCGTTCATATTCATAGAAGATGTTTATTGTTGTGTCTCCTAGTCACTCCATGAGTATGGAGTTGGCTAAATATTCCGGTATGCCTAAAACATATTTTTGAAAGTTTCAATTCGACAATTCCCACCGTCAGACGGCTTGCGAGTCGTTCATATTCATAGAAGATGTTTATTGTTGTGTCTCCTAGTCATTTCATGAGTATGGAGGTGGCTGAATATTTCGGTATGCCTAAAACAAATTTTTAAAAGTTTCAATTCGACAACTTTTACCGTCAGACCGCTTGCGAGTCATTCATATTCATAGAAGATGTTTACTGTTGTGTCTTCTAGTCACTCCATGAGTATGGACTTGGCTAAATATTTCGGTATGCCAAAACATATTTTTAAAATTTCGATTTCGACAATTCTTACCTTCAGACGGTTCGCCGAGTCATTCATATTCACAGAAGATGTTTACCGTTGTGTCTTCTAGTCACTCCATGAGTATGGACTTGGCTAAATATTTCGGTATGCCAAAACATATTATTTAAAATTTCGATTCGACAATTCTTCAATTCGGACGGTTCGCGGGTCATTCATATTCATAGAAGACGTTTATTGTTCTGTCTTCTAGACACTCCATGAGTATGGACTTGGCTAAATATTTCGGTTTGCCTAAAACATATTTTTTTAAATGTCGATAAGACAACTACCGCCGTCGGACATCATTCACTAACCAGACAATTTTTCTAGCGAATTGTTGCTCATCTATAATGTACGAAATTCATGTTCACAAATTACCTGAAAAAGTCAAATATTATCCCAAAGTATCAGACTTTATATTCAGGAAAGCTGCTCTTTCATTCCACTCCTGGTATGTGGAAGTGAACTATGCAGTGTCAAATATTGTTGAATACGTAATGAATCGATAGAATTGGTTATGGAATTTTTTCCTATTTTTCCGAATTAAAAACAAAATTTCCGACGCCACTGGTCATTTGGCAGCTAGTTTGAAAACGGCAGCTAGAAAATGGCAGCGGTCTTCACACCAGTACCCCATGACAGGTTTTAATGTCAGAAAACACAAATTTCAAAGTGTCTCTCCAAAAGAAATAATTATAACTTTTTCCATCTTTGCAAAGTGATATTGCTTCTTGGAAATGTGTTTCCCATTTCTTCTGGTCTTCCTGATGATCGTGGAAGCGTGAAATAGATTTTCGTCGACAAAAATGTATTGAAGACCTAGTGAATGCGATGTCCCTCCTGCGTCAATGTTACGAATGATTTCTGGTGAGTACTCTCTATTGGAAAACATTCTTCTTTGCCTCATTCATCTTTATGAGTTCTTAATTAAGACTGGAATATAAAATCAAATAACTATCTGAATGAAAATGCAAATTTTCAATTTCAGAATTTTTCTTTTGAGTTAGGGCCTTCTCAGAATATCTATCAGATGTAGTTCAATGTCCAGCGTGGCTTTAGCCGGGGAAGTAGTTGTTTTCTCTTAGGCATTCACAAAAAATAACTTCATTTTAATCGAGGATTTTTCAATTCACAGAAAAATCTTTCTATCAATATTCAATTGAGAATGTTTCCCTTTTCAACATAAAAGAAGTCTTTTTGATTTCATTGGGAAGTTTATTGTACATCCTGATTCCATTATATATCAACGAGTTTTGAACGAAACATGTTTTTGGAATTGGTAGATTCAGTTCATTTGACCGCCTTGTGTGGTATGTGGCTGTAGATTCATAGTTCTTCCTATTTTTATGTATAATCGATACGGTTTGCAATATGAATATTGAAATAACCGTAAGGATTCTATGTTCTCGAAAAAAGGGTTTACATGAATCCCGCCATTTCGCTTTACATAAGTACCTAATAGCCCTTTTCTGCAAGACAAAAACCGACTGCATAAGTTGTTTACTGCAAACACCCCAAAAGGGTATACCATACCTTAGATGAGAGTCTACTAAAGCATAGTACACCACTTTCGCTGCAGCAAACCCCCGTTCCTTAGAGACGTTTCTCAGTGCGAAACATCCTGATGCCAATTTTTTGTTGATGTGCGCAATATGCTGAGAGAATTTTAAATTTTTGTCTAAAGAAACTCCCAAAAATTTCAAAGTGGAGTTATTTTTTATGTTATTGTCTAGGGAGATATCAGGTATATTACACTTGAATGCTAATATATTTGTTTTGCTGGTATTCAATGATAAAAGATTTGAGTCACACCAATTCTTCACTTTTTTTATGTCTTGGCACATTCTGTTATGCATTCTGTTTTTGTCCTTGTCATGCCACAATAATGTGGTGTCATCAGCAAATAAGGTTAAGCTTCCTGTAGTCGATATGTTGGTTAAGTCATTAATATATAACAGAAACAGAATAGGACCTAATACAGAGCCTTGAGGTACTCCACAATTTATCTCTCCAATGTCAGAGTTAGACGACATTCTTACGAATTGTTTTCTATCAGAAAGGTATGATCTAATCCAAATATGACTGTTGTCCCTAAAACCATATCTTGTGAGTTTCCGAAGCAAAATACTGTGATTGACACAATCGAAAGCTTTGGATAAGTCACAAAGCACTGCTGCAGTGGCTGCTCCGCTGTTGATTTCATTATACACCATTTGCAATACTGTTGATATAGAGTCGCTTGTACGCTTAAAATTTTGAAAGCCATACTGATGTGCACTCAATATCCTGTTTCTGTTCAAAAATTCCATCATAATTTTTTTTTCTAGTTTCTCAATTATTTTTGATAAGGTTGGAATGAGCGATATAGGCCTAAAGTTTGCTGGATTTTCTTTGTTGCCGCCTTTATGGAGAGGAATAACAACAGAGGTTTTGAGAAATGATGGAAATGTTCCTTGTGCAAAGGAGTTGTTTATCAGTTTAACAAAAATATTGAGCGCAGTCTCAGGAAGACTTTTGAAAATTTTAATAGAAATTTCATCAATGCCAGATGCTTTCTTATTTTTTATGTTTCCAGTCACTTCTTTCAATTCATTTATATTGGTGGTGTATAATGAGAAGGTACTGTCTACATAGATATCACTGAGATATTCTAGGGGATCATGAGGAGGTACAATGTTTTGACTGAGTGTTTTAGAGATGGAGCAGAAATAGCTGTTTAGAAGGTCTGGATTCAAGGATGTATTTGTTGTGTTTGCACACATATTTTTTCCTCTGAGTTCGTTGATTATTGACCAGCTTTCTTTAGCTTTGTTGTCAGCTTCAGTGAATCTGTTTCTGTAATACAAGTCCTTTGCAGCCCTTATTACCTTTCTATAAACTTTCCTATAATTATTGAAGTAACAGTCAAAAAATAAATTATTAGTAAACTTTCTGATTTGATGAAGAGATCTTATAATTTTAGAAGAAGTTTGTATTCCCTTAGTGATCCAAGGTTTCCGTTTCTTTTTGTTAATTTTTTGTTTGGGAAACACGTTCCACAAGAATTTTATAGAATACCTCAAACAACTTCTCTACTAACAACACACTCTCCCAATCAGTACATGAGCATAAGTGATGAAACCAGTTGTAATTTTTTGTAGAGTAAATTCTACCAAAGGGAGTTTTTTTTTTATTTCTGCAAATTGAGTTTTGTTTTACTATATGCAGCCTCATGGTCAGATAACCATTTTAAATATTCGATGGTAATTTGACCCTGAGGGTGCTTTCAGACTATGTGGAATGCAGAAATGTCAAATTACAATTTTCAACTAACTTCAACACACCATCCTATGTTCGTGTCTATTCCACTATCATCTTGTCTCTTCGCTGGAACAAACCCGATAGTACTAGCGCTTTTCAAAAAAATCCCATACTTTGGAATTCATAGAAAGCTTAAATTAATATTTGGAAAATGAATTCAATCAACTGAATCAGAAAATTTTAAAATACTGGAAACGAAAAGAAAATACCTTTGTGAAAATAATCACTTTTAAGTGTCAACGTCAAGTCAAGCCTGTTACGTCAAATGTAATTTTACTACCAGCCATTGAGCGATTCTAAAGTTGTCAATTATTAATTCGATTCTGAGTTGAATTCGATTCTGAGTTGCATTCGATTCTGCCCATCACTATTTGACACATAAATAAAAAGTTCGACTTGTTTTTGTTACCTAGCAACCTTTAAAACACGGCATATCTTGAGACTTCGCACGCTTTTTAGTACATAAAACAAGGATTATGATGCAGGTATGATAAAAAACTACTTCAAGGTTTATTGAGCCTATAAAAAAACTACTCCAAAGTTTATTGATATTATAAAAAAAAACTACATCAAAGTTCATTGAATTAATTAAAAATATATAACAAAGGAGTAGGCAGTATCTCCCAAAAAACAATTATTTGAATCCAAATGGGGGAAAAAAACTACTTACATCGCCATGAATTGTTCTACCAGTTGATCTGCCTTGATTTCATCCTGAAGTCATCTTCTTCCAAAACTTTTCCTCTTATCCTGATACATATGCTAAAATTCCTGGGATAACATTATAGCAAAAATGAATATGGAAACAAAATATTATAGTCATTCTGTGACTCACGCCATCGTAATTTTTTAAATTAGTGGTAACTTTTCTTAAAATTTACCCACTTTTTTGTACAGAAAAGTATTCTTTACTTTCGAAAAAATATCTTTTGATAAAATTAATGAGCTGTTAATTGTTTCTAATAAAACTACAGGTATTTATTTGTTTATGGTTTCATTTTGCTGTTGATTCTATGGTCAAGATAGGTTTCCACATTAATCCAAAGAGGAGATCTAAAGGAATATGTTTTCATTTGGTAAATTCTGTGAATATACATATATAGTACCGCGCCGACTATGTAGAGAATGTGTGCAAATAACGCAGGAAACTATCAGAAAGAAATCTTTTTTCTGAGAATACCTCGGAGAATACCGATGTTATTCCTCATTTGTTCCTGAGATTGATATAAATGTTAACCAGGAAGATATTGAAGAAAATACAAAAGTTTCTTGACATTGTTGAAACTGATGTGATACAGTAATCGTAAATACTGAAAATGTTCCAGTAGAACTATCTGATGACCCTGTAGAATGGCCAGAAATAATAATATCCGCAGATGAAAGATTTCTAACTGAAAAAGGTCCCTGTCAAATGACGAACTGGATTTACCCAAAAAACTCAGATGGTCAAAAGTTTTCAGCTAGTTAATTTGAACGGAACTGGAAAGTTTCTGTTGTAAACTTTTTGGTACGTCTTTAACTAACTTGACTACTGAGGAAGGATATTCTGATTGGAAACATTTGTCACTAGTGCTAAACAGACACAAAAAGAGTAATTCTCATAAAAACAATATCGAATCTTGGTTGAATTTGTCAAGTATGATATCTAAAGGCGTTGCTATGAATCAAAGTCAATTACGTTTATTGGATGTAGAAAAAAAATACTGGTATCGTATCATCACTCAGCAATGTATCAATTATGTCCATAGAAAATGACTTAACGGATTCCCTTCCGCAAGAAAAGAAAGTTTTGCTTAAATTATTTTGTCCCATTTTTACTGCTGTATTGTTTTGTTACTTTTTTGGTTTTGTACTTCTTTTTTTTCAAATTTTTTTTATGTCGTTTACAAGTTATTGTGCAGTTTGAAATTATATGACATGTAAGTATTTGCCGTTATTCAATTTCATTATGTGTATCTATCTATGTATTTTTAGATACAACTTTAAAAAAAAGAAGGAAATTTATATTTTGCACACAGGCGGCCACATAGCGCGCAGCTCTGTATATATGTGTTAAAAAAAACATTTTTCAAAACTCTCAACTCATTTGAATTGCACAGAAATTTGATAAAAGAAGTTGTTGGCATTGGACATTTAAAAGTTACGAACAATCCTAGCAATCATTTTCTATTCAATACGCTCAGAAATATTTTCATAAGGAATCAAAATGTTGGCATACCCTTCTTACAATGTACTAACGGTACAATCAATTTAGGATCATCAATACTTCTTTCGATGGGGCCAGGTGGGCCTGTTGCAGTAATATTATTCCTTTTCACAGCAACACGAATCTGCTTCAGCTCACTTTTGGATACTCTCGATAACAGTCCCAGAAAGCCCTGTGTTGATCTAGAACTAAATGAAGTAGGAATAAATAGAAAAATTCATTGATAGGAAGACATAATACACCTACCGTGTCTTATTTGCATTATTAGACGACATGTTTTTCAACAAAGTAGATCAGAGGACATCCTTTTGTTTCTTGTGCAATTTTACAGTCAAAATATGGTTCACAAGTTTCCTTTTACTTACATTTCTTAATTATAGAATCTCTCAAGTAGTTTACATTATTATTGTTTGATCAAAGACACAGACCACAGACTACATGGCCACCATAGACAAGAGTTCTATACTGATCAGTGTTGCCAACAGCTCTTTATAACATATTTTATATTTAATAGGATAATGAAAAATGCATCGTTTTTTATTTAGGATATTTTTTGAATTGTAGGTAACAAAAATAACTAAATTACTTATTTAAGTATGAACTTGAAAGTTTAAACCAAAAGAACTAACAAAATAAATAATATCATCAATAAACAATAAGAAACTTAAAATTAAATAGGTACCTACAACATATTGTAAAAAAGCAGTACTCTTTGTAATAAAACCATCTTCGTTTTTCTCCATATTGAGCTATCAACAGTGCTGCCAATTGAAAGTATACAATATGCTGACTAGCCTCTACCAAAATGCGGAGTTTTACTCCCAGAATTTTGAGAATGCTTACAAAATCCTTACAAACTTAATTTATACATAATCTATGGTATATATGGATAATTTCGAGGGTCGACTTGTTCTGATAGATACTGATTCTGAAACGAAACCAGAACAAACTAGACTAAAAGAAGCACATATTCACAAACGTCCATTGAACTGGAAATGCAATAGGGAACACGCATGTGCCCCCTTTCTAGAATATTTTAATTGGCACATAAAGACTACCACCTAGGGAGCTCAGCAACAAACTTAATTATTCATAATTCGAAATTGAAAACGCCAATTTTGTCGTCACATTCAAAAATGTACTCCTAGCGCCTCTGGTGGACGTAAGCATCGTTATTTCAGTTTCAGTTAAATTTTTACCACTAGTTGCTTCGAACTGTCAACTATAATTTCATCTGCCTTCGTTTATATGTTGTACTAATATTTTTATCATCATAGTATTTTCAAATATCACATTAAAAGTGAGCTTGAATTTATGTTTGGGTTGAAAGAAATAGTATCGACTATCAATATTCCTGAAACAACCACAACTGGCGCTAGTGTTTGGAGGAAGTTATTCAAATGAAGGTCAAATCGAGTTTGAATTGAGGAGCACTTTTAAACATGGAAATTTCGACAAAATTTTGAGATATGAGAAATCATTTTCACAAAATGTAATTATTGTGGATCTGAGGCAAAGAAAAAATAAAATAAAATCATGCGTGTTCCCCATTGTCTACTCGGTACTAGGTCAGAAGTTGGGGGTAGCATTGAAACCTGTTGATAAAACCATAGTATAATCTAAACAATGATAAAACTCATAGAAGCCTGAGGCTGAGATAAGATTTCAGATATGTAATGTCATGCCAATTTTAATTTCGATAAACAAACCACACAGAACTCAAACTAGCAAACTACTATAGACAAAGACGTGAAGAGTAACGACTAACAAGTTCTGTGCCATTACATGACTGGCTATTAGCTATGTGCCACACGAAACAAACACAAGTAGTCAGGAAGACTCCCACTCTTTAGTGCAAAATGCTTACAAAATCCTTACAATTCGTTATTACTCCACGATTACTCCAAAGCTTTCGAATTGCTTACAAATGGAGTAATTACTCTCAAAACGGCAGCGCTGGCTATCAAGCATCTTATCTGATGGTGTAAATGAATTTTAATATACCTCCTTTTGATGCTAAGTGAAATCTCTAGTTGATAATATTGCAACAATAGTGACAGTTTCTAAACTAGTTCTCAAACATGTTTGAACATTATCAACTGAACAGTCTTTCGACACTAGCTTTTAAGAATGGCAATATTAAAAACACACTAATTACACAATTGAATAAAAAAAAAATCTGAATAGCATTTTTTAAATTGAAAATGTCTGCCCAATGAATGATTTCTGAATGAGAACTTCTCAACACGTCCAATTCTTGTTTATCTACAATTTGGTTTGAAAATTAAAATCGTTGGAAACCATTTTTTAATTTTTGCACATATGTTTGCGCATATTTTGGTTCCAGAACATGAATAGTTCATCTTCTCTTCATTTCTTTAGGAGTGTAATATTGCTGGCAATTACTTGCATCAAAACCATTACTGGCAGTTTTACTGGCAAGACCTCCAATTACTGGCAAATGCCAGTAATTACTGGCAAAACGGCAACCCTGCCTTGGGGATCCGTTCAACCATTGGGAAGGAAATCGACCGATGAGGGCACCACCGTTTTCTACAAATGGCGGCATTATACAGGCTTCAGTAATATTGGAATTTTGTGTTTACATTTTCATTTGTGCGTTTAATAACATTTAGAACTCTTTAGTGAAGTGGTGGATAATATATTGTGACTGAGAAACGTTTAATAGAGATCTATTTGTGCGATTGAAGACGTGACAATACCCTTATTTGTTGAAATATTCAATTTTCCTAACCTGTTCATTTTGGGTTTTAGATTTGTTCTGAAGTTTTGGTGGATTGACTTTGATATTCATTTTCTTTCGAGTTTCCCAGGTATTTAACTGATCAATTACAATCTTATTTACTGATATTATAAATTTTTTAGATACATTAACATGAATTTCTACCTAGGAATTGACAAGTTGTTCATGTATTTGGAGGCTACTCCAAACTCACGATGCATCAATGAAGGACAGGCAGTTTTGAACGCTGGCCACATTGTCATGTGTGGCATTATATATAATGTATATAGAATACAATGGTTCAACAATGCGACCTGTTTTTCCCTACTGGAAGTAGTTCGTATTTTAATTGGATGGTTGACAAGTATGTTGATGTACGGTGTGCGGGTTTAGTGGACTATTTCCTCGGGAGCCTGGGGTAACAATAACAGCTTTCTTTTTCGCCATGAATGTAGCACCGGAGCTGCACCGGGGCAAGAAACAGACACCGAACCGTTCTTTTTAGGTCGCACTTGAAGCCCCGGAGCAAAACTAAAAAATATAAACACTCTTGGACTAAAAATGAATGATGCAGCTTATTCAGTTTGGGATTCTCTGCACAACCCTGAGAAAATAACTACAATTGGAGAGGCAGACATTTTTGAAGTTGGCAACTTGTGCAGCTTCCCACCAATTGATCCATCACGAATATAAAACCCTTTTCAACTTGACAATATATTACATGTAAACACTACGATGACAGGCGAATTACGTAGGTATTCGCAGTGCACGTGTCAGTCGGTTAAATGCGGTTCGTAGACTACTCGTCTCAATCTGCATTCCATTCATTACTAGGGCAATTTCCGACACCGGGGCTCAATTTAATTCAAAAGTTATACATGCCTAATCACAATGCAACTTCAGTTTTCACGTTTGTAACAAATTCATACTGTTGCACTTTAAAAACACTCCATTTATCACAGGGGCAAATACGGATAATTTGCGACATCTGGAGTCAGTCGCCCGATTCCACCACTGCAGCGCCACTTACAGAGGTGCTCCAAGTCCAAAGAGAGTAAACTTTATCTGAGTAGGAGAGTCTATTCCCCATTAGACAATGGTGACAGTAATAGAAAGAGATGAAAGATCATTTGTCATAGTGACGTATTTAGACATGTCATGGCCACCATTCTCTCTGGACAGTGGCGGACTAGCACACTCCGCACTCTGGTATCTGAGAGTTACAGGCTCTTGAATGTATATTGGACCACTCTGTTTGTTACGTGGGCCACCAGTACTCATGTCCATGTACGTCACTATGACGGGTTAATGCTACAAGTTTCCGATTGGCTAGAGCTTATTAGTACCTCCTATTCAGATAACGTTTAGTCTTTTTGCTCCAAGTCCATAGAAAATCGCCAATTTGATATATATGTCAATTCAATTACTTTTAGTCATGAAGCGCTTATAAATTTCTAGTATCAAATGTGTTAATCATAGAGATTTTCTGTCTAAATATGTAAACAGTAGGTAGCACAAACAATATTCTGGGAAAAAATATTGACAGATGACAGTCGATAATGCACGAAAGCACATATCAGATTGGTACATGCACCAACACTCGAGATATAGAGACAAAATTCTCTATTAATATAACTAAAAAATATAAACACTTTGGGACTAAAGATAAATGATCCAACATATTCAGTTCAGGCATTTTCGGAAACCTACTCGACTTGACACGATCCCTAACCTGCACGTTCGTTTTCCTAATCCGAGTTAACTACGCGCGTTCGCAAACTTTGGTGTTGCCTACTCGATCACTGACTCAGGTTCGTCTAGCATAACCCTATTCAAAAGGAGGGTCGTCAGATTCGCTACAGACACCGCATGCGCATTACAAAAAGTTTAAAAATTATTTAAATTTATGAGGAAAAGGAAAATTGCAACATTCCAAACAATAACGGCGTTAGCTTTTGATTATGTTTTTGATGAAGACGATGAGATGTGTGTGTTATCTTCCGGTAAGATGAAGAAACAATACGTTTCTAAACAAAGACGAGTTTGCATTCAGAATTATGAAGAAGTAATTTTTCGCTATTCCATGGAAGGTAAAATATGACTGATATTACCTTCGCAAATTCTTCATTCAAAATTTCATTTCATATATTTCTAGAGTCATTTTCGATTAGAAAAAACTGTTAGAAAAGTTGAAGTTAGGTTATGTTTTATGTTATGTCTTGCGTCAGAACCAGAACAAATAAGAACAAGCACAACATCTCAACCTGATAAGTTACGTGATCTATTGGGATCGAGTTGGTGAACCAGACTAAGTTTCCGAAAATGTCTTTTGTGATTCTCTACACAACCCTGAGGAAGTTATTACAATTGGAGAGGCAGAAGTGTTTGAAGGTTTTTTTTGAAGATGGCAACATGTGCGGCACTCCCCTATTGACAAAAGGCCTCACACTGACGTCACGAACTGTTGACCTTGGGATGATAATGAGCCAATTGGAATATCCTTTACAGATATTGTTAACCATCCTTGGACTGATGGCACCTGAACTAATTTGGTGTTGTGTGATTGAAAATCTTTCGTGTTTGTTTTTGTCCAAAAAGTACTAGATTTCGCCAAAAACGTACAAAGGTACTAGATAGCATCAAAAAGTACTATATCTTGATTTTCTTGCCTTTCATTCCATAGCTACCTTTTATTGGGATTCAGTAGGGAATGGCTGGTGTGCATCATAAAGTAATTTCTGTTACAGAGCCGGAGTGAAGTTGAAAAGCAAAACATTCTCAATTGATAGAAAGGTTTTTCTGTGCATTGAAAAATCCATAATAAAAATGAAGTTATTTTTTGTGAATCTCTAATAGGAAATAACTACTTCCCCGGCTAAAGCCACGCTGGATATTGACCTACATCCAATGGATATTTCGAAATGACCCTAACACAAAAAAAAAATCTGTCAGTAAATTTTTTATTTTCTATTCCAGTCCTAAATAGGAACTCATATAGAAGAATGAGACATAGGAATATGTTTTCCAAGAAGGGGCACTCATTGATGCAAGAGTGGCATCGCATTCTTTGAGTCGCAGATGATTCCACATCTGATTCTATGAACACCCTGTTAACATTTTCAAACAAATCAATCTGGAGTACAGTGTATGTGAAACGGAGCACACATGTACGGAGTTTTGCTGAAAACAAATTATTTTCAAATGGAGTATGACAAGCAGGAGAGGATCATAGCTGGATTTATAAATCGAAACGCAGATGTTGTCGCTGCAGTTGCAGTTCGAAGTTGGAGGTGCAGTCCTACATATGTGGGTTTATAAATTCGCAGCCGCTGTCGCCCGAAAATTTCCAACTTGTATCTTCTGCGGCAGCGACAATTTCTGTGAATTTTGTGTAAATGAGAGATCCAGCTTAAGCTGGATTGATAGATCGAAACGCAGACGTGTCGCTGCAGTTGCAGTTGCCGTACGAAGTTGCAGTTGTACATATGTGCGTTTATAAATTCGCAGCCGCTGCAGTAGTCGCTATCGCCGCCACTGTTATCTTCTGCGGCCACAGATGAATTACATGAAACATAATATTCTGCAGTAGACATATTCAATTTCTGCGAATTTCATGCAAATGGGAGATTAAGAGTTATGTTTTATATTTATTGTTCGGTTAATTTGTTAGATATAGATATAGGAGTATTGCTAGTGAACCCGACAAATGTTTCAACATTAGAAATTTGGTGTTTGACAAATGTTAAATTTCATACTGATGCAACATGCTCATGCTATTTACGCCGAAAGTATAAATTGATCTAAATTTCACGAACTGGCGCGGCAGCGTCAACTGCAGCGGTAGCGACTGCGTTCCAATTTGACTTTTACGCAGCTCTAGGCATGTAAAACATGTACAAGTTTACATTCTTTTGAGAC
The DNA here is from genome assembly GCA_018342105.1 of Gonioctena quinquepunctata. Taxonomy (NCBI): domain Eukaryota; kingdom Metazoa; phylum Arthropoda; class Insecta; order Coleoptera; family Chrysomelidae; genus Gonioctena; species Gonioctena quinquepunctata. Next base: position 167,438 of record JAFIRS010000587.1, read on the forward strand.
AGGATTTGTGTTTACTAATTTTGACCAAATAAAAACTTCTCTTATACGCAGTTGCACCTTAGAAAATTTTATGTAATTTTAAAGAGGAATTGAAACAGGTACTTTTTGTTTTTCTAAAACCTACCTCAACGGAGATACAAGTCTGGGAAACCCCTTATAAAAACTCCAGCTTACCAAATTTCCCGTAAACCGAAAATCGGATTGTATTTCCTTATGCACTACGTTAAAGTACATTAGAATACTTTCCTTATGATTTATCATTCATCCAGATCGGATATGTGATAAAGCAGTTTTATGGCCATAACGAGTTTTTTTTAATCTTCTTTATTTAATCTCTGAGTGAGAAACTTTTTAGTTAGTGTATGCAGAATTTTATTTGATTCGGAAACAATTTGTTTGAAAATTAGATTTTTTCGAATGGAAATTTTCGTCATATTAAATTTTTGTGACGTGAGCCGTCTTGGCGCTCGAGCCAAGTGATTTGCCGGAAGATTTTATGGGCGCTAGACTAATCAGATTTTTAGTTTGTAGACAGATGTTTTTGATTTTCAGTTTTGTTGGACATGACCGACGCTGAAATCTGAAATTAGAGAGTCTGGGACTGATATTTCATTCTGGCCATTTGGATATACAAGGAACATCATAGAGTTCTTCAAAGATATTCTTCGCAATGTATCTTCTAGGAATCTACAGATCGGTGTTTATCTACAAGTTCTGAGAAGCTACTCCAAGGAGAAAGACTGAAAGAGCTGGGAGGTATTTCCTTCGTCGCTCTCTATCAGGGAGTGAGTCAATCCTGTATTGATTAGGAACTTTTCTGTGTTGGGTTTGGGATAACGAGTTAATGTTAAATTTCCAGGTTCGGCGCGATTCACTACGCTTGTTATCCACCCTAGTTTTGAAAAAAGAACGTGATCCTACCTCCAGTCCTCCTAGGTGTTTTTACAGTAGTTTTGGAATGAACTGCACATCGTTATTCCTCGCTAAACCCAAAATTTCTGTCCGAAATTCCACACCTCTGTAAAGCGACGAAAACCTATTTTTCAATTGTAAATTCTCCCTGGCATTCTGTATTTGCGGTCATGGAAGAATCCACGAAAGAAATCGATGCGTTTTAAACACGTTTTTCAATTATTCGAACTCCAGTATGCACGACTAGCCAAAGTCGCTTGCCTACAGACAGACAGATAGAATTCGCAGCGAATCTGTCTGATGAATAATTAGATTCTGCAGGCTTTCCAAAAGCCTTTTCCTTGGTAGATGAGCCCGTCTATAATTCAGTACGCTAAATTCAGATTCAGTTAAGAATTTGAACTGCGAAAAACTGTAAATATGTTTTCTGACAATATTTTGTATTCAAACGAAATGGGATCGCGAGAGATGGAAAAATGGAAAAATCTCCCTTCCTTCGAGATTTTCTGAGAATTTGAGTGAAAACCCCTGTTTGGAATTTTTCAATGATTTGGAAATCGAAAAACCCACTTCGGGATCATTCAAAAATTCAAAACAAAAAGTCATTCCGGAACTAGAATCTGTTAGCGAGCTGAACGACAGGGCTAGCAAATTAAGAATTGATTTGACACAACGTAAATGTTTGACTCTGCGAGATTCGGGTAGAAATTCTCAAAAAGAGACTGTCGCTCTCGAAAATAGGTTCCAGCCGGTATCTGGCATACCTGGCGAGATAACGGGGTGACAAGATGCGTTTCCAATGGAATCTCCGCGGAATTCAGAATTTTCTAAATTGGGTCAAATTTTTGAATGAGCAAGAGGCCTACGTACAGGAACGTAGGGGTGGTGGAAAAGCGAAGCGGAAGTAGGGGAAGGACGGGCCTCCGCGACGAATGGGGGGAATGAGGGATTTAAACATTAGCAAAAATTGTTAGGAATAATTCGTAATACTGTCGAAATTATTAAAGATGGGGGTCTCAAGCAGGGTAGTTTCCGCGAACGTGAAGAGTTGGTCACCGGAAATCAAAAGCTCTGGCGGACAGTGACTGAGGGCTCGGCGCCTAATAGAAATTACCCCAGGCGAAGGTTTTACCAATGATAGGACGCTCAGGAGACGGCACGAGAGGCGGCCGTTCTCGGATTTCCTCAAGAGATGCAGAAACGGCTTCTGGCGGGAAAAATTGCATCCAGGCTTTCAATAATTTCACTGACTTGCAACCCCCTAAGAACTGTTATTTGGAACAATATATATACATACATACAAACTAGGTAGCTCCATAAACCCTCAGATAGAACCAAAGTTAGACCAAAATGAGGAATATGGTTAAGGTATTGTTTAAATAGAATCTTATTTCTCTTTAAACAATGGTTAAGGTCATCTAACTACTTTTTACTACAAATCTAGTATTTTTTACGGAGGCAATCTAGTACGAAAATATTCATGTTAGGAACAACGCTGTACGCCACATACATTCCTTTCTGTGTAGCAGCTAGCAGCTAGGCTAGGTGTTCTGTGACTAAACTGTAAACTGTGACCTGTGACTTTTCTAGACTAGACGCGGCTTATGATACATGACAGATACGATGTCTAGCGAAGGTGATTCCTCTAAAAGTGTGCTATCTGAGGTAAATACATATTTTTTCTCTCATTTTCAGAGTTTGTTGAATTATAAAAAAAATATAATTTGAGAATTATAATTTTAAATGATACAAAATCACTACGCTGAATATGAAACAAACATGTTTGTTTTACCAATTCAATATGGCGGTGTTGATATTTGAAAAAGCGGGAAACAAAAGTGCTAGAAAAATAACTATGCTCTATCTAATATGACTCCTTGATTTAATTTTGTGTTTTTCCAGTCCAATGAAAAAAGTGGAACAGATAATAACACCGATGATTCCTCTCAAGATTCCCATGATGTGAATGATACCAAAGCTGCTAAAGCTTCTGATGCACCTGCAGAAAACAATATAGAAAATAAAGATGAGGAGGAGGAACCTAAAGAAGAAAATGAAGAAGGCGCGGAGATACGAGAAGCCGCCGAAAAAGAGAAAAGGAAAAAGAAAAGGAAAAAGTTGAAAATGAAAATAGTGAGGAAGAACTAGAAGACGAGGAAGAGTAGAAAGTGAAAATTGACAAACTAAAGAAGATAAAGGCAGGAAAGATAAAGAAGAGAAAAATAAGAAACCTAAGGATGATAAGAATAAAAAGGAGAAAGAAAAGAAAGTGAAGGAGGATCAGAAAAGTGAAGACAACAGCGAGAAAGAAGATGAAGGGAGCGAAAAGGAAGAAAATAATGCCGATAAGGCGAAGCCATTGCTTGATCAACCTCTTGAGAAGTCTGGCAAAAGAGAACGTAAAGGTGTCCAAAGATTCAATGAAGAATTCAATTCCGAACCCAAGGAAGGAGTGAGTTCATTGCATTATTATTATACTTTTAGTAGTACGAAAAAAATGCAGTTTAGGAAAAATCCACAGATTTGAAAAATACTTGTTATTTGTAAATACATTGTTTTTACGATGGTAAATATTCAATAATTAGATGCGTTTGGCCTCGGTTGAATTTCCGTCAGCATTCGTAAAGTCGGGCATGGTACCAAAAAATCACTTTATAAACTCCGAACTGCGAATTTGTCAATGAATAGTTAAAAATGTGACAGCAAACTTCTATTTTTATAAACGAACGTTCATAGCCTACTCGATTTAATTAACTTAATTTGCAAGCAGAGAGTGACAAAAATTATTGAAATCATATTTGGCTATACTGATTAAGCAGTTTGATAATGCTCAGTTTAGAAGTCTGTCCGGGTATACTGCATATAAAGTTTGATGAAAATAACTAAAATTGCAAAAAACTTATGACAAAAACCAACCATGTTTTGAAAAATTTCAACAATTTGTATCTCGAAAACAAATCATTTTTCGATAAACATTTCATAGGAAAAAAGTAGTTTATTTAGTCTAGACCTACCACATACTTAGTTTTTGTAATGTTCTCAGCAACTTCACTTAGCGCCCTAGGAGCTAAGTAACATGCATCGATATAGAAAATTGTAAATATCTCCAAAACGAACACCTCCAGCGTTGTTGAGGAAGTGTACATTTTTTACTTGGAATAGGTGTGGAAATAAGGTTTTTTCATGAAAAGTACCAAAAGTTTACTGTCAAAAATGTTAGGGCAATTTGAAATAAATAATGACAGCATACGCAGCGCCCTCTAGATATTACTTGAAAATTAATACGAAATTATGATTTCCCACATCAAAAAAACCCTGGGTACCAAATTTCGTGCAAATAATTTATTTTTTGCAAAAGTTATTTTTAAAAAGCGAACAAAAAAATTCAATTTCAACACCCTGTATCTCCGAAACGAAGCATTTCCGGACACAAGCTTATATAGACTTTTTTTCTTAAAATTGTCCCAGGAATTCGTCACTTGAATATTTTAACGTACTTATGTTACACCCTGTATATTGAAAATAAAAGTGGACCAAGGAGACTACCTCGAGGAACTCCGAAGTCCGAAATTGAATCACCATTGATTTTAGCTCTTTGAAATCGTACCTAAAGGTAGTCTATAAACCAAGACATAGTGACACCTGAAACTAATATGTAGTTTTGTTGAACTTTTTTTTGTTCAGCTAATCCATTAATTAGCAACAATTCCCAACATAGGTGGAAAATAAATGTAATTAAAAAATTTCATCTTGAGGTATGCAGGATGTTAGGGCATGAATACAAATTGATGTCAAGAAGTTTTCTCCTCGAATCAAAAACCAACATGTCTTAAAACTCAATTAAATTTACATATATGAAGGTCATTCATTTTAGGAATTTTTCTCCAGTAACTGTAAATAATTGTCAACTGAATATTGAAAATACAAACAAAAGTTAGTGTATCCTTTATCTTATAATTTTTTTCAGGCCAAAGTGGAATTTATTGAAGGCTCTGGAACTTCTCTTGGGGACATCCCTCGCGTTGATGCGTCCATCTCTCGCTTTAAGAATGATGATCTTAAAGTACTCCATCGACTTCTCTTCAAAGTCATCGGCAAAAATGCTATGATAAAAAAAAATATAAGGAAGTTCAATGGTTTCGATTTCAAGAAAGATAGTGAGGAATATGAGAAAAAAATTGGCTTTGCAAGCAAATTTGAAGTGAAACAACTGAAAAGCATGTGCGAAATGTTGGATTTGCCGAAAACGGGTAATAGAGAGGAAATTGCTCAAAGAGTGGTGGGTTTCTTGTTGGAACCAAAAGATTCTGGAAAACCTCTAGATGGTGGAAGACCTAAAAGGAGTGCAGCTGTCAAAGCTAACAATAGAGGTGAGTATTTTCATTGTAACTAATTATCACATTTCTTGACATATGATTTATATCTAGTTTTCGGGAATTATTGTAGATAAAGAGTTGATGAGAAATCAAATTTTCTGTAAAAATGTTGACTATTATTTACAGTAACTTGGATACTAAGATCTTAGTAATAAACAAAACAGTGATATCAAAGTTAATTTCCATAATAAATATATCTAGAATCATTCATGTACATTTATCTACAGGGTATTCATCACACGACGACTATTCTAGCGATGAAAAACATTCCTCCAGGGCACGTCGAGACAAAGGTATTGATTATTTTTTGACACGAACTAGAATTTACTGGTTGTGGTGCTTTTGTTGTATGCTAATTTAGGTTTTTGCTAATATGGAAGATGCACATTTGATGTCTAATATAGATCTAGTACTGACACCATAGTTGCATTGACTAACTGATTGCTCATAAATTAACACATGTTCGTGTTTGCTGCTACATTGGATATTTACAAAATTCGGAATGAATTCTCAAAATCCATGTTGAATTTGGTACTTAATCTACATTAATCCTGAATTGATTTTCAAGTTCTAGAGTTTAATTTTCAATCTGTACTTCTTTTGCATTTACTCATCCTAATAAATCATGTTGAATTAGGTTCTTTTACAGTGTGCCATAATAAATCAGAAAACCTGTTTTTATGTAAAACTTCCAACCATTATTATATTTACAGGTGAGAAAGGAAATTGATTATAAAAAACAATCCAACAGTAGTTTTTTTAAATTTGTTTGTGTTTTTTCTATTTTCATTTTATTTCGCGCAACATGGAGAAATACAAAACCTAAAATGTTCGTTGAATTTGATTCAGAAGTTTTTCATGTCATGAATTTTAAAGTTTATCAAATTACTCAGTATGTTTCTCATTCACTATAATAATTCAAAATTTGTTAGAAAATTTGCTAAAAAAGTAATTTCCTAAAAAAGTGTTCTAAAAAAGTTATTTTTAATTCAGAATCACATTACAAACCCATTTGATGGAGAATTTATGTATCAATTCAACAATTTTTGGGGTTTTACTCCAATCTAGCATACCTGTTCTGTTTTCATAAACATTTCAATTTCGGACAAAGCTGAGTAATGTTGAGAAAAACTTTCTGGAAATGTACTTTTTTTAAATAAATAGTAGCTTATAAATAATATGAGATAAACTGAAAGAATAACTGACTAATATCTAGATGTTTTTGTTTGTTGTTGCGCAACTACCTTCCTGTCACCTTTGCTTCCTTAAATTGATTCAAGATATTTTGCTGATATAACATAATATAGATATAAAATAAAAACATTATGCATGTGTTTGTATGAACAAACTTTAAGATTAAATTGTGGCATGGTATTTTATTAGGCTAAGCAAAACATGTGCATGATTCACACCAATGTAGGTTTGAAGTATAGTAGCACATCACATCAATGATAAAAATTCTACTAGTTAAAAGAATTTCTGCTCTTTTGTGAATTTTGTGAACTGATTCTCTTTCTTTCTCAACAAAAAGGTTCCAGCCACATATTTCTTGAAATTATTGATATAACAATATAATTGTTTTCTACTACCGTATGTACTTTACGCATGCTACGGAATGCGTAAAGTTTAACGTTTTTTTTTCACTAGTGTGTAGAGTAAAACTCTTTACACACTAGTGCGTAAAGTAAAATAGGTCAAAAATTGTACATACCTTCAAAATAAAACGTTTAATTTTGCTATCTTTTTCTAAGACAAGTAAATAATTTTTGCTTATATTTAGTGTGCAACAAATTATCAACAGTTTTTTTATTTTGATCATAATTTTCTTTAAATGTGATCGATTTAATTTAAAGTAAACAGACCGTGGATGTCGATTTTGGTAAAAGTGATTAGGCCGGGGCTGTGTGGATTAGAAAAACTGTCAATCGCTAAAACTTTATTAGTATCACAGAACACATAACAAAATATATGTTGAAGATTTATTTCTAAAGTTTATTTAGTATATTATATTCTAGGTAGTAGAAAAAATATTGTATGCAATTCGTGTGTAAAGGCCTTTTTACAATCTTTTATTTAGTTTCACCTGTCCCGATGTGTGTAATCAAATCTTACAAGTTAAATTTGACCCACTTCCCGTCGTCCGATTACCTTGAAATTTGGCAAGTGTTCACAGTTCCCGTGACAATGCATTATGCATTTGTTAGAGAAAAACAAAACAAAATGGCGGCTCCAAGATGGCGGACGAGATTTGTTTTTATGGTCCGATTTGATTCAAAATTGGTATGTGGGGGTTTTCAGGGTCGAAGATTATGAATTTTCTGACAAAATTCGTAAAATCAAAATGGCGGCTTCAAGATGTCCGACGATTTCTGTGATTATGGTCCGATTCTATTCAAAATTGGTATGTGGGGGTTTTCGGGTTCGGAGATTATGAATTTTTTGTCAAAATTCACAAATTTAAGATGGCGGCTCCAAGATGGCGAACGAGTTTTGTAATTATGGTCCGATTCGATTCAAAATTGATATGTGGGTATTAGGGGTACTTACTAAAAAGCACAAAATAAAATAATTAATAAAAAAAAACCTTTTTAAAAACAAGCTTTTATTCAAATATCCTAAAAAGTAAATAATTGCTTTGATGTGTGCGAGTTTTTAGTGAGTTATAGATTCAAAAGCTTGTCACATCTGTATTCGAAATGAAAACTTTGCACGACAAGCTCTTGAATCTATAACTCACGGAATAACCTACGTCACACATCCAAAGCAATTATTTTTTACTTTTTAGGGTATTTGAATAAAAGCTTTGTTTTTAAAAAGGTTTTTTTTATTAATTATCTTACAAGCTTTTATTTAGTTTCACCTGTCCCAATGTGTGTAATCAAATCTTACAAGTTAAATTTGACCAACGTCCCGTCGTCCGATTACCTTGAAATTTGGCAGGTGTTCATAATACCGGTGACAATGCATCATGGAGTTTTTGTTGGAGAAAAAACAAAATGGCGGCTCCAAGATGGCAGACAGGATTTTGTGTTTATGGTCCGATTCAATTAAAAATTGATATGTGGGTGTTTTCGGGTCGAAAATTATGAATTTTTTGTAAAAATTTTTAAAATCATAATGGCGGCTCCAAGGGCCAACGGTCACTGTGATTATTATCCGATTCTATTCAAAATTTGTGTGTGGGGGTTGTCGGGGTCGGAGATTATGAATTTTTTGTCAACATTCATAAAATCAAAATGGCGACTCCAAGATGGTGGACGATCTGTGTGATTATGGTCCTATTCTATTCAAAATTGGTAGGTATGTGGAGTTTTCGGGGTCGGACAATACGCATTTTTTGTCAAAATTCATAAATTTAAGATGGCGGACAAGTTTTGTAATTATGGTCCGATTCTATTCAAAATTGGTATGTGGGGGTTTCTGGGGTCGGGATTATTAATTTATTGTCAAAATTCATGAGAGATTATAAATTCAGTCAAAGATTATTGAATTTTTGTCAAAATTCATAAATAGATATCTCTGAACAAACAGGAAAAAGGCCTCATAATAACGATGCTTTAACAAAAATGCATAGATTGAGGCGTATTTACTAAAAAGCTCAAAATAAAATAATTAATAAAAAACCTTTTCAAAACTTGTCTTTGAAAAGGTTTTTTATTAATTATTTTATTTTGACTCATGATTGTCACATGAGTCTTCGGCAATATTCATACTCATCAAAAGGAAAAATAAACTCTTATAGCCTCACTCACGCTTCTTTCTGTCACAGCCTCAGAAATTTATGAAGAAAATTTAAATTCGGCATAGTAAAAAGCTCCCTAGTCCACATATTTCCCAATAGTTGAAAAACAAAATATATTCATCGGAATTTTGTTTGTTCTTATCATCACAGCATTAGGTATGTAATAAATACCTTTTTGAATCCCTCTTGTTCAAATTTGTCAAATGGGATTGTGATTGCTATTTAGAGAATATCCGAACCAGAATCAAGAATAATATTCACATGCTGTGCCATCGCCATCTTCCTAAAATGAAGTAGCCTTCATTTTGGCTACTCTTTGCTAGATGACCTCTAAATAAATGAAATATGGATTTTTATGTAAACTTTGGATTAACTTCATAGATATCCGGTTTGTGGTTGAATTAGCTTCATCAACATGCCAAACTATTTATTTAGGAGTTATACATCAAATCAGATGTAAAATTTATGGGAGTAGATAACAATATTTTAAATGATGATTTACATTAAGGTGGGCGTTCAAAAACACTTCGAAAACTAATCCGATAGAGGAACCACCATGCATTGTAGTGAATATTTATCCAAGCCTCCAACCATGCAAATGAGTCGAATAGTCGAAACTAATTTCTACTACGAGACACTTGCCGGCGGACACTGTCAAAGATTGTAGTTCTACTCTTTGGCACTGTTGCCGATAAAATTGTATCCATTATTATGAGGTCCAACAAAGATTGAAAAAATCAACCAAGAGATTGGTAATTATATTGGTGGGCTTGGCAACATGCCAGTTCGGTTGTCGCGTGAAGGTCAAATCCTCGTTAGGAGGTATAGTCCAGCAGCAGAGGAATCATTGGATTTTGAATTTTGATATTCTTCTTGTGAATGTTTTGAAAATCTTGCATTGTCAACCGGGCGTATATTAGTTTTGAATCCCAGGTTAATATGTATTTTGAATGCGACTTTTGTGAATATATCAGATCATCTTTAGTTAATTAAGAAAATATTTCTTTAACTTTATTCACGTTAGAAGCTTGATCACGTGGTTCTGGTAAATTGAAGACCATAACGTTGTTTTTTCTTTTTTGACGTTCCTGTAGTTCATTAATTAAATCATCCTCTGGCAAGGAGGTATTAGGTACTGTCTGAATGAGAGCTCTGAGTTTATTGATTTCCTCTTGTAAATCATCAATCTTTTTCATTAGCTTTGGGACCAGCCTAACCCCCATTAAACATTCTTCACAAAGGAATCTCAGGGTTCTCTTTCCTTTCAGGCCCATCACTTTCAATTCGCTTGCATTGAGTCCAGAGCATTCAGTGTTAACATGAATTGGTCGCTCACAACTATCACAGTTCAAATACGATTCATTATCAGCAACATTACATTTAATGCAAGACATTTTGAAATATTATTGGTACGCCACTGGTGGACCACTAACTCTATTGCAATCAGATAACTTTATTTATATTTTTTATGGGTAGTCGCTATCTTGACTTTTTACACTTATTAAATCAATGAATAATCTTTGGATGCCATAATTTACTGGTTGAATTCTTACAACAGAAAATTTTTGCAGCTCATAATTTTTGAGAAAAAAAAAATCGGCAAAACTTTGCTCAAATTTCACAAAAAAGCAGTTTCCATTCTGAACGACTTGAATATTTTATATTTGTTGAGAAAGAGACGAAATTTTGTGGAGGAAAAAAGTGCGTCCCACGTTAGATATATTTTATATGGATTGTGTACTGGAGGAAATAATCAGACAATTTTTTCTAAGGGATGAAAAATGTTACGACCCTCCGTGGATAGAAGATGCTGTAGAATCAAAAATAGAAAGACATTAAAAAATATCATTTTTTATATTTTTTTTACGTCCTATATGTTGCTTGCTGATTTTTTCTTTGTAAAATTAGAAAATCATTGATTTAGGACCGATTTCGCCAACCTCTTTAAACGAGTTTTGTTCAAATTAAACTTAGATCAAGCTTTCTACACGTCATATTGGATTTCACCAGGAACTATAAACCGCATTTAGTTCTAAACGGCGTTTCCACTTAAAACGGGCTGAATTTGGCCAGTTACGAAGTTAAACGACATTTAGTTCATTGGTTTCGTGCATGTTTGACAGATGGTTGACATTAGAGGTTAAACAACCTTACTTTTCCGATTTGTTTATGTTGGAGAATTGAACATTTTTTTCTCAATGCAACTTGAAATGAAAATATACTACATTGAACGCCCACCTTAACAAGTTGATGAAACCAAAAAAAACGAAAAAATTATTTCATTTTGGAATCATTCTAGATAGATTTTATTGTATATAAAAGAATTACAATTGATTTGTTGAAAATATAAACAGGATGTTCATAAAATCAGATGTGGAATCATCTGCGACTGGAAGATAAACCTTAGTCACTATCTTCCATCGTCAAGATAACCTCTTGTGGGTATTCATGTTGAAAAGGGAAACATTCTCAATTAAATATTGATAGAAAGATTTTTCTGTGGATTGAAGAATCCACGATTAAAATAAAGTTATTTTTTGTGAATGTCTAACAGAAAACAACTACTTTCCCGGCTAAAGCCACGCTGGACATTGAACTACATCTGATAGATATTATGAAAAGGCCCTAACTCAAAAGAAAAAATCTGAAATTGAAAATTTGCATTTTCATTCAGATAGTTATTTGATTTTCTATTCCAGTCTTGATTAAGAAATCATAAAGATGAATGAGGCAAAGAAGAATGTTTTCCAAAAGAGAGTACTCACCAGAAATCATTCGTTACATTGACGCAGATGATTCCACATCTGATTTTATGAACATCCTGTTTATATTTTCAACAAATCAATCTATCATACCCCATGACAGGTTTTAATGTCAGAAAACACTAATTTCAAAGTGTCTCTCCAAAAGAAATGATTCTAACTTTTTCCATCTTTGCAAAGTGAGATTGCTTCTTGAAAATGTGTTTCCCATTTCTTCCGGTCTTCCTGATGATCGTGGAAGCGTGAAATAGATTTTCAGACAAAAAATGTATTGAAGACCTAGTGAATGCGATGTCTCTCCCAGCAATGTTACTTAATGATTTCTGGTGAGTACTCTTTGGAAAACATTCTTCTTTGCCTCATTCATCTTTATGATTTCTTAATCAAGACTGGAATAGAAAATTTAGCCGGGGAAGTAGTTGTTTTCTGAATGCAAATTTTCAATTTCAGATTTTTTCTTTTGAGTTAGGGCCTTTTCAGAATATCTATCAGATGTAGTTCAATGTCCAGCGTGGCTTTAGCCGGGGAAGTAGTTGTTTTCTGTTAGACATTTACAAAAAATAACTTCATTTTAATCGTGGATTTTTCAATTCACAGAAAAATCTTTCTATCAATATTCAATTGAGAATGTTTCCCTTTTCAACAGAATTACAATTCTTATTACAAGTGGTGTTCATTTTGGAATCATTCTAAAGATAAGGCTTTTGAATTGATGAAGAGACAAATAAAAAAATATCAACACTTTCCAGTCCGTTAAATTGTCATACTTCCATTAGAACATCATGCTTTGCTGTACTGTTCTCTACACTTTTACCAAATCATGCCAGAAGTGGAGAACAAGAGCTGAGCCAATCACTATTTAGTATGGGTGGTGTAATCAGAAAACACATGCCCAATACATGTGCCTCTAGCCCTGTGTGTAAATCTGCATTCAGTTTCACTGTCCTGAAAAGGTTAAATTATCCACACAGAGATTATTGGTCTAATTATGATTCACTATATATAAAAAAATAGGATGTGTTTTCATTGCAGTTTTATTGATAACATTTTATTCTCCAAAATATTCTGCAAAATGTGATACTTCACTCTGCTTTTTTTGAAGGAAAGGTAGGACTTTATTCATAACTATTTATTTTTTCCTTTGATGAACATTTTGATGGACCTAAAAATGCCCAAAAGGCAAACATTCTCTGTTGAATATTGAATAGAAAGAAATTTCTGAAAATTGAAAAATCTACGAAAATAATGAAGTTATTTTTTGTAATATCTAACAAAAAACAACTATTTCCTCAGCTACAGCCACGCTGGACATTGAACTACTTCTGTTAGATATTGTGAGATAATCCTAACTCTAAATATAAATCTGAAAGTGAAAATTTGCATTGTATTTATGATGAATTGATTTGTCGTGCAGATTTGAGCAGGCTGCAACTTTAAAGCAAACTTCACATTCTATAATTGAATGAGGCTAGATCATTGATTCTTTTCAATATATGTGGTTGTATTACTATAATTCATTTCCAATGCTCTTTATTACAATTTTAATGAAGTTTTTTGCAAAATCGCGTTTTTTTCTATTTTTAACTTGACAAGGGTCTTCTCAGTGCTGGTTTTCATAATTTGGTTTGAAATTTTTGATAGGAAATTAAAATTATTCTCTTGAGACACCTCTACAATTATTTACTATCATCGACATCAATTTTTTTATTTCAAAAGAATACTCTTGAAGATTCACTATTGTGCTCATTTGGCAATTTAGACGGATGGATGGAATCTAAATACATCATTAAATGTCAACGTTAGTGGACACCTCTCAGTAGTGTGGGAGTCCCTGAGTCTGTGCTCCTGCACCTCAGATATACCCACTGAAAAACTCCACCCTGTAGGTTCCTCTGATCCTGACCTCCGATTACACTTGTATCTTGCCAGTTGTTTTCTCTTAACAGTACCCATTCCAGTAATTTCGTGCCTTGCATGAGTTTGTACAAGTCCTTTACTGGGTGTGTGCTGTAATTTGCCTAGTTCAGTTTAATCGCATCTTTGTTGTGTGTTTGGGCGTCACACCATGGAAGCGTACGTTATGGCGGACTTTATCACCATGTTGTACAACCAGTGTCTGTGTGATTAGAGCCCCCATTTTTCCCAAAAATTGACTGTCTTCCGCATTTGTACAGTATGTGTGACAATGTTTCCGGTTCCTTTCCACATAGTTTGCTTGTCAGATTGCCATTAAACACCCCCAGTTCATTAAGGTACTCTTTTGGAATAGAATGTATTTAACCACGTTATGCATAAATACATTTTTAGCAAGTCAAAGTGGAATACTGATAATTGGGTATATTGTGTTATACATAGCAATATAAAATAAAATAAACTAAAGTCAGTATAGCAATAAAATACAATAAAATATAATGACAACACTACACTAGACAATATATTCAATACAGACTAAATATTATCAGTTAAACTATTACCTAATATGAATAAAAGTTATAAAATATAATGACATAACACTACACTAAACATAATATACTCAATACAGACTAAATATCATAAAATAAAAGTTCAGGTGTCTAGGTGAATTGAATAGAACGATTTTTCGAGATGACATTTTTCAATTCTGTTTTTATAACAACAGTTATTCATGTTTTTAATGTGTGGTGGGAGTTTATTATATATATATATATATATATATATATATATATATATATTGACATCTAAAGTGTTGCGGGTGGATGTTGTTAATTTATACCTTGGCGGTCTAAGGTGTCCTGCATTTCTTGTTGAGAAGTTGTGGATGCTTGCATGGGTTACATAAGGGTTGAATTGCGGAAATGTACCAGGATATTACTGGCGCATATCCAGTCATGAGCCCCGTTATGATTTTCAATTGCTCCCTGTTCAAAGCCTTACATGTCTGCCGTTTTTTTTCCGGCGTGGTCCTTTAATGTATTCTTTCCCGTGTCTGTTCCCTGGGACATTATTGCAGTAGGGTTTGTGTTTTTCCCGGATCCAGTCTTCCATAGACACACGTGCTGTACGTTTTGTACCCCCAGGGCAGGCCCGAGACCGGTTCATTTTCGATCCTCTTCTAGAGAGTTCATCGGCTTTTCCGTTATCTGCCTGGCAAATCATTACCTTGATTTTTTTATATTATTTATAAACGGGTAAACCATTTCACAATTAACTATAATAATAATAATTTCAACAAATTAATTAATTACTAAAAACTTAAACTAAACAAGGATAGCATACCATCTGGTATCAGGTTTGATGTGATTTGAGGGCGCTTTTGAAGCGAACCAATGAGCTTCCAAAGACATCTACATTGAATGAATTAAATGTGGTTATCATACGAGATATAGGAGAATACTTTCCATAATTACATCTATGCAGAGATGTGGCAAAGGTCTGAATTGTTCTGGTAGCCCTTACTGGGACATAAAGAGCAAATCTAAAAAGCAAGTTAGGACAGGTGACAATGTTGTTAACAATTTTGTAGGTTAGTATGAGGTCAGCATGCATGCGCCTTGTATGCAATTCTTGAATATTCAACGTTTCACGCATATGGCTAGCAGAAAATTCAGTTCTAGGGACCCCCAACTTATGCGATAGACGAAGTAGAAATTTATTTTGAACCATTTCAATTCTGTGAATATGATTGTTGTATGATGGTGACCACACATTGGATGTTTATTCGAGAGCTCAGCATTCCACCAAACCACGTTCCTGGTGAAGTTCCTTGTTGAAAAGGGAAACATTCTCAATTGAATAGAATTATTTTTCTGGAAATTGAAAAATCTACGGAAATAATGCAGTTAGTTTTTTTTTATATCTAACAGAAAACAACTACTCCGGCTAAAGCCACGCTGAACATTGAACTACATCTGATTGTTGGCCGACAGACCCACCTTGGCCATCTTTAACTTCGATTCGCCAGGAGCAGCTCACTGATTTGACTGTTCCTTGGTTTCTGAGGTGTTGTGATGTTTTATCCACGGTTACAAAACGGTGCAAAAATTAATTTTTGTTATGTTTGAATATCTCCTTCGATGTTGTCACACGGTCACGCTTATTGTCACCAGAGAGTAAATGCTGCACCTATCTGGCAGTGAACTTCCCAAATATTCTCCACTCGTTCAGTTGAAATGCTAACACTCACCTTCACTCGTCGATCGTCAATTACCATACCAATATTTTATGGGCCATTTCTGGTGTAATAAGGCCTGGACCCTTATTATAAAAAATGCTTCTACAATTTCGCTTAAACTCAGCTGACCAATAGTTTATTGTTGCAGAAATGTAAACATTGTTCAATTCGGCGTTGATCTCATCATTTATTTTATTTTTCAAAGTCAGGTATCTAACACAATACTCTATTTCATTCATTTTTGTAAAAATACAAAACTTGTTCGCTTTCAATAACTGCTGTACACAAACTAAATGACGCAGCTGGCAGAAGCCATTTGAAGGAGAGTATTTACAAATACCAACATAGCTTCTCCATTTCTTGCCTTTTCAGCCCACCCTTGTATCATTTCGGTTTTCCCAAATTTTCTGTTTACCCTCTAGTTTCTCATTTTTCATATTTGATGTTTTTGTGCTCAAGTTTATGAACAGCAGCAGCAATCATTACATTTATTTTCATTTTTGAATTTATTACAAATATTTTTGAGCTCTCCAAGTGCACAGGTCACCAGCCACTTGTATGGTTCATTTCTATCACTTCATTCTTTGGGAAATATATGAAAATATCCCTTCCCATACATACATTTTCTGCAAAATAAAAAAGGAAAAAATAAAAAAAGTTCACGACAGTTGTTGTAGAAAATATAAATCGTCACACATGCTATTTTCAACTTCAGTTAACAATTAGTCTGAATGTATATGTTATATTATTAAAATAAGAGTTGGCTTTAAAAACTCCATCAATTATCACAAAAATTCGTCATCTAATAATCCTCTACACAACCCACCGAACTAAAGATGAAAGAATAAAAAATACACTTGCCAATATATTTTTTTTTTTAGGGTAGTGTAAATTGCATTTTTTTTATAGAAGTACTGGCAACGGTTTTATACTTTGATTACCATTATTACATTACTTTTTTGTGACCTCCTTTCAATGCCCTCCGATACCAACTTTATTTAAAATTTTTATTTTAGGAAATACACACGATAACCATCTTACTGATTCCAATTTATCACCTTATAGTTTTAATATAAGTCTATTCTCAAATGTATTTTCTAGAAATATGTTTGTTGTAGCACTGATTTATAACTATACTTAGCTGAGAATTTCAAAATTAAGAACTCTTTGTTTTTATTTGATAAAAAAAAAGAACTTGGGTGAGCTTGATGTTTTTTTCAGGTAAGAGAATGAACCTCAAAGATGATAGTTCTAGCGATGAAGAATTCAAGCCTAACTCATCCGATGGTAGTGAAAAGAAATCACGCAACAAACGCAAGAGGAAGAGCCAGAAAAAGAAGTCTTCAGATGAAGATGATGTGAGCAATCCAAGTGTAGCCTCTTCTGATGAGTCGGATGTAAGGGTTTGTTGAATTATTGCTTAGCTCCCAAATAAATTATATGTATTTCATAACTATTTTTATCCAGGATGAGCCCAAGTCTAAACGTAAAAAGAGTCCGGCGAAAGTTAACAACAAATCGAAGGCCAAGTCGACTCCAGCACGCAGGGGCAGGGCTCCAGCTACGCCCAAGAAAACGCCAGCTAGAGGGAAGAAGGGAAATGCAAAAGCTGACAGTTCAGAAGATGAAGAAAGCGATCACAAAGAAGATGCCAGCTCATCAGAGGATGAGCCTTTAGTTAAGAAGGCAAAAAACAGCCAGCCGCCCACAGTAAGTTAATTCTTGTGTTTCAGTTTCGAAAAGAGTGGATTATGTTAAGATCAATTGTTTATTTTTTTTATTTTTTTTACAGGATGATGAAATAAAGACCTTTATTAAGAGTATATTGGAAGGTGCAAATCTGGAAGAAATCACCATGAAGACTGTTTGTCAACGAGTCTACGACCACTATCCAGATTTCGATCTCACCCAAAAGAAAGATTTTATCAAAAGTACTGTAAAATCTGTAAGTATCAAATATTTTTTTGCTAATGACAAAGATAACTTTTTCTTATATGCAATTTGTTTTCATAGCTTGAACAATGTCTTTTCTTTCTTTAAAGGGTTGTTTTTTGTATACATTTCGTTCATTTTGTCAAATCTGATTAAAAAATCAGCAAAAAATCGGGTCTTTAAAAAAAATTCACAATGAATGTCTACCGAAGTATTCTTAACATTCATTGACAAGATGTATACAGTGCTTCTCAAAAGTCTCTTCCCCCCTCTTATTTTTGGAACGATTATACATAAATAAGTGAAATTTGGAAACTGAATATTAAAGGTTGTAAACTTCCCTACTAGTGATGATAGATGACGAAATCATCAAAGATCACATCACAAGGCCATTGTGACCAATAATTTCAAATGGAACCCTACGGCAAGCGACACCTCTTTTAAAAGGTATCGAAAAAACCTATTCAATGATACTAATTTTGTTTGTGTTTATGGCAGTTTTAATGGCTCATTAGTAAACATTAAAATTTAAATTCCATTCAGTATCAAATAAATGACAGATTTAAAGAATCAGTATCTACTTGAAGAAACTGCTCGAAGTGACCTCCATTTACTTCCTGACAGTGAAATATCCTATTTTAAACTCTTCTCGACTTTTGCAAATGTGTTCTGGAAACAGCCTCACATTCTGCAACAGTACGTTGTTTTAAAACATCAATATTGTCAGGTTCAGTGGCGTAAACCTTCGATTTAAGGTACCCCCACAGAAAAAAAATCCAAAGGTGTGAGGTCCGGTGATCGAGCTGGCCATTCCGTTGAACTTCATCGTCCAATCCATCTACCACGATACTCCTCATCCAAATACCGTCTTACTGCACCGTAATAGTGTGGAGGAGCACCATCCTGTTGGAATGTTATTTCCAAATTGCCGAATATCTGGATTATCTTCCAAAATTTCAAGGATTAACGGTTCTATTGCGTTTTGCAACAGCTCCAGATAGAGCTCACCAGTTCAATTAGTATTTAAAAAAAGAGGCCCAACGATGAGGTTTCCCTAGGATACCTGCCCAAACATTCACCTTCTGGGGAAATTGGGTATGTGTTTCACGAAACAGGTGAGGATTTGCGTCACTCCAATACCTCACATTCTGTGTATTTACATTTCCATTTAGATAGAAAGTACTTTCGTCACTAAAACAAATTGTTTTGACATAGTCTGGCTGTTGGTTAATTTTAGTTTCCATATTTTCACAAAATTCTAGTCTTCGGTCTGGGTCGTCGTCTGAGAGTTGATGAACCATTTTTAATTTGTAATGATGAAATTTGTTTTTTTTTCAACACCCTGTGTACTGTACTTGGACTGACTTCACAGGTAGATGCAACGTGAGTTGTTGAAGAAGTGGATTAACTATTACTTCTGCCAGTATATCAATTTTTTTCTCATCAGAAATTTGTGGTCTGCCAGATCGTTTTGCATCATTAATATTACCCGTTGTTTCAAACTTACGAAGAAGCTCCCTTAAATAAGTTCTCGAAACGGGGCGATCGGGAAACCTCTTATTAAAAATGCGTTCTGCTGCATGAATATTTTGTCCAGTTTCACCAAGAATTAGGATCGCTGCCACTTAAACGTCGCTCACAACAGTTTAACTAATTATTAAAATGTACAAAAATATTAAAAGTACCAAAAGCTGCTAAAACAGTTAAACATTCGATCAACAATACCCAAATTATTAAATGTACAAAAACTTGGACGATTACAAAAACGTCGAATTAGGGAGACTAACAAAAACGTCAGCTTATTTGACAACTATCCAGAGGCGGAGCTTGAATTTGGAATTTTAGTATTAACTGATTTAATTCATCACAGCTTTGCGTTTTTTTGAAAGCGAGTTGCCAAAACTGCCATAAACACAAACAAAATTAGTATCATTGAATATGTTTTTTCGATACCTTTTAAAAGAGGTGTTGCTTGCCGTAGGGTTCAATTTAAAATGATTGGTCACAATGGCCTTGTGACGTCATCTTTGACGATTTCGTCATCTATCATCACTAGTAGGGAAGTTTACAACCTTTAATATTCAGTTTCCAAATTTCACTTGTTTATGTATAATCGTTCCAAAAATAAGAGGGGGGGAGGGGACTTTAGAGAAGCACTGTATGAAACAAAAAATAACATAAAATAGAGAAGCAAATAATATATTTAGGTACAATAGGCAATGATTGCAAAATAGACCCGTCCACTCATATCACACATCATGAAGATTTAAAAATATTTTTGATATAATTTTTGAATTCTGCATTATTTTTCTTTTTGAAAAAATTTATAATTAACCGACAATTTTAATGACGGTTAGCAAAGATCAAATTCTCAACAAAAATAAGTGTTATTAATTATTTTTTTCACACAACTGGCTCTTCTTTCAACAATCATCTGAAAGTTTTTCAACTGTTTTGTCCTCAATTCTATTGTGCACCAAGAAAGTGACCTCATCAGTGCCAGTGTTCATATATGACTGCATTGAATCTTAAAATTTTATCAATAAACATGCTGGTGCTGTCATTAGAATTTCCCAAGTTTTGTAACTCTAGGTAGCTGAGTATTGCTGAAACAAAAATACTAAAAAATGGCATCACTTGGGTTTAGGATAATTTACATAATTTCGCATTAATTCTTAATGTGTTTTCGGCGACACAAAAAAGTGGTTGTTTGAAAAATTTGTTCGATTTACATTTTCTAGCTGCCCTGGCTGTTTTTCCTTAAAATGTTTTCAATCACATATTCTTTTGATACTTTATTAGGCCAATCCTTAGAGCAGAAAATGATAATGACAAAAATAGTACCAGGAAATCTACTGTGCTATCAAACTAAATCATTGTTATGTTTCCTGCTCACAACTATCATTGCTTAATTTGTTATAAATATTTAAGAGCAAAAAATCGTGTATTTTTTGTTGTTGTTTGCTTGTAACATGAAAGCTAATGAAGCAATCTCGATGCTCTGCATAAATTGTAGAGAATCAAAATGCGAAAAAAAATAACGATTGGATGAATCAGTTTTTTTTTTAATTCATAACACTGCCATTTTTACACGCTTTATATTAGCTTCACTTGTATGTTTGTTTGTAACTGACTCCTTTGGACTTGATTTTCACCCACTTCCAGACGTCCGAATGATTTGAAATTTGGCAGGTGTACATAATGCCGGTGACAATGCATTAAGAAATTTTTGTGAAAAAAAACAAAATGGCGGCTCCAATATGGCGGACGAGTTTTGTGATTATGGTCCGATTCGCTTCAAAATTGGTATCTGAGGGTTTTCGTGGTCGGATATTATGATTCTTTTGTCAAAATTGAAAAATTCAAAATGGCGGACGAGTTTTGTGATTATGGTCCGATTCTATTCAAAATTAATATGTGGGGGTTTTTGGAGTCGAATATTATGATTCTTTCGTGAAAATTAAAAAATTCAAGATGGCGGCTCACTGTATATATTGACAACATTAAAATCTTTGAATGACTTCTAAAATCGAGATTTGACTATTAATACAGCTGTACACATTAATAATTTGGAAACAAATAATAGTTTAATTTTTTTTTAAAACACGCGTTTATAAATAAACCAAATTAAAAAGTAGAATTTAAATAATAGTTTAAAAAACCTAAAAAACACGCTTTTTTATAAAAAACCGAACTAAAAAATTAATAAATAATAGTTAAAAAAAATAAAAAACCGCTTTTATAGAAAACCAAACTAAAAAAATAGAAAATAAATTTTAATTAGGAATAATGTAAATTTTTTTAATAAATATAAATTAATAATAATGTAAAAAAGACAAAAAATTATTTTATTTAAAAAAAAGCGTGGGGTGCTTAATCTGAATCTTAAAAAGCACCCCACGCTTTTTTTTAAATAAAATGAATTTTTGTCTTATTTACATTATTATTAATTTATATTTATTAATTTTTTTTACACTATTCTTATTTCGAATTTATTAAAAAAAAAATAATTTTTTTAGTTTGGTTTTCTATAAAAGCATGTTTTTTTTAACTTATTTATTTATTTTTTAGTTCGGTTTTTTATAAAAAGCGTGTTTTTTAGTTATTATTCAAGTTGTAGCGCAGGCTCTCCGCTACATCAGTTTAAAGTTTATTTACCATATTTACACCATTTCATTTGTTTATGACTATAAAATATGTAAAATAATATAATTTTCATTTATTTTCTTTTTTTTTTTCAATATCATTTCATATTCTTGCTTAGCGAATATTTTACTACAATGTTATTATTGCTAAGATGTAACATTTATTTATTGTACACAAAATGTTGAAAGTGATACAGAATAAGAAAAAAATATACAGAGTAGTGATTGATATGTACTTCATGTGAAAAAAACTCTGGCACTGTCGGATTAATATTTTTTGCATAACTGCAATTTGAATTTTTTAATGCACTTTATTGGAGCAAGCCTGGATGAGCCATAGGTGGTCCGTTTTTTTTTTAAACATGTTGAAAGTAGAATTATAATACTACACAACGTCTATTCTCATTTCGCGTTAAAATGCTGTGAAATAGATGATAAGTACTTGCAAACATGACCGAAAACAGGCGAGCGTGTGAAAGCGGCTGAGTAGTGGGTGTAGAGCAGCAAACACTGGGAAGTGTATATATAGTAATATAAGCGTACTACCTGCAAGTAATGCATCTGCTGCTCTACTCCCACTACTCAGTCATTTTCACGCGGTTTTGGTCATGTTTGCAAGTATTTCTCATCTATGTCACAGCAAGTGCATTGAAAAATTCAAATTGCAATATGCAAAAACTAATTATTAGACAGCGCCTGCGTTTCTCGCACATAAAGTATATATCAATCACTAGAATGTCGCTGAGGGCCTGCACTACAACTTTATAAATGGTAGGACAATTAATTACAAAAAAAAACGCTGTTTTTTTTCGGTTTTTCTCCGTTACTAATAATCCGACTGAGTTGTGCCAGGCCTCATTTTTTCGGATTTTGAATGTTTACAATTCGTCTATTGAGAGCATTGAGTTTGCTTCATTAGTTTTCATGTTACAAGCGAAAAACAAACACGATTTTTAGCTCTTGAATGTTTATAACAAATTAAGCAATGATAGTTGCGAGTAGGAAACAACAGGATATGGACCGTCTTTCGTATGATGGCTGAGTCGGATTCATGGTACTATTTTTGGTACGAATGAATCTCTATTGAGTGGTCTATATGTATAAATATTTCATGGACCATTTTGTTCTGAAATAATTATATAAATAAAATTGATTGTTTTGAAAGGCTGCAAATGTGGGAAAATAAAACTTCTTTCTCTCCAAAACTGTATTAGGTGAAGCGGCGACCATAGGATACCCTTTATCACCAACATTTTTATTGGTGGAGTTGCTTAGTCTAAGCTGGTTGATATGTCTAGAAAATATTCCACTTCCAGTGGTTTCCACAAATAACTTGTAATGTGCCCATTTTTCAGAAAAAATTGGATGATTACTGTACTCTGCAAATAAAATCGAATGAAAAATGACTTTGGATTTGGGTCTAATGCGGTATTGAATGAAAATGCATTGTTTCTGCCAATATAACATTTTCAGCAGAAACATTCAGCGCATTTTGACTTTCACTCGCAAAAAAGTTGTTATTACAGCCGGTAGAACCGGGAGTAGAAAATATTGCATTAAGATTCCATTCCATATATCATAATTGAAAAACCTGGAGCCTATCAGTGACGTTCTATTGCTCAAACTTTTCCTTATGGTTTAAGGTAGCTCTGTCAAAAGTTTCAGCAGCAGCGTACAGTACAGCTTGTACACTCTGAATGTCCTACACAATCACACCTCATACATGGATAGGTCTGCTCACGTACAGAGAGCGGTGCTGTACTCGTGGCAACACCGCAAATTCAACGTTTATCTCCATCCTTCTAAGCCGATTGAAACTGATGCTTCTATTTCACATTCCCGGACTTTACCCCGCTCCAATCAGTTCGCCGCAGCCATTTCATCACAGCTGGTCGTGTCTTCTTTCCGTGTCGGTTGAAATTAATATTTTTCATCACTCGATATCTTCGAAACGAAATGGTCAAAAATTACCTTTTTTTTTAAATTCATTTCACAGTAGTATTGCATACATTAGTGTTTTTTTATCTTGAAATATGTTTACCGTCTATTATAAAAAATGCGAACAAAGTCCTAACCGTTCATGTGTTAAAGATAGGTATAGGCATTGTGAACAAAAAGACCCATTTTTATATATAACTCTTTATTAGCAGTAGTAAGTTCTTTACAATGACTAAATACACAATTACCACACTAAAAAAACAAAAAAAATATCTTTAACATGTTGAGGACGGCTGTACAAAGAAAAAAAAATCACTCAGTCGGCAAATCTTCTTTTTGTCAATTTTATTCAAATATGACTATATATATATATATATATACAGTGTCACACATAAAGTTCGCAACATATGGAAGTTTTTTTTATTAACACGTTGACGGACAGTAGAAACAAGTGAAATTCGAAAATTGACACTATATGTTTTTGTAATTTTTAGAATATTAGAAGTATAGTTTTACTCTTTCTGCTTAAATACACTTAATTTTGATTAATTCAGCACCTTTAATTAGGTTGCGGCTACAACCGATCATGGCCAGCGACTCTAGACACTATGTAAAATCAATCATAAACAAATACTTACTTATTATTTTATATTATTATTTATTGTATATTATTTATATATTTATTATTTACATTATTGTTTTTATATTTCAAATGTAATATCATAAAAAACAAAAAGTAAACAGTATAACCATAAATATCGCTAAATGTAGCAAAAAATGCTAAATTTTAATTTTTTTTTCTATTTAAAGTGTAAAATCAATCATAAACAAATACTTACTTATTATTTTATATTATTATTTATTGTATATTATTTATATATTTATTATTTACATTATTGTTTTTATATTTCAAATGTAATATCATAAAAAACAAAAAGTAAACAGTATAACCATAAATATCGCTAAATGTAGCAAAAAATGCTAAATTTTAATTTTTTTATTTCTATTTAAAGTGTAAAATCAATCATAAACAAATACTTACCAGTATAAACAAAAAATATCGTTAAATGTATCAATAGCAACTGTAAATTGAAGAGAAAACAAGATCGCACTACTCCGTTCACAACCACGTGCATACTCAATGTGTTAACCTTGCATACTAAATTTTTTTTCGAAAACATGACACTAGGCTTCTACTTGTACGCTGGTAAATGCACATTTGTGCTGCTACAGCCGCAGTGTCTAAAAACGACCATTTCGTATTGGACGGCTATTGTTGTCATGTCACATAGTGAACTTGACGGCTATAGACGCAACTGTCCGTCAACGTGTTAATAGATATAATGAAAATTTTACTTCACAGTTAGTTTGTGCTTGAAAAATGAGTAAAAAACAGCCTCTTTCCTTTTGTCATGTGCTACTCTAAACCTGTCAAATTTGACATTTATTCGGAAATCCACAAAAAAAGTTTTTTTTTGAAATTTCGAAAAATGCCAAAGAAAAAAGTTGCTCAGTTTCCAATTTTATACCTTTGCTCCAAATTTGGACTCTACTGCCCTTTTGACTTTTTCCCAATTTTTTTAATTTTTCGAATCTTTGGCTTTACCGATTTGAA
Organism: Gonioctena quinquepunctata; assembly: GCA_018342105.1. NCBI lineage: Eukaryota > Metazoa > Arthropoda > Insecta > Coleoptera > Chrysomelidae > Gonioctena > Gonioctena quinquepunctata. Next base: position 193,010 of record JAFIRS010000587.1, read on the forward strand.
CGAAACATGATTCAAATTTCATAATTTTGATGAATACGATACTTCAATGTCATATCTTGCCCAAAAATACCCACATTGGCCTGTTACCAGAAAAAACAATAAATGCACCTCCAGAAACTCGTCTTTGTTGTTGCAAAATTCATCAAGTTTTTTCATTTCATTGTGAAACTGATTCGGATTTTCAATGTATGGACGTTAATATGTCAGTAATCGAATAAATGAATTTCTCTTCATTCTTATTACACTCGTATTTCTTTTTTTAATAGATTTTTATCCAGTTTGATTATTTTTCTGACCAATAATTCAGTTACAAACAAACCCGAAATATCATACTTTTCTGTAAACTAAACAATGACCTACAGTTTCATAACTATTCGAAAGACTTTCGTTCTTGCGATTTGTACTAAACATAATATAAAATTTCGTGATTTTAAACTAAACAAGACTAATGCAACATCTCGGGAAGAATATAGTACAATTGATCGAATCGAAATGAATTTTTCCCTTAGTAGGCTTTTGAAACAAATTTTTAGTTTTGGTTAATGTCAAATTATTGCGTTTAATAAATCGAGATGTTTTGTGTACAGATTTTCGTACATTTATAATTCACAAATAAGTTTTTTGTACAATGTTATCCACACAAGACAAAGTGGAAATCGTTCTTTTATGTGGCGAGAATGTGCCATATCGAGATGTTGGTTGTATTTTCAATCACCAGCATCCAGGAAGAAATATTCACTTTAGTACCGGGGAAGGATATTGAAAACATTAAAAGAAACTGGCTCTGTGGAGAATCGTTTCAAGAAACCACATAATCCAATAAGGTATAATGAAGAAGAATAACTCAATGTTTGTTTGAGCGTTGTTGAAAACGGAAAAACTAATATTAGGAGTATTAGTGAAAATACAGGGGTTGGCAGATAAACTGTGAGAAGAATTTTGCACAAAAATAATTTCCATCCCTATAAGCCAAAGTTCATACACACTCTTAAAGAAAGATTTCTATATTCGAGTAGGATTTTCATTTTGGTTCCAAGGTGAGAGAGACAATGATATCACATTTCCCTACAGGATTTTATGGACAGACGAGGCAACTTTCACGTCGAACGGAACAGTTAGTTCCCAAAATTGTCCCTGGTGGTCCAACAATAATCCAAATTTTGTAATAGAATGTCGTGACCAATATTCATTCAAGACAAATGTGTGGTGTGGTTTATTACATAACCAAATAATTGGACCATATTTTTTTAGAGAAAATTTGAACGCAGACATGTACAGAAATTTCATTATGAATCAGTTGTCTGAAGTTTTGGATAATCTACCTCTAAGTGTTAGACGAAATTTGTGGTATCAGCTTGACGGGGCACCGATCCACCAAACGGTAGAAGTGAAACAGTGTCAGATGTTTAGGGGCAAAGTGATAGGACGAGATTGGGAATATTATTGGCCACCAAGATCACCGGACTTATCTCCAATGGACTTTTTTTCTATGGGATTATCTGAAACAAAAAGTGTATGAGCACAGACCATTTGCAAACAAAGAACATTTAGAGAATACCATTCGGGAGTGTTGTGCTAACATAAATCTCCTATTTATTAAAAATGCCACAAAGTCTGTGAATGAAAGGACTATAATTTGTATAGAACGGGAAGGACGGCATACTGAATGATGAATTCGGGATCTTTATAAGATTATTGAGATAAATCAATGAATGTTATGATGTTTCGTTGTGAATTTAGTCAGTCATTTTGGTTTAATGTTTTTTACACATCTAATGGTGAAAATAAAGAATACGAGATTTATGAAATTAATTCAAGAAACGTTGCGAAAAATTATTATTTGCTCGAAAATTACATCTAACAGTTTACATCCAACAGTCACACTGTTGGGTGTAAACTATATCAAAATATTTCGAACTCATCTGCACCTAACGGGATACAAATCAGTTTTACAATGAAATGATAAAACTAGATGAACTTTGCAACAACAAAGACGAATTTCTGGAGGTGCATTTTTTTTTCTTTCTGGTAACAGGCCAATGTAGGTGTTTTTTGGGCAAGATGTGACATTAAAGTCTCGTATTCATCAAAATTATGAAATTTTGTATTTTTTTTTTTTGTATTTATTTATTGATCCCAAGAAACATTGCTGTTTATAGAGGGATTACTTTTTACATAAATTGAATAACGGCAATACATATAAAACATAAATTAATGAATACATCAAACGATTAATAGAAAGAAAAGGAAAGCAGTCAAAGGTGAAATATTATAGGAATTGTTACTTGTCGAGAATAAATTTTTTAAGTTTTTTTTTGAACTTAGTTTTAGTCTTTATTTCTTTTAAAGGCTGTGGTATTTTATATGAAGTATTTAAAATATTTTGGTTTAAAGATCAAAAGTAAGATCCGAATGTTTTTTTCCTGTATCAACATAGTGGATGAAAATTGAAATTTTAAATTCATATAAAGAACGAAGATTTAGTAAATTATTAGGTTTATATAATTTTTTTGAGGGTTCTAAAAATGGCAATTTGTATATGCATTTTATAGCTTTATTTTGCAAAGTTTGTAGTGGTTTCAAAATAGAAATTTTGGCTGAGCCCCAAATAGATATGAGGTATTGCAATTTTGAATAAATTAAACTGAAATATATGATTTTCAAATATTTTAGTGGGGTATATTGTCTTATTCTGAATAATATTCCAATCAAAGGTGAAAGCTGTTTTCTCAGATTGTTGATATGATTGAACCAAGAGAGTGTTGTGTCGATATTTAAACCCAAGAATTTTGTATTGTTGGTATACTGAATTTGAGAATTTTGAATATTATTGGTCAACTAAACAGTTGCAATACTTCGTTTAGAAATGAACATAATTGATGATTTCATGAAATTTAACAACAGTTTATGAGCGATGAGCCAATGAGATAAGATTTCAAGATCGTGTTCAATATTAAATAGAATTTCGAATTCGTTCTCTGCAAAATATATTATTGTTGTATCATCAGCAAAAAGTTTAATTTGACCTTTCAATTTAAGTTCTGATATCGAGTTTATATATATCAAAAATAGAACCGGAGCAAGTATAGATCCCTGTGGTACCCCACATTTGATACTTTTAATTGAACCAAGTGTATTTTCGATATATACTAGTTGTTTTCGGTCTCTCAAATAATGTTTAAATCAAAAGTAAGTATTTCCCCTTATTCCAATATCATATAATATTCTCAAAAGAATTTTGTGGTTAACCATATCAAATGCTTTCCGTAAATCCAGTGATAATAAGCCGCATTTTTTGTCGAATCTATTTCCAATTTGAATCATGTTTCATTCAAATCAGTAGAGCGAAAGATTCGAAAAATAAAAAAAAGTCGAAAAAAGTCGAAGTGACAGTAGAGAGTCGAAACTTGGAGCAAAGGTATAAAATTGGAAACTGAGCAACTTGTTTCTTTGGCATTTTTCGAAATTTCCAAAAAAAACTGATTTTTGAGGATTTTTTAAAATAATGCCAAATTTGACAGGTTTAGAGTAGCACATGACAAAAGGAAGGAAGCTGTTTTTTACTCATTTTTCAAGCACAAACTAACTGCAAAGTCAAATTTTTATTATATCTATTATTAAAAAAAACTTCCATATGTTGCGAACTTTATGTGTGACACTGTATATATTATAAATAACGTTTGAATGTATTTTGGGTTTTCTCTCCCCCTGGAAGTAAAAATTATTAGTTATCTGTTCTGAGAAAAGCAAATTACTAAATCTACCCTGATATGTTACTGCGTTTTTGATATTCTGGATTCTAAAAGAAACTAAGAAAATTTATCAGGAATGTACCGTTTGAAAATTATTTGCCTAATATATTTTTCAACAAAAGTAAATTGGAAAATTCTAAATACAAAATATACTTTGATGACGTTTCAAGAATCACCACTGTTCCCTTTATCAAATCCTGGAATTTGGAAAATAATCACAATTTTAAATCGCACTTGAAGTATTTCGTATTATCTTGACAATTTGAAATTTTCTTAGTTTATTTTAGAATCCAGAATATCTAAAAAGCCATAATGTATCGGGGCAAATTTATGAATGATTTAATTTGCGGCATCACGTTGATCTCATGCAGTCTAAATAGAAGTACAGTGGAACCTCTAGTAACCATCACCCTCAGGACCAGGACTATGACGGTTAACTGAATAGACGGATAACAGAAATTGCGTTATAAACGTGTACAGTAACTAGATTTCAAAAGGTTTGAGATATAAATTAAACCCTGTACAAGTGCATAATACAGATTTATATTTGGATCACAACACACAATTAAAACGGCACTATGAAACACTGATCTGCACTCGTCAGTTGCTACTAAACTAAGTTACTGAAACAATAGACATCTCAGTTCGCGCGCCATACCCCACCCTCAGTACAGTCGATGACTGATAACAGAGAGTGGCGGTTAAAAGAGTGACGGTTGATCGAGGTTCTACTGTGATTGTATTATTGAGCTGGCATGGTACCAACGTATGTCACATGATGATTGGCTAGAAACAATTTATTGTTGTGACTATGTACAACTCAAACGAATGGTTTCTGGCGGGTGCCGTTTTCAAGCTCAGTTGATGCAGTAATTGGAGTTATGGAGGCGTATTATTTATTGTAAATTGGCGATTATGAGAAAAACCATACTAAGGCCTAAATATGTTAGCCTATTATATTTGTATTGCTTCAGCTTGTGTTTCTTGTTTCTTTACATTCTTTATAATATACAATAATAATTTTTGGGATTTTTTCACTTTGATACCCATAAAAACCATCTTAATTAATAAATCTCGATCCGGCTCATATACGATGGTCGCTAGGGCGGCGCTTCATCGCCTACCATTTATTTAGCATTATAATGCGAGTCTCGATTAGATACACGCCATCTGAGTGAAAATATGTTGTGCGGCATCACATTCATGCCGCGCTTGTCCTGTATAGAAACAAGCGCAATGTGTGAATTGCAAATATTTGACAAACCGGACGGTGGATCGGTTCATTGAGGTTATCTTTACACTATACTAAAATTTCAAGCGATTCCTAAAATTTGAACAAAACTACAGAACTACCTTAAGGTAGTTCCGCCACAAGACAGTTGAATTAGGAAATTATTTTCGACGGAACCGAAAAATTTCAGAGAACTTTTCGATTTGAATCGCAAAAAAAAATGTTTTGAAGGGGGGCACTTGCCCCCCCAATCGACTCTAGAGAATTTCTTTGTTATAGAAAGTCAGCGACTCAAAAAATTGATGTCCCCGAAAAACGAAGCAAATAAAAAACAGACCCCCTTTCCCCCCTCACTAGAAATCATACGTCATGGGAAAAAATTATCGTTTTTCGATAAAACTTCAATGGACTTTTTTGTAGTACTCTTTTTTAACTTTTTTGGGGGGTGGGGGGGGGGGATTGTTAGAATCGATGGGGTCAACTAGGAGAAGGAGTTTTTTTCAGACCCTCAAATGGTCCCCCGACCTTCTTCAAAAAGTCCCCTGGCACAATCCGCATTTCTCTACGACCCCCCCCCCCTTTAGGCTGTGCGCTTCCCCGTGGACTATTTTGATTAACGAAAGTAGTTTTCATTATATCTGTCAAACTTTGGTCAATCACATTGATTTTTTTTCACAATATCTGTGATATTCTGCTCTAGCTCCTCCTCGTTTTTCATAAACTTCTTAATCTTAGTATTAACGGTAGAATTAATAATGTGCTTCCCCGTGGACTATTTTGAATAACGAGAGTAGTTTTGATTATATCTGTCACTTTGATTTTTTTTCACAATATCTGTGATATCCTGCTCTAGCTCCTCCTCGTTTTTCATAAACTTCTTAATTTTAGTACTAACGGTAGAATTAATAATGTGCCTTCCCGTGGACTATTTTGAATAACGAGAGTAGTTTTGATTATATCTGTCAAACTAGATGGTCAATCACTTTGTTTTTTTTTTTCACAATATCTGTGATATCCTGTTCTAGCTCCTCCTCGTTTTTCATAAACTTCTTAATTTTAGTACTAACGGTAGAATTAATAATGTGCGCTTCCCCGTGGACTATTTTGAATAACGAGAGTAGTTTTGCTTATATCTGTTAAACTAGATGGTCAATCACTTTGATTTTTTTTTCACAATATCTGTGATATCCTGCTCTAGCTCCTCGTTTTTCATAAACTTCTTAATTTTAGTACTAACGGTAGAATTAATAATGTGTGCTTCCCCGTGGACTATTTTGAATAACGAGAGTAGTTTCGATTATATCTGTCAAACTAGATGGTCAATCACTTTGTTTTTTTTTCACAATATCTGTGATTCCTGTTCTGCTCCTCTCTTTTCATAAACTTCTTAATTTTAGTACTAACGGTAGAATTAATAATGTGCGCTTCCCCGTGGACTATTTTGAATAACGAGAGTAGTTTTGCTTATATCTGTTGAACTAGATGGTCAATCACTTTTTTTTTTCACAATATCTGTGATATCCTGCTCTAGCTCCTCCTCGTTTTTCATAAACTTCTCAATTTTAGTACTAACCGTAGAATTAATAATGTGTGCTTCCCCGTGGACTATTTTGAATAACGAGAGTAGTTTTGCTTATATCTGTTGAACTAGATGGTCAATCACTTTAATTTTTTTTCACAATATCTGTGATATCCTGCTCTAGCTCCTCCTCGTTTTTCATAAACTTCTTAATTTTAGTACTAACGGTAGAATTAATAATGTGCTGTTTGCCTATGCATGGTCCATATGTTACGTGTTAATTGAGTCAACTTCAATTATATATATCTCGGTTTCGGGATGGTGAAACTTGTTAAAATTTTATAGAGGTGTTGTTCACATGTTAAACAATACGTATGCCAAATTTTAATAATTTCCTAATTCAACTGTCTTGTGGCGGTACTACCTTAACCAATCTTTCATTTTTCATACCATTGGATGTACGTATTTTCAGTGGAAATGACATGGAACAATTTTTGAAGAAAATTACATATTTTCTAAACACATTGGCCAACCTAGACTAGGCAACCCAGTGCCAAAATGTTAGTCTATATTCATGTTAACTTCCCCAATGGGAATTTTTCAAACACCTGATAATGAAGAATCTCCTACAGTCACTGCTCTCCTCACAGATTTGAATCTATTTCACATTCTTCCCCAGTTCTCCCACAAATCTTCTGAAGATATAATTTTCAATCATGAAGTAAAGACATTGATTTGTTTTTTTTTTGTTTCAGCTGATATCAACGTGAACTAATTATAAAACATGTAGTTTATAAGAGAACTCCACAGAACAACAGTTTTTGAAAAACATGTTTGTTCGAGTACAAAATTCATAATGTTTTATTTCCCGTTTTTTTTTTCTATTGCATTTTATCAATTTAACTTGTTGAACAACTTAAATAAATGATTATTATTTATGAATAAAAGTTTTAGACCTTGACCTTTAGTTTTTGAATTGAGTTGGTTCCCCCATTGCTTTGGAGAGTTGGTGAAACAAAATATTTCTTGAAATCTAGCACATTTATGTCAATAGGTCCCTAATTTTAAGACCACCCCCCACCGAAAGTAAAGATACCAGCTTATTATTTTGTTCTGTTATCATTTTTGTAATGCATGTATATGTGTGTATATTGTAATATTGTGTTAGATTTTGAAGATTTATATATTTTTAGTTTTAAAATGATCCAGAATATTTAACCTTCTTCTTTTTGTACATTTCATAGTCTATTTCGGAAAATGAAACAAAGTGAAATATATCTATATTTTCATAAATCAGGTATTATGATGATTCAAAATTCAAAGATGTCTTAGATGTTGTTTATATATTATAAAAAATCACCCACCTGAGTTCACATTTCAGTATGCTTTATCATCAAATCGTCTATGCTACTGTAGATTTAGGTTATAATAGAGATTGAAATTGTATGCATTTTGAAATACAATTTTTATTATCACGTGTTTTTTTATTGTTGTTTATAGAACAAATGAAAAGACAGATTTTTCAATCGATTAATAAATGGTTATTGTTTGAGAACTATGGATTCCTCACTCTAATCTAGACAAATAAGTACCTTACCTTGCAAAGGTCGAGGAAAGTTTACACTTGTAATAGATCATTCTCAGTTCTCGAATTTGAGTCATTGCCCATATGAAAAATATGGATAAAATGTACCTTCTCCTTCCCCAATATTACTTGTTCAGAGTAACTTTTTCTCCCGAATTTAGCCTCCCGCAAACATGATACTGTCAAAACTGAATAAGACTAACACGTTCAAGAAAGCTATGCTCAGGTTGGTTGTCAACAGCAGTAAAATAATAATTATACATTTATTACTTCCATTCAAAAGTATTGTTACGGAATATCGTACGCCCCTGCGTGTTTGCCGATTGTTCATCATACTCCACCGACAAAGAGACGGGATTTTCTGTGTATATAAACAACGAGCGACATGGATTCCGAGCAATGCCACCTTCAAAATATATCAAAATGTAAACATCCGTTTGCGGTGAGACATGAAAAGGAATTCGCCGACCTCCTGGAATTTTCGGGGTGTATGACAGACAAATGTAAAAAAGGAGTCGCATGGAGCGACAGAGTTCAGTTGATTAACCAAGGTTATTGTACAGCGCGGAAATAAGTTATCTATTACATCGTGTTGTGTTTTTCAAAGCAATAAACGAATAGTAAATACTTGAGTATTGTTTTAATAAACAAAAACGACAACAGTATACATAGTGCACTAATGAAAGAAAACCTGAAGACTGGCTATACACTGTGGTGTCACACAATAAAAAAAAAAAAAACTGTAGTTAACCTACTGATGATAACTTAGTTATCGAAATGCGCATATAGGCGTGAAGTGAGTAAGGGTGGTGAAGGGGTTACTTGTGCCATTTTTTTAAAGAAAACATCACGGACAAAGGGTGAAGAATCGGATACAAAGGCGGGTACTCACTGGCGAGCTGTAACTGCAACGGTTGCAGCAACCTAAACTCATAATGTAGACGTGTTGCACAGCGTGTTCGTAAACACGCTTTTTAACGCATCGCCAATTGTCGGTCTTGCCGTGAACACAAAGAGATTCATAGTTGGTTCATAGACGTCTAGTACGTGTTGCAGCAACAATTCTCGAGTAAATGTCAGAGTGGAACGAAGGAAAATTCCTCAATCAAAATGTATAGAGAGAAACGAGTAATGTGGGACCCAGAAAACAAGAACTACTAGAGAAAACATTGAAAATTAGATTCTTGGGAGGAAATAGGTACGGCGATGGGTACATCGGGGTTTGAAAGAACTGCACTGTGGATCCGCGCAGCGCGTAATGATAAATGGCCATCGTACTTATCAAAATATGGTACTGCAACCGTTACAGTTCCAGCTCGTCATTAAGTACCCACCTTAAAGGTAAGTTCACTAGAATAAAAAGATAAATATACTTAAAATTCAGAAAAACCAAAATAAAAAATTTGAAGATGTCTGTATTTTTTGTGATAGTGTGTTGAAGACTTTGCAGCCTGTATATTAGAATATAATTTATCTGTATATTAAAAATTAATATTGATTCTTTAAAAGTTCAAAGGGGAGAACGGCTGGACTGATTTGGCTACTTTTGTTTAATGTTCGTAATAGCCCGAGGATGATTGATACGGGAAAAAAAATTAGGAAAGTTGCCCGGAAATTGGAAATTTCGGGTATATTAGAAATTTGGCGAAGAAAAGGAATTGAGTTATTTATTACCATAGAGGAAATAGCTCAGTGGTTACAATTCCGCCTACCAAGCAGAAGGTCACAGGAATGAATCCCGGTCAGGGTAACTTTTTTTAAAAATTTATATAAACAACCGATTTGGCTAATTGTTTTTTGAATGTTCGTAATACTCCGAATAAGGTTTGTAGGGAAAGAGGATTTTTAGAAAAGTTATTGGAAATTTCTTTGTCTTGGAAAAATTTTCAGGAATATATAATAAAAATGAATGTGTGTATGGTAAGCTCATAGCTTGAGAAGGGTTGGACCGATTTCGCGAATTTTTTTCGCAAAAACGGAATAATGATAATGGGAAAACGGGTTATAACGAAAAAATGGGATAATGGAGTAACGGGATAAAGGGAAGCGGGCAGAGTAAAAGGCATTACCTAGATGGAAAAAAAAATTGGGAAATGTAGAAATTTGGACAGAATGTCTGTCGGGTTCATCATTAAAAATTTGTATACACACGTAATTACATACAGATATAAAAACTTTATCTGATGTTTTTTAAAATTCAATATTAACAAATGTCAGAATCAGAAATGCTTTATTGTCATAAAAACATTAATTTTGTTGACAAAGCTACTTGAACTTAAGATAAAAGTTACTACATAGACCTTTTTAAAAAACAGCACATTGTATAAGTTTAAATAAAAAAAAATATAAATAGTCACAAAGTTTAGACAACATTAAAAAATATATATGTATGAATTTGAAAGGTAAAAAAGTATATTTGAGCATCCACAATGTAACTATCCCCTTTAGGAATTTTTATTGTAAGTTGTGAAATTGTCAATGAGGAATTCATCTGCATTGTAATAGACTCCTAGACAAAGGAGTTTTTTAACCTCTTAACGAAATTTGTAATTATTATTTATTTTCCTGATGGGAAGAGGAAGATGGTTGAACAGGTTCTTTCCATTATAAAATATGGAGGATTTGATTTGAGAAGTTGAGGGAATAGGAAGGCTGATGTTATATATGAGTCTGGTTTAGTAGTTCGATTGATGAGGCAAAATGTTCTCCTTGTAGTTCTTATGAATTAGACAAACTGATTCTAAAATAAAGAGGCAGGCAAGCGGTTTAATTTGTTGTGATAAAAAAAGAGGTCTACAGGAATCACTTATTTTTGCTTGACATAAATATCTCGGCGCCCTTTTTTGGAGCATAAAAACTGAGTTGGTTAAAGTTTGAGAACTTGCACCCCAGAAACAAATTCCATAGCACAAGTGAGACTCACAAAGCGCAAAATATGCATTTCTTGCTAATAGAGAATCCATGTTGGATATTGTCCTTATGGCATAGCAACTTGAGGATAATTTCCTGCATAGTTTGCTGATGTGGTCTTCAAATCTCAATTTATTGTAAATATGTAGTCCTAAGAATTTAATCTCAGCTTTGGGCTCAATTATTTGTTCATTGAGCGAGACATAATCTATAATACATTTGAATGTTAAAATATTCGTTTTAGAAACATTGAACGTTAATAAGTTTGCGCTGCACCACTGTTTGACTTTTTCCAGATAATTTTCTAAATTATTTTATAACGTGACCTTGCTGTTATTGTGCCATAGTATGGATGTATTGTCTGCAAAGATAGTAAATTTCCCATTAATGGGTAAATCGTTTATATATATTAAAAACCGAGAACAGACCCCTGTGGTACTCCGTATTTTATTTCCTGTTCAGCAGATGTTTCACCATTGTATGTCACCTTTTGCACACGACCTGATAAGTAAGAATTTAACCATAGTAGAAGGTTTCCTCTAAAACCATAAATTTCGAGCTTTTGCAGCAATATATTGTGATTGACGCAGTCGAATGCTTTTGTCAAATCGCAAAATACTGCTGCTGCAACCTCTCCATCATTCAGTTGAAGATAAAGTTCCTCGAGAAAAGAAAACATTGCATCATTTGTACTTCTTGCGGCTCGAAAACAAAAAATTTCAGACCCGGCCCCTCCCCCTCACTAGAAATCATACGTCAAGGGAAAAAATTATTGTTTTTCGATAAAACTTCAATGGACTTTTTTGTAGTACTCTTTTTGAACATTTTTTTTTTTGGGGAAATGGGGGTATCGTTAAAATCGATGGGGTTAACTAGGAGTTGTTTTTCGCGTTCAGACCCTCAAATGGTCCCCCGTCCTTCTTTAAAAAGTCCCCTGGCACAATCCGCATTTCTCTACGACCCCCCCTTTAGGCTGTGCGCTTCCCCGTGGACTATTTTGAATAACGAGAGTAGTTTTCATTATATCTGTCAAACTAGATGGTCAATCACTTTGTTTTTTTTCACAATATCTGTGATATCCTGCTCTAGCTCCTCCTCGTTTTTCATAAACGTCCTAATTTTAGTACTAACGGTAGAATTAATAATGTGCGCTTCCCCGTGGACTATTTTGAATAACGGGAGTAGTTTTCATTATATCTGTCAAACTAGATGGTCAATCACTTTGTTTTTTTTCACAATATCTGTGATATCCTGCTCTAGCTCCTCCTCGTTTTTCATAAACGTCCTAATTTTAGTACTAACGATAGTATTAATAATGTGCGCTTCCCCGTGGACTATTTTGAATAACGAGAGTAGTTTTGATTATATCTGTCAAACTAGATGGTCAATCACTTTGTTTTTGGAACGTAGTTCCTTATCGCCCGTTGCGAAAGAGGGCTAGACGGAATAAATTAAGACCAAAAGTTGTAACGAGACTTTCGCTATGGTTGTAAGGCGTGCGCGTGTTTCTCTGTCTCTCTCTCTCTCATAGGAAGCAAGCCAGTTATTTTCGTTTCGTCTTTCTATTTCACATTGAACAGTGTGGTGTCGCGACGATTATTTTTGTTGAGTGTATACAGGTTTTTTGTACATAATAAATAATAATAACAATAATGAATCCTGACAGTGTTTCTGCACAAGTTCCGGATATTGCTGATGTTAGGTAAGTAGAGATTTTATACAGACAATAATAAATGCTTATGTATTTTTAGCAAGTACGCATTATAACTTCTCTTTACTATTGTGCTAACCAAGTCATACACGTTATAATCTCTCCATTATTGTGTGTTTAGCAAGTGTACGCGTCATAACTTTAATAAATTTAAAAGCAAATTATATTTTAATATTACAATATTAATGCGTATGTATTTAGCAAGCCGTGCGTGTTCTAACCTATACGCTGTTGTGTTTACGAAGTCGAGAGAGTATATATATATATATATACACACTCTGTTGTGTTTACAAAGTCCCGCGCATCTATGACGTGTACGAAAGAATAGACAGACAAAGTGCATATTTATTATTATTATTATTAATTTAATTACATTTACAATTACAGGTTTCAGTAACAATATTACATTTACAAACACAATTTGCCGAATGCACCTAGGTGTTGTAACACCTGTTTGTGTATCGAGAGAAATTGTGCAAAGAACATAGTATGATGCAGTAGCTGTAGCTGGTTAGGTGAAAGAGCTGTGTATTTTGTGGTTGTAAGGTAAAAGACTAATAAGTATTTATATATATATATATATATATATATATATATATATATGAGGAAAAGAGAGGAGTATGTAGTTGATGCAGATATTTTACTCTAAGATTCGGATAAATTCATGGTAGTGATTGATTATATATATATATATATAAAAAATATAACTTAAAAAAAAAAAAATTACAATTCCTTCACTAATTAATCGAAAGGAACTTCGTTTCATCCGGGTGTCCCTCTCAACTTTTTTTTTCCACAATATCTGTGATACCCTGCTCTAGCTCCTCGTTTTTCATAAACTTCTTAATTTCAGTACTAATGGTATAATTAATAATGTGCGCTTCTCCGTGGACTATTTTGAATAACGAGAGTAGTTTTGATTATATCTGTCAAACTAGATGGTCAATCACTTTGATTTTTTTCACAATATCTGCTCTAGCTTCTCCTCGTTTTTCATAAACTTCTTAATTTTAGTACTAACGGTGCGCTTCCCCGTGGACTATTTTGAATAACAAGAGTAGTTTTGATTATATCTGTCAAACTAGATGGTCAATCACTTTGTTTTTTTTCACAATATCTGTGATATCCTGCTCTAGCTCCTCCTCGTTTTTCATAAACTTCTTAATTTTAGTACTAACGGTAGAATTAATAATGTGATGTTTGCCTATGCTTGGTCCATATGTTACGTGTTAATTGAGTCAACTTCAATTATATATATCTCGGGTTCGGGATGGTGAAACTTGTTAAAATCACATGTTAAACAATACGTATGCCAAATTTTAATAATTTCCTAATTCAACTGTCTCGTGGCGGTACTACCTTAATCTGTGCAACGGTTACAACAGAAAATGGATCTTCCTCTTAGTAGATACTCTATAGCTACCTCTGGGAATCCACATACTTCTGTATATTTAACAGAAATTGCAATATCATGTAAAGCTTAAAACCATGACTGTACAGTATGTAGTTTTGTCACAGATAATGCAGCTAATATGGCTGCAATGCGACATCAAATAAAAACATCTACTACTGAATTGAACCTTATTAAATATGGTTGTGCTGAACATATTTTAAATTTTGTATATAAGGATTTGGAAATCGCTATTATTAAACAACATGTTGTTTGCATTGCCAAATACTTCCGTAACAACCATTTTGCCTCTTCCAAAGAAGGAGGCAAAAAAACTAGTTTTGCCAAATAATGTCAGATCGAATTCGCTTGCCGACTGTTTAAAAGGTTTCGTTGAGTCATGGCTCATACTTTTCAAAATTGCTGAGGAGAACGAAATTGACAATTTTATAAGAAGAAAAATTTCAAACATTCACTTAGTAAGTAAGTAGTTTATTTAAATAGGAATCCCTAAAATACACTAGTAAAAACATTTAACTTATTCAAAGTACATTCACTTCAATCAATTTGTTACATACAACAATGAACTCCATAACTATAATACACGGTCCATACATAATTTTCATATCAATAGGACAAAGCTGAAGAGTTCAATGAAATCTATATTTTTCAAAGGATTGAATGAATATAATCAACTACCAGAGGAAATAAAACAATGTAATACGATATATTGCTTCAAAACGAAATTGTTATCATACATTCTATCAAGAGATGGCCAACACTAATATTAGTTGTTTTGTGGCACTTTACATCATTTGTCTGTGGCTATATTTTTATGTTTTTATATTTTTATTACTAGCTAATGTCATTTTATTATTTGTCTTTTTATTAATTACATTTTATTTTATTTATTATTTTAATTTTAAATTTTTAAATTTTAATATGAAATTATGTATGTATATTAGGGTATCCTATTTAAATAAATCTTATCTTATCTTAAGATTTTTACAATCCTTATATGACTATAAAATTAACATTACTAGTAATATGTAAGTATCTATAAAAGAATTACATCAATAAAGTATTTAAAATCAAGAAGAATTCACATGAATATAGAACTAATATTGTCTTCCTCCTAAACAACATTGGGTTGATTCTGATGTGTTCAATTAGTTTGTGTTTAAACATTGTTACTTTCCTTGCATTTTTTATCATTTGTGGAAGTCTATTATTAGACCAGGGTCCATAATTTTTGAAACCAAAAAAAAAATATAGTAGGATGAAACCCATTGGATAAGGAAGAGAATATAACAAAAATGAAAGGAAAAATAATTTACGGGCGATCTGAGGTCAGGAAGTGGAAAGGGGTGAGTTTTTAAGGGTAAAAATCGGTTTATTTCGATTTCCGGCAAAACTACAAGTTCTATGGAAAAAATGGCAAAGTTGTAGGTAATAAAAAGATCTACTTTTCTATTTACACTTTTTTCACATAACCTTAAAATTTATGTGAAAAATTCAAATAACCAAGTTTTTTGTTTTTTATTTCTATCTTTTACAAAAAAAAATTTTTTTTCACGAAATTTGTTGAAAACTTACCTTTTCATGTCCCAAACACACTGTAATTTTTTTAATTTATATTATTTATTTTTTCACTTTATTTTGACTTAATATCGAAAAAAAACACCCTAATTTTCAATCGAAAATTCTCCTGTCAAAATATCAGCTTTTTCAAAAAAGTCGGTGGGATTTTTGTTCGTTGAAATCTCTACTTTCTGATGGTGTAAAAAAATATACATATGGTAAATGTTCTCAGAAAATGCAAAGAAATAACAGGTAGTAAGGCCCAGACCCTCCTAGCCCCTTCCCCACTTCTCTATGAAATACCTTTTGATGAGCTAAAATTTTCCGTAGGTCACTCAGATATATAAGTTATCTTAAAATAGCAATAAATAGGCATCTACGCATATAATTTAAAGAAGATTCTACGTAGATGTCTTATTAAATATTAACTTTATCAACTTATTTGGTTGTTAATTATAGTAGTATATTTCGATTTGCAATTTTTTTGTTTATCAATGTAACATGGAATCTTACGTTTATCGAGTAATTAAAGTGTGAATTTTAATAAATAGCTCAAAATTGTACATAATGATAAAAAAAATCGGATTCGAGTTTTTTTCGTTTCTTTGCATTTTCTGAGAACATTTACCATAGTAATGTATATTTTTTTATTCCATCAGAAAGTAGAGATTTCAACGAACAAAAAGCCCACCGACTTTTTTTAAAAAGCTGATATTTTGACTAGAGAATTTTCGATTGAAAATTAGGGTGTTTTTTCGATATTAAGTCAAAATAAATATTTCAAATCAAAAAAATTACAGTGTGCTTGGGACATGAAAAGGTAAGTTTTCACCAAATTTCGTGAACAATTTATTTTTTTTGTAAAAGATAAAAATAAAAAACCATAAAGTTAGTTATTTGAATTTTTCACATACATTTTGAGGTTATGTGAAAAAAATGTAAATACAAAAGTTGTAGATCTTCTTATTAGGTACCTACAATTTTCCATAGGACTTGTAGTTTTGCCGGAAATCGAGATAAACTGTTTTTTACCCTTAAAAACTCACCCCCTTCCACTTTCCGACCTCAGATCGCCCGTAAATTATTTTTCCTTTCATTTTTATTATATTATCTTCCTTTTCCAATGGGTTTCATCCTACTATTTTTTTTTTCACTTTTTACCATTTTCAAAGGCTGCAGCCCTGGTCTATATAGAATTCCAAACCATTAAAGAACAGAGAATTCATGGCCATTTTCAGATTTGTTCTATTTATATGGAAATCTACCCTATTCGTTAAAATACTCAGGTTGACCTCCCTGGGTTATCTTGAAGATGAATGTCATAGTCATATAATACAATCTGCTAGTAACTGGTAACCATTTCTGTGCATCCAGCATTAAAGCTATAGGTGTTAATTTATTACATCCCTGAATTATCCTCATCCCTCTATTTTGCATTTTTTGTAATTGAGATTTTTCATTAAAAGTATAATAATGAGTTGCAATAATCAAAATGTGGTTGAATATGAATTATATTAAGTTATTTTTTTGGAGTTACTATATTTTAAAAAGAAAAACTTTTTTTTTTTTTTTTACTGGGCATATTTATGAAAATTCAGATGATTATCAACAATCAATCCAAGGTATTTGAATTCAGTTATAATTTGTAGTTTAGTATTTTCTATTTTTATTTCGATTTTCCAGATCAACTGAAGATAAGCACTGTTGTTCCTATACCAAAAGGTAACAATGCAATTGAATCAAGCGATTTCCAACCAATAAATATTTTACAAACTTTGGAAACAGTACTAGAATTGGCAGTACACGAGCAAATAGATTTTTACTTTCATCATAATAAATAATTCTTAGGTCAACAATCTGGGTTTTGAAAGAATCACTCGTGTGAATCAGCTATCCAGTATACTTTCTCTAAATGGAAAAATGCCTATGATGACAATAAATACACAGTTGTGATTTTTTTAGACTTCATGGGAGCATTTGAAACAGTCGACAGGAATTTTGCTAAGAAATTTAAATTATTCTGGAATAATTAGCTCTGTTCTGGAATGGTTTGCAAGTTATTTAAGTGAAAGAAAACAAAAATATGTTCAACAATTTCTAATGAGATAGACATCAATATTGGTGTCCCTCAAGGAAGTGTATTAGGGCCACTTTCATTTATTATATACTTACGATATTTACCACGTTTTTCAAATCTTACTGGTTGAATTGTAATCAACTTGTAGCATATAATGGATATAAGTCAAATACAATAATTGCTACTTCAGGTGTACCTCAAGTTCAAATTTAGGACCCTTGTTGTTTTTACCATTCATTAATGATCTAATCTCAAAAGACTGTATGAAGCTTCTTTTTGCCGATGTTTTTTTTATGTCTATTAAGAAAATGGACGATTGCCTTTTACTGCAAACATAATGTATAAATATTGCAAAATGTAAAGTTTTGACGTTTATCAATATTCTCTATGATCATCTTCAACTTATTTCCTTGGAGAAATGGATATGTGCTTCAATTGTATTCCTTTATAAATTACTACCAAGACTTGAGTTGCGGTAATATCTCACTTTTTACTGTAAAAGGCAAGATCAAACAATTCTATTGTCTCCCATAAAATCCCACTGAAATTCATAAAAGAAAAACTTAACTGACCTTATCTTTATTCATATAAATGCAAGTTAAAATAAATTTATTAGGTTGAATAATATTATATTTGCAAATTTATATATTTATACCTTCGATTTCTTGACACTTTTTTTGGGATTATAACCGTATCTGAAAACAAAATTATATAATATAATGAAAGGTTATAATACCAAAAAAAGTGTAAAAATGAGTATTTCTCCACAAAAAATAAGCTTCAAACAATATATACCTTTGACTTCCTTAGAAATAATTTTTAGTTTAATTTAATTTTCTCCTGTAATTGGGTGTGATCTGTTGGGCAATAAATGATTATTATTATAAATTAAGTGAACTGATTGTTTTTTGGGAAGGTATCTGATAATTGTTTTCCATATTTTGGGTTTTTCCTGCCCCTGGAAGTAAAAAATGTTGATTATGTGTTCTAAGACGGTCAAATTACTAAATTTTCCCTGACAAATTTTAAATTATTCTAGTTTATTTTTATCCAGAATACTAAAAACGCAGGGTCTGCAGTAAATGGTTTTTGTTGAATTCTAATTAAAAATTTTCAACCATTCGGCAAAATGGTGATAGAGATTACAGAGAGGCCCTAATTAGTTCTATAGCAACAATAATATTTGTTTCATCTGAGTAGCACTTTATATGACAAACTGGTGATATTTTCTGGATATTATATTTGTATGGATAATAAAACGAACCTTGTAGGAAGCCTTTATTAATGCATTTCAGAGCACTTAACAGAGGTACCCTATTTTCGCCATGGTAGAATGGTAGAAAAAAAATAATTGCCATTTTATGGCTTGATTAAAAATAGTACTCTAGTTAAAATTTCACTGAGAAAAATATTCATAGTTAGTCAGTACACAAGCTACATCCTAGAAAAGCGAAATCAGAAATTGTAAAAGATGCATCATAAATAATTGTGTAATAATTTAACTAGGCATTTGAAAAATATAAGACATGTGTTCAAAATGAGATTGAAACAGCATTTGAAAAATATACGATATATAGTTCAAAATAAGATTGAAACAGCATTTAATATGTTTGTAGAAATTTTATCAAATTTGAAGAAAATTCATTTTTCATAGTTGCTAATTGTTAATGAGTTTCTTGGTGAAAAAAAATGCTTTGAATCTGTGGGGTAATAATAATGCATTCACTTTCCTGTTTATACAAAGTTTATTTCAGAAAATTTGGTACATTTTTATCAAATATAATTTATTTGGAGGTAGATGGTGGGCAACTGTGCTTATGGCTTGTTTCGTGCTTTCCATCTCAGTCCTCACACGGTTATTCTTGAGATTCATTAATACTTATATATAAAAGTTTATTGGTGAGAAAGAAAAAGCTGATGGAATATATTTATTGGTGAGAAAGAAAAAGCTAATGGAATATATTTATAGGGTGTAATCTAACTTCTTGAAAAACCGCTAACAGTTGATAGTCCATTAAAAAATACAAAGATTTTTCCTTTGGACGTACTTAATAAGCCAAAAATGAAAATGGTTTACCTACCAAAACTTCATTGTTTCGCGAAGGAAAATTGTGGCATTTCAGACAAATTTTAAATTCCAGTTAAAAACTATCCTTGAGCTGGAATCGAACCTGCGACCTCTAGATTGCTAGTCTGTGCTCTAACCAACTGATCTCTTCGAAGACACAGGTTTGAACTGAGTTTCCTAGAATTTAATGTTAGTTGTTAGGATGGGTTACGAAGGTAGAAGGAACATTTTAAATTCTAGCTGTTTACTGAAAGAAATGGTGTTATCTATAATTAGTCTAAGGAATTTGATATTTGTTGAATACTTTTGATGCACATGTCACTATATGATTTTTTCAGCTGAGGGTTTCTAGTAATAAACATAAATGACTTGTTTCGTGCTTTCCATCTCAGTTCTCACACGGTGATTCTTGAGATTCATTAATGGTAAGATACTAATTTAAGTTCATTAGGTGAGTGATATATTAATTCTACATATTTCTCCTTGTTGTTTTTAGAAGACTATGTTATCAGAAATGCATAGCAAGGTTAATGTTAACAAGATAGCATGACTGCCAAGTTGCCAGAAAAATCATGGTGTGACAATTATTGACATATACAATTTTTTAATTCCTTTATTCAAACAATGCATTTCATGAAAAATAATTTACCTAGTCAAACAATAACCATTAAATTGCTATCTATATTCCTTAAGAAATAAAGTAAAGATTTTCTATGTAATTTTTTAATTTTTTTTAATACATTTGCTTGGACTCTATCTGTTATGTGTTTTGGTAAAACATTAAATGTTTTCCTAAATTGAGTAATTGGATTTTTTATGCTAATGTTGGGTCTTATTGGTTCTAGAACTGAAGGATGAACTAAGATGGTTGTTCATATATTATTTTTGAGAAGAAGGTAAGAGAATTTGAATAAAACTTTGACAACTTTATTTTGTTAATCAACCAACTACCGCCAAATGCTTAAAAAAAAGTATAATATTTGAACGAGTCAAAAAATAAAATATAAACTGTTGGAAAAATAATCTTTGTTTATACACTTACAAAAATATTCGAGTTGCCCAAACTTACTTCTATGCTGAAAAGCATATACTATTATTGTTCAAAATGAAAATGACAGACCTGAAGTGAAATTATGAAATACATTTTCAGTGCTCTTTTACTCCATCATAGTGAAGTGATCTTAACTCGTACAAGTTTTCATTAACTTCTGAGGGTTGGTCAAACAACTAAGAAAGCGGTAAAAACAGTTTTTTTTACTTATGGTAATGATTGAATTTGATGTCATTCATTTATGACTTTTGGATAAACATATTATTTATGTTCTGGGTAGTTAATTATTATATCTTGAATGGTTAGGGATATTTTCTTAATTTTTCAAATTTTTTTGTTTCACTGTTTTGAAGTCATCTCATTGGACGTAGGAGATAGTGGCTGCTTAAATGAAATCATTTATTGTCACAGGAATGTTCTAGTGATGAAAAATAGAGAAAACAAATTGAAATGTCAAATGGTATTCATGATGATTTCCAGTAAATTTTCCATGCCCCCCTCCCTTTGCATGTTTTAAAATTGTTTATTGATTTGAAGCTACACTTCTTTTTAATTGATTTAAAATTACTATGCATTTATTTGTTTGAAAATATGAACAGGGTGTTCATAAAATCAGATGTGGAATCATCTGCGACTCAAAGATAAACTTTAGTCACTATCTTCCATCGTTCAAGATAGCCTGGGAAGTAGTTGTTTTCTGTTAGATATTCACAAAAATAACTTCATTTTTACCGCGGATTTTTCAATTCACAGAAAAATATTTCTATTCAATATTCTATTGAGAATGTTTCAACTATGCATTTGTTAATGAAAAGATACATACATCCACAAACTTCTGATGACATTTCCATGTCTTGTCCAGTATTTTGAAAAGTGTTTAGATTTGGTGAAGAGAAACCTCGCCACAACAAAATGTATAGGAACGAGATGAAATACAGGGATGCCGACAGGCGTTTTTAGTTTGACCAATTACCAATCCGTTATTTGTATTACCTACCCTCCAGGAAGATTCATGGTTTGACAAATAGATAGTTTCAAACAGTCCTCTTCATATCGTTGCCTTGTACTATTGGTGCTCTCAAATCAAAGATTCAAGATGAGTAAAAGGATAATTGATGCTTATTTTTCTGTAGTGCAGAAAAGGAAATAAAGTGATCAATGCAATAATACACTCCCTTCGTTTGCAAGTGGAAAGTTTTGCTGAAAACGAAATAAATATTTTTAACCGACGAAACCAAAAAGGAGGAGGTTCGCTAGTCGACGCGTATATATTTTTTTTTATGTATGACCACGTATAACTTTTTACTGAGACGTCCGATTCCGATAATTCTTCTTCGATTTGGATGATTATTTTTTTATTAGATAGGGTATACCTCATAGTTGATCATATTTGGATTTCGAATGGAATTATCCACCCTTACGGGTAGAACCATAGGGGATAATTGATTTTTCACTTGTGAACATTGGCACACATATGTAGTTGACAATGACAGAGCGCTAGTGTCATTATTTTTGTTCTCCTACATCCGTCACAATCATTATATTCTATGAGAGGGTGGAATGATATACAAAGTAATGAAATAAACTAACCAGAACAACAAAAATAATTTATATTACAACAAATAGTAAAAGTGGATAATCATAATTATTTAACTGGTAATAGTTGAAGTAAGGTGGGTAAGTAAGTATTTTGGAAGTAATCAAAAAACAAGTAGGTAGTAATTAGTAGATTTCAGCCACAAAAAATTGAAAAATAAAACTTTAACAAAAAATTAAATCGACGTAATACGGAACTGAAAAGTAAAAAAATAAAATAAACCTTAGTCTCAATAACTAAGCTCCTAAACTAATTTAAGTAACTAATTTTGAGTCAGCGCCAAACAAACAATCAACGAAGATCATTAAATTGCTTCAAAAAAATTATCAGAATGTCACCGCGCAACTCGATGCCATCATTTTACGCCTTACCTGATTCATTTGCTTGTTTGTTTGGCGCCGACTCAAAATTAGTTACTTACATTAGTTTAGGAGCTTAGTTATTGAGACTAAGAAGGTTTATTTTATTTTTTACTTTTCAGTTCCGTATTTCGTCAGTTTAATTTTTTGTTGAAAAGTTTTTTTTCCACTAGATGATTCTAACGAATGTTCAAACTGTTTTATGATTTTAATCAAATGAGTTTTGAGAGTCATATATCGATGAAAAATTAAGTATTAAAGCCATATAAGTAACATATGCAAATGGTTAGCCTTAGGTTCCTATGCTGAACATATTGTTCCTAATAAATTAGATATTGCTAATGAAAGAAAAGTTTACTTTTCATTAGTGAAGTCACATTTCCACGTTATGGAATTTGCTTCTGGGGTATGTGTTCGCAGCATTTGTTTGAAATGGTCTTCATTCTAAAAAAAAAGACCATTATATATTTATGCAAAGCCGAACAACACTGGCAGGCCTTTTCATTTTGGAGGTAGTTTGTCTCAACATAGAATGTAAAAATAAAAAGCTTATGGAATATATAATACACTTTTATTCTACCATATTCCACTCCCAAACCTTATTCGAAATTATTTTATTTATAAGAGGGGGAAAGTATTCAACCACCTTCTCACTATGATGAAAGAAATACAGAGTGTATTCAAATTCAGAAAGAAGTGAAAAATATCTAGGTTGCGGAAGCCAATTATACTACGAATATTCATCTACCTGAATTTTTACAAATAGTGAGCAAATTGTGGCATTTATAAATTTGACTGAATTACCTTTTATCATTAGCTGTGTATCGTTAATTGACTTTATTTATATATTAATGTAATTTTAAAATTTCTTGGCCCTCCACACATAATTGAGCATTATTTTGTTCAAATGGTATTTTTTATCTTTATATGCTTGTCAGCAGAAACATTATTCTTCAGAATTACCTTTCTGTATTATTGGCTTTATTTTCATTATTTGCTGACTATATAGTGTGCATTTTCCCTTTTTAAACCGTATATTTTGCTTCTTTCCTTTGCTACTTCATTGTTCAAACAATAAAGTATATTTTTATTTTTCTTTTAATCACCATTGTTCAAGATAGTTGATTTTTCTCTTAATTTTTTTTTCAGTTTATTTATTTTATGAATATTCATGTTCATGGCAGATGCCCAGCAAACACAATTATGTAAAATTGACATGTATGTTACATAAGTAATATTACTTGTTACGTAACTATGTTATGTAGAATTTATGTCACTGTTATGGCGAAATGTCCGCCACAAATACAACCTCATTTTTACATAACACTGATGTAACTACTTTACATATATTTTATATAATTTTATTAAGTAAATATTATGTCACAATGTGACATAATATACATTAGATGTTATGTAACTTTTACATAACTATGATGTAACTACTTCACATATATTTTATATTATTTGATTATATAAATATTACATAACAAATGTTACAAACAGACATAAATATTACATAACATACACTACATGTTATGTAACTTTTACATCATTGCTATGTAGATGATCACTATAAAAATTGTACAAATAACGCTTCACCACACTACTCACTTTAGACCTACTTATATGCAATCTTGATAACTATAATCTACAGTGTAGATTATCTACTAATTATAAGTTATCTAAATGTGCATGTAGGTTGAAGTGAGTTGGTGTGTGAAGGGGTTATTTGTGACCAATTTTGATTGTACAACACAGCGTCCATCCAGTCTCCATCGTGAATGCCACCACAAAGACTACTTACCTACTTGTGATATACCTTTGCTTAAATGATACATAAACATGATAATGACTATTTTCGATTTTTCAAAAAATTATGGAAACTTTTAATTGACTTTGAATGCAATTAAATCTATTATATATGCTATATTGTGTACGCTTTGTTTCCTTAGTACCTTCAATTTCAAGTCAAATTTTTAATTATGAACCACGTTATTAACAATTGTTTTAATTTTGAAGTAGTCAGGATCGAAATATCTACCAAGAAACATACAAGTTTCGAACATATATTTTCCCATGTTAACTCTAGAATTTTATATACATTTCTATTCAGTCTTGCAAATGGAAAAAATGTACCAGACGATTAGTAAAATGCTTTAACGGTTTATTATTGCCTCCTTACTTCAGTTGTAAAATGTTTGCCTTCACAAGACATATTCAAAATATTTGAACACTGAGGAACCGATCAATTTGTTTCAATCACAATTCAATCAAGTATTTTCGATCACTTTCATGCAGATTGAAGCAATACTGAAAAATTCTAAATATTGGCTGAATAACTTTCAAATCTGATCGTAGAAAATAAACCACGCTCAATATAAAATGGAAAGAAATTGATACTTTTCAATAAAATTAATGTCACCCATAACAGTATTACAAATCATCCTAAAATCAACATACTTTAAATAGTGTATAAGTCTATGAGCAACAATAAGAAAAATCCACAGAAACTTGCGATTATTTTTAGTCAGACTGAGATAGTATCATTTGAAAATTGTATGTTTAGTTTTAATATTGATAATTTCATACTACCAGAATTGGGGAAAATAAAAGTTCAGCATAAAAAAATAGATTATTTAATTTCTGGTATTGCTAAAATCACATATTATTTTGGCATTAAAAATAAAACTAAAATCATTGCTTCTCTTCTTCTGTCAATATTCATTGGCTTTCTGCATTTTTTTTCTTGATTTCTCTATTGAGCCTTTGGCGGCTCAATCGGAACCATTCCCCTGCATGTTTATCTATGTACGAATATGATACATCAGGATGATTGCTATTATTAATACTCTCTGAAAATATTAATAATAATGATTTTTGGCAACCAAAGTTTAAAATATATTACCTGTTAATATTTTTATGGAATACAAGTCTTTGACTTTGTAATTCCCCTTTGTCCAACCAGAACATTAGTAGCCAACTCATTGGTAAATAATTGGCCAAAACATCTATACAGATGATCTTTTGCATCTCTACCACCCAAAGATTTGAAGAGATGGGCCTAAAATGTAAGTATATTCAGATAAATGAAATAAAAGCCAAATATGGGTTCATTTCATAAGGTGCCCACAGAATTTGGGAAAATGGTTCCTTGAAAGAATGTATAAATTTCACTGATAACATTTTTCAATCTCCCTGAGTTTCGTAATAGTGGAATGATAAGTCTGATCCCAGGATTAAAAAAATTAAATAAAAGTTAGAAAGATTTATCTTCCAGAGTTGACTGTGAATTGAAATTTCTTTCTATTTTTCCAAGTGTGTGCTACCTAATGACTTGAAAGAAAGAAAAAAATGTACAGCGAATTATGAATTTTTAATATAACTTACCAAAGAAGTTTTCACATCGTCATTTTCTAACTGAAGTTCGAACTCCTGAACTTCATTGAGGGTTTTCATCGAATATTTTTCAGTTTATCTTTCTGAGGATTTGGCTGATGTAACTCCAAGGAATTAACTTTGGTGTAAATCGTATTTAAAAACTTTTTATTCGATCAGTAAATTGTTCGCAGTTTAACTAAAACAGCACAATAATAAGTAGTTCAATTTATTAGTAAAAAAATTATTATTACCAATTTCCTCATATAAGGTTTCCAAAGTTATAGCTGTTCCTACAATGAATAAATTATTAATTAACAAATAAATTCGAAACAAGAAAATATTGCTGCTGATATGATGATATGTTTTTCTTTAAAATGCAAAATTGCAATTGCCAGATGCCATAATATGGGGGACTGATATTTATCAGTAGTATAATTTTATCCATATACATAGTCCACAAAAACAACAACAAAATGTAAAGAAGAAAGGAAAAGTCTCAAAAAGGCTTGTCCGTATTGAAAAGTATTAATCAATAAAGAAATTTTGGCCACAGAGCCCCAGAGGTTGCAAAACAAAGGATATTTTATTTTTGATGAATTGTCCAAAATTAGAAGCTTAAATTACAGATCACATGTGAATGAAATGTTTTTCAAAACCTAAAATGCCTAATTTAGTTTATACCTGCAGCAACATCATCCGAATTATTTATTGGTTCTTCTGGTTGAATATTTTGTTTTGGTGATGGAAAAAGTGTTGGAGTCTCACTCCTATCAGAGCTACTTTTATTGAGTTGAGAGTTTTCCATTTTATCCCACTCGGTTCGTTTTTTTCCAAAGCTGCCAGAAACAGTTTTTTTTCTAACGCCACCTACAATAACAGTTAGAAACAAACAATTTGTAAATAAAAAGCAATTAAAAAATAATTATCTGACTAGTTTGGGAGGTGGCTTTCAAATCACAAGTGTATTGAAAATATTCAAGCATGACCAACACTTAAACTGAGAATACCAAGTTTAAACAGACCAAATGAATTATTTTGCATGGTCAAATATTAAGGCTTCCATTAAATGCTCTGAATAAGAAAAGAAAACAAACAAATTTGATTAGAATTAAAACCTACAATGCCAGAATTTCAAAAAATATTGATCTAGTTAATTACCTTCAGCAACAACTTCAACATTATTGGAATTGCCTTTCTGAGGATCAGGTAAAAGGGCCCCATGAGTAGATTTTAGTTTTGGTGTTGGAGGAGGAGTCATTGTCTCCTCATCAGAGCTACTACCACTAATATGATCTTGAGTCCAAGCAGGTGGAATTTTTATTCTTCTTCCCCTCCCGGCATCTTGACATTCTTCGTTAGTGCTGTATTCAGAATCTGCAGCTTTTTTTCTAGCACCATCCAAAGTCGCTAAAATTAAACAATTTTGTACTAATAAGCAAGCAGAGGATTGTTATTTAAATTATTATATATAAAACTATAAAAATTACTTACCACTATAACCTTCAATCCTTAATTCATGAATGTCCCAATTATCTTTATCTGGCTCCACTCCTTTCTGCATTAACTTCCAAGCATTGACTGATTTTGGCCAATAGCATGATTCTTCGTTAATTAACCAACTTGTTGGTATTTCTGAATACATGTCTTCTTTTATGAAACATACCACTGCATATAGTTTTGATTCATTTTTAACCTGAAATCCCCCTCTTTTTTTTTATTAAAGAATTGTTATCGGTATCTTGTAATGTGAAAATGTTATTATTAATTTGAATAGAGTGAGGATTTACAGTTCTCCTCGAAGCCACCTGATGGGATTCACATCTACTCTTTTTTACTCCCTCTCTACCTAGTATGTAAGTAATGCACAAACACTTAGGAATAAATAATATATAAATAAATACAATTCAGAATAATATTTAGACATTACTATTTTTTATCTTCCAACCACATTGGCAGTACTCCTGAAGAATGTTGCAACTAATTGTATTAACTCAAAAAATAAAAATAATGGATTTAAAAAAATTTAGGTACCAATTAATTCCAAAACAGAACTCACAAAACTTTTTAAATGCTGGCAATAGTCAATGTTATAAGGAGTGAAAATAATAGTTACACACTTCTCTGTATAAAGTGCTGGCAATAGGAAAAAAATTCTACAATTAATGGAGTAATGGAACTAAAACATATTCACTGCCAAAAGGCAATTTCAACATTTTTTTTGATATCAAGGTGACACTTATCTGTTCGTTACATACCAATATTCTTTCATCACATACTTTATAAATATTAAGAAGTATAGAATTACAAGGAATGCTAAAAAATGGAATATTTGACTGATAGTATTTGCCAGAAAAGTACAAGTTATCATCAACTTTGGTTATATTATCAATAATTACAATTCTGCCATCGGTCAGTAAACAGCAATTTTCATTTTCTTTCAAGCCATGAAAAATGTTGTAGTTCAATGCCAAATATTGCTTTATTTTTTGTAAATAATTTTCGGAATTTTGCATTCAATAATGTCAGTTTCTAAGTGGGTTCCTTCCACTAATCTATTGTGAAGTTGTTGGAGTGGATGGCTTGAATGTTTGAGTTTACGCTTAATCTTATACATCAAGTTCTCATATTTGAATGCACTGAATTCATCTAAACCACCATGTTCTTTCACGCTCCAGCCAAGTGTATTAAATTATGAATATTGTAGCTCATATATTCAGGCCCAAAACCTCACCAAACTTTTTTAACAAAATATAATAAAAGCTCATTAGCATAATCAATATTTTCACTGCTCTGATTTGTTTGCATAACAAACTGAACTGCTACTACTAATGACATAAAGTGATTATAAATATTACTAGTCAAAATTTTCTGTAAAATAACTGGACCTGCATATAACAAAAAATCTAAATTCTGTAGCCTTCCACGATCAACTTCATGTATGCTTCTAGGTTTTCTTGAAAAGTCTGATACACTAAATTTACTTGTTTCAAGGTAGAACTGATTGAAATGATCGATCTGAGTTTTAGTTGAGACTAACATTTTAGGGCCTTTCAACCATAGGGTTAAAATACGTTTGAAACTCCCAGTAACACCAAATGCATATAATCTAAAGGAATCTGTTTAATCATGTCAATATCTATAGATTCCAAAATTGTTGATCCATGATGATGTTCAGGCTGTGTTCTATTCCTAAAAGATTCATTTGTTAGTAACTTGAAGTAGTGGATAAATATACTACTCGATTTTCTACATAATCACCTTGCAAATACATTTAGAGCATCCGAAATACCCTGAATGATGTTTAGTATTTGAAATAAATGCTTTGCTGGAGCATCACATATAATACAATTCAACTGAATAGAGTAAGATTTGTTTTGTACAACAAGTCCAGTGATTTTTAGATTTGAATATTCCTCACAAAATATTTCAAAAATTCATTTGAATCTTCAGGTTTTTTTAAGCCATGGAAAACACCTATTACAAAGGTTCTGTATAAATATGTCTTTAACAATATCTCCTAAAATAGGCCAAAACTGACTTCCAGATGACTTAGAAATTGGAAGACCGTCTATATTTATGTTGAATGCAATTACACTATCAGTACAATTATATTTGACAATTGCGTTAATACTTTCCTCCAAACCAAAATGCACATATTGACCACCTCACATTAACCACATTTGTAAGGCACTTGGGTTCTCATAAGGCTTCTGCATCTTTAGGTAATTCGTGATGGCCATGCCTTCTTAAAACCCCTAACAAATCACTAATACAGTTCTGTGAAATATTATGTGCATGGAAACATTTTCTAAGATCATCTGACAAGCTGTTCCTTAAAATTTGTTTTCAGGGCTTTGTATTTCTTGGTTTTGCAATTCAGGGCTTCCTTTTGAAGGAAGGCAACGATACAGGTGTAACATCACTGAACTTGTCATCGTCCTCAAATTCACATACAGATTCTACTGATAAATTTTCATAAGAAGGAAGTTTACTATTCGCTCGAGTTCTTCAGCGCTACTACCTCCTTTTGGGGAACTTTCATTAGTTGATACTTGATTTGAACTTTCATTATTTGATAAAATTCTTCTTTGCTGTCTCTTAGAAAGGTTGGGGAAATCTCGTGGCATTTTGTCTTAATCAAAGATTTACTTACTTAGTTTCGCAGTGTGCATGGTGATAATATATATATATATATATCATACAATTTTCCAAATAACACAATTAAGTCAATTAACAGACGTCAAATAAACAAAATGTCTTACTAAAAACTGCTAATGCTAAAAAAAAACACTGAGAAATTGTCTGTCATTTATCAAAAAATCTGGATGTTACCAACAGAAATCAGACATTGGACCTTCAGCAGTATTGCCAATCTAATATTGAAGTAACAACTTGATGTAGCAGTTAAGTAAAACAGAAGATACTATATTGACCGTAAGTTTTTACGTATTAGCTATAACATACTTACATAAACTTTTTACGTAAATATGCGGTTTTAAGTATCTTAGAAATATGATGGAGTATTTACGTAACTATGTTACATAAATATGTTCCGTTAATTTTATGTCACATTTACGTAAATGTAACAAGTGTGTTTGCTGGGTGATAGTTGATATTTGGAAAAGTGTTTTGTTTTTCCAAAAAACCACCTGAAAGTTTTGTTTATATATATATATATATATATATATATATATATATATATATATATATATATAAACAAAACTTTAGATAGAACTTTGAAAAAATAAAACATAAATCACTAATTTCTTCAGTAATAATTCTTATCCATGGGTAGGTAGAGTCAATTTCACAAAACAATAGGCAAAGCAAAATAATATCACTGTCTTGTAGGTTGTGACCGTGATACGAACAATATATAAAATATTTGTTTTTTAATAAAACTCCTTAATAAAAAATGAAAAAAAAAACTTTATAATAATAAAATTAACAAACAAAACGGAGAAATAAAAAACAAATTTTTGAACTGATACTGATTAGGTATACTGATAATTTGTCAGGGTTTCCCTTCTTTAAATGGCGTTTTAATTTTTTCTTCCTCAATAATTTTTTGGGCAGTTTGAATCAATTCTTGTTTTTTAACTGAAAACCCATATTTAGCAAAATTGATTATCCATTTAACCAATTTAATTTCGTTCTCCAGACTTAAAATCGGATCTGGACCCATTTTACGTGGCTTATTGGCAACTCGTCCCTTGATCCGATCATGTAGTGCTGTCCGCGGAATCCCATAGCTCCGACAGGATTTGCGAATTTTAGCGCCATTTCTTACAGCTTTGAGCCCTCTTTTAATTTTTTTTTCAGAATATTGATTAAACTTTCGTTTTTGCTGGTTTTCCATTTTTTTAAATCTTCACGGCCAACTACTGGTTGTAGATAATCAGCTCATTTTGTACTGTATAATGATGACGAAAATAAATTGATATCTGAATGGACAAGTGTGAAAGGGACAGAAACAAAATATAGCTCATATTCCAGTAGTCAGCCGCGGTGGCCGGCTTATGGCTAGTCTGACAAATCTTTATGCTAGTGGCCGGCCCCCGTTTTCAAGAAAAAATAAATAAAATATGGTTGTACGAACGAAACAATAACATTTTGAAAGTATATTCCACCATCTAAACACACCAAAATACATTCAACAGTATATCGCCCCACTTCATTGCTATAAAAATATTTAACACACTTCCCAGCGAACTGAAAAGCATTAATTCATACGAAAAATTCAAAAGACAATGCAAGGATTTTTTAGTATCTGAAACTTTCTACACAGTGAATGAGTTTTTGAGCAGGAATAGATTCTAATTAATTATTTTTTCTTTTTATTCTGATACTCAATGAGCTTTTAACTATATTGATATTTGTTGTATTGTATTTTATCTATTTTTTACACATGCTTTTATTGTAAAATATCTTTTTATGATACTTTATAGTTGACTTGTCCAACACCATGTAATTATGGTATTTTATGGATTAATAAAGTTCTATTCTATGTGTGAAATTAAACTCACCTCCAAACACTTTGCACTAGATTTTGAATCAAGTTTACTAACTACTTCAAACACTGGACTAGTGAACACTGTTGACTTTGAACGGGAATCACAGGGATAAGGATGGGTTTGTGGAAAAGAGAAAGTGATGTTTTATTTCAGATATGCAAAAATTGATTTTTAAGTGTACTAGCATCTCAAAATTCGCACAAATTTCAAAATATTATAAAATAAAGTAGATTCTGGTTGACTTCTGGAGAAGACTGGCGAACCTACCATACCCCACAAGAGATTATCTTGAACGATGGAAAATAGTGACTAAAGTTTATCTTTCAGTCGCAGATGATTCCACATCTGATTTTATGAACATCCTGTTCATATTTTCAAACAAATTTATCATACCCCATGACAGGTTTAATGTCAAAAATCACTAATTTTTGTGTCTCTCCAAAAGAAATGATTCTCTATCTTTGCAAAGTGAGATTGCTTCTAGAAAATGTGTTTCCCCATTTCTTTCGGTCTTCCTGATGATTGTGGAAGCGTGAAAGATTTTCGTCGACAAAAATGTATTGAAGACCTAGTGAATGCGATGCCTCTCTTGCGTCAATGTTACGAATTATTTCTGGTGAGTACTCTCTTTTGGAAAACATTCTTCTTTGTCTCATTCATCTTTATGAGTTCTTAATTAAGACTGGAATAGAAAATCAAATAACTATCTGAATGAAAATGCAAATTTTCAATAACAGATTTTTTCTTTCAGTTGGGATCTTTTCAGAATATCTATCAGATATAGTTCAATGTCCAGCGTGGCTTTAGCCGGGGAAGTTGTTGTTTTCTGTTAGACGTTCACAAAAAATAACTTCATTTATCAGTGATTTTTCAATTCACAGAAAAATCTTTCTAGTCAATATTCAATTGAGAATGTTTCCCTTTGCAACTTACCGTCAGGTTAGCACAAGAAGAAATCCATAAAATAACGACATTACAGTAATGACCATGATGTTATATCTAACTTAGTTATGATGAATGGCAAGTTTCTTGAAGGGGTTTCAACAACGCCCTCAGACATCAGGAACCTAGCTCCCAGGAAACTGATAAACTTCGCAAGGAGTCTCGGAATCCTGGTCCTCAAGTAGAAGAGGGGTAATGTACAGAGAGGCTGAACAGCCTTATCAACCCTCCTACTATTTATGATGAATGGTGTATTTTAAAATGAATTGCACAAAATATTTAGGATCGGAAGTCTATTGAACACAGATGATTTTCTTAGATTTTACCACAGAGAATTTTATATACCCAACTGGATGATCATCATATATGGTGGCATTTCAGAATACGTTAAAGTTCGAAAAATATTTCAGTAGCTAATAATATTGACACAAAAAAATACCTTAAATTATATTGTGAGGTCATAAAAAATATTTGTTGAACAATTTTAAAAGAAAAAAAGGGAACACCTATTTTTGCTACCAAAACAGAAAAATATTGATTTTATAATCAAGAATGTCCCAGTTTCAGTTTGACCCAGCAAAACTAAAAAAATCTGATGGTGTACAAGGGGCAAAGTACCTACCCAGTACATTCCCAAGTATGCCTGTATTCTGAAAAATGTGACATCTTCAATTTGCAGTTGGGAACGAGTATCCCCTGGTTCAACATCATAAATATCAAACCATTGGTATTTTTTTTATAAAAGTTGTATTTTTGTAAAATATTCAACACTTGGTATTTCTTCATCAAACATTACATTTGATTTGAAAGAGGTAAAAATGAGCAAACAAAGAACGCTTAGAAATATATTTTATTTCTTACAAGTCTCTTCATTAAAAAAATGCTTATGCATCAGCAATGGTAACCTCAACTTCTACACCAGGCTCTATGTTAATGGAAGTAATCTGTTTAACAATTTCAGATGGTGAATGCAAATCAATGACTCTTTTGTGTATCCTCATCTGGAATCGATCCCACGTTTTGGATCCTTCACCACATGGAGTTTTACGTGTTGTGATACGTAAGATCTTAGTGGGCATACGTACTGGTCCCTTGACTTTCAGTTTTTGTTTTTTGGCTGCATCAATGAGGTCTGAGCATACTTTTTCCAGTGAACGAACATTACGTGAAGTTAGAGTTATTCTGATGTGGTGAATAGGAGCGGTGTCCTGTCCAGGTTTTTCTGGGTTACTCTCTTTAACGGATGCCTAGAAAATAATAGAATAATAACTTATAATCTCACATGCAACTAATGAGTAATTATAATCTTGTACCGAGATACTAAATACAAGCCACGTGAATCTAACATAACCTCGCAAATTTCCAATAATATTAATATTTTAAAAGTCCTTATACATTTTAAAGAAATTGTAGAGTACAAAAATTGTACATACCATTTTATATCTGGTCGAGGTAATCAATTCTCTCTTGTAAAATTGAACAGCGCTGAACCAGAAACTTATGAGAAGTTTCAAGCGCAAAGCCACAAACGAAAAGAATATTAGCGGTGATGCCAAATCCAAATGTTCCCAAATCAAGAGGCGGTTTCCTTTTTCAAAGTGAGATCAACTACGGTGCACTTCAATACTTGTAAAATCCACAATAAGCAGAAAACACAATACACTTACGAGAAAAAAAATCGACCTACTTGATCTTAATGAAATTGCTTACTAATCTTCAGTTATTTAGCGATCATAAACTATTACACAGATAAATGAATATGCATTTCGGACAGATATACTATTTTTTTTCATTTTGGAAACACTTGTCCTAAACTGAGCTTGAACTTATACTGTGGGTCGATTTTTTGCTCGTAAGTGTATGTTCCCATTCTTAAATATTTTGATTGCAACATTGAAATTAGTGAGTGAGATGCTCAAAATGTGGATTTTTGTGTAAGTATTCAAATCTCTCCATCGAATCAGAAAGAAAAAAGAAACCAGAAGGCAAGTCTAGGAAAATATGGCAAGGTGGAGCAAAACAAGATAGACGAGGAAAGAGATGGAGAGAGAAAGAGAATGGGGAACACGCATGTGCCCTCTTTCTAGAATATTTTGATTTGCACATACCACCTAGAAACCTCAACAACAAACTTAGAAATTGTAAAAATGGTCAATGTTTTCAATAATTTGAAATTGAAAACGCCAGTTTTCTATTCACTTCCAAAAACGTACTTCTAGCGCCTCTGATGGACGTATGCATCGTTGCTTCACATAGTTCAAACTTTTACCGCTAGTTGCTTCAAACTGTCAACAATAATTTCATCTGTCTTCGTTTATATGTTGTACTAATATTTTTATTATTATAGTATTTTCAATTTTTGCTGAAACATCACATTAAAAGTGAGTTGAATTCATGTTTGGGTTGTAAGCAATGGTATCGTCTATGGATATTCCTTCGTTTATATGTTG
The DNA here is from genome assembly GCA_018342105.1 of Gonioctena quinquepunctata. Classification (NCBI taxonomy): domain Eukaryota; kingdom Metazoa; phylum Arthropoda; class Insecta; order Coleoptera; family Chrysomelidae; genus Gonioctena; species Gonioctena quinquepunctata. The sequence continues at coordinate 228,625 of JAFIRS010000587.1, forward strand.
TACTAGGATTTTTTTCATCATAGTATTTTATTGAAATTGAAACACCACATTTAAAATGAAATGAATTTCTTTTTGGGTTGAAAGAAATAGTATTGACTATCAATATTCCTGAAACAACCACAATTGGCGCTAGTGTTTAGAGGAAGTTATTTTCATAGGCGTCCATGTATTCAAAACATATTCGTCCTGTGATTCAAATACATCAATTATGGCGTTGAAACGATGACGTCATATATAAAACGATTCCAAACGTATTCATAGAGTTTTGAAACCAAGTCTAATTCAGTTTCAAAACATAATTCGTTGTCTTGTGTTTGTCATAATTCATAATAATATCAAATAAATCTGGTAGTTGGACATATTCCACTTTTCACTAATAATCGTGGGAATTTAAAATTTGAAATGAAAGAGATTAACTAGGAAATTATATATTAACAATTGAATTGGAAACCTACAATGAATTACAAGGTTAGTTTATCAGAATATTGTCTACCGACTTTCTAACAGAAAATTTCTGAGTTTAGGTTTGAATATTGAATCGTATTCGAAATTATGCTTTCTTGCGGTTCGTAATAATAATGACGTCACGTAGAGTCGTATTCAAATGCAAGATTGAATACGTTTTTACGCCAGAAAACACCTCAAGTAAAGTCAAATCGAGTTTAATTTGGAAATTTCGAAGAAAAATTGGGATTTGAGAAATTATTTTCACAAAATATAATATCTGAGGACCGAACTATAGCAAAGAAAAATTAAAATAAAAACATGTCGTGTTCCCCCTTGGTGGAAGTCAGGAAGGAATGAAAAAAAAAATATGGAAGACCCAAGCAAGAGACTCAACTCCAACCAACGCCTTCACCCAGGATGGTAGATAGACTATACAGGGTGTCCCTGGACTTCCTCTTTTCCTCTCGAGAATTTATAGATGGGGTCAAAATATCACCAGTACTTCATATAACTTTTGTTCATAAAAGCCTTCGTTACCAAGTTAAGGGCCCTTGATAACTTTCAAAGTGAATATTCAAAATCATCTAAATTTTGGTGATTGACTAAACAAATGAATTCCTTCGATGAGCTTTCATGCAGGAGTCAGTTGTTTTGCTACAAAGTCAGGAACGGACTACCCCCGATGGTCCACACCCCAAAACTTTGAAATGACAGATAATTTTCCAATAGTTTTCAACACAATAAGGTTACGTAGACAATTTTCTGAATAAAAGTACTCGTGTGGAAAGTCGATAGGAGCAACGATTCTTAATAAAAATGCAGTTTTACTCGACGACATCAAACCCGACCGTCCATCATTATTTGAAATGAACAATTTTCACATTTATAACAGGAATAATACAAAATATGCTAAAATAAAGTCGTAACAAAATGTACAGTACCTAGTTGAAAGTTTCATTCACAATGTAAATATTTTTTCAAATAAAATATTAAGTTATGTAGATTCGTGGTGTTTTTGAACCAACTACTCCACCATGAAATATCGAATTCAGCCCATATTTTGTATGTACGCGTGGAATAAGCACGTTTCGTGTTGTGTTATCTGAATCTCATGAAACTCAACATTTGGATGTTTTTGTAGCGGATTTTGCATTTCTGTTTGCTCTTGAGGCTTGCGATTGATTATTTACACCATGAGTTTTGTAAGTTAAACGTGTTTGCATGATAAACATTTGTTATGAACATTGTACCTATCATTTCTATTTTCATTACAAATTAATCTTTTCGAATAATGGTAGACATCTCAGGTTGGATGTCGTCGAACAAAAATGCATTTTTATCAAAAATCGTTGCTCCGATCGATTTTCCACACTAGTACTTTTATTTAGGAAATTGTCCAGTCAACCTTGTTTTGTTAAAACATATTGACAAATCCCAGTCATTTCAAAGTTTTGGGGTGTGGACCATCGGGGGTAGTCCGTTCCAGACTTTGTAGCAAAACAACTGACTCCTGCATGAAAGCTCATCGAAGGAATTCATTTATTTAGTCAATCACCAGAATTTAGATGATTTTGAATATTCACTTTGAAAGTTATCGAAGAAAAACATTTTTCATTTTGTAACTTTGAGGGCCCGTAACTTGGTAACGAAGGCTTTTAGGAACAAAAGTTATATGATGGTGATATTTTGACCCCATCTATACATTCCCGAAAGGAAAAGAGGAAGTCCAGGGACACCCTGTATAGAAGAAGTAAATAACCATTATCCTTTGAATTCTAATGAAAGTGATGGACTTTAAGGAACCGAAATTAATAAAAAAAACAAGAACTACCGGCAATACTTTTGTCAACTCAATATATATATATATATATATATATATATATATATATATACATATATATATATATATATATATACATATATATATATATATATATATATATATATATATATATATATATATATATATATATATATATATATATATATATATATATATATATCTGATAAGTATGTACTTTCACTCCATGGTATCTAGGATCAATACAATAGAAATGTGGATGATATACCTACTATGAAAATAATCAGTGATTTAGATATATCATAAAATGGATAATAGCACATATTTAACCCTTTGCGGTCCTTTGTCGGGGCACCCCCAACAGTGAAATTATAACGTTCGGGTCCGATATCGGGTAAGCCCTGACAGTAAAATTATCACGTACCGGTCAGATGTCGGGTAAGCCCTGACACTGGATTTGGTCGAAGTCGCTCTGCTTTTTCTTTTAGGTTAGGCCGTGTTTTGTTATCTGCGCATGTCGTAGGTTTCCTTGGCGGCACACACTCTCAGTTATATTTTTATAAGTTGTCTTCCTTCCGAAGATGTTAGCTTGGTGACTTTAACGCGTGTAGACTTGTTAAAAATTATAATTTGATGGTGGAAAAAAGCTTCAGTGTATTTATTACTACACCAAAAGTTCTAAACAAAACGAGGACAAAAACTGTAAGTCGAATCGTTAGTTTACATATATTGTGTTTGAAAATGGAACTTTATTAGGATAATGCAAAATGGCACCAACATCACGAAAAAGAAGTCGAATACCCGTAGAAGAATGAGAAATGATTCTGAAGAGGATGCATCTGAAGCAAGTGATTATGAAAAACATGATACTGATGATGAAGATACCGAGGAAGCGAGAAGTGAGATCGGAGAAGACAGTGATAGCGGAGAAAAACTTGAAAGACAAAATAATGAGAATGTACGACCGGGGTAGAGGAGGTGGGAACCAAATGATGAACAGTTTAGGAGATTGCCTTTAACAGTCAATAGTGGATACAAACCCTCAGTCAACAGACCAGAAACAGAATTAATCCAGTTTTTTACTGATAATCTGCTACAAGAAATCATAACAAAGATCAATAGATTTTGTAAGGGGTCTTTCACTAATCTCGGTCTTGCCTCGGGCGCCACCTTTTGGTTTATAGTGGAAAAGGTCACTTCTGCTCCGGGCAGTCTCAGTGGAGAAAAACACTCTAGGGGTCAGTATAATGATGACCATGTAACGGGGCCAGTAAGGCAGGCTTTAATTGCCCTTAACTGGGTTTCGAACCTGGGTGCCGACTGCGCACTAGATAATAATATTCCACTCAAGATAGTAAATAAAACACTATACTCTATAAACAGGATAAACAGGTATATTGGCAAAGAAATACAGGCAGGGCAGCTGACGGCAGCCTCAAGTTATCACAACGAATAAACAACTGGTTGACACTATATACAGAGAAAGCGGGGAGGGTGTTTTCAAGCAAGCGGGGTAAACTCATTATCAAGCTCATGCGGGGGAAGGGGTATCGTACGAAGTAGTATGCAAGCTCAAAAACTGGTGCAAAGCAACAGGCCCTGCTGACTATTCGCAGTATGCAGCGGGTATCCAAATGCAAGCTTTTACGGACGGCCGAAACGACTAATTTGAGTAGCAGTGCGTAATGCTCCACGTGGAGGCTGGTTTAACTTATCCTTCCTAGTTGAACCTAGCCTTTATACTCCCACTCTATCTATTTGACCCCTAGTCATTACAACATTGGATCGTATGAAGGTGAGACGCGAGAGATGTCCACCCCCTCAGTGACCGTACCCAATTTTCCCTTTAACCCCCTAAGCCATGCTGAAGGGAAGGAAGGTGAGACGCAAGAAATGTCTACCCATTCAGTGCGACCTCCGCCCGTGCTTCCTATCTTACCCTTGTATTTCCCTGATCAAGCCACGTTGGAGCGCAGGAAGGTGAGACGCAAGAAATGTCCACCCCTTCAATGCGACCTCCACCCGTGCTCCTACTACTTTTATCTCCCTTAAACAGTCACGCTGGAGCGCAGGAAAGTGAGACGCGAGAAATGTCTACCCTTTCAATGCGACCTTCACCCGTGCTCCCGTGCTCCCTTAAAAAGTCACGCTGGAGCGCAGGAAGGTGAGACGCGAGAAATGTCTACCCCTTCAATGCGACCTCCACCCGTGCTCCCTATTATCTCCTTTAAAAAGTCACGCTGGAGCGAAGGAATGTGAGACGCGAGAAATGTCTACCCCTTCAATGCGACCTCCACCCGTGTTCTGAACGAGCCAACACACATTACTAAACTGCTCTTGTTGCAAAGGAAAAAAAATACTCATTGGATCTACTTCACTTGCCAACACGGTCATGGTCTATCAATCTTCGCACGTGGTGATTCGGAGCGGATCTCAAACACGACTTAAATTACCAGCGCAGCATTGAAATGAATATCGGCCTCTTACGGCGATGGTTTGATCTTGCGCGCCTCGCACCTGTGGTACTACAAATATTCCCGATACCTTTGACCTGTGAGAGAATATTTACCCAACGCCGCTATCACCGCTTCGGCAAGCTGGTCGGCGAGGCTCGGGACGGTAGTAGACTTTGGTAGTTGGCTCACACTTCGGATACTAGTTGTCGGACACGTGACTGCTTGTGCTAGACTCGGTAAGCTAATTATTCTTCGTAATATTTCCAAACAGAAGTACAGACGGTTTCCCCCTCTTTTGCGGATTCCTCTCGATCGAGTTTTAGGCGCGCGCCGTTTTGGGGACTCTGCCGATTTAGATACAAATTATATTTTCACAGTATAATTACCCAGCTTGTAAAATTCTCCTTGGTAGCAATCCACGTGATGTGACGTCGGCCGGATGACGTCAGATGGCAGCGTGCGCTTTTGTTCTCGGCGACGTTTGTTCATAGCACAGCTGGCTCGATGAAACGTGCTTTCTTGATTTGCTGGCTTGAGCAAGTAACACTCGCGCGTACTTTATATACACGCGTCGCGGCATTGGCGTGGTCTACGGAGGGTGTTCAGCCTATTTATCGGATTAGGTGTAATCCACGGATTTATTACGAACACGAATAGTATTTTTAGACCTATTATTACCGACGAGATGAATTTAAATCCTTACAGGAAGCTTTTGGTTGTTTAAATAGTAACAATAAAAAACACCATTACAAAAAATGTGACTCACAGAAATGAAGGCATTTTTTATAGGGCTAGTGGCTCAGTGGTACGAGCGTTAGTATTGTACCCACTGTTTCCACCAGGCGCGGGTTCGACTCCCGCAGCCGCCGAAACATATTTTTCAAGGCCCCAAGAGTGGTTTCCGATTCCACTATAAAAGGTAAGGCCCCGGTGATCTTACCTCGTACAATTCTTCATTAACTCCTGAGGGTTGGTCAAACAACTGAGAAAGCGGTAAAAACAATTTATTTACGTTCTACTTTTCATGCCGCAGAAAATCAACTAGTACATAGAATAAAAAGAACTGGACAGATCGAAGAAATTCATAAACCTGTCGCTATATTATCGACTACAACTAAGAATATGGGAGCAGTGGACCGTGCCGATCACTATATCGCCAGTTATGGATGTGTAAGGAAGTCACTCTTAGAAGCGGCAATAGTAAATAGTTATATATTGTTCAGAGAACAACATGAATTACGCAAAAAATACATCTTCAATATAGAAATTCTCTGATATTGTAACTATAGTTGGAGATGTCCGTAATAAAAGTAACAAGAAAGGCAGACCATCGACATCAGACACAGAAGAACGTTTGAATTAACGCGGTTGATAATTTTATTTTCCCGCATGCAAAAGTCAGTCAGAAGATTGTGCGGTTTGTAGCAATCGCAAAATACGAGGGGGAAGAAGAGAGACGGTATACTATTGCGACACCTGCACTCGTAAGCCTGGACTCCATTCAGGTGGATGCCTAAAAAAATATCATACCCAGAAAAGGTACGAATAATGCCATTCATATTGTTATCAATAACATTTTGAAAGATTTGAAATATTTCATTGTTTCTCTATTTCTCTCCTCCGCTCTCACTCACTATTTTTCTCAATTCCACTAGTTTCACCACTCTTTCTCCCTCTCCTTTCTGCCCTCAGCTGCTTTCTCTCATTCACTGAGAAAAAGTACAAAAACAATCACAGGAATAACCATGACGATTATTCTGTTACCTACGTCACACATCTATAGCAATTATTTTTTCCTTTTAAGTGCATTCAAATAAAATCTTAATTTTCATTTTTGAAATTTTCGAGTTTTCTCATTTTTGGGTGTAATTATAGATGATTCCTCATTCTGTTCATTTCTCCGGCAATAATCACCAAACTAGTCCGCCATCTTGGAGCCGCCTTCATGAATCTTGACAAAATATTCAAAATGTATAACCCCGAAAACCACCACATACCAAATTTGAATAGAATCGGATCATAATCTCAAATATCGTCCGCCATCTTAAAGCCGCCATATTGTTTTTTCCCTAACAAAAATTCCATAATGCAATGTCACCGGAATTATGAACACCCGCCGAATTTCACATTAATTGGGCGATTAGAGGTGGGTAAAAATTCACTTTCAATATTTCACCCGAATGTATAAACAAGTCAAGTTGAATAAAACATTATAATAAATAGGTCCCATGAAAACGGATTACGAAAATATAATCGGACCCATGAAGACAAGTTATGAAAATATATTTGGACCGCAAAGGGGATAGTAGAACAAGCAGACTCAGAAAAAAAGTAAGTGTTACAAATGAGTATGTTGCCTGTTTTCAAATCTGAATATAATTTGTTTCCACGTTCACACTATGTTGGGTAAAGGTAAGGGGAACTATCTCTGTGGTACAAAAAGTGTCGCTAAAAAATAATTAACTTAAGATGGCGTTACTGTACCAGAATACCGTTTTTGAAGAAAGCGCATAAAGTTGTGAGAGTCCATAGTAGAAGCACAGAACACCCTAACTTAGAGGCATTGTCTAGGTAAAGAGGACACTCTCATATGGTTGTTTAACTTAAAAGGGGTCCACCAAAAAGCATCAAATAACATTCAGAAAGTGACCAGAATGGCGCTCTAGTACTATTGGGTGTGGTCTGAATGTTTTAGATAACATTACTATTTTTCTTTTAATTATGCTTTGGAATCTAATAATTTTTTAAGGATACTTTTTGTAACACAGAGATAGTTCTCCTTACCTCTACACTCCATAGATCACGTGTCTGCATTTGGGGACTGTGTTCTGCGAGCCTAGGTCGAGTAATGACGAAAATGCAGTGGCGTAGAGTATTTGCAACAATATACTAGTTTGACCCTTGGATTACTTGAAAAAAATAGAATTACTAGTTATAAAAGTGTTCAAACCAAAATGATCATTGCTACTTTGATTTCTGTGATTTTCATTTTTAATTTCATTAATAATTTTTTATTGTGAAAGTCACTTTTCTGCGACATTATATGTTAGAAGTATGTATACCCACGGTTAGATACCTATTATTCATGTGCAACTTTCTGTATGGTAATCCCAAAGACGAAGAAAATATTTTATTCTTTGGTACTACCCTATATATATATATATATATATATATATATATATATATATATATATATATATATACTCTCTATACAAAACTATAATTATTAAAAATTAAAACGATTCAAAAAAATATATTGAAATGCCTGATAAATTCATGAATTAGAATTCCGACTCATTTTACTAATAATTATAAAAATAAAACTTGATTTAAATTCCTACGTTAGTGTCCATGCCTTCTTATTATTTTCTGTAGAGGATATGTGTTCGAATGTATGTAAAATATTGAGCTCTTATTCTTGACCATCACCTTTCTAGTTCGCACGTTAAAGAATGAGAATGAAATAATCATTTTTAAATAACTCATGGGTGTGACACCATCACTTTATATATGCGTGACGTAATTTCAAATAAAGGTTCTCCCATATTGTATTCCTACGCCTATTTCCACGACAATCGAAAAGTAGATCCTTCTTAGTTTCACTGATTCAACGTTTTCTCATGATCTAAATGAAAATAACCACTTGCTTAACGCATGAGCTTTTATCACTTCATTATTTTGTGTATTTGACACGAATTACTGTTATCTTAAAGTATAATATTTTACAACATTACTTGGAGGTTAGAGAAGTGTCGCTTTCATCTTGTTCGATATAGAAGATTCTGTTGTTGATCGTTTGTTGTTTATGGTTCGTGGCCCATCCCAGTTCGCTGTGAATGTGTATGCCGTTTCCATAAAAAACTGTATATTTATGGATAACATCTGTATCTGATAAGGTATGTGAGAAATCTATGTAGCTTGGATGCAGATAAGGGTGAAGTTGTGGTATTTTTATAACCTACAAGCCAGAAATAATCAAAACAAAAACAAATTGAGGTGCGTAACCCAATTTATATCGACAAAACAGAAATCGAACAAGAACAAATGAAAATAAATTTGGAATATATCCACTTTGGTCTCAAATTGAAAATTAGTATTTTGTTCAACTGATTCACATAAGTAGAGCATCCGATGTGCCCATTTTATAGTGACTAAATAATTAGCATATTGATTGATATTATATTATGCGATATATATAGTATTAGGTATTTCAGTGTCCCCATTTTCGCACTTTTTCCATGAAAAACTTTAAAAGTGGGTGATTTTAGTATTGAAAGGGAGATAGATACGGCGATTTAAGCAACAGTTTGTTTGTCATCGGAAAACAGGCGTTTTCGTTATTTTTGAGATATATGAACATTAGAGCACACAGATTTTTTGACAATTTCAAAATGCATACATACAACCACGTACTTTTTTAAAAATTCTGTAGGTATGAAGCCAAGTGTATTTGAGATGGCATTTTTGCCTTAAAAGTGGTTTCAATAAAAAGGGAAACATTCTCAATTGGATATTGAATAGGTACTTTGAAAGATTTTTCAGTTAATTGAAAGATCCACGATAAAAAGGAAGTTATTCTTGTGAATATCTAACAGAAAACAACTACTTCCCCAGCTAAAGCCACGCTGGACATTGAACTATATCTGATAGATATTTTGAAAGGATCCTATAATTCAAAAGAAAAATCTTAGAGTAAATTTTTTATATTCCAGCCTTATTTTTAAGAACTCGTAAAATAAGAAGAATAATATAGAATAATGTTTTCCAAGAATGAACACTCACCTGAAATCATTTGTAACATTGATGCAAGACTGGCATCGCATTCACTTCGGACTTCAATACATTTTTGTCGACGAAAAGCTATTTCACACTTCAATGTTACAAATGATTTCTGGTGAGTGCTCTTTCTTGGAAAACATTTTCCTTTATTTCATTCATATGAGTTCTTGATTAAGACTGGAATAGAAAATCAAACTTTTACTTTCAGATTTTTCTTGTCAAAATATCTATCAGATGTAGTTCAACGTCCAGTGTGGTTTTAGCCAGGGAAGTAGTTGTTTGCTGTTAGATATTCACAGGAATAACTGAATTTTTATTGTGGATTTTTCAATTCACAGAAAAATCTTTCTATTCAATATTTAATTGAGAATGTTTCCCCTTTTCAACAAGATTATCCCAGAAGACGTTATCTTGAACGATGATGACTAAAGTTTATTTTTGAGTCGCAGATGATTCCACATCTGATTTTATGAACACCTTGTTCATATTTTCGAACAATGGTTTCAATTAGCATAGCACCTGCCACTCTAACTTGAAAAGATTCAATTTTGAGAAATTATGTTTTGGTTAATCTATTTGTTTGAAAATATCAACAGGGTGTTCATAAAATCAGATATGGAATCATCTGAGACTGAAATCGTTCAAGATAACTTCTTGGAGATAACCTCTTGAAGAAAACCTCTTGAAAAGGGAAACATTCTCAATTGATTATTGAATAAAAATATTTTTTGTGAATTGAAAAATCCACGATAAAAATTAAGTTCTTTTCTCTAACAGAAAACAGCTACTTCCCTGGCAAAAGCCATGCTGGACATTGAACTACATCTGATAGATATTTTGAAAGGACCCCAACTTAAAAAAGAAAAATTCAAAGTGAAAATTTGCATTTTTATTCAGATTGATATTTGATTTTCCATTACAGTCATTTTAAGAACTCATATTCAATAAATCACTGACTAGTGGCACATTCCCTGATGTGTGGAAAAAAAGCTTTATTCGTCCTATTTTTAAAAGTGGCTCGAAAGACAAAGTTGAAAACTATAAGGGTATATGCATTCAATCAGATATTCCAAAAGTATTAGATTGCCTCATTGCCAAAAACTCTGCCTTATATCTTTCAACATTCCACGTAGGTCCACTAGACAAATACAATTATTTGTTACACCTTATCACTCGACGAACTATGGTTTTCATTCATATAAAAAATGTTAAGACGGGGTAATAACTATTGTAATGAAATTGATTTCTTCTGTGATAATCCAAATACTTTTAAGAAACAAGTCACTCGCTCATTGCTTAAGTAAATAAAATGTTGTTTATTAGTTAATATTGTTTATTGTTCTTTAGTATACACACACATATATATATATATATATATATAGTATAAGTAGTAGTATAGTATAAGCTTTATTTTTGTCATAGAAATTTGTAAACTGAATTGGGGTTCACGGGTATATAAATAAATAAATATAGATTAATGAGACAAAGAAAAATTTTTTCCAAGAAGGAGCACTTACCAGAAATAATTTGTAACACTGATACAAGACTGGCATTGCATTCACTAGGTCTTCAATACATTTTTGTCGACGTAAAGCTATTTCATGCTTCCATGATCAGGAAGACCGGAAGAATTGGGAAACACATTTTCTAGAAGCAATCTCACTTTGCAAAGATGGAAAAAATGTTCATATTTTCAAACAAATAGAATTCAAAGACTGTAATAGAAAATCAAATATCAATCTGGATAAAAATGCAAATTTCAGATTTTTTCGTTTTAGTTAGGGCCCTTTATAATAACTTAATTTTTATAGTGTATTTTTCAATTCACAGAAAAATATATCTGTTCAATAATCAAAAAAGGAATGTTTCCCTATTCAGTGAATCTGCCTATATTCGTACAACTACCACTTCCATTTTGTGTGTACTCATACAAGATTTTAATTTTTTATTCACACCTTCATTATGTTTAATTACTATTGGTGTTGAATTTCTTCCACTTCACCCTTTTTTTATCTGAAAGTTATCTCCCACAAATGTATTACAAAACGCAGTTACGATTCATTTGGGGCAAATTTATAGATATGTCCTTTCAGAATAGATACTTATAGGTTATAGGCTAATAATTTGTATCTTCAGTGGAGAGAAAGCCCACAAAAATTCAATATTGTTCAATAAACACTTAAAATCTTTTTTCATTACTTTCGATTTTTTTAATTTATTTCTCTTTGTTGGTAGGCATTCAATTAGGTGTTTTGCCACAATTCCAAACAAATCATAATCAAACAATAATTAATCAATATAGCAAACTCTCATTTTGCGTTTTAGTATTCTGTCTATTTTTGTAGTTCTAAATTTCAAGAATTTGGGGTAGTTTATATGAAGATACATCATGTTTTTTTTTTGGGGTGGGAAATTCCTAACAGGTAATGTGGGACTCGCACTATTGAGTTTTCGGGTCCCTATGTCCCCTTTCCTCTGGGTTACCTACTAAAACCCAGTAGGCTCGTCTGGTCAAAGCCTCCGACGACACTTGGGCCTTCTGGCCCATTGTATCTTGCCTGTTGTTCCCTTCCACAATACCCATTCCAGTAATTTTGTGCCCTGCACAAGTTTGTACAGGTTGATTTGTTGAAAATATAAACAGGATGTTCATAAAATCGGATGTGTGCTGTACAGTCTCACCAGTTGGTTGCCCGAAAACTGACTGTCTTCTGCGGTCCAAAGCCCCGCAGTCGCACAGTATGTGTCTTACCGTTTCTGGTTCCTTACCGCATAATCTGCATGTTAGGTCGCCATTGAACAGTCCCATTTTATTAAGGTGCTCTTTTGCTGGCGCATGTTCAGTCATTAGCCCCGTAATAATTTTCAGTTGTTCCCTGTTTTTAGCAGGTCTGCTGTTTTTTTCCTGCACGGGCCTTTGATGTACTCTTTCCCTTGTCTGTTTCCTGGGATGTCATTCCAGTGTTGTTTGTGTTTTTCCTGGATTCTACAGACTCTCGTGGCGTATGCTTTGTGTTTTTCCTGGATCCAGTCTTCTACAGACGCTCGTGCCGTATGCTTCGGTACCCCGAGGGTCAGTCCTGGACCTGGTTCATTTTCCGATCCTCTTCTAGCGAGTTCGTCGGCTTTTTCATTCCCTGCAAATCCCTGATGTCCTGGCACCCAAATCAGCTTGACGCGGTTATGTTCTGCTAGAATTGTCAGTTCCTCTTTGCATGTCCATACCACTTGGCTTCCTGGCTACTTGGAGCATCCAGTGCCGCCTGGCTGACTGAGAGACTGTGGATCTGTTCCTCTACTATTGCTCTCCTATTGTTTTTCTTCACACATTGAAGGATTGCGTACACCTCTGCTTGGAATACAGAGGTGTGGGTACCCAGTGAGTAGCTAAACTCGGTTCTTGGGTTTCTAGAATAAACTCCTGCTCCCGCACCATTCTCCATCTTTAATCCGTCTGTGTACCAGATCTTGCTCTGTAGAATGGTGTTCAGTTCTGTGTGATTCCATACAGTTCTGTCTGGTATAGATACCCTGTATGACTTGTCAAATGAGAATCGTTTCGCGATGTGGTCTGATCTCATGTCTAGCACGTCTCTGGTTATGATGCTAACGATACTCATGAGTCCTGTCCCAACGTTTTTGTTGCCCAGTGTGTTTCTCAGTCTGAAGGCACCTAGCCTTGCCTCTCCCTGTTTCACCAGGTGAAGGGGAGGCAATCCCAGCAGTGTCTCCATAGCTGCAGTGGGCGTTGATTTCATTGCCCCTGTAATGCCTACATAGGCAAGTCTTTGCATCTTGCCCAGTTTAGCTTTGGCACTCCTTTGCTGTGTCTTTGTCCATACGTTATGGCCGGTTTTACCACCATGCTGTACAGCCAGTGTACCATGTGTGATTTTAGCCCCCATTTTTTTTTTCCAAAAGAGCGTCTTGCCACAATTAATGTGTAACTTGTTACAAGAGGGTGAGGAAAATAATATTAACATTTTAAATTAAATAGTAAAACTGTTCCTACAAGATAGCTCTCAATATAATAGTTATTTATTGTATGTGTGTCTTAATAACCATATAAAACACTAAAGTAGAGATCGAAACATCGGTGATTTAAAAAAAGCAAGAAGTTTGTTTTCTTTCGTCCTAAACCTGCTATTCACCCTGATAAATATAAAATCCTTTTCTTGAGTGTTTTACATGCTAATAAGACATGACATGCAATACAACATTTTATCACAGTTGGTATGTTATAAACACGAAGACTTTTCCTAAATTGAATTTGATGTTTGACTGTTTCTGAAAATGTGTGTGTGTGTGTGAATAAATTTTGGCTTTGGAGTATACCAATTAGCCAGACATTTTTACATTTCGAATAGAACTCAGACATTAGCTTATTTATGCAGGTGATTGGTTCTTTTTTTTTTTTATTTTATTTTGCTTTCATCTATCAAGATTTTTTGGTTTTTGTTTTTTTTTTTTTTTTTTTTTTTTTTTTTTTTTTTTTTTTTTATTTATAAATATATATTTTTTTCTCTGCAATGTTTTATACAATTTGTGTTTCACATCCGATTATCGGTTACAATATTTGCGTTAGTATTCATAAGATTATAGATTACAGTTTCATTTTACATCTTGTTATATGATTATATATAATTTTATATGTTTTCCTATTATCGAGTGACAATAAATAATTCAGGTTAATTGGAAGGGATATTTTGAGGGAGTTTAATTCAGAGTACAGTTTATTAATACTCATAGACTGGAGTGGACACTCCAAAATTATATAGTTAAGACCACCATACCATCCACAACTACAATTTGGGTTTTCGGCTAGGCCAATTTTGAATTTGTATGCTGGGCAAGGGCATGGTTAGATCATTACCCTATTTAATGTATTGATGAAATTCCTATCATTTTCCTGTTTGAACCATGTATTTCCAGTAATATTGGGAAACAGACACTTGAAGTTTTGGCCTGTTTCAGAGTTGGTAAACTTATTCTGCCATGTTCTTTCTAATTCTTGTCTATACACTCTGTTCAAGTCCGAGTAAGGTATGGTGTGTTGAGAATATTGTTCTCCTGTTATCGTTGCTTGTTTTGCCAATTGATCAACTATCTCATTTCCTTTAATGCGGAATGACCTTTCACCCAAGCTATATCAACTTTTCTATTTTGTGAAACTATTTCTTTATGAATTTTGGCAATCTCAATTTCCAATCGGAAAACTGCTTGTGGTTTTGGATGTTACGAAGATTGTCTACCGAGCTCTTACTGTCTGTGAAAATAATAGACTGGTGGGTATGTTGTGTGATTATATATTGCATAGCTATTAATATAGCTGTCATTTCTGCAGTATAAATTGATGCCTCCTTCGGTAATTTGTAGGTATGGAAATAGGTGCTGTTAGAGTGGTAGAATGCAAAACCTGTATTTTCGGATGTTTTTGATCCATCTGTATATATAAAATCTGCGTTAGGCCATCTTTCATTGATATGTTCAACAAACTCTTCATTGAAATGTGTTATACTTTCGTCTATGTAGTGAACACTCATTTCATAGGATATTAATCCATACTGTTCATTGAAGTATGGTAGTAATTTGTCCTGTGGATTATTTCTTCTGCCGATGATCTGGTGAAACTTTCTACTAATAGAGACATCTTTGTCTGGTGCTCAATATCGATGAGTGAGTGTGAGGACGGTAAGCTCATGGAGTTTGCTCAATAAGTTGGAGTTTTTTGCCAGATTTTTTGTGACAAATTTGTCACTCAGAAGTTGTCTTCTCAAGCCCAATGGAGGTTCTCTGGCTTCAGTTTCTAATATTGTGATGGGTGTAGATGTAAGATAGCCCAAACATATTCTTATGCATTTGTTTTTAATGACTTCCACTTTTTCCAGTAGAGCTTCTGAAGCGTTTCCATATAGAGTACTTCCATAATCTATGATTGATCTCACAAATGATTTGAAAAATATAAGGGCGATATTTGGGTCTGCTCCCCACTTAGTTCTACAGAAGGTTCTGAGAATATTCAGGGCATTTTCGCATTTTCGTCGGATTTGATTTACATGTTCCTTCCATGATAGTTTTCTATCAAGAATGATACCTAGGTACCTGACTGAATGTTGTATTGAAAGATCCCAGGGTCCGATTTGTACATGTTCTGGATATACCGTCCTCTTCCTGGTGAATAGCATATTTCTGATTTGTTTTCCGAAATTGTCAGTCCGTTTCTATCCAACCATTGTTTGGTGTTTTCCATCTGAGTATTTAGGTTTTCGGTGTTTTGAAGGAGGAGTTTTGGGTATATACAAATGTCATCTGCATACTGTATAATATGTGAATTTATTTCCAGACATGTTTCTAACTCTGAGGTATATACAATGAGAGAAGGGGCTCAGAATACTCCCTGTGGTAAACCTGAAGATGTCTCGCGTGGATAAAGCTTATGGACTCATTTATTTTCAAATATATTCTTCTTTCTGAATATAGTGAGATTATCGCAGTACATATCCTTGAAGGAATTCCCAGTTTTATTATTTTATCGAACAGAATGTCCAATTTAATATTATCATAGGCTGCTTGTATATCTAAGAAAACTGCGTGGTAGTTTCATTTCTAGTGAAGCAGCTGTCGTCAGTAACTATTTGCTCACTGCATCCTGTGTAGACCTACTCCTTCTGAACCCATATTGTGAGCGGGGGCTTTGTGTGATGTTCTAACCAATGTTCCAGTCTATTTTTCAGCATTCTCTCGAAAGTTTTCAGGATACAAGATGCAGAGATCGGACGGTATGAGTTCTCTTCTTCTTTCGGTTTTCCATGTTTGAGAATGGGTATCACTAGGTAATCTTTCCACTCTGTTGGAATTGCTATTTCATTATTCCATATTCTATTGAATATGTTGAGCAAACTTTTTGAGGCCTTCTGGTAGGTGATATAACATGGAATATGTAATGTTATCCTTGCCTGGGGCAGTATTACTTGTCTGTTTGAGGGCCCTGTTGAGTTCCACATTTCAAAGTTCTTTGATAGACTATGATTTCCCATGGCAGTTTCCGTTACTTGTGAAATGGGAGCTGTATTTGCGTATTTGGTGCAATTTTATGATGGAATTTTTCTACCCATTCTGCCTCTGGATCCATCCGTGTTGTATTGCCCATTGTCTATTCTTAAATCTATTAACTTTCTGCCAAACGTCTTTCATTGGTGTTGTTCTGTTAAGACTTTCACAGTACATTCGCCAACTCTGCCTCTGGGATTGTTTGAAGGTTTTTTTTGCAGTTGCATCTTGTTTTTTATATTCTAGAAGATTCTCTTGATTTGGATTAAGTTTGAATCTGATATATGCCTTCTTTTCTATTATTTACTGCTGAGTCGCATTCTTGAGTTCCACCATGGTTTAGGAATGGTGTTGAGAATGTCTTACTGTTGAATGTCTTGGGATTGAGATCGTCGCAGCTTCATTGATAGAATCTATTAGTTGATGATAATACACGGTGGGTCCTTGGTTTAGAGTCGTTTGGTATTGTGACCAGTTGGCTTTTTTTAAATTCCATATCTTATGAGTTTTGTTTCACCTGTCGTACATACAATTGGTTTCTATAATGATAGGGAGATGATCGGACCCATGGGGTCATCAAGTGTTGACCAGGAAAATGAATGACTTATATCAGATGAGCATAAAGTGATATCAATCGCAATGTGCCTTTGACTTGTGGCAGAGTTCTAGATCCGTTAATGATAAATACCAAGTTAAATTTTTCAATTGCTGTAAAGAAGATGTTTTCAATATGTGACGTCAAATTCGTTACCCCAGGCAACATGAGGAGCATTGAAATCCCTGCTATAAGACATGGTTTAGGAATATCGTCAAAAATTCACTCCATTCACGAGGATTTATACGGGTCTGGGGTTTTACATATAATGATACTAGATAAATAGTTTTTTTGTTTGGAAGGATTTCTGCTGATATACCGACGGCTGCAATATTCTCTGAATTTCTAAAATTTATTTCTCTGTATTTCATTTGTGTTTTGATCAATATGGCAACACGCCTTTACCATCATCTCTATCATTCCATATACAATTATAGCCTGCGAATTTGTAGTAAGCGTGTGGTTTAAACCACGTTTCTGAAAGGAAAGCAAGAGATATTTTATTTTGTGAGAGAAGATATTCTAAGCTGCCTTTGTTTGAATTAGCAGAACGGCAGTTCCACTGACAAAATTTTAGATTCTCCCCCTGGTTTGCGAATTTGACGACTCATTTACGTTTAACTGCTTACTAATTATATTTTCAAGGTCTAATTTTTGAATCTCAAAATTATTCGAGTTTTCATTGTATTTATTACAGATATAACTACTTCTAGGATAATGTTAGTGAGATTTGAATATTGGCTATTATCTGAGTTGCTATTGCATAAATTTTTCGTATCGCACTCTTTTCCAAAATACCCCTCTTAGTTAGGTAGTGAGAAAGGGTATATGATATTTTTATGTCTGGTCTGTATAGGGTCTGGGCTAGATGTCCTTGTACGTTTTGAGGAATGTGTAACTGTGAGCTATTATGGCTGATTCTGTTCGTATATTGTGTAAATCTCATTGGCTGGGAACGGTTTTGGGGAAAAGGAGTGTTGGATTGGGAGGATTGTTGTTGGAGTTCTGGATATGAGGGTCACCTGTTCATTATTTGTTTGGGATACTATATTGGCGTATGAAACTTTCGAATTTTTTGACATGCATCATAGTAATTTATATTGAGAGTTGACATTGCCTCCTTGATTTGTTTTGTCTTTTGAATTTTGGGCATACTTTCATGTTCGATGATAAATGTGATCCATTACAATTGAAACATTTAAACTCTGAGGTATTCTGACAGTCTGAGGAGTTATGTTGTTAGCCACATTTGGCCTATGCGAGGTCTACTTTTACATTGTTTTCCAAAGTGTCCATATCGAAAACAGTTATAACAAAGCAATACTTTTTGGATGTATGTTTCAACCTCAATTCTCACCCTGTTGATTGAAATATATTTTGGGAGGCTTTGACTTCTGAAAGTTACAATGCATAATCTTGTAGCCACATATTCTGTTTTACCATCATTTGTGACTTTTTTGTTAATTCTTTTGACATTTTCTACCTCAAAATTACAATGCATATCCAACCGCTTGATTTTACTTTTTATATATTCTTCCGAAAACTCTGTATCTATATTTCTAATAACCCCTTGACGAACAACAATAAATCTAGGAATGTATAACTCTAAATTATGTTTTTTTAAAAATTCTGTATTTTTTTGTTCTAATAAATAATTTGCTGATTTATAATCTTTCAACTTTATTCTAATTCTGTTTCTTCCAACTGTGTCCAAACTACAAATTTTATTATCTAATTCAGGGAAAGATGTAAGTACTATATCACCCACTTTAATAGCATCAAGTCTCCCTTGAAACTCCTGGCTATTATTTTCTCATTACACTTGAAAGGGTCCGTATCTGTACAACAATATCTATCGACTGTTTGTTTTGGAATGTTTTCATTACCTGTTTTTGTTGGGTTTCTTGCAGGCGCTCAAATGATTTTCTTATTTACTTGCTCTACAATACTCACGGCTCTTTTGTTGTTATAGATACTATTGTTACCTATCGGAGATGATATATCCATATCTGATGATTCCCCTGGGGGTGTTTCAGTAGGGGGAGGATCGGGGGGTTTACCCCCGTTCACACCTAACATCACTATGTATTCACAATACTAGAGTATAATCAGTATATTTTTAGTGCACTGGGGTACACAAACACAATGCTTCGATTTAATACGAAATTAAATTGCTCTGAGAACACTTCCGACTCGTACGAAGTCAATCACAGAACTGCTTCTGAAAATGTATAACAAGTTATTTATGTACCAAGGGTATTAGATAGATGTTTATACCCTGAGGCCGACGATCTTAGAAACCTGAGGACCTCTGGCCCGAGGGTTTTGAAAGTCGCCCGAGGGTATACACATCTATTAATACCCGCGGTGCATACATACTTTTATGTCATACTAGTTCGTTATTGCATACACAATATAAATATTTAAAAAAATTCGAAAATTCAATTTTATTTTAACAACATTCTCATTTTTCATATCATTGCTAGGGAAATGCTGTATTTACTTGTTGGAGAAACAAATTTTGCTAGCTGTCAAACAAGAGTCAAATGCAGGAAAGTTTTTAAATTCCTGACGAAATTGCAAAAAAGCAGAAAGAGCAACACAAAACTCTTAATGCATAATTGTGATATATGCAACTAAACATACCTGTAAATGGTCGATTTGGTCTATTAATGTATAATTGTGGTATAGGCAACTAAACATACATGAATTCGAATATTATTCAAATGTCAAATCATATTACCATCGGCTGTCAAATGTTTTTCCTCCTAGTTGAAGGAAATGGATATCGAAATTTTCACGTTGACCCCAGGAACGAGGTCGACGGAATTTTTTTGTTATCAACTCGTATATTAAAATGACGATTAATGATCTCGAACATTAACGCGCTCGCTCTCGCGTTAAAATATCTCGATCATTATTCGCCACCATTAATACACTAGTTGATTAAATACCGATTTGTGTCTTTGAAGGCATAAAGTACACTGTTTTGTAGTTGGTAACTATGTAATAAAAATACAATAATGAACTAGTATGACATAAAATATGTTTGAGAAGGTTATGATATAGTTTCTATGACAAATGGTTTGTTTATTATATTTGTCTACTCCATTTGTAATTCCAATGATGTTACAAATGACAAATTGATATAAATATCAATATAATGCCTATTGATATAATTATCAATGTAAATGTATCTAATAAATAAGTTGGCTTAATAATTTCTTCCACTGTAGGTAGGAAACATTGTTCTGGGTCGATGAATAACTAGAATTCTTGTTTCTCTTTTATAACTCAAAAATCGGGCAGTGTTTTATGATTCATAAGACACACATTATGAATTTCTAACATGCCACCTATGAATAAATATATTTACATGTTCTATGCCATATATTTCCAAAATGTGTGCATTCAAGAATCATAATGTTGGATATTTGAATTTTTTTACATCAATGCCCTTTAAAAGAATACAAGAAGAAAAATATCAATTTAATTTTTGATGATTCTAATTTTTTTGGGTGTGGGGAGTGTTGTATAATACGATTATGAATGGGAACATATTACTGAATTTTTTCAATGAATAAAATAGGAGTACTAACTGTTTCATTGTCATGTTAAAAAACAACTTCAACTTCGTTTTTTCACTCTGTCACCAAAACCAATTTGAACAATAGGTTTTTTAAATTATCTCTAAGCCCACCCTATCCGAGAGGTCCTATTCAAAACTGGATAAGTCTGTTTCGACCCTTTCATATTATCAACCAAGTCATGAAAAATCTAATCCTACATAGAATAAATTGTTCTCGTTTTACCGAATAATAACAGTATTTATCCTATGCTTTCAGTAATCTCTCTAGGTATATTTAGTACAAATGGTCGACCATTACACTTGAATTGTTCTATTTACCAACTGATCTTTGACCTCACATATATTGAGCGGCCTCGCTGCTAAAATTAGATAGGTTCTTTTAAAGAATGCTCATTTTTGATGAACACCCTTACTTAATTGAATACCTGAAATGTTTTGTTATTTCATAAAGCTAAAAAATAAAATTGATAAACCCCTTGAATTATGTTTTTTTTTTCACTGCAGTTTTAATATTTAAGTCGCTAAAAACAAATGAGATTGGAATACTGTTTATTAAAGTGACGCATTTGCACCAAATAGCTCACCATTGCCATTCAGTATTTATATACGATGATTAATTGCCAAAGTCTGATATTTGCAATATAATCATAATTATCTGACTAGTTCAATCATCAACTCTTGTGTGAAACAGTGCCGTACTTATTATTTGTCGCCCTAGGGTAATTTTTTAAAGAACTTTCCTTTATTTGAAGAATATTTCTGGCTTTCTTCTTCCCCATTACTTTGGAAACATTCAATATAAATATGAAAATTGGAACACTTTTCTGTATGTAGAAATTCCACGGGATTGCTCACTACTGCTAACCTTTACAAAAAGTGTATCCATCAGAACACAACTACTTCCCTGGTTATATCTCGACGAATGTTTTATTACATCTGATTCAGTACCATGGAGATGTTGCTGACTAGTGGACGATTATCCATCAGATGAAATAGTACAGGATTCCTCGAAGTATTAGTCAGACAAGTAGTTGTTTTCTGATAAATTTTTGAGTATAGTTGTGAGTAGTCCTGAAAATGAAAACATATTCCTTTTTTTAATTTAATTGTATAGAGACCCAGAATTTTATTCGTTATGTGCCATTATGATTTTTCATCATGTCAAAAATCCATGGGATCTGCATTCATGACGCCCTACAATCTCATATATTCTGTGAACTTGAATTGAAAAACTATAGGATTTTTTGAAAAACAAATTGAAATTTGCATAATATAATGTTTAAAAAGTAAAAACTTTTGAACAAAAAATTAAACCGACGAAAAAAGAAACTGAAAAGCGAAAAATAAAATGTTTTTTTTTAGTCTTAATAACTAAGCTCCTAAACTAGTGTAAGTAACTAATTTTGAGTCGGCACCAAACAAACAATAAACGAAGATCATTAAATTACTTTAAAAAAAATAATCATAACAAAATAACATAAAACTGCAACATGAAATACGTGTGTGCCCATTCGGGTAGCTGCTAATTTCCGGCGATGGGACACGCCGCCGCCGCGCATCCCGCTGCCATCATGTTATGCTTTACGTAATTTGCTTGTTTGTTTGGCGCCGACTCAAAATTAGTTACATTAGTTTAGGAGCTTAGTTATTAAGACTAATAAAAAGGTTTATTTTATGTTTTTCTTTTCAGTTTCTTTTTTCGTTGGTATAATTGTAGGATAAAAAGTTTTAATTTATTATTTAATTTTGTTGTGTTAAAATCTACTAATTTCTCACTACTTAATTTTTGATTACTACTTTTGAAATACTTACTTACCTACCTTACTTTAACTATTAAGTGTTATATAATATAATTTCCTACTAACTATTAATTGTTATATCTTTAAACGAGTAATTCGTGTATATATAAAAAATTGTTTTTAACCGCCAATTTAGTTGCAAAGCAACCCTCGAAAGTCAGAGACTTGTGTGAGTTAAGAAAACGGGGACCTTAGCTTTTTAAGTGTCATCCGAAGCACTACTCGGCTGGTAATCGTGGACAGTCCGAAGGATTGATATCTAGGTACCAAGAATGGTCGGATGGTCACCTATCTCCTCCCGCTCAACGAAACTACAGAAATAAACTTTTATTTCAGTAGCCGTGCCGGGAATCGAACTCGGACCATCTGGACATCAGCCAGCGCCTGTACGCTCACGGCCACCAGCCCAATATATAAATTTAAATATATTTCCGCTCTAACGATTTGGATGAAATTTTGTATTTAGCTAGGGTTTTGCTTTTTAAGTTTATCTATATAGGCATCTTTATTAAAAAAAAAGGGATTTTACACATTTTTTTAAAATTACGAATCGATATGTATAGCGCCATCTCGTAAATTTTTGAGGTACTTGCATTGTTGCAATTGGATGTTGCCTACTTGTACCTCTAAACTTTGTGAGATGGCGCTATATGACATTATCCGAATTCAATATTAGATAGGTTTTTCTTTGGTTAGTCCAAGAAACTCATAAGGTTTATTTAAAATGTGTATTTGTAGCCAACCTGTGCACCAGGTAAGATTGCAAAATATTAATATGTAATAAGTATGTGATTCGTATCTCCGAAATAACAGGAGCAAAGCTTGGTCGCCCAGGTACTGATATAATTACTTATAAAACAACATCTTTTTATAGCAACAAGGGTAGGCCTGCCATAAATGCTCAGATGAGAAAACGATATTAAGAAGAATCTAATAAAAAATTAATCATCCCCTATTTTTCTACCCTTAGGAGTGTTTTTTTCAAATTTAAATGGGACCAACTTCGAGGTACACCCTATTCCCTATTCAATAAAATAATGATCTAAATCGGATAACCCAGTACCAAGTTATGCGTGGTAGAATCGGTTAACAGGTAAAAATTCAGTGGGTTAAAAATCAATTATCCCCTATTTTCCTACCCTTAGGGAAGTTTTTTTTTCAAATTTAAATGGGACCAACTTCGAGGTATACTCTATACAATAAAGGAATAATACTCGAAATCGGACTACTCTGTAAAAAGTTATGCAATGGTCACTTAAGAACCTCCTCCTTTTTTTCGTCGTTTAAAAACATTTGGCATAGTTGTTCGTAAATCCTTTTTGTAACACATTCTCGAGGTGCTAAATCTTTTGTCAATATTAACGTTTTCAACAAGTTTCCAAGTAGCTTTATCCAGTATTCGAATGGTAAGTGAATGTTTATTGTGACTGCCCATTTGTATCTATGGAACATGCGAAAAGCATTTGTATTTCTTTTTATAATTCAAAATCAACAGGTAAATTTCTTGAATAGATGGAAACTATAAACTATATAAAAAACAAATTAAATTACTTGATTTCTAATCCGAAAAAAATCATCAGTTTGGAGTTGAATTACATATTTTCAGAGTATATAATAATATAACATCTTTTATATTACATAAATAACTATTATGACCATTTCATAAGCATATCAGTTTGTTTGATTTCATAACGAAAATGTTCATGAGGTAACAGTGCAGTGCAGTCACTAGAGATTACTTTGGCTCTAAGTTCATGCACGCACTTTTTTTGTGTGATAAACATTGCGATGTCGCGAACTACTGGAATTATATATATATATATATGTTTTTTTACGACCTTTTTTTTGTTTTTTACTCCCAATAGAAAATTTTGTTGGAAATCTCAAAAAAAAAATCCCTGACAATTTGAGCTCTTAATATTAACATTAAGTACTTTCCCAAAGCGTGGAAAGATTTCCCATTTAAAATACACGTAAACTTTGGTTTTTTTTTCTTCAAATATCTATAACTCGGCGGCATTTCATAACTTTGACTGTTCTGGATATAGTTTTTCAAGGGCTTTCAATTGACATATTGCAAGTCAAGTTCCGTGCGATATAGTTTCTGTAATTTTTTAATAGTGACACTTTTGTTTGACAGATGACAGCCATAATAACTTTTTAACAAAAAATTGAACCGACGAAATACGGAACTGAAAAATAAAATAAACCTTCTTAGTCTCAATAACTAAGCTCCTAAACTAATGTAAGTAACTAATTTTGAGTCGGCGCCAAACACCGATGCCATCATTTTACGCCTTACCTAAATCTTTTGCTTGTTTGTTTGGCGCCGACTCAAAATTAGTTACTGACATTAGTTTAGGAGCTTAGTTATTGAGACTAAGAAGGTTTATTTTATTTTTTACTTTTCAGTTCCGTATTTCGTCGGTTCAATTTTTTGTTAAAAAGTTATTATTTTTCAATTTTATGTGGCTAAAAAAGAATCATCCAAATCGGACAACCCAATACAAAGTTATGCCTGATAGAAACGGTTAATGGACCAAAATTCAGAGGGTGAACGATCGTTAATGGGCCAAAATTCAGAGGGTAAACGATAGATATCCTCCATTTTGCTACCCTTAGGGGTGTCTTTTTTTTTTCAATTTGAGATGGGACCAATTTTGATGTACACTTACACTACACTAATTACTACCTACTTAATTTTTAATCACTTCCAAAATACTTACTTACCTAGCTTACTTCAACTATTGACTGTTAAATAATATGATTATCTACTTTAACTATTTATTGTTATATAATATAAATAATTTTTGAAAGTTCTGGTTAGTTGATTTAATCACTTTGTATATAATTCCATCCTTTCATAGAATGTAATTATTATTGTGACGGATGTAGGAGGATCTGTCAATGTCAACTACATATGTGTGCCACTGTTCACAAGTGAAAAATCAATCATCCTCTATTTTTCTACCTATAGGGGTGGATCATTTCATTTCAAATTGGAATATGATCAACTATGAGGTATACCTTATCTGATAAAAAAAGAATAATCCAAATCGAAGATCCCAGTACAAAGTTATGCCTGATAGAAACGGTTAACGACCAGAATTCAAAGGGCGAGTGATCAATATCCTTCATTTTGCTACCCTTAGGACTGGATTTCATTCCTGAAACTCAAATGGGACCAACTTCGAAGTACACCCTATCCACTGAGATAAGAATTATCGGAATCGGACGTCTTAGTAAAAAGTTATGCGTGATCATACATAAAAAAAATGATAAAAAAAATTAAATATACGCGTCGACTAGAGAACCTCCTCCTTTTTGGTTTCGTCGGTTAAAAAACTAATGGTCGCATTTGGGGCAGAAACTGTATCTTCAGCTCGATTGGTCAAACGGTTCGGCAGTTATCGTAGAAGATTAGTGACACACAGACTTCACTCTGGAAATGGTCTCAATCGTCTCAGGGGACCTCAAAATGGATCATTCCGTCGATATCTCGTTTTTTTTGCACGATTACATTACTTGACCCTTGACTCAGAAGCCTTGGTTCTATCATTAACAGATTTTGGAAAGATGTTTTGACTTTCCTTGGAAGACAGTGGTAGATTCTTCTTAATATTTAAAAATAATTTATCAGAAGATTTCGTTCTAGCATTAACATATATCGGCAATTTGTTTGTATGTGAAAATGATTGACTTCTCTCAGGGACCAGGGGTAGAATTTTGAAACCTTAAATTTTAAAAAATAATTTGGCATAGACTTTATTCTATTCTTGAATAGATTTTGGCGAGATGTTATACATTGCAATTCGATCATTTTTTTTAAATATAAATTGAATATTTAATTTAGATTTTCCTTTTTGTTTAGAAACGAATTGGTACTAAAGTCTTTCGAATGTGAATATCACAAACAATTCATTCAGTTACAAAATGTTTTTTTCAATCACCTGTTTTTTATTGAAGTTTTCGTATCCAACTAAGTTCATTACACTGGGAACTTTCCACAAATCATGGAAATCGCTTTTGGAAAACGTATTCCAAATACAAATCCATACCGCAGTTTCACAGCTAAAATTTTGAAATATATCGTTTTCATTAATTAACAAATTATTTAAAAAAACAAATTCATTTTCACACAGAATGACGAAATTGCAACAATTTATTTCGCTAAAATATGTTTATGCTAAAACCACATCTTCTATGAGAAATCAATTTACAAAATTAAGCGTTCAAAAATCTGATCCAAGGCAAGTCAAAAATTTTTACTGATAAACAATTTCAAAAAACAATTTTATTTTCCAAAAATTTATGTTTTTACACCAAATTATCGAATTGAAAAAAATCTTTGCAAAATAAATTTTTGAAATTTATAGGTTGGAAATTCTACCCCTGGTTTCCAAAGGAAATCATTGACTGAGTTTTAAATGCATTTTCACGCAAGTCATGCCAAATTTCAAGTTAATTGGGTCATATTTAAATTGCAAGATTTGCACCAAAATCTGATTTTTTTGTCAAAATTCATAAATTAGAGATGGCATAGGAGTTTTGTAATTATTAACCGACGAAACCAAAAAGGAGGAGGTTTTCTAGTCGACGCGTGTATATATTTTTTTATGTATGATCACGCATAACTTTTTACTGAGACGTCCGATTCCGATAATTCTTTTTCCAATGGATAGGGTGTAATTCGGTCCCATTTGAATTTGAAAGATGAAATCCACCCCTAAGGGTAGCAAAATGAAGGATATTGATCACTCACCCTCTGAATTCTGGTCCGTTAACCGATTCTATCAGGCATAACTTTGTACTGGGTTCTTCGATTTGGATGATTCTTTTTTTATTAGAGAGGGTATACCTCATAGTTGATCATATTTGGATTTAGAATGTAATTATCCACCCTTACGGGTAGAAAAATAGAGGATAATTGATTTTTCAATTGTGAACATTGACACACATATGTAGTTGACAATGACAGATCGCTACTGTCATTACTTTCGTTCTCCTACATCCGTCACAATCATTATATTCTATGAGAGGATGGAATGATATACAAAGTATTTTTTTTTTTTATGTTCTGGTTCCCACGGAAAGGGATATCCTGTAATGTTCAGAGAACATCGTGGGAACCAAGGGAAAGAAGGTAGGAGTTGGTGTTCTTCTTAAATTTCTGGAGGTTGTATGCCTCGGGGAACACCTCCCTAGGCAATGAGTTCCAAAGCCTCGCTGTTGTTGGATGAGCGAGTCTTTGGAAAGTGATGTTCTGCAGGTCTCCAAAGTGACCACGAAGGGGTGTGATGACTGAACTTGGCGGGTTAGTCTCGAAGAGACTGCCAAAGCAGGAACGATTGTTGATATTTCGGAAGAGCATCGCCCATGAAAATATCTATAAAATAGAGACAAATCGCCAACTTTTCTACGGTGTTCCAGACAAGTGAGCGAGTTTGTAAGCGAGGCATCACCGACGAGACAATTGCCCTTTTGGACAGAATCCAATAGCCTCAGGATATGTTTAGGTGCGCGCTCCAAATATGGGAACAGTATTCCAGGACAGGTCGGATCTGTGCCTTATAGATCATAAGCAGCTGAGTGGGGTGGTATAGCTCTTGGCCGAAACAAAAACCAAGTTTTGGGATGCACTTTTGGCAATGGACCTCACGTGATTTTCCCAGGAAGGTTATTGCTGATAGTAATACCAAGCATCGATATGGATGACTTCAGTGGTATGGTTACTCCTGACAAAGTTATGTTAGGCACAGTGAGATCGGCTTTTCTAGAGAAAGACATGCTTGTGTTTTGTTTGCATTGAATTCTACCAAGTTATTAGATCCCCACTCGAGAATTGTTGCTAAGTCCATATTTATATTATTAACATTTCTTCCTCGTTCATTTCTGGTTTCACGGGCTGATATAGGGGCCCTGGAAGAGAAAGCGGTATGGAGGGTACTATCATCGGCAAAGCTGTGTACTGGACATGAAGTTGCTTTCAACAGGTCGTTGATGTGAAGTAGAAATAGTGTTGGTGCGAGAATATATCCTTGCGGAACACCAGCATTTATGGGTAGAGTGTCAGATGAAACTCCATCGACCACTACATGGAGAGACCTGTTTGAGAAAAAACTAGCAAGCAGAGAACACAGCTGAGGGGGCAAGCCATAAGACGGAAGCTTGGCGAGGAGTCCCTGGTGCCAAACTCGACGAGCGCTTGGAGATATCTAATGCCACAGCTAAAGTTTCTCCATACTTTTCAATAGATAGCTGCCATATATGTGAGGCGTGCGAGCAGGTCACCAGTTGATCTCTGATGGCGGAAGCCATATTGCCTATCGTTGACAATTCCTGAGTCTTCCAGATATTTCATGAGCTCGATGTTGATGGTTTTTTCCATGACCTTTGAAATAATAGATAGCAGTGCGATAGGTCTGTAGTTGCTAGGTAGGGCCTTTTTGCCTTTTTTAGGGACTGGCTGTACTCTTGCAATTTTCCAATTGGACGGAAATACCCCCAAATTGTAAGAGTGGTTGAACAACTTGCAAAGAATAGGTGTTAGTTCGGGGGCACATTTCTTGTGTATACGCCTTACCTAATTCATTAGCTTGTTTGTTTGGGCCGACTCAAAATTAGTTACTTACATTAGTTTAGGAGCTTAGTTATTGAGACTAAGGTTTATTTTATTTTTTACTTTTCAGTTCCGTATTTCGCCGGTTTAATTTTTTGCTAAAAAGTTTTGGTCCAATTCTATTTAAAATTGGTATGTGGGGGTTTTCAGTGTTTAGGATTATGAATTTAGTCGAAGATTATTGATTTTTTGTCAGAATTCATAAATTGAAGATGGCAGCTCCAGAATGGCGGATGAGTTAATCTTTAGATGGTCCCCTCATTGAAGAACTAGATAGGTCAGAACTTACATGCATATGTTAAGGCGTACTTACTAAAAAGCATAAAAGAAAATAATTAATAAGAAATATTAAAAAAAAAGCTTTTATTCAAATGCGCTAAAAAGTCAAAAATAATTGCTTTGGATGTGTGACGTAGGTTATTCCGTGAGTTATAGATTCAAAAACTTGTCGCTTTTGGTTTCCAACTGAAAACTACGTCATTTTTTACTTTTTAGCGCATTTGAATAAAAGCTTGTCTTTAAAAAGCGTTTTTATTGATTATTTTATTTTATTACCACGTTTTTATTAGCTCGCTTATATGTCTGTCCGATACAAATCTTGCAATCGATTTTAAACTTACTTCTCGATGAGCTAGAGAACTGGATGGCAATAAAATATCAACTCGTTTTCTTGTCTATCTATTTGTTTTTTTACGGACCACAAAAAGTGAGGTTAGGATCACACAATCTCTCCATACTGGTGACGAGCGGACGTTGTTTTGCGATCTATACCATAAGACGCCAGTCACTAGTTCAGAAACAACACAATAAGAGCGGCTTAAAATAATATTATTTTACAATAAAAATCTATTGTATCCCGAATCTATACTCCCGAAATGCCGCTTGTTCTAAATGCGGACACAGCGCACGCCAAATTTATTTCGGCCCGTGCAATAGAGCTAATGGGGCATTTGAAGCAGCCTCTGTTTTAACGAAAGTTTGTGGTCGACGTTAGTAATTGTACTGATAATTATCATAGAAATTCATAAAAAATCAACTTCATTAATTAAGCAATCAGACCTTCATGACTATGATACCAGACATTGTAACAAAATTCGAACAAACCGCTATCGTTTGAGTAAATCACAAAAGAATAATCTGGATTTCAACCTCTACAACTATCTTCCCGATAATTTTAAAATTCTTAGTATGTCCAAATTCAAAAAAACAATAAAAAATTATCATTTGAGATTTTGCTTCTATTCTGTCAAAGAATACGTGAATCATTTTAAATGTTTATAATGTCATCTTTGTTTTTATATTTTTGTATTTGTGTTTCTTGCTTATTTTTATACTATTTTAATTGTTTAATCTGATCATTACTTTTATGCTATTTTTTATACTATTTTAATTGTTTAATCTGATCATTACTTTTATTTTTTGACTTGCTACAAACATTTTATTATGTAACGTGGTGAAATAAACTATCTATCTATCTATCGACGGCGGCGCAGAGGTGCAATAGGGACAATGAGCGATACAGAGTTGAATGAAATTAATAATTATTTAGATATTATTTTTATATTCCACGTTTATAAAACGGACTAAAAAGTATAAAATATTGTTTTTTTTCATTTTACCACGTTTATAAAACGTACTAAAAAGTATAAAATAATTATGTAATTTTTTTTTAATATACCACGTTTATAAAACGGACTAAAAAGAATAAAATAATTATTTAAATAAAAAAATTATATACCACGTTTTTAAAACGGACTAAAAAGTATAAAATAATTTCTCCTAGCACCATACAGATTTATATCCCCATACAGATTCCTAACCCCATAGATATTGTCCTGGAAATTTGTGATTGTGAATTTTTAATAGCTATGAAAATAATTATAAGATTTAAAACGAAACACGTGGGGTGCATGCAATTAATAATTGAAGCTGGATAGTTCACCTAAGTCACTAACAATAAAATTGTATTGCACTCCAAATGATATGAAGTGTTCTGTTAGTTTTCTCATCGACAGCTACTCCCTACACTCTTTACAATTATCTATTGCATGCGCCACATGTATTTCGTTTCAAATCTCACAACTATTTTCATAGCTATTAAAAATTCACAATCACAAATTTTCAGGACAATCTCTATGGGGTTGGGAATCTGTATGGAGCTAGGAGAAATTATTTTATACTTTTTAGTCCGTTTTAAAAACGTATTTTTTTTATTTAAATAATTATTATTTGTGATGAACTCTTTTCATATTACTCGAGAATGAAAATATTGTTAAAATAGCATTGTCCACCAGCATAGTTCGTGTCGTAAGTTTTTTTGTTCAATATTTGTTGGGGTATTGAAAAAATCTATATATTGATTTTGCAAAAAAGTTGAAATAACTGATACTGATTATGTGAAGTGGTAAAATTTCAGCACGCCATGTTGCATGACTAAAATCGCTATTCCTCATAAGGATATATTCCTGCCGAAATTTTATTATATAAAATGATTTGAATGCTTTCACGATATGCATAATTTTACCATTGAATTACGAATTATTTTATGATAAATATCATTTGTACTGAGAGTTTTCGGGATATCGCTTCGCACATCTGTGACGCAGCTAGGAAGGTGCTTCGGGGGTGAAATTTTGCGATTATTATGTTTACTTTCCTGACTTCGGTGTTGACAGTTCATTGGAAGAACAATTCCTCAAAGGAACATTCGTGTACTCAATATTTATAATAGGGTTGGGCTAAATGTCATTTGATTGGATACAACTTTTTCATTAATACCCCAATGAAGTACCTATCATGTATTGGGGTTCAACTATATTTTGAAAGAACAACGAGTAACTACGTGGACTAAGTTACTGTTTATATTTTCAAGTTTATGTTTTTATTGCCGGATTTTTTTTCAAACGTTTGAATGACTCTTATATACATATATTATTTTTTTTACTACTCTCATCAGAAATTATCATTTTTGACATCATTTTTATCGCGAGAAATAGTTTTTCTATAGGAAGTGATTCTAATGATTTTATTATTGACCAAGGTTAATAATAAAAAAAGCTGTAGAACTGAATACTGTCAGTCTCACTGAATCACTTCGAATTCTGGATAATGTAACGAGACTGGGGTTGGTGGCTAATAAAATACTGAATTTATAGATTATTCTCCGTTTATTAACGCTTCACACAACATTAATGAACTCCGACAATTAAATAACTCAGTAGAAACACATCGCAAAAATATACTGCACACTTCACTGGGCTCTGGACATTATCGGCTGATTTTCTTTATTCTGACTAACTCGACGAGCCGTTGTTTACATGGTCATTACCACCTAAAGTTTTCGCGGTGGCCGCTTTTCGAGCCATGGTTCTAAAGTAAATAATGCAATGTACCTTTTACCAAATTTTATTACACATCATTAAACAGACAGATGGAATCAGATTGTACAGTGTGGAAAGTACCACTTTATGGTCGCAAAATATGTTTCTTAGTTGACTTATTAAGTCATCTGAGGTCGGAACAGCAACTAAGGGTATTTAAACATGATTGAAAAATGTGAAATAGTGTATAAAACTACCTGATTTTCACCTTATTCCAGATATATTTTACTGATTTCGGCGGTGAGGGGGGTTGAATAAACATTACGGAAAAGTAGAGTGTACAATAGGGCACTAATTTATGTATATGCACTAATTTATCTATATGAACTAATTTATCTATATGCACTAATGTATCTATACGCACGTAATAATATGCATATACCTACGAAATATACTTGCTTGTATAATATAAAAACTCAACTCCATAAATTTCGGCCACAGATATTACTGAATTGTTGACATAATTATGTATTTGATGTAAAAATGGTGGAAAAATGAATGAAATTTATTAAATTGAGCTTAACAGGTACAAATAATACGAAAAAATAGAGTGTCATAAAAATAATTAATAAATTTTACTGTCACTATCTTAATCCAAGTTCAAAACTATTTTTTCTCTGGCAACTTGATCTATATATATAATATTATTTTTCTACTTTTTGTACATGCGCTACACAATATTCCCAGCTTTTATTGGGAATATTCTGATCAAAGCTACCACATACGAATTTAAAGTTGGCGAAACATGATTCTTCCTTACCGATGCTTTCAGCTCATGCCATATGTGTTCAATTGGATTGAATATGCAATGGTCTTACCACTGTATGACCGACCCATTTCTTCTGAAGATGTGTCACAATAATATTGTTTTTTTATTGAAAATTATTTTATTATTTCCAGCAATTGTTTTTTTGTGTAATCATCTTAAAAATACATATTATTTTCAAGCATATAGTCTTGCGTTGATGAACTGTGTATTATACATCAACGCATCCATACCAACATAAATTAGCCGCACATTACAGTATGATACATAGATTAATTAATATTCCGCTTTCAGAAGAAAATTTCAATAAAGAATTAAATATAATTAAATAAATTGCTATTAATAACGGTTATAGTCCAAACCTTATGGATAACATTCTTTAAATAAAACTTCATAAAAAAGCTATAATAGAAGTGTTTCCTACTCAAATCCAAACAAATACAACTGAATTTTAAAACCACAAATCAGCATGAAAACTTGGGCATGTCCTAATTATTTTAAGAAAATTAGTTAATAACATAATCCAAACCTAAAAAAAAGAGGTTAACAATCAGTAAAATTAGTCATATTTATCAAATTACGTTGACGAATTTTAGTTCGCCCATGAAAGTGTAATATACGAGATTATTTACGAATTTTTAAATCCGTACCTGGAGTCCCTAGACCTTTTCCTATTACATATCATATCCCGAACAATAGGCCATTATTAGATTATGGGATTAGCATTTACAATGAGTCTCTTAGATATGTGGCAAGAGTATACAATACTTTTTTGTAGTAGCTTTCCAAATAAACAGAACGGAAACGGTACAGATATTTTTTCGGCGTGCTTACAGATTTTTTCTGACTACACTAGTCGGGAAATCTT
Source organism: Gonioctena quinquepunctata (assembly GCA_018342105.1). Classification (NCBI taxonomy): domain Eukaryota; kingdom Metazoa; phylum Arthropoda; class Insecta; order Coleoptera; family Chrysomelidae; genus Gonioctena; species Gonioctena quinquepunctata. The sequence goes on from JAFIRS010000587.1 coordinate 262,774, forward strand.
TTTCGTCATAAATGAGTCCTATATTAGACATTTTCAAGGAATGCTATTAGATATTTCGGAAAATAAAGTTTTCCATCCAATTTTGCCCTGAAAATTGAGTTATGGCATTTTTATGAAGATCATTGAAGACCACGTCTATATAGATATTTTGAGAGAAATATTTGCAGAACTTATGTTCATCAACTTTTTTTCAAGTGTATTAGCCTCAATTTCGAAGTAATAAAAAAGAAATGAAAGGTCTGGAAAATCCGTGAAATGTTTTTTCCATTGGTTGCAACTTACTGCAAAGACCTGACAGACACATGCACGCATGAATATTTTTTTTATTTTAGTAATTAATCCTTAAGAATCGCTACTAAGTCAAAAAACTACATATACATTTTCAATTACCATCCATACGCTTGCAAAAATATAACAGGCGATTGTTTATGAATGACACGTTTGTCAAATTCTTGAAATATTAGTGTTTATTGTTAATGAAATAAGTATTCCAAAAGAATATTTCGGAGAAAACGTGTGCTGTCACCACAAAATTTCAAATAATCTACAGATTATTGCAACTCCTGAAACGTTTTTTAGGTAATAATTATAAGTTTTCTAAATAAACAAATTTTAGTCCGCTAAAGTGTTGTCATGGCGACTTTAAATACAAGTCCGCTAAAGTGGCATTTTTCGGTTTCTTTTCAGTACCCAAAGTAGGCATTTAGTGGAGCGTGTCCAAAATTAAACTGGATTTGTTGTTCCCGAAATAAGCGCAAAAAATATGTTCAGATCATTTCCACGGTAAAATTTCGATTGATGTATAGTTTTTAGCATATCAGTTTAAAACTTGTGAATGGTGAAAGACAAATTGGACCACGCTAAACTTTTGCCATGACGATTTCAAGTACGATAAATAGCATCTTGCGGACTTAAAAACAGTTTCCAAAGTCATTAACAAGACATCCACGAGGCAACACTTCTCCCCTAACTGAGTGTTTCACGAGTGGAATTCACTTCCCGAAAGAGTTAGTGCTCCATCTATAAACTTGTTTAAAAACAGATTTGACAGCCATTCAAAGTGTTGTTTGATTCAATAATTTGTCAACAGTGGCCACGTTTATACCGTATGTGAATTTGGTAACCTTACCAAGTGTATGTGACCAAATTCAAACAAAATGTTTTAGTAATCGTTTATTTACATCGTGTTTTGTCAAATGATTAATTAACCAACTTGTTGAAAAGGGAAACGTTCTCAATTAAATATTGATAGAAAGATTTTTCTGTGAATTAAAAATCCACGATTAAAATGAAGTTATTTTTTGTGAATGTCTAACAGAAAACAACTAAAAATAACTTCATTTTAATCGTGGATTTTTCAATTCACAGAAAAATCTTTCTATCAATATTTAATTGAGAATGTTTCCCTTTTCAACATGAATACCCCACAAGAGGTTATCTTGACGATGGAAGATAGTGACTAAAGTTTATCTTTCAGTCGCAGATGATTCCACATCTGATTTTATGAACATCCTGTTTATATTTTCAACAAATTAACCAACTTGGTTCTGGTTTGGTATTTATTTAGTCATGTAACCAAGAAAAAGGTTTGAAACTCTGCTATCTAAATCGGAATTGTATCATCTGTCAATGACAATGTCTGGATGTCAGTGGTCAGTGAGCTCAGGCTCAGTCATTTTAAATTTCATTTGTTCAGCAGTTTTTGTAAAGCCCCTACTCAACATGTCTTCTTCAAGGCTCTTGTAAATGTCTAGGTGTTTATAAAGTTTTTGCCATCCAAAATTGATATAATTTTCTTGTCCAAAAATATTTGGAGAAATGCACTGGTTTCTTCATCAGTCCAATTAATACCTTTGGCCTTTTTTATAGGAGGTTCTGAACTGCAGCAACTCATTTTATATGAAAAATACTAACAAAAATATATAAAACAATTTCCGAGGTAATAATGCAGAAACTAAGGTTAGGAATCACAAAACATATTTTTCACTAACTCTCTCTCGCTCTATTTTTTATGGATATTGTTTCCATTCGGTTCATTCAGCCAGTGCGATAACCACAACAGAACGCTTAGCAATCTTTCAAACCAAAATTTACAGTCAGGGTTGGTAAAATTTATCATACTGTTTACACCATCTTAGTCAACTTAGTATCATAGTCACACTGACTAACAGAATTTGGTTGGAATATAATCATTAGTCTGCATACCAAGACACGGTATAAACGTGGTCACTAGTGCAATTTTCCTTTACCATTTTTCTTTTTTCTCTCTCTCTCTCTCTCTTTTAAGTTTGATAATTTAGATTTTGATTACTTTTATCTTTTCACCATTTGTGTGTTCAATACAATCCTTTTTTTGTACAATTTTTGGGAATAATAAGCGTTAAGCCTCTGCCTTCCCCCTGTAAAAATAAATAAAATAAATAAATACATTATTTTGGAGAGCCTATACAATAAAAATACTATTACTTGACCAATAAATATTTTATTGGACCAGTAAAAATATTTCTTGGTCGGTAGAAATGCTATTTAACACTGGCTTTGTGAAACGGGCGACACAAAACTCAACCTAACTTTGACTTAACTAGCCAACAAAACATAATTTAAAATTATTCAGGTGATTGATACAATCCGCGTAAATGAAATGATTGAAAACAGCCGCTTGCCATTCTTTACCAAACATTTACGGCCATATTGGTTGAGAACGATATACAGAGGAGCTCACTTCGATACTGTACGAAAATTATCACTAGTCATCTGACCCAGTGTTGTTACAGGTCATTCGCGATGTTTTCCAATGACGAAACTTTTTTGAGCTAGTAATAATTCACCGTTCAAATGGTCATTTTACTGATTAAATATTTTTACCGGTCAATAATTATTTTCCAGAGAATACCGTGAAATTAAATTACCTTTTATGTATTTTTTTATTAAAATAACTATAGTTTTTAATTTGATCCATGTAATAGCTAGGTGCTGATTATTCACATTACTTTTCATTATCATGAACACTGACCCAAAAATACCAGTTATTCAAATGGATGGAGCATCCTTTCACTATCACTATTGATTCATGCTATTTCTCGCGATTTGATTACATTGCATGAATTCATGATAGACATGTCATTGGTTATAGTGTCGATGATGATTAGACGCCTTCTAAAAACAACTAATGTCTTGGCAAGTGTCTGACATAATGACTACTAATAGAGTTTCATTTGAAAAATGTATTCATTCTAACGATTAGTCTATTATGTTTAATGGATAATTTCACGCATAAGTAAAATCTCGTAGTCAACATTTATATTATTGTTACGGATATGGGGTTCGCCGCTATTAAAATACAGTACTAATTATTCTTCGTTTATTCACAACATTTTTTTTTGTAAAAGATAAAAATAAAAAACCAAAAACTTGGTTATTTTAATTTTTCACATACATTTTGAGATTATGTGAAAAAAGTGTGAATACCAAAGTTGTAGATCTTTTTATTGCCTACAACTTTTCCAACTTTTCGAGATAAACCGTTTTTTACCATTAAAAACTCACCCCCTTCCACTTCCCGACCTCAGATCACCCGTAAATTATTTTTCCTTTCATTTTTGTTATATTCTCTTCCTTTTCCGATAGGTTTCATCCTACTATTATTTTTTTAAACTTTTTACCATTTTCAAAGGCCCTGGTCTATAAGTCACTTAATTTCATAAAAAAAACCTGCAACTATTATTTCAAACAGCCAGTATAATTTCACCAATTCTCATTTGCGTTCAGTAAGATAATAATTTCATTTAAGATAGAGACACGATACATACATTTTCAGGAAAAGTACAATACGACATCGTAACCGAATTTTAAAAACTGAAAATGGATTGATATCAGAATTCAACTTAGAATCTGGATGTGATGTTATACAAAGTGTTCTATGAAAAAATACTAGTTTGGTATGTAGTGCCTACATGGAATATTTGCAATTGATACAAAAAAGTGACTCCTATGAACTTCTGAATCTTTTGTGAGAAACATTTTCGTCAAGTCTCCCTGAACAAGCCAGATATTGCCGGTCACCATGGGCGCCGCCAGTAAAAATTTCAGGGGGGCAGTTTTTTTTAAATTAAAAGCGTTGCATTAAATAGAAATGAAGATCCTTTTGACCAATATACCCACTATGAGTGTAGTTTAAAAAACATTACAAAAAGCATATAAATAAAGTAGGTTAAGTAGGTTATTTGATAAGTATAACAACAAATAAAAAAAAAACTATTTATTTTCTAAAAACAAAACTAACATAAAAACAAAAATCAACTCATTGGTAAAACAAATAACACATAAATACACTTACATGTGTATATACATTCTTAATAACTCTTACAATATTCGTATAGGTAATAAAAATAGAAATCAAACAAGCTTTTCTTTTGACTAAAATAAAAGTCGAGGCAAAATATATATGTATTAAAAAGGCACTAAGGGCAGTCCTAGTCTAGTCATCAAAAATAATTTTAAAATTTCTTGACTCTTTCAAGAGTATCGAACGACTGTTCAATTGAACATGTAGGAGGCATAATTACAAAAAAAAAATTAAACGAGTTTTAATGTTGGGAAAAATCACTTTCCTCATTTAGAAGTTTGGTTATATCTTCTGACTGTTTGTTGCAAGTCACGTGGTCGCGACGGCCTTCGATGAGCGACCGCGATATCTACCGAACGATTAATAAAGTTACATTTGGGATTAGCTTAGCTGTTCGGGGACAGCCGCCCTTTCTTGCCCTTGAGTGGCGGCGCACATGCCTGCCAAAATAAATGTTAAATTTTAAAGCCAACAATTTCAGTAAAGTCCATCCAATATCAATTGCAGAAGCTGTTTCTATAGGGAGCAAATGAAAACTCACTTCGCTAACAAGAGCGTATATGCGGAGAAACGGAACGAAAAATAATCTGTACTACTCGTAAACATTCGCCGTCGGCAAACGGTAGATCAGAAGAGCCGATAGTCAACGTGGACTTGAGTGACGGCTGTCTGTTGTACAACCGATTCGTCTAGGCCAATGAAGTCGGACATCAATGCTGGCAGGTGTGTCTATACGATGGGAGGTCATAAATCACGCGTTATATTTGTGTTTTAATAGCTCTGAAAGATTAAAAACCAGTAGCGTCTATGGTCTTGGTGTGTGCCGATCGAAATACGTTTTAGGATATAATAATAACCTACATCAAACAATGAAAGAAATTATTTTTCTTTCTTAATGTATTTGTATAAATAAAAGCTTGTCTTTAATTTTTTTTCATTTTCATTATTTATGAAGTATTTTTAAAATCTTAAAATATCTAAATAAAATTAGTTATCTCCGCCACTGCTGCTCACAGGATTTCACCGCAAGACTTTTTTATGCTTCTGCAATTGATATTGGGAAAACTATAAAGTCTTCCATTCGAATCAAATCCAATTTTGATTTTATAGTATATTTTATTCTTTCTTATCCAATAGAACCACCTTTCAATTCCTTCGGAGTTTCTCATTAGTTTTCATGAGATTATTCCATCTCCGACATTCCAAAATTTCTGGGTGCAGCTGTAACCGAGAAGCACATTTCAATCACAAATTGTTTATCCATATGCAGTAGATGGGTGTTTTTTCATGGTGGCAGATGTACAGCCATATCAGCAATATCAAAATTGCAATTCAATAACATTTTAACTGCGTATAAAAATGTGAAATGCTTCGTACTTTTAATAGAATGTTTTCTTTGAAAACTACGCCGTGGTCTTCTGAAACCTGTTTATTTTATAAGCATTGACCGGTATATGTTTGGATTATGAGAAAACACGACGTCGTTTGATTGTAGAAGTATTCCACCAGGAATTATGCAGAGTAGATGATTTCAAGTTTCTGCCACATAAATAGAAATGGTAGAGCTGTTTTTTATGCAGTTTCATAGTGTTGTATTTTTTATGCGGAGATATTATTTGCTGATTCGGGTACTATCATAAAATGAGATGAATGCTGGGAATCTATATCAGTTGACGACGTTATCTATAATTCCAAAAAACACAAGATAATGTGAGGCACATTATGGTGCATCAACCCTTCCCGGATAGCCAGTAAATAACGCAACCCCCGCAAATATTTCCGCTTCCGTGTACCTAACAGTTTGAAAATTACATTCTCGATAAAAATGTTCTGGAGAAACTACATTCATAAACCCACTGAGAAGTTCCCATCCTCGTAAGAAAACTATGAAATTTTATTGATGAAATGGCTTCAGATATGTGGAAAATGTTCTACTCGTTTCCTAAGCTCAACTATCAAATTTACCAATTAAAAACTATTATCCATTTTCCTTCCAGTATACTATACCGATTTTTTATTTTTGTTTGAATCGTCGACGTGTTTTTTTTTAGGTAAAAATATTTTATATGTTGTATATGTGAAATATTAAATAAAGTAAACAACATATACTTCACTAAATTATTTTCACTGAATTCAGTGAAAATCAATTCTCAAGACCAAAGCGGGTCTTTCATGTAAACAAAAGCTCTTAGGCCTTTCCTTGAAATGAGAAGAAAAAATATTTTTTTTCTCTCGAAATTGCTGAAGAGTTGAAGAAATTGCATTTTGTGGGCATGTTCTACCAATAAAAAAGCTACCTATGGATATTTTTTTAATTTTGTTGTGATCTTTTAAAGGGGTGAAACATGCAACCCCTATTCCATTTTTTACCAGAACTTTTTAACGAAACAAAATTTTCTCAATTTGAAAATATGTGTTGAGAAGAACGATTCATTGCAAAACTTTTTTAACTCCTGTGTTGTGTCCGTAAAAGCAATAGTTTCCCAATAAAAAAATAAAATACAACATTGTGCATGAACGGATCTTTTTGTAAATGGAATCATAAAAATCTAGTAGGTGGCTGTCACGTTTTGTTTGCACAACTTGTGACTTCAATCGTCAGAGCCGGATTAAGAGGGGGGCAAACGGGGCTGCAGCCCCGGGGCCTCCACAAGATAGGGGCCTCCACAATATAAATTTTTAGGTAAAATTTCCTAACAAATACCGAAGGATATGCAAAATTATATATAAAAAATCTGACAACGAAAGAGCAGTTCTCCCACTTTTTCCTCTCATTTTTCGTTTTAAACATTCAAAAACATGTTTCGTATTCTTGTCAAAATCCATGGTTAATATTAATCTTCGATCTGATGAATCATGTGTATATGCGAGAAACAATCACCAAGTAAAACATCATACTATTATACAAAATATTATATCGTATCGAAATTAGCTGTAAAAACAATGACAATTGAATTTAAAAAAAAAAAAATTTTTTTTATTAAATGAAGGATTTTCTGTCGATGTATTCTTCGAATGACACAAGCGATCTAGATAAACAATGAAATTCAATAATCATAAGCAAAAGGAAATAATTTTTCAATTTATGAATATGATTGCATCAAATTATTTATAAGAGCCCTGTGCGCATTTCATAATAGAACAAAAGTTCAAATTCTGTTGACTATTTTTCTGACGATTCTACAAACACTTTGCCCGTCTATACCTGTTTTTCCTATTTATTGGCGTTGACAAGTGTCCGCTGAGTGGCGCGCTTGTAACAGAGAAATCCCCGAAATCTGAAAGTGTGAGTCTAAGAGAAGGATGACATTCCGCAACAAATGTAAATCCTTCTGAAAAAGGACTATCAAAAAGACCAATCTAAGACGTTCTACTATCAAATTCTTGAAAACCAAAATTTCAGAGCTACATTCTCAAACGTTGAAATTACAGTGATTATTTTTTGACATTTCTAGAAACCAATGGAAACGTTCAATTCAAATAATTCATATACGTTTTGGCCAATCAATAGTGGGAATATTCTACTTAGAAAATTGTCGCGGGAATAATTTGAGGTATTTTGTTTTTATTGTCTGACAACCTATATTTTTAATTTGACGTCTGTCATTAATTCGCATGAAAAGTGTGAAATGAATCAAAACCGGTTCAGTACATTATATAATTTTGCAAGGAAATGTGTTTATGATCGTAACATCAAAAAATTATCTAAAGAATACCACACGAGAGTTCGATATAGTAGACAATAATTATCTAGATTTCTTTCTCAAACTTGTTGGCAATAGCCACTCGAGCCAGTTGGTATCTCTTGTCTATTGCCTGGCAACAAGTTTTCAAAAATCTGTCGAATTATTTTCACTCTCTTGTGATATTACAACTGAGAATGGGATGATGTCAAATTGCACTGGAAAGCGCTCATTTTCCAAAATGAAAAAAATAGGCGAATTACGATGAGACAAAGCCGCCTATCAAAGTTATCGCTTCTTAGCATTGAGAATGATTTTCTCCGGATGCTGGATTTGACTGAAATCATCATGGATTTTTCGTCGAAAAAAGCTCGCAAGAATCCATTCGTTTACGCTGTAATTTAATTTATTTCTTGTATTTTATTATACCTACATATGCTCGTGTCGAAATAATTTGATTTGTTCCGCAATAAATAAAAAAAAAATGTTTGAAAAATAATTAGGGGCCTCCACTCCTTTGTTGTCCCAGGGCCTCCACACCTTTTAATCCGGCCCTGGTCGTCCACGTTAATAAGAACGGTGGCACTGCAAGAAGAGGTTCTCAATATGATTGAAGATCGTCCGGAATTAAGTAGAAAACAAATTGCTAACACACTTAATGTTAGCAATAAACTAATCTGGAAAATTTTAAAGGATCACCAATTGTATCCTTACCATATTCAACGAGTCCAGACACATTTGTCGCGAGATTTTCCCCATCGAGTAGACTTTTGTCCATGGAGTCTTCAAATTATTACCCAAAATGCTCAATTTTTAGAAAACGTAATACCTATTCACTGACGAATCCAACTTTTCAAGGCAAGGGATTACAAATTTCCATAACAATCATCTATGGGCCGAAGATAACCCACATGCAATTCAAGAAGGTCGATATCAATATGAATTTTCACTTAACGTGTGTGTCGGAATTATTGCCGAAAATATTATTGGACCGTATTTTCTACCGTTAAGGCTAACTGGTGCAACCTATACAAATTTTCTCCAGGAGCAGCTTCCCATTTTACTTGAAAATGCTCCACTAGCTATTCGACCATGAATGTGGTTTATGCACGATGGTGCGCCTGTCCATTTCAGCATAACTGCTCGTCAGTACTTGGACGAGGTCTATCCAAATCGTTGGATAGGCAGAGCACGACCTCAACCTTGCTCTCCAGACTCAAACCACTTGGACTTTTGCATCTGGGTTCACCTGAAGTCTGAAGTCCTTGGTTTATCCCTCATTGAATGTGTGAATGATTTAAGGAATGCATCATTGCAGCCTGCGAGACAATCCAAAACACACCAGGAATATTTTAACGTTTGCGCCAGTCTATGAGACGAAGGCTTGACTCCTGTCTAATGGTTGGAGGTGGTACTCCACATACTGGGAGAAATATTGGTTTTTGTTGCCATATTAACGTTTTAAAATGGCTATAAAATTATAATTTATATATCTGCCGTGTATATGTATAATGAATAAAAACACAATTATATTCTTTGGTTTTGGTTAAGTTGCCTCGCTAACTATGTATGTCATAAATCTTGAAAATTCTACTTGAGATATTTCGAAAAATTGAGCTTCAGTTTTATGAAACTTACTGTTGTCTGACATCTTTGTATTTAATTTCAGGATAAACCAATACAAAAATATATTGAGATTCAGAAAGATGGGAAAAGATCTACCAAAATATTATTCAACACTAAAAGGATTTAAAATTTTAGGGTACAGAAGCATTAGTAGCTGAAAATATCAAGAGAACATACAATTTCCGTATATCCGTCAGAATATTGAAATATTTATTTCTTGGAATTAGACATAGGCACTTATAAAAATTGCCAAAAAATTCTTTTGAATTTAAAAATCCGGAAATACTTTTTAAAAGGTTTTTTGTTCATTTTGCAGATATTTTAACTAAAATTATTGATATTTATTGTTACTTTCCTTTGTTGGAGTTCTACAAACATTTGTCGGTGTTGAGAAAAAAAAGATTAATTCAGACTGAAAAATGTTTTTCTTGTAATTTGATGACTGGATCTGCATTTATTAACCGGTATCGAGTATAGACAACATGAATAATCAATTTTGATCAAATTCCCGTAGTTTCCATATTGATGGGTGTGAAGTTATCCACAACCACAAAATACACTGAGAAAAATGTAACTCGGCTTAAAAAATCTCCGTTCCTCGTTAACATGACAAAGTAGAGCTTATTGCATTGCATGATCGAATTATTTGAGAAATGATATTTAGAATGCATGGTCGCCCCGAGGGCGGCGGTTTAATTGTGGTGGAAATTTCCATTCAAACGGCAGTTTAGACTTTTTTTCGTTTGCAGAATCAAATTCAGGAGATTTAAATACATAGCTGATATTCAGTTTAAACAGCAATGAAGAGTTTTTTCGTTTGTGGAATCGAATTGTAGGAAGGGGAATACTGAGAAAAAAAAACCATTTTGTATATCATTTGTCGCTCCGTCGGAGGGTGTGTATTGAGGTGGAAATGTTGAAAAAATCAATTTCCATTCAAACGAGGTGGTTATTTTTTAGTTACAGAATCAAATTCAGGAGGTGAAAAACAGCACCGGGAATTTGGGGGGCTTGAATAAATCGAATTTCCATTCAAATAACAGTGTAGAGTTTTTTAGTTTGCAGAATCAAATTCAGGAGGTTCGAATAGGTAGTTCCTAATATATGACATCATTTGTCGCCCCGTCGGAGAATGTGTGTTGGGGGTGGAAATGTTGAATAAATCAAATTTCCATTCAAATAACAGTGTAGAGTTTTTTCGTTTGCAGAATCAAATTCAGGAGGTTCAAATAGGTTTCCTAATATATGAAATCATTTGTCGCCCCGTCGGAGGTTGTATTGGGGGTGGAAATGTTCCTCTGTTAAGACACTCAGATACAATCCCGGTATTTTTTTTAGAGTTTTCGATGAAATTATTGTAGGCTACTTTTTTTAGACTCATTCAAGGCGAAACTATATGCCTCTTGTACATTTTGTATATATTTCCATTAAATTCGCTCTTGGAAACGTCTCATAATGTGTTGTTGAAAAATTGCACAGGGTGTGGGGAGTGATAACTTGTTTGGGCTCTTAAAATAAAGTGTTTATCAACGTAATAGTTCAAAGTACCCGTCAGTGACTGCTTAAAAAGATTCCAATTTTGGGTGGATATCTTTAATTCGGAACATTTTTCTCATAATTTTCTTGGGTTAATGGCAGATAGCTTTATCAATCAGAAGATACTGAGCACGTTAATCTGAAATGCAAGTTTCAAAACACCTGAATTTGAAGTCCACTAGATTAATCCATCTTCGGATTTATTAACATACTCAGTTATATTTAGCAACCAGACAATATCATCTCCAGTGCCAGTATTTATACAGATCTATTATAAATATGTAGTTATTTACTGCCTTTCACACGGCAAATTGCAATGAAAAATGTTTCGAAGAACAGCTTCTCTTTCAGAATGGTATTGTAACGAACCTAGGCCGGACCTGTCGCCTCCCGCGTCGCCATCGACAGCGATGAGATCATCCCCGGAGATATTCGAGAACCATCCAGTCCCTCTTCCTAATAATGCAACGGTCAATATTGGAAACAATTGGAACATGCCGTCGCCAACTGGAAGAATTCGAAACATTGAGAATGCTGTATCGGAGATAAATAGACAGCCCTCAAGAGGGAGTGAACAGTCTGAACGAGCCCATACGATCGAGCTATTCAATGGCGTAGTAATATAAATTAAGTTGTAGATTAAGTGTGAAATAAATTATTAAAACCAAGTTAAGTTTATTTACGTTACAATTGGTGTCGGAAGTGAGATTTTGAAAATAAACAAGTGATCGTGGAGTGGATAGTCAGAAAAATAAATTGATAGACCTTTTTGTACGCCCAAAATAGACAGTGGCCCGGTTTTCGCGAAGTGGACAATTGTGCGTGGGAATATAAACTGATACACTGTTCGCGTGAAACAGAAAATAGACAGTGGCCCGGTTTTCGCGAAGTGGACAATTGTGCGTGGGAATATAAACTGATACACTCTTCGCGTGAAACAGACAATAGACTGGTGGCCCGTGGAAAAGAATTCGCGAAGTGAATTTTTAACAAACTGATAAACTTTTTCGTGTGAAACAGACTGATACCTCGTCAAAGACAAAATGTGTTCAAGAAAAGTGCGCCTTGCGGACTTGAAGGTAGCGGAATTGAAACAGGAATTGGAGGAAAGGGAACTGGAAACAACGGGTAAAAAGCAAGTACTCCAGGAAAGACTTGCAGAAGGACTTATACAAGAAGGTGAGGACCCCGAAACATTTTTATTCGAAGTTCCCGGAGGTGATTTGAGTTTGGTAATGAATAAACTCGAAGAAACTACTAAATCCGTGAAAGAAGAACTGCAACAAAATTCGAGAAATCTGGAAGAGAAGTTCGAAGAAAATTCTAGAAATCTGGAAGAGAAACTTCAGGAAAATTCTATAAATCTGGAAGAGAAGCTTTCTAGAAATCTGGAAGAGAAGCTTCAAGAAAATTCAAGAAGCCTGGAAGAAAATTCTAGAAATCTGGAAGAGAAGCTTCTAGAAAATTCAAGAAGCCTGGAAGAGAAGTTCCTGGAAAACACAGAAGGCCTAAAAAAAGAATTGTGTGGTGTGGCTAATTTCCTAGAAGAAAGAATGGGAACCGTTGAGACAGAGATAGATAAAATTAGGGAGCAAATGAACACGGAGGTAGATAAAATCAAAGATGGGGTCGAGGCAGAGATGGACAAGATGAAGGAAATAATCAGCGATGGAATCAAAGACGGAATCGAGGCAGAAATGGACAAAATAAAGGAAACGATCAGTAAGCTGGAAAAACAAATTAATAGTGCGTCCTCCACAGAGATGGTTAACGAAAATGCAATGCTGGACTTGAGTTTGAACGTGGATAAAGTTCAAGAGGGTATAAAAGATGTCAAGGTCATTTCAGAAATAGGGAAGCTTTCCATGAAGCCGCCTCAGTTCGACGGAAAAACTCCATGGGCAAATTACCGCCGGCAGTTTGAAGCAGCGGCCAAAGCAAACGGATGGAATGCAGGGGAAAGAGCTGTAGCACTGACACTTGCATTACGTGGAGAAGCGACAAATATTCTACAAACTCTCACCGCCCAAGAACAGGAGGACTATGATCAGCTGATTAAACATCTAGAATTACGATATGGCCACGCCCATTTGGAACACGTATACCACTCCCAGCTGAAAAATCGCTGCCAAAAATCGGGCGAATCCTTACAACAATTCGAAACTGACATTGCACGCTTGGTTCGTCTCGCATATCCAGCCACACCAGAAAATGTAATGGAGCGACTAGCGGTTCAAGCATTCCTGGATGGACTCCGTGACCAAGAAACCAGACAAGCGTTGACACTAGCCCGTCCAACACATCTCGTAGACGCACTGGCACGCGCTTTGGAATTCGAGGCAGCGAAACAATCTTGCAAAAGCCAGAGTAAAGTCCGAATGATTGAGGAAGACTCACAGGAGCCTGCTAATTTGGAAGCTGCCATAAGGAAAGTGATTAAGGAAGTGTTCCCTGAGAAAAGACAGATAAGATGCTGGAATTGTGGCAAAATTGTACATGTGCGTAGCAAATGTCCAACATTCGAAAACACGACTCCGATGCAGGAAAACCAAAGAAGGTCGACGAGAAGGGCAATCGTCGGCCTGTGTCCAGCAAGCCCTGGTTAACAACGCATATGTCGCTATCCTGCAACGACAGAACAGAGGTGTTTTCGTAGACGGTCTCATCAATAACGAGCCTTGCACCATGCTGCTAGATACAGGTGCGACTAGGACAATTCTCGGACCTTCCTTTGCCAGAACACCGGAACGAATTGAACTGACAACTTGAAGCTACGCACAGCAACAGGGGAGCCAGCTACTGTATATGGCGAGCTACCGATTGAAATAATTTTGGGCAGCACTAAAGTGAAACATCAGGCACTTGTAGCGGACATCGAAGACGATGCAATCATCGGAATGGACATCATGAATTCCAGAGGGTTTGAATTGATTTCAAAGACGGCGTCCTACGTGTCAACGGAGAAGAGCTGGTACTTCATGGGAGAAGTGAAGAGTTGATCCGTGTGCTGTTGGCTGAAGATATAAGCGTACCTGAGAGGGCTGAAACCATCCTGGAGGCTCGCCTGGACGGGAGTGCGAGCAGTGGAGACGTGATGATGTTCGAGCCCAAACTTCATGATGAGAAAATTGACGAGGGATTGCCCTAGGGAAAACCCTGTTACGTGCTGAAAATTTGTACCGGTAAGGGTCATGAATGTCAATTACTTTCCAGTGACCTTAAAGAAAGGAACAATTTTAGGGCACTGCTCGTCAGTTTCATCTGTGATCCGGGGCGTACGAGGTACGATTAGCCAACCCAACAACTTGCCCACAGAACTAGAAAATTAGTTGCCATCTCTTCCAAAGACATAAAACCAGCTCAACAGCCCAAACTAAGAGATTTAGTCAAAAAGTACCAAGACATCTTCGATACCGGACAAGGAAAAGGGGGTCGAACTAATGTGGTCCAGCACAAGATTGATACTGGGGGTGCCCGACCGATCCGGCAATCAGCAAGAAGACTCCCTCTTGCCAAGAAGGAAGAGGCTGACAAAATAGTCAGCGATATGGGAAAAGAAGGAGTTATCGAACCATCTGACAGTCCCTGGTCCTTCCAGTCGTACTGGTGAAGAAAAAGGATGGATCGACACGCTTTGTGTAGACTATCGCCAACTTAATAATGTCACGAAGAAGGACAGTTACCCTCTCCCGAGAATAGATGACACCCTAGACACGTTGGCTGGTTCCACGATTTTCTCGACCCTTGATCTGAAGAGTGGATACTGGCAAGTAGAACTCGCTCAGGAAGATCGAGAAAAGACTGACTGAACTCATCGGCCCAGGATTGTGGCAGTTCACCGTTATGCCATTCGGGCTCTGTAATGCTCCCGCCACATTCGAAAGATTGATGGAGACAGTGCTGAAAGGACTCTCATGGAACACGTGTCTAGTGTATCTCGACGACATAATTGTGGTCGGCAGATCGTTTGAGGACCACGTGAAAACTTGGAGGAAGTATTCCTGCGACTGAGGAACTCCGGATTGAAGCTGAGCCCTAAGAAATGCCATCTGTTCCAAAAGAAGTACGATACCTCGGCCACGTTGTCTCTGGAGAAGGAGTAGCAGGGATGACCAGAAGATCAAAGCTGTTAAGGATTGGCCCATCCCAAAAGACATTCACCAACTTCGAAGTTTCCTTGGTTTATGCACATACTATCGCCGATATGTGCTGGGATTCGCCAACATCGCTAAACCACTGACCAGGCTCACGGAAGGCCAAACAAAGTTCCAGTGGTCCGAAGAATGTCAAGATTCATTCAGGAAGCTGAAAGGAGCTTTGATCAACGCACCTATACTGAGCTATCCCCTACCCAAAGGGAAATTCATTTTGGATACGGACGCCAGCAACGTGGACTTGAGCTGTCCTATCTCAGATCCAGGAGGGACAGGAGAAGGTCATTGGTTATTTCAGCAAGACGCTTAGCAAACCAGAGCGCAATTACTGTGTCACCAGGCGAGAGCTGTTAGCTGTTGTAAAGGGAGTGGAACACTTCTACAAGTACGTGTATGGAAGAAGATTCCTGTTGAGAACTGACCATGCAGCTCTCAAATGGCTCTTACAGTTCAAAAATCCTGAGGGTCAAGTAGCACGTTGGATCGAGAGACTCCAAGAATTCGATTTCGAGATCGAACATCGAGCCGGAACTAGCCATAAGAATGCAGATGCCTTGTCGCGAAGACCATGTCCAGATGATTGCTCACATTGCCGACGAGCAGAAGAGAAAGAAGCAACACTTTGTAGAACCGCGGCAATGGATGACAACTGGAATGACAGCAAGATCCAGAAAGACCAAGAGAAGACCCCGACCTTGGCTTAGTCGTCAGCTGGAAGAAGGGCAATCGAAGACCATCATGGCAGGAAGTCGCAGGTTACTCGCCGGCTCTTAAGTCCTATTTGGGCACAATGGAACTCTCTTATTCTGGACAATGGGAAACCTGAAACGTGTGTTGGAGGCCGATATTGGTGGGGAAGACAGACGCCAAATAATTGTTCCCAGGAACAGAAGAGAGGAAGTGCTGCGGGAAATCCATGATGGAGTCGCCGGAGGACATCTGGGAGTGACGAAGACCCTGCAGAAAGTGAGGCAACGGTTTTACTGGGCCAATTGTCAAGCTGACGTCCAGGACTGGTGCAGAAAGTGCGCTGTATGCGCTGCTAGCAATGGACCTCGAATACGACCCAAGGCCCCGATGCGTCAGTACAACGTAGGCAGCCCGTTCGAGAGAATCGCCATTGACATCGCCGGCCCGTTTCCCGTATCCGACCACGGGAATAAATACATCCTTGTGGCAATGGACTACTTCAGTAAGTGGGCGGAAGCCTATGCCCTGCCCAACCAGGAAGCCATCACCGTCGCCGACGTCTTGGTGAAAGAATGGATATGTCGATTCGGTATTCCAATGGAGCTGCACTCGGATCAAGGCAGAAATTTCGAATCCAACCTTTTCCAAGAAATATGTCTACTGCTGAACATCCGCAAGACAAGAACCACGGCCCTACATCCGCAGTCTGATGGAATGGTGGAACGGATGAACAGGACGATCAACCGCCACTTGTCCAAGGTTGTCTCTGACCATCAAAGAGACTGGGACCAGTATCTTCATTTGTTCCTGATGGCCTATCGATCCGCAGTACACGAGTCAACCGGTCAAACTCCTGCTAGTATTATAATGGGCCGAGAACTGCGACTGCCTTGTGACCTGAAGTTTGGGATACCGCCAGGACAAGACACTGCGGGAGAGGACTACGTCAGCAAACTTCGGCAGAGAATGGACGACATCCACGAACGAGTCCGGTTGAACATCCAGAGTGCCAGCGATAAAATGAAGAAGACCTATGACATCAAGGCCGACGCTGGAGGATTTAAGGTTGATGACCTGGTTTGCAACACAAGGCCCGTATAAAATCGTGAAAAGGATAAACGACCTTGTGTACCGAATCCATAAGCCACCCCGAGGGAAACCAAGGGTCGTCCATTTCAACAGGTTGGCCCCTTACGCTGGAAACCATGACCAAGTTCGCACCCTCAAGCCACCGGAGGATGATATGACGTTCGAGAAGTTTATGTCCTTGTATTCAAACGGGCAGAAAGTCCTACATGGGGTTACTAGAGAGGAGTCACGAGACCTTTTCGAGGTGCCTGCTGACTACGCCGTAGTGTTCTCCAAGAAATTTGGTCAACTCCAAACACTGCGGGAGCAGAATCCAGAAGTTGGTGGGGTGCTACAGTTGAAGAAAGGCCAGAGAAACATCTACTACCTAGTCACCAAGAGGCATTCCCAAGATAAACCGTCTTATGAAGATGTCTGGAAGAGTCTCACCAAACTAAGAGATACTATGGTGGACCAGAATCTGGTGGATCTAGCAATTCCAAAATTATCCTGTGGTATTGATGGGTTGGACTGGAGAGTCATAAGAAGTATGCTGGAGGCGATATTCAGATCCAGCGGCGTCAAGATTTTGGTTTGCTGTAACCCTCTTCCACGACCGATCATGAAGACCGTGGAGTGTTACTTCCATCGAACTTCACGGTGCAGATATGGGGAGTCATGCAGATATCGTCACACTCCAAGGATGAAATTTCGGGACGAAATGTCTTTAAGAAGGGGGCAATGTAACGAACCTAGGCCGGACCTGTCGCCTCCCGCGTCGCCATCGACAGCGATGAGATCATCCCCGGAGATATTCGAGAACCATCCAGTCCCTCTTCCTAATAATGCAACGGTCAATATTGGAAACAATTGGAACATGCCGTCGCCAACTGGAAGAATTCGAAACATCGAGAATGCTGTATCGGAGATAAATAGACAGCCCTCAAGAGGGAGTGAACAGTCTGAACGAGCCCATACGATCGAGCTATTCAATGGCGTAGTAATATAAATTAAGTTGTAGATTAAGTGTGAAATAAATTATTAAAACCAAGTTAAGTTTATTTACGTTACAGTATTATTGTTCAATGAATAATAATGAATATTCATCAAAACTTCAGTATGCAGACTCATTAATATACTAAAAGAATGTTTGTTTTACAAATTCAAATTGGTTAATAATTCACGGGTATTAATTGAAGGGATTTTTCAAATGAATAATTCATAAGCACTTTTAAAGAATACAATACACGAGCTTTAAAGTAGAAGTGGCAATGAAGGAATGACTTTTGCCGGTGCCCTTGCATTTTTTAAATTATCTGATTTTCCTATCATTCCGCTCATTAAATCACTTATCTCACGATACCACCATTTATCAAAATTCGAAATAAAGAATATTTTTTATGCGTCCATTCTCTAACCTCTACCTTTAACATTTCAAATGGTTGTGATTCACATCTGATTTTCGTTTGGAATTTTATTTCAGAATTATAGCTGTATATAAAAAAAATACGCTTCCACTCGGCGGTAGCCATTTGAAATTTCAAAGTTGGGGTTTGGAGGGTTATTGAAATTGTCAGACAGAAAATTCTACACTTATTTATAATAAATATAATTAAATCAACCCTTTCTCTGTTATCATCTTTGATATATCTTTTTATGCTATTCCTGCTTCATCTATATGCAACTTTTTTTTTACAGTTCAATAGGCGAGAATGCCTGAGGATAAGAAAATGGCAGTTGACAATGATACTTTACCTTCCAAAAAATCTTCCTCTCTTTTACGGAGTAGTGGAAGTACCTTGGCCCAGATTACCATGTTGGATGGATCTGTTTTAGATATCAATATCGAAGTAAGTGCCCAAACAGTAAACTACCCATATGTTCATTTTATTTTTCATATGTTCATTTTATTTTTCATATGTGTTCCCTAAAATAAATCATATGGAGATTCATGTATCTGTAAGTTTTTTATATGTTATAGAGGACATCATTAAGATTTTTTTATTCAACAATTAAAAACTCAATAGGTAAAATTTCGTAAACTCAATAGTTTAAACTACAAGATGTAAGATGTTAAGTTAAATATTCCATATTTAGTAAAAAAAAGATAAACAAAATGATATATTTTTTGCTACCACATCTATCTAAAATAAAGATCAACAGCAATTTCAGGAACAACTGTTGGACTTGAGAGTTTACAAACTTTTTGTTCCGATAATGATAAAACTTCAATACTATTTATAAAGTTCAGAGCATGCTATGAATCGGCCACTTTTACACTGTGAGTGAAACCTTTGATTATAAACTATTAAACTATGAATTCGGGAAATTTGGACGTAATAAGTATCGTCGTTTTCATTTTCAATAAATTAAAATTCACAGTAAGCCAGAAAATTCCTCAAAATTTTCAATAAACCGAATTGAAACTTTTAGATTCCCCATACATGAAACTTATAGACCGGGAGATGGTGACACAAAATATTTGGTCATTTGTACCAGTATGGCGGTTCTTCAGGGGTCTAATTACGGAATGACAAAAAAGAAAATGATGGTCATAGCGCTGGTACCGGCGGCCCAATCGCGTGGGCGTTAATCGAACGTGTCGGATAAATAACGAGTGTCGAACGATTTGTTCCACAAAAATGCTTGTATTTTCCGATAGTCGATAAAAAAAGAAGTAGGCGGTAGCGTAATGCCATACTTCTTCGGTGTGACTTATAGCCCGCCATACCGACGCGAATACATTAATTTAAAAAAAACAATTCAACCATTTGTTCCAGGCTAATTTTTGCACAGCTAATCATCGTCGAGTAGCCATTCACGAAATACACCATGCCATACTTTTCTGACGGTTCCAAATGGCCGCTATACCGCCGCAAAGGAGTAATTTTTTTTTTCGCAAAACGATTTGTACCAGTATTGCATTTGGATTTTTGGAAAGTATTTGATAAAATGTGACCGTTATTATATTTCCCATACGTCTAGTAGGGGAAAAAAGTGCTGCCATACTTGAAAAACTTATTTATTTGACACGTTTTGAAAATACGACTGTAAAATACGTAAAATCATTTTTTACATCATGGAATCATTGTATTCTGTTCGTTTGGATGTAATTCTACCTAAAAAAAATTATTCCAGATAGTAACCATTGGGCGGACGACTGTCGGACTTAAAAATTTGACGATTTGTACCAGTATGGCATTTGGATTTTTGGAAATTATATGATACAATGTGACCATTATTATATTTGCCATACTTCTAGTAGTGGGAAAAAGTGGCGCCATACTTGAAAAACTTGTTTTTTTGACACGTTTTCAAGGTTCAAGACATAAAATCATTTGTTACAGTATGGCATCATCGTATTCGGTTCGTTTGGATAAAATTCAACCTAAAAAAAATTATCCCATACTGTAACTATGGGGCAAAAGTCTGTTACACTCGAGCAAGATTTGAAAAAAAAATTGGAATGAATTGTAACAGTATGGCATTTCAAATTTTCCAAACTTGATAAAAAACTATATTTTGGGAAAATTACACTGTACTTATGGCGAAGTGCGAAAGTGGTGGACTCGAAAAAATAATTTTCTGATTTTTTTTTTGTGTTGAAAAATAAGCCTATACCGTGACCAGGGGGCTGGAGCTGCCACACTCGCTCTGATATGTCGACAACCAAGACAATCTTGAAACCATTTATCGAAATAGCCCACCTGTAATATCGTGACGGGTACATGTGAAACAAATTATATGCAATATCAATATTAATGCAGTTTATTCCGAAAGATTTACAAAACTTAATGGACTTTAAACGTCTTCTGAACCGGAATCCCCGGCATATTCAAATTCGTTTTCTTCTTCCTTGTCACTGCTTACTGCATCAGTATCTATAAATTATTCAATTTATTCACACAATCGCAATACACAATCGCAAATCGTCAACATAAAATTATTTTCCTCATCCTTCGTCTTCATCTTTCTCTTCTTCACCTCTACAATTCGAGAAATCTTTCGAGCGCCGGTAGCCGTACAATATTATACGACATAACATCTGGTTATAAGACAAGATTGCCGCCACCTAGGTGTTTGAAATTTTGTATTTATATTCGTTAAACCTCAAATTAAGGAAAAATTGTCACTAAAATTGAATTAAAAAATTAATTTTAAAAAATATTGTACATATTCGCCACCTCCCACAGGTATGGCATGACAGACTTCTATTTATGATCATACAGAGAACTGTTAAAAAAAGTTTTAGGCTGGTACAAATCGTTTAGCAAAAAAAAATTCACTTCCTTGCGGTGGTATGGCAGCCATTGGGAACCGTCGGAAAAGTATGGCAAGGTGATTTCCGTGAATGGCTACTCGACGATGATTAGCTGTGCAAAAATTAGCCTGGTACAAATGGTTGAATTGTTTTTTTTTAATTAATGTATTTGCGTCGGTATGGCGGGCTGTAAGTCACACCGGAGAAGTATGGCATTACGCTACCGCCTACTTCTTTTTTTATCGACTATCGGAAAATACAAGCATTTTTGTGGAACAAATCGTTCGACACTCGTTATTTATCCGACACGTTCGATTAACGCCCACACGATTGGGCCGCCGGTACCAGCGCTATGACCATCATTTTCTTTTTTGTCATTCCGTAATTAGACCCCTGAAGAACCGCCATACTGGTACAAATGACCTAATATTTTGTGTCACCATCTCCCGGTCTATTATTCATTTACAAAAATTTTACTTTCTTGATTCTAGGATAACAAGTTATAGGGTTAGTTTCATTTAATCCAATTAAATATTTTCGAAGTAATGCAAACAGAGACCTAAATAAACTATCACATACATTATCTGAAAAGAAGAGAGTGTTGTTCTTTATTATGAAGCCCTAGGTATTTTTTGAAAATTCTATATTGAAATATATTTTTTTTAAATACTGAACTACATCTGTATATCATTTCTATTGAATATTATAAAAAAAAGTTTCTTTTCAATCGTAGATTTTTCAATTTCCAGTCATTTATATTTTCGAGTCGAGATGTTTTATATTCTATTAAATATAAATATCTGGAAGAAAATCATTCATTTGCCGAAATTTAGAAAAATATTTCAGATCTGTGTTATACCCACATATGATTTTTTTTTATGTACTTTGTAAAGTATCATATGACCATGGCACCAATACAGGGGTTTTTGATAGTCGTATTTTGAACTTGTGGTTTGTTATATCTGTGGAAGAGAAACTCGTCTATAATGAGAAATAAAGAAATCCACAATATCAATTAAATTGAGAAATAAGTGGATTTTTTCGAGAGGAAAATGACACAAATAACAGTACTCTACTTTCTGTGACTAACTAAACAATGCCATTGAAATAATTATGAAACTTGTCACGTAATTTTTGATTTAGTAGGATAGCATTTAATTAGTGGGCTGGGTCTGATGACAATGGAAGGCATGTACAATTATTCAGGTGCTTTAACTGGGATATGATTTTGCCAGATAACTTGTGTGAATTTAAGTTATAAATACATTATACAGGTTGTTTCAGAATTCAGTATCAAGATTTCAGGGGCGTATTTTTCAGGTCAAAATAAGACATTTTTTTCCATAAACATATATCCGCAATCGCTTCGTTACCGATCTACAGAGCGTTGAAGTTTCAAGATTTTTTATTGTTTCCTTCATAGCTCTTTCAGTTTTTGCGATATTAAGATCAAATTTGAAACATAGGTTATGTTTTAGGGTTTACATCATCCAGTATGCCGAGTGATTGTAAGAATCTACAAGGAGATATTTTTTCAGGGGTCAAGCCCTTTTTCGCCCCATAAACTTTTTTGTAGTGTGCCGCTGGTGGATTCTAACATATGCAATGAGTTCTTTGTTTTGTTTATAAATGTTTTTGTCTGTTATAATTTTTACGCATCTGCGACCGTTATCGAGAAAAAAATTAAATAATTTTTTGTAGATAATTCGCTACATTTAATTAAACATTTTAACAAAAGGGGGAACCTATTATCACAATGAAAACAAAAAACGCTACTTATTTGGTTTGCGATCTAAATTACAAGTTTCCTTAAACATTATCTAAAAAATAAGAAACTTAACGAACCTTGACTTTTTATAAAAGGTGCTGGAAATGCCCTCCTCCTTCTGCGATATAATGTTCCAATCTTCTTCTCATAGACTGCCGTACGCGTTCTAAAATTCCGGGAGTATTTCTTACGGTGTGGAGGTCATCCATAATTCGTTCAGTAAGAACTTCGATGGAAGGCATTGGTTCTGCATGTCCCCATAAAAAAAAGTCCGGCGGGTTGCAATCTGGGGACCATGGGGGCCAAGCAATTGTACCTGCTCTGCCAAAACACCGATGGGAAACACTGTATCTAAATAATCGCGGACGATGACTCGAAAATGAGGGGGGCCCCATCGTGCATAAACCACATTTGTTGACGAACTTGTAAAGGCACGTCCTCCACTAATGCAGGCAATTCGTTCTGTAGGAAGTTTAAATATGTGGCACCATTTAAAATTCGCGGTAAAATAAAAGGACCAATTAAAGTATCTCCTACTATTCTTCCTGCCCAAATGTTTACGCTGAACTGTTCCTGGTGTCGAGATTGTCTGAATATGTGTGGATTTTCTAGTGCCCAAATATAAACGTTGTGGTAATTCACTACTACGTCGCGTGTAAAGTGAGCTTCGTCGGTAAAAAGGATACGAGATAAAAATGCAGGATCCCTAGTACAGTTGCGCAGTATCCATGGGAAAACTGCAAGCCCCGTGGAAAATCTCCTGGTAGCAAACCTTGGACGTGCTGGATATGATATGGGTATAGCATGTTTTCGTGTAAAACCCTCCAGTCAGTTGAATGGGAAACATCCAAATCCCATGCTATTTGTCGAGTACTTATATCAAGATTTTCGTCGATAACATTTAAAATCACTTTATCTCTTACTGGATCGTGCCTTGGAGACTGAAATCTGCCGTATTCCCGAAGGTGCTGATGGGAATTTATAAAATTTCTATAGTTGGGAAGCCGGCGATTAGAAAATCTTAGCGCGTACAACCTCTGAGCTTCAAGTACGTTACCATAAGCCAGACCATAAACAAATGGATGTCTGCCAGATGTTCAAATGAATATGGTTCATTTTCCATTTTAATGTTAAACAAATACACGATGAGACATCCACCAACTTTCAAATAATGTCACGCATGCTTCAAAACAAACCTAAACGTCAAAATGAAAAGATCAGTCAAGGCCCACTAATTCTCTTTTTCATTGTTTCGTTGAAAAATGTAATTAGCTCTAGCGAATTACAAAAAATGATTTAACTTTCTTTCTCGATAACGGTCGCAGATACGTAAAAATTACAAGAGACAAAAAAAATTATAAACAAAACAAAGAGTTAATTGCATATGTTAGAATTCACCAGCGGCGCACTACCAAAAAGATTATGGGGCGAAAAAGGGCTTGACCCCTGAAAAAATAACTCCCTGTAGATTCTTACAATCACTCGGCATACTGGATGATGTAAACCCTAAAACGTAGCCTATGTTTCAAATTTGATCTTAATATCGCAAAAACTGAAAGAGCTATGAAGAAAAAATAAAAAAATCTTGAAACAAAGCGTTTGCGGACACATGTTTATAGAAAAAAAAGTCTTATTTTGACCTGAAAAATATGCCCCTGAATTTTGAAACATCCTGTATACAGAGAACTGTCGAATTCTCTGGATCCTACTTTGTATATTTCGTTCATAAGCTATATCTCTCCAACAATTGATATATTGTGTATACAGGGTGACCCAGGGATGCGTGCCAGCTCCATAACTTTTGTTCTATTCAAGCTATCGACTTTTTTTAAACGATAGGTCCGACAATGAGGCACATTCTAACAATATTTTTGTTTATATACAGGATGTCCCAAAATAAGATACACAACTAAGATCTGTATTTTGGCAACCCCCCATGTTTGTAACATTTTTGGATTCGCCACTAAATTATCGATATAACGCAGCCGGGTTTCTTAGACTTATCTGCAATAGTTTTTGACATATGTCAATTTATTTGTGGAAATAGGGTCGTCGTGCATAGACCCACAGAAAAATTCATAACTTTAGAACCATTCAAGATAACTCAACCAACTTTTTTCCAGTCGATTCCTTAGGCTTTAGCGGATCTTTTGAGATAAACTGGGTGTCGATGTTCCATCGCCTACTATGATTTTTTGAAAATGACAAATTATTACTTGCAATAACTCGACTTTTTCAAATGCAACATCCTATATTTTATTGCATCTTTGCATGGCATTTTTTAAGAGCTTGTGGCTGAAATAGGGTTTGTGGAGTCTACTTTGTTGCAGAATAAGAAATGTTAATGATTTTTTTGAAAAAAAAAAAGAATCAAGTAGGCCACTGTCGTAAAATTTGACACATCCATACAATTCTGAAAAGAATATGTATCAACAAAACAAAATTGTAATAGAAACAGGAGCACATCACAAAGGAAACAATGTGAAAATTTTGAGCAAGCCTTACTTATAAATGCTCATCATGTTCCACACAAGTCTTCTAGTAAATGAGCACTGAACTCCAGTAAGCATTGCTCCATAAGTCTGAAAGATGACTTATGTGATCCTGTTTTTCATATCATCTGCAGTTGTTGGACGATTTCTGAAATCCCTTTCCTTCACCCCAAAGAAAGAAATCTATAGGAGTAAGGTCTGGGGATCGCACAGGCCAAGGAATAGTACCTCCTCTGCCTATCCAACAATTAGGATACGATTGATCTAAAAATTCTAGCACCATCCTATGGTTATGCACTACAGCACCATCGTGTTGCAACCACATAGGAAGATGTTCACGAATAAAACGTTGATACCTTTCACTATTCAGCACATTGTAAGATAAGATATTTATTTAAATAGGATACCCTAATATACATACATAATTTCATATTATAAATTTACAAATACAATTCGATAAAAATCAGTTACTAAAACATAATTGTAATATATAGGTATTATCAAGAATCAAATATAAGATGTAATATAAAATAAAATGTAATTAATAAAAAGACTAATAATAAAATGACATTAGCTAGTAATAAAAATATAAAAACATAAAAATATAGCCACAGACAAATGATGTAACGTGCCACAAAACAACTAATATTAGTGTTGGCCATCTCTTGATAGAATGTATGATAACAATTTCGTTTTGAAGCAATATATCGTATTACATTGTTTTATTTCCTCTGGTAGTTGATTATATTCATTCAATCCTTTGAAAAATATAGATTTCATTGAACTCTTCAGCTTTGTCCTATTGATATGAAAATTATGTACGGACCGTGTATTATAGTTATGGAGTTCATTGTTGTATGTAACAAATTGATTGAAGTAATCAGGAAACATATTCCTTGTGATTTTAAAGACAAATACATGGCCATATAATATAGCTTTGATTGCAATGTAAAATTACTCGCATTCCTCTGTTCTGCAATTTTTGTAACATTTGGATTTCATTTTTTTGTAAAAGATATAAAATAGAAGAACAGTAATCAAAATGTGGCTGGATTATCGCTTTATATACAGTTGTTCGGCTAGATAGAGAAAGTTGTGCAGAAATTCTTGTGAAAAAATATAGTTTTTTTGAAATTTTATTACAGATGTATTTACAATGAGATTTCATCTCCAAACATTCATCAATTATGCATCCTAAATACTTGAATTCGTGTACCCATTCTACCCTTCCACCTTCAAGTACTAAGTTGATTGTGTTGTAATTTATATTTGACAATTTGAACCTATTATTCAATACCATAGCCTTTGTTTTGGAAATGTTTAACTTCAATTTGTTTATGTTCAGAAAATTTTCAATATTATTCAAAACTCCATTCAATCTCGTTACAGTTTCATTCAAGTTGTCTCCATAGCAAGCAATCAGAGTGTCATCGGCGAAAAGATTCAAAAAATAATAGCCTTGCACATAATTAATATCATTCAGATATATTATGAATAATAATGGCCCTAGGATACTACCCTGGGGCACTCCTTGACTATTCAGTATTTTGTTTGAAACAGATTTATTATATTTAGTCATTTGGAATCTAATGCTCAGGTATGCTTCAAACCACTTCAAAACAGTGCCTGTAAGGCCATAATATTCTAATTTTTTTATTAATATATGTCTGTCTATGGTTTCAAAAGCCCGTTTGAAATCTAAGAATATTGCCACTATGTATTTATTATCATCGATTAATTGCTTCCATTTAGACACTGTAAGCTGCAGAGAAGTTTCGCAGGAATGATTTTCACGAAAGCCTGATTGGTTGCCAAGAAGGAGCTTATTTGTAGAAAAATATTGTAGCAATTGATCATGTACTTCTGTTTCAATGATTTTCTCCAATGGGAGCAAAGTGTTTATGGGTCTGAAACAAGATACATTTACAGCATTTAAGACTTTAGGAACAGGCACAACTACACTTAATTTTAATTCTTCCGGAAAGCATGCAGTGGCTAGGGAAGTATTAAGAAGATTCAATACTGTAAATCCTATTGTATAACATGTTTCTTTTAGAAATTTAACACTTAAAACTTCATTCAGACTACCTTTGTTTTTCAAAGAAAATATTATTTTCTGAAGTTTGTTTATAGTAACCACCTCGAATTTTTCAAAAGATGTGTTGATTATATCAAAATCATGTGGGGACCATTCTGAATTCGATATTATGGACTGTAAAATATGAGTTATACTATCCACAAAAAAATTATTGAATCTTTCTACAGCTTCTATTTCTGTTGTAGCATATGATGTATTTCCATTTACATTGAAATTAACAACTTAATAATTATTTTGTAGTTGTTCACACTTCACGAGCTTCTTTAAAGTCTTCCACATTTCTTTAGAATCCCCTTTATTTCCATCAATTTTTTGTTCGTAATAAATAGATTTCTTATATTTTTAGATTAACTACTTCATTCCTTTTAGCCTTATATGCATTCCAATATATTTGTCCAAAAAGTAGGGTCTAATGATGTGATTTCCAATCATTCCTCGCCAAACACTAAGACACCATCGCTTTTGGTGATCAACAGTCATCAACCAGTGAGGATTTTCGATTGCATAATAATGCATATTATGTCTGTTGACTGATCCGTTGTTCTTAAATGTTGCTACATCAGAAAACAGAATTTTGTTTAACGTATTATAACCCTCGTCAATCATGCCGTTCATTTGAATACAAAACGCAACCCTATTTGCAAAATCATTACCATACAATTCTTGATGTAGGTTCAGATTATACTTATGTTCCAAGATTATTCTGTTCACACTACTTTGTTAAATATCCGTTATCTCTGCTATTTCCCTAGTGCTTAAGTGAGCAGTTTCCTGTTGCATCAATAAAACTTGCAACTCATTTTCCTCAATGATCCGACTACCAAAATTTTCTTTTTGGTATAAGACACTTCCAGTGAGTTCAAACCGATCTCTTAACTTTTGGAATGAAGACACCCGTGGAGTTTAAAAATGCCATGCAATGATGCAATAATATATAGGGAGTTGCATTTGAAATAGTTAAGTTATTGCCATTTGTAATTTGTCATTTTCAAAAAACGTAGTAGGCGATGGAACATCGACTCATAGTTCACCTGCATTTCACAGGATGCGCTAAAGCCTAATAAATCGAGTGGAAAAAAGTTAGTTATTTTGAATGGTTCTGAAGTTATGAATTTTTCTGTGGGACTATGCACGACGGTATTTTGACATAAGTCAAAAAATATTGCAGATAAGTCTAAGAAACCCAGGTACTTTATATCGACAATTTAGTGGCGAATCCAAAAATGTAACAAAAATGGGGAGTTTTCATATAAAAAAACAGAACCTAGTTGTGTTCTTATTTTGGGACATCTTGTATATAAATAGAAATATTTTTAGAACCTCAGACCTATCGTTTACTGCTTGTATACGTTGACTGCTTTGTATACCCATTTGGGTGGACATTAGTCTTTCCGTAATGCTAGAATACTTTTGCTACATCATTCCGTATTTCCCAAGATGAAAATTTTATCTTCCAGTTGACATACATTGGGATAGCTATCAAAATGTCTCGACACGTAGAAATTTGTAGCGTCAACTATACTTGTTCACCCAATTGGGTTGTCCTACATTTTTTGTTGTTGTAAATGTCGGTGTCCACCCAAATAGACTGACATAAAGATATTGTGAAACAAAACTTTATTATGTATTTTATAATAAGAAAAGTAAAATATACAATATATATATTTGTGTTTTTTTTTAGAAAATTCATTTATTTCATTTCTAAAACAATTATTATGTCAGGAGTGTAGTATCGAAACAGGGTAAGCGCACAGGTCCGGTAAATCACTGCCAATCAATTTCAGTGGACAGAATAGGAACTGCACACAAATATTCCACTAATTTAGCTATTTACTCATAGATGGCAAAATTAGTGGCATATTGTTGTCCACCCATTTGGGTATATGTCAGCGAAATTTGGAGAACTGGCGTATAGAGAATGATGTTCAAATCCGGTCTGGCAGCCAAAAAAAGTCGATAACTTGGATAGAAAAAAAGTTAAGGAGCTTTCACGCACCCCTGGTTCACCCTGTATTTGGAATACTTCAATAAAATTACATTTAGTTTTGAGTCCTTATTTTGATAATTTTTTGGAATAGCTTTGAATTTGGAAAATATTTTTTCAGAGAAAAGCCAGGGGAAAAGAACTACTTGACAAGGTTTGTGAAGCAATCAATCTTATAGAGAGAGATTATTTTGGACTGGTGTATTCTGATAGACATGACCCAAGAAATTGGTTGGATCTAGAAAAGAGAATCGGTAAATTCATGAGAGGTAAGTTATTGATTCTCAACCATTTCCCTCATTCATTCCCGCATTGTTTGAGACTTGAATCTGGACCATTTTTCAGCGCTTGTTTTTTCAATCCTGATCTTGTCACTGCGGATGCTGAGATGATGTTTTCATTTTTCAATGCCTAAAATATGTCTTGTTTTTGGTTTGACTAGAAACATGCTTATTTTATTGGTAGATAAAACTCATTATTTACTGTTTTTTTGAAAGGCTTAATAATTTCTGTGTTTAATATGTTTTGGTTTTAAATTTAAAGTTAGTTATACTAATATAGTAAGATCCCAGAGCCGGCAGACCTACGTCATTTTAGCACAGCTGAAAATTTGAGTATGAATAGTGTGATATGTAGTTAAGAATGTATGTGTACTTGCTAGCGGGGCCCTTTTACAGGTAGCAGGTACCGAAGGTATATAAAAACCTTACTCATCTACATTAAAGTATGTTAATACTGAATTGAGTAAAAGAAGAGAAGTCTGCTCCACAATTAAAAAAAAATGTGGGTCAGACTTCTCTTTTTTCACCCAACCCAGAACTAACTCCATCTAGGTATGGACTATTTTCAAAATATGTTAATACTTTTAACATTTACATTACCGAGATGGCCGAGCGGTCTGAGGTGCCAGATTCAGGCTCTGGACCTTGAAATGGAGCGTGGGTTCAAACCCCACACCTGACCTTTTTTTTTTCATTTTTCCCATCGAAATTAAGAAATGTTTTTTTTTTATTTGAATATTTGTCCCAAAACAAATTATTTCGAAGGAAAAAAGGAAAAAAAAACCGTCAGGTGTGGGGTTTGAACCCACGCTCCCTTTCGAAATCCAGAGCTTAAATCTAGCATCTTGGACCACTCGACCATCTTGGTAAATAATTAATATCAAAATATTACCATACTTTAACGTAGGAGAGTAAGGTTTTCATGTACCTTTTATAGCTGCTACCCGTAAAAGGGCCCTGCTACTATCAAATGTGGTGTGCCACAAGGGTCAGTACTCGGCCCAATATTGTTCCTAATTTACCGCAATTATTTAGCCAGTATAAATATCCAGGGAAAGTTCACTATGTTTGCTGCTGATACGACATTGATGTGGAAAGGATCAAATATCGACTCCCTAAAAGCAAACCTCGATTATGATTTAACTGAGGTCAAAAACTGGTGTGACGCAAACCACCTCTGCTTCAATAAAAAAAAAACTAGCCTCCTAACTTTCAAATTTACCTTTGATTCACTTATGTTAGGTTTGAATCCAATTGTGAATATTTATTTATTCTTGTCAGAAGCATCGTAAGTTAATATATATATAAAAAAAAAAATATGCTAGAGCTAAACATTTTTAGCCTAGAAGCGGGCGACGTCAATTGCATTCGGCTTCGCTGCTATAAGGTCCTCTATGGTACATCTAGCGGAGCACAGCGGGCAAGTGTACATATGTTGCGTGGTTTGCAGTTCTCCACAGTCGCAGAGATTGGAGTCCACAGGGTAGCCCCACTTATTTAGGGTATTGTGAATAGACCTTCCAGAATAGACCTTCCACTAAGTTTCTTGGCATTGAAATAGATGACTGTCTGAAATTCTCTAGCCATATTCACACCCTAAGAAAGAAAGTAGCATCAGGTTGATATGCAGTAAGAGTGGTATCCAAGGAACTTGGTTTGTCAATGGGTAGGGTGACATATTTTTCTTTGGTTGAATCACACCTGAGATATTGTATAGCTTTCTGGGGTTATTGCACTAAATCTATGTTCGATTCAATCTTTGTTCTTACGAGCTGAATACACTGCCCACTGTCTATCTTCATACTGGAGACCACCTGTTTAGTACATAAACATAGAGCGAACACAATTGATACTGAACATCCAGCAGAAATACATAATACACGTCAGGTAGCAAAAAAAATATAGCTCTGCCCATTCCCTGATCAGAGCAGACTAAACATCTAATATTGTACGAAAGTAATTTTTTTTTAACAAACTGCCTACACTTTTAAAAAAGTCCCGGGACACCAGCTGTTTCGGAAGAAAGTCAAAAAAAAAATTTTACTCAAAGCATACTATGGCCTACAAGGGTTCTATGATGATGGTCAATTCTCTTATTGACGCAATATCTGTCTTCGTCTATATACCTACCTATACATTCTTTCATTTCTTTATATATATATATATATATATATATAACGACTGAAATTTAATGGACATAGCCCTCAGAGAGAAGTGTTAACCGTAGACACGTGTTTCGGGCTCTCGGTGAAGAAGAAGTGCAAGGATGAACAACACTTGGTAGAAAACGACAAATCAACGGAGTCAACAAACAGAAGCCAGCCGCACATTTGTGGTTTCGGTTAGCAGACCCTGCATTCCAGGGCAACAACCAACGTCACTACGGAGGCAGCTTAGCTACCTGAGTGATATATATTATTGTCTGGTTCTGTACTATTTATTCTGTGATAATATATACAAGTTCTTGTTTTAAGTACGCTTTGAAGATAAGACTTATTTTTCCTTGACAATACTGTAAATAATTTTTGATACTTGGACAGAACATTTTAATACTGATTGCGAGTTAATGTGTTTTGTATACTTTATATATATATATATATATATATATATATATATATAGATCCTTTATTTAGTCAATGACTAATACACATTTGACACAATGAATGGCTTAATAATTAATAAATAGTATATGAAGTCAATTCAGTCAATAAATAAAATAACTTAATATACACATATATACACTTAGATATACCACATAGTCAATAAATATAATATGGAAGTCAATAAATAAGCTATCATAAATAATACACGTATATGCACACATAACAAATACAACATGTAATAAAGTAGATTATATAAAAAAAAAATAAGTAAATTTTGGACTTATATAGCAGGTACGAAACTCACAAATATTTCCTTTATTAGAGACTGTCACACAGATATTTTTTCAGATTACTTTTAAAGGACACAAGTGTAGAACATTTTTTTATGACTAGGGGAAGCTGATTATAGATTTTCAATCCTCTAATAAATACAGATGTTTCTGTTCCTTTTTTTGATACCATCTGAATTGAAAAATCATTTCTAGATCTTGTATCATAATTATGTACTTCATACTTGTACTTAACAATTTCTTGGAGGTATGAAGGAGCATTTCCGGATTTTATTTTGAAAATAAATATTAAAGTTTGATATTGCCAATAAACTCTAAGCGGTAACCAGTCCAATGTACTCAACATATTTTTTATTGGGGTCTGTTTGGGACATTTTAATATTATGCGCATTGCACGATTTTGCAATTTTTGAACTCGGTTGATTTCATTCAGGTTCAATAAGAATAAAATTGTTGCGCAGTAATTAAAATGTGGTAGGATGAGAGTATTGTAATATACCATTTACGACCACTGGGTAAGAAATCTAGCACATCTATATAGATAATTTATTTTGAATGATATAATCCTAATAACATTATTTGCATGTTCCTTGAACTTCAGATTCCTGTCAACAATAACACCTAAATATTTGAACTGCTCAACTCTTTCAATGATATCGTTGCCAATTTTAATTTCATTGTTGTTATCCGAAATTTCACAGAACTCTTTGTAATCTTGTAAACTACTTAAAATCATAAATTTGGTTTTTTTAATATTGACTTTGAGGAAATTTGAGCAACACCACCGATAAATATTCTCTAAGGTTTCATTCAGTATTTTGATGAGTCTATAATTGTTTTCACATGAATAATATATGAGGGTGTCATCCGCAAAGAGATGTACCTATACCACACTCTCCCGCTACTCCAACTATGTCATCAATATAGAGAAGGAATAGTAGGGGACCCAGAACACTTCCCTGTGGGACGCCACTCCCACAATCTATTTCATCAGATACTATATCATTCAACTTCAACTTTTGTCGTCTATTTCCAAGGTAGTCAATCATCCACTCTAATGCATCCTCAACAATACCCATGCACTCCAGTTTTTTTATCAAGCGATTTCTATCAATAGTTTTAAAGGCTCTTTGTAGGTCAAGAAATACAGCTCCAGTAATATGCTTTTTTTCTAAATTATTTTTCCAAGTATTTAAAACACACTGAAGTGCAGTTTCACAATTGTGCTTAGTTCTAAATCCAGACTGTGAGCTGTTTAATATGTTATATTCTTCCAAATACTCTACCAGTTGTTTCGCAACAATTTTCTCTAGAATTTTTTCTATTGGGCTGAGCATATTGATTGGGCGCTAGTCTGAAGCTTCATTAGAATTTGCTACTTTAGGAACTGGGATAATGGTTGATATTTTGAGTTCATTCGGTACTTTGCAACATTCAATAGATGTATTTATTATATTCAACAGTGGTTTAGCAATGCTATGAAAACAATTTTTTATAAATGCCATACCAATCTCATCAGCACTTTCCTTATTTGGCATAGAGATTATTAGTTCTTCAAGTTCTGCATAAGTTACTAACTTGAAGTGCTTCAATAACTTTTTATTCTGTCTCTGAATAATAGGAAACTTTGCTCCAGAATGACCGATTTCATCAGTGATTTGTTTGATACTGTCAATGTAGTAATTATTCAAACAGTTTGGCATTTCAACTATGTTAGTAATGATTTCATTTTCGCTTATTTCTAGTATAGTAAGATCTACTTCAGGTTTGTTTTTAGGAGTTAGCGTCTTCAAAATTTTCCACATTTCTCTTGAGTTGCTTTTGTTTTCATTTACCTTGGTTTCATAAAATTTAGATTTTTCTTTTCTCATTGTGCTTACCGCAGTATTACGGTTTTGTTTGTAGTTTTCCCAATTTTCCCTGTTTTTTTTTAATTAATTTTTAATTTTTTAATTTTCCTTGTTTTTAACACACCACAATAATTCAATAAGTTTTTAGCATTGTAAATAAATACCTTTTTTTGTATTTCTAAATTAGAGTATAGCCAAGCTTTGTGAATAAGATTATGTCTTCGACAATAAAGTATATTTGATTGATTGATTGATTTCAAGCTAGCAAGTACGCATACTTTCTTAACTACATATCATACTATTCATACTCAAAATTTCAGCTTTGCTAAAATGATGTAAGTCTGCCGGCTCTGGGATCTTGGACTATAAGCAACAATAACAAATACAAGCATTGGGACTACCAACGTGACAAGATCTTTTGAAGGATTTAAAAAATATCAAAATATAAAGATGATTTTAAATTTTCACTTGTTCGAGAAAAGGAGTGAATTTGTTGATACCCAGGATCCAATTAGTACACAAACAATTTTTTTTATTTCGATTTATTACTCATCCCATGTATTGTCAGAGACCATTTTGGGAGATTCACATTGAAATTTAAATATGTATGAACAATCATTTACTTCGATAAACAATTTCTGTTATAGTGGAACCATGGAAATTCAGTTTTGAAGTGAAATTCTACCCACCGGATCCCGCCCAATTACAAGAGGACATAACCCGCTACCAATTGTGTCTTCAAATTCGTAACGACATCTTGAACAATCGCCTGCCATGTTCGTTTGTCACACATGCTTTGCTGGGTTCTTATCTCGTCCAGTCCGAATTAGGAGACTATGACCCAGAAACCATGAGCAAAAGCTATCTGAACGAGTTCAAGTTTGCTCCGAACCAGACCCAAGATTTGGAACAGAAAGTCATGGAGTTGCACAGAACACACAAGTTAGTTGTTTTTTCAAGTTGTACCCATAATATTCACAGTCAAGTATCATGAGTAATACACAAATTTATTATAAAATTCTGTCATGTTTTATTTTGCAAAATGATGTAAGCTTGATTTTTATGCTGTATGATATTTATGTTGTTGAAAATCTAAAAATATTACTTAGATGAGAGTTATGGTCTTGAGAAATTGATTGGAATGTTTTAGGCGTTATTTCATTTCGTGGTAGCAAATAAAAATTTCAGTAGATATAAATAGGAGCCAGAATAATTCCAAACTTGGATAGGCACTCAAAAATTAATTGTTTTGGAACAATTGAATTCAATATCACTTTGATTTTCAAAGTATTGATACAAAAATTCTAAATTAAATTATTGAAGGAAATCAATTCTATACAGGGTGATTCAAAAGTACTTTGACAAACTTCAGGAGGTGATTCCTCACAATATTCTAATATGAATTAAAATACACAAGTTACATTTGAAGGTTGTCAAATATAATATCAGACAGATCCTTGTTTCGTATTTAAAATAATATTTAATTAATACATTTGGCTAAAACCAAATACAAAGAGATACAACATATATATCCGGAAAAGCTTCGTTTCCAAGATACAGGGTGTTGAAGTTTTATTTTTATTTTAGTTTTTTTTTAAATAACTTTCGAAATACTGACCTTAATTAAACGAAAATTGGTATTGAGAGGTTTTTTGAGGTGTTAAATTCGAACCTGATGTTATTATTGCTCTTACTCGTAGGGGGCGCCACCTACACGTCTTTTTCAGTAAAAAAATCAATTCCTCTATCATATCTACGTAAAAAAGCTATAAGCAACCGTTTTCTAGATATTTGGACTTGAACAATGCGTGTTGAAGTTATTACCATTATTTTGCATTTTTCACAAGAATGCTTAGGAAATGAATTTGACGTTTAAGTAAGTAGTTTTGGTTTTTTGTAGGGGGCGCCATTTATTCTATTTATTTTTACTCGTTTGAAATAGTTATTTTTTTATCAAGGGTGCAAAATCTGTATTTGTTTTAATAACATTTGCAAGAAATATCAACATTTTATTTCAAGAAATTTTGAATCTATAGAATAAAATTAAAGGAAACTAAATTGTATTCAAATAAATTGTTCAAAGTGTCCACCTTCAGCGAAGATACAGGCATTCAGTCTTCTAGTCATTGAATCTCGAACCCGCTAAAAAATTATTGGTGTGTTTCTTATTGTTTCACAGGCGTCTACTAGTCGGTTTCGTAGATCTTCCTCGTTCGCTACTGGAGTTTTATAAACTAGTGAATTCAAATGTTCCCAAAAATAAAAATCTCTCGGGTTCAGATCTGGGGACCTTGGTGCCCACACCTGGTTAGGTTCTTCTACACCCCTACCTATTCATCGATTTGGATAGACAGTGTTGAGGAATTCCCTGGCTACAACGCTAAAATGGGCCGGAGCCCCATCATGCATAAACCACATGCGGATACGAATTTCTAATGGCAATGAAGTAGTCCCGGCAATTCATTTTCTAAAAAGTCTCTGTAAGTTGTGCCATTCAGTCGGAACGGAAGAAAGAAAGGACCTATCAAGTAATTATCAATTATTGCCGCCCATACATTACAGAAAATTGATACTGATAATGTATTTCACTAACTGCGTGCGGATTTTCCAGAGCCCAAACATGGTTGTTATGAAAGTTTGTGATAGCATTTCGGGAGAAGTTTGCCTCATTCGTGAAGAGTACATATTTTAAAAATTGAGGATTTCCAGCCAATTTTCTCAAAAACCACTGACACATAGTAATGCGTGGGGAAAAGACTCGTGGCAAAAGAGCTTGTATCCTTTGAATATGGTATGGATAAAATTGTTGATCGTGGATAATTCTCCAAACTGTGGACTGAGTAGAATTGAGTGCTTCACCAATTATTCTTGTACTTGTTTCTGGATTCTCCTCGAGAGCGTTCAAAACAGCTTCTTCCAATTTTGGGATTTGGACTGCTTGTGGTCTTCCAATAATATCAGCTGCCCTCTTAAAACTACCTATTTCTGCCAAATGACGGTGGAGACTGGTAAATGTTGGAGCTGAAGGCAGTACTCGATTAGGAAATCGCTCCTGGTAAATACGTCTTGCTTCGCGCTCATTGCGATCTGCAAGGCCATAAACAAAATGCATATCGGCTAAATGAGCATTATTGTTTAAATAATCCATTTTTTCAAAATTAGTGTTTTAAAACTTTAACAAAACAACAAAACGTTTAACTGTCACATAATATGTAATTACCAAAACTACTTACTTAAACGTCAAATTCATTTCCTAAGCATTCTTGTGAAAAATGCAAAATAATGATAACTTCAATACGCATCGATTATCAAATAATCGACTTTAAATTTTAAAGTCCAAATATCTAGAAAACAGTTGCTTATAGCGACTTGTAACAAGGGTAGCTTTTTTACGTAGATATGATAGAGAAATTGATTTTTTCACTGAAAAATGTTATAGAAGTACGGTCAAAAAAGCTATGAATCTTCAAAAAAGAAAAAACGTCAAAAACATCAGGTTTAAATTCGACACCTCAAAAAACCTCAATACCAATTTTCGTTTAATTAAGGTCAGTATTTCGAAAGTTATTTTAAAAAAAACGAAAATAAAAATAAAACTTTAACACTCTGTATCTTGGAAACGAACCGTTTCCGGACATATTTTTATTTTGACAATTCATATTAGAATATTGTGAGGAATCACCTCCTGAAGTTTGTCAGAGTACTTTTGAATCACCCTGTATATGAAAAATATTAAAATAAAAAAAGGCTTTGTGTGGTATTCTATCTAGTCAATAATATTCCATAACTTGTTTTCCCTGAGAAAGTTGGCTTCAGCTTTTTTTCATTAACCCATTCAGGACGGTATGGTTATGAAATAAACTCGGAGCAGACTTTTGACATAGAAGTATGTTTTTGCACCACACCGTTTCGTACGAGCGTCGTACGTATAAGATAGTTCATTTATAACTCACAGTCGATTGCCGTACAAGGCAAGCCAAAGAAATCAGACTGTCATTCGCCGTTTTACACATTGAATTTTGGAACAGAAGCCGTACTTGTAGGGCTTGGTATTCGCTAACAAGAATACAATAAATACTGGCGAAGGAATATTTGTATTCTGAAACAAAGTTTGAATCATTAAAACTAGTAATTAAAATATCAATACTTTTTTAGAGTATGATAACATTCAAAACACGGATAGATGCAAAGGCCAACATTACATTTGATACACATGCATTGTGTATCTTTTCTTTTATGTCTCTCCAACTTTGACAAACTACATATATGGCATCGGATCCTGGAGTTTCGGTTTGTGGCACAGGTGATATAAAATACCTTTCAGTCAATCTCAAAGGATTGTCAACTGTAGCGGAACAGCTCAAGATGGTAAAGGGATATATTTTCCTAAAACTTGGGATAGAATATTCAGCCAGAAGTCTGCAAATTATTGTTTTTTACCTGTATGTAGGTATCATATAATGTTGGTCCGTCAGATGAAAACAGTTTTTTATATCACTCTAATGATTTTCGGGCACATACCATTTTTAATTTTGTGTACCCAGATCATTTTTAACCGACGAAACCAAAAAGGAGGAGGTTCTCTAGTCGACGCGTATATTTCTTTTTATGTATGATCACGCATAACTTTTTACTAAGACGTCCGATTCCGATAATTCTTTTTTCAGTGGATAGGGTGTACTTCGAAGTTGGTCCCATTTGAATTTAAAAGATGAAATCCACCCCTAAGGGTAGCAAAATGGAGGATATTGATCACTCGCCCTCTGAATTCTGGTCCGTTAACCGATTCTATCAGGCATAACTTTGTACTGGGTTCTTCAATTTGGATGATTCTTTTTTTATTAGATAGGGTATACCTCATAGTTGATTATATTTCAATTTGGAATGAAATGATCCACCCCTATGGGTAGAAAAATAGGGGATGATTGATTTTTCACTTGTGAACATTGGCACACATATGTAGTTGACATTGACAGATCCTGCTACATCCGTCAAAATAATTACATTCTATGAAAGGATGGAATTATATACAAAGTGATGGAATCAACTAACCAGAACAATCAAAAATAATTTATGCTATATAACAATAAATAGTTAAAGTAGATAATCATATTATTTAACAGTTAATAGTTGAAGTAAGCTAGGTAAGTATTTTGGAAGTAATAAAAAATTAAGTAGGTAGTAATTAGTAGATTTTAGCCACAAAAAATTTAAAAATAAAAACTTTTTAACAAAAAATTAAATTGACGAAAAAATCTACTGAAAAGCATAAAATAAAATAAACCTTCTTAGTCTTAATGATAATTGAGCTTCTAAACTAATGTGAGTAACTAATTTTGAGTCGGCGCCAAACAAACTAGCAATTGAATTAGGTAAAGCGTAAAATGATGGCAGCGAGATGCACAGCAGCATTTTGATTACTTCTTCAAAGGAATATAATGATCTTCGATAATTGTTTGTTTGGCGCGGACTCAAAATTAGTTACTATTAGGAGCTCAATTATCATTAAGACTAAGAAGGTATATTTTATTTTTTGCTTTTCAGTTGATTTTTTCGTCGGTTTAATTTTTTGTTAGAAAGTTTTTGTATAATATTCGAACTGTTGTGAGCACGTGTACAATTTTTTTTGTCACACAATTTTATCGCAAGCATATTATCTATACACTCAGTTTCACATTCACCTGTATTCAATTTTGGATGGAAATTCAGCTCCTATATTTTTAATCGATAAATATTGGAATAACAATGGGCTGCTATACCAATTATCGATCACTATTTGTGCCGATTTTCCAATGCTTGCACAATTGTTTAATAGCTGTTTTGGCTCTAGTGTAAATAATAACATCCAGGATGTTTCACAATACAGCATCACATATTTCAAACAATTTGATCCCAAATCTGTGGCATTCTTTTGGAATATATTGTGTGAATGTGAGGCGATCCTTCCATAGAATAAGACTTCCGTCAATACACAAATCTTGAAAGGGATAAAACATACTACTACATGTTGATCAAAATAACTCGAAAACGGTTCGAATTTTTCTTAGTATTCTAGGTGTTGTTAGCAAAGTGAAAATTCGACAGTAGGTTCGGAAAACGGTGTTGCCGAAAAATAGTTCTGAAAAATGGAGTGGAAATCACTTCATTGGTTGATCAGTAATCTTTCATGGCAGCTTTCTGGACAAGACTGATCAACATGCAAGTAGCTAAGAAAGAGTACATATCTTTTTGTTTCAGTATTTAAGAGTTCTATAATTTTTTCACCAAAAACATATTCTAATTCCCAAGAATTATCATCTTGTAGTGAAAACTCTGTAGTAACCCCTAATAAATCTGAATCGAATTGAAAAACTCTTTGGGTGAAATCAGTATTAAACTGCCATAAACAGGTTTTACTTCCTTAGTTTTTTTTTTGTTTGAGGGTGCAAAAGATGAAGAATAATGTTCATCATCACTACTGGGAAAATATTGGTTAACCAAATTGTATCCAGTCATAATTTGTTCAGCCTCCATTTTCAGTTCACAACTACTTAGTTTTTAGGTACCATATTGTAATATTGAATATGAATAACCCTTTCTTTCATTCATAAATATATAGGCTACAGAATGAAGTATTTTAAAAATGCTAGTACTCACAGCTAACATAAAAAAAATCATTTAGAGCCTGGACAAAATTTGTGAACAAGTTTCGTATGTCAGTTTTTCTGAAAAAATTTCGTACAACCATCATTAATATGCACTTTATTTGCTCGCATCACTTTCAAGTCAGTTTAGCCAAGCGGTCTAAGGCGCCAGCTTTAAGCCCTGGTTGTCAAAAGGAAGTTTTTTTTTTGTAATTTTTTCCCTTTGAAATTGAGAAATGATTTGTTTTGGGCGTCCCTGTTTGTTGCCATTTTTTACGCTCCTTCTTTTTGAGCTGCATGATATTTCTGATATGTAGTGGAAGAGCATCTCGTTCAGCCTGCACCACTATTGTTTTGGTTGTGATCCTTGTAGCCTGAATGTTACTATTATTTTTTTTTTGTCAATGTCCCACTTGGTCATGCGTAATTTGACTTTGGTCTTTATATTCATTTGTATTCTGAACTCGGCCCAGTTAGTGCTTATATAGTTGAAGAGCTAGAAAAGGATTTGTTTTGGGCGTCCCAAAAACAGGGTTGAAAAAAATCATAATTTTTTGGAAAAATATAAAAAATTGCGATTTTTATTTGAAAAAATCAAGATTTTTTTTCTATTTTTGTTGATTTTTTCCTATAAATGAGACAAGTTGCTATTTTCCTCGGTAGATACTTCTGGGAATCCACATACTTCTGTATATAACAGAAATTGAAAAGCACTCATAAATAAGCTTAATGCAGCTAATATGACTGCATTGCGAATCAAATAAAAACATCCACTACCGAATTGACCTTATTACATATGGTAGTGCTGCATATATTTTAAATTTACTATGTAAGGATTTGGAAATCGCTAATATTAAATAACATGTGGTTTACATTGGCCAAATACTTCCGTAACAACAGTTTTGCCTCTGCAGCATATGCCAAAGAAGGGCAAAAAACTAGTTTTGCCAAATGATGTCAGATGGAATTAGCTTGCAGACTGTTTAGAAGGTTTTGTTGAGTCATAGCCCACACTTTTCAAAATTGCTGCAGAGAACAAAAACGAAATTGACAATATTATAAGAGGAAAAATTTCAAACATTCACTTAACAAGATTAGTTGAAGATTACCTAACAATACTTAAGCCTATTTCAATCGCAATAGATAGAGTACAAAGAAACAGTGCCAGTCTTTCAGATCTTGTGGAAGAATTTAAAATATTAGAAACCCATTTTGACAAAACTGACATAACTTAAAAACATCTGCAAAAATTTAAGAGGCGTTATGAACAGTGTATATCATTTGTTGGTATATCTTATTGACCCAACAAAAACTCAGCAAACACTAACAGAGGGTGAAAAAAATGTTGCTTTAAAAGCTGTTGAAGAATGATATCCAAATAGTGGTTTACTACCACTCATAATGAAGTTTCTTGCCAGATCAGAACCTTTCACTGATATTATGTTCCATAATAATATTCTTCAGAATGTAAAACCCATCATAGATTGGTGGAGGTCACAACAAAATATACCCATTATTCAAAAAAAGTTCTTTATAATTAGACAATTATTTTGTGCTGCTGCTTCTTCAGCATCAGTCGAGAGAAATTTCTCAACATTTGGTTTAGTCCATTCCAGACTCAGAAATCGATTAGGAATGGAAAAAGCTGCAAAATGAGTTTTTTTGTACAATTAAGTAAAATAAACAGTATTTAGATACAGTGGTATAATTTTTTTGATATAATAAACCATTAATTAAAACTCTAAAGTTTTTATTTTCTCTTAATTATAACTTATCAGAAATTTTGATTTTAATCATGATTTAAATTGAAAAAAAATCAAGCGATTTTAATCATGTATTTACATCAATTGATTTAAATCGTTTCAACCCTGCCCAAAATGAATCATTTTTAAATTTCTAAGTGAAAAATTACCCAAAAAACTGTCAGGTGTGGGGTTTGAACCCACTCTCCCTTTCCAGAACTAGAGCTCAAATCTGGCGCATCAGACCGATCGGCGAACTTGACTTGAAAGTAATGCGAGCAAGTGAAATGCATATTAATCATGGTTGCTGTACTGAAAATTTTCCGAAAAAAGGACATACGAAACTTGTGCACAAATTTTGCCCAGGCACTAAGTGATTTTTCTTATGTTTGCTGTGAGTACTAACATTTTAAAAGGATTTCAATCTGTTCGGCCAGGTTTTTTGCAGCCAGTCTTAGCCTAATACCACAAAAGAACCACCTTGCAACAATCACACACACATTCTGCAAGTGATGACAAATATGAGACAATTTATTCTTAGCCCATTTGTCAGGCTGGGTTTATTTATCCAGTGCCGTCCTGTATTAAGTTTTTGTCAAGGACGACAACCGTGCTGAATGAATTAAAAAAAATACAAGATTGATTTTTGCAAAAATGAGTCACAGTTAATTATCCATTTATTTGAATTATTTTATGAATCGAACTCTTGTAATGGGAGAGAAAATCTTTACTCAAAGTTGGTTCCGATCTTAGTATATAAC
The DNA here is from genome assembly GCA_018342105.1 of Gonioctena quinquepunctata. NCBI lineage: Eukaryota > Metazoa > Arthropoda > Insecta > Coleoptera > Chrysomelidae > Gonioctena > Gonioctena quinquepunctata. The sequence goes on from JAFIRS010000587.1 coordinate 306,629, forward strand.
CATAATCTGTTGAGTCTAAATGGACAATTTCTAGAGTTTAATGTATGTCTTTTTTGCTGTATTAGAAATGGGTATTTTTATCTGAGAAGTGAGAAAAAACTTTTATTTTTATGATAATCAAAGTGATGAACTATAATTGGGGGATTTTTTTTCAAATAGGTGGCCATTAGCATATTCATTTCATTATTAAATACTTTCAATAATAATTTTTTTGTTTTTTAAAAACAAAGGTATGCACTTGAGTGCATTGCTGATTTTTTTAATCTCTCTTGTGTATACAACTGGAAGTATTGCAATTTTCTGGTGCTGCTATTTATTGGAAAATGAAAAATAAAACTTAGTCACAGAGTATATGGCTCATTTTTGAAAATATTTCCTTTGCAGTTACATTTTATGCAGTTGCATTTGCAGTTACATATTGGTACTCAAATATTTACCTTAACTAGAATTACTGAAAAGCAATTCTGATGTGCTACATGAAGTAATGTTTAATTTTTCTACAGTAAAACTTTCAACTAACTAACTGAACTGAAAGTGAATTATTTATCGCGTACTATTCATAATAACTCATTGAAAAATTGTCTTTTCAGGGGTCAAACGCCTGCTGAAGCTGAGCTCCACTATTTAGAAAATGCCAAGAAGTTAGCAATGTATGGAGTGGATCTGCACCCAGCAAAAGACTCTGAGGGTGTTGACATCATGTTAGGTAAGGCTCAACACTCACCACCGCAATTTTTTCAGTCAGGGCTATAAGCATCCAGATGCTTTGGCCCCAATCTCTATATAATGTAAAATTAAATCGATGCTTTTTTTCAAAATTAGATTACAAAAGAAAAATACAAATAATTGAAACAATGTTTAACACGTTAGCCGCCATGAGACACGTATGGCGTGTCTCAGATTTCCGTGCGTAGCACCCCAGTAGTAATATTAGCTGAAAAAGCGACTTGGCCCAGGGGGGCATTTTTTTTCAACATTGTGTCGGCTAACCTGTTGATTAACACGTTGGTGGACAGAACGTCCATAGACGTCTAATTTCCATAGATACGATGTGGCAGGACGTCTATGGACGTTATTTGAAGAATATAATCTTGTGACACAATGTTGGTAGACGTCGGCTCGCAGATATAAATTATATATCAATTAAGTTGTACTGTCACCACACATTCACAGAAATATACGTTACTGTCACTTTATGTTGATATTCCGCCCCCACCAAAAGGGGATGCAGGTGACGTAAGCTTGCGCAGCTGTAATCGATATAAACGTCCAGAGCCGTCACGCTCCAACTACTGAATCATTGTTATTATTCAACTATCATATTGTGTGCGACAAGATGTTTGTTTGAATGATAGTACCAGAGATATCTCCGTATAATAAAGGTAAGTCGCTTTCATGAATTTCTTCAGATCATTTATTGTTGATAGGGTGGTTCGATATATATTCAACTATATATAGTCAGAATGCTTGTTGACTTCGGTGTGGAGATGCTGATTAGTGAATGCATGATTTCTTTGTTGAAAAATCAGGTGCTGAGCTGACTTGCTCTAATTTATTTGGCCAGTTTTGTTCTACAACATTTTGTTCTGTTTGTCAGACGAGGACTATGATCCTGCCAATGAAAAATTGCTGAATATTTATGAATCACTATCTTCAGATGAAGAAGTCCACGATCCATTCAGCGACACCGAAGGTCAATATGGATCAGACGAGGACTATGATCCTGCCAATGAAAAATCAGACTCTGATGACTCAGAAGACATGGTCCATCAAAGTCCGGCGACTCCGCTAGAAGAAGAGATCGAATCAGAAAATGATGAGTCGGAGCATGAGGAGCTCTTGGTGGATACAAAGGATGAATGGGAACAAACTAACTTAGATATTCCGGAATTTTCATTCAATAAAAATTCGGTGGGTCTGAAAATACCACTCAAAGATAATACTTCGCCAATTGACATGTTCCAGAATTTGTTTACAGACGAAATATTAGATCTCATAGTTTCATCAACAAACGAATATGGCAAATCCTTGTCTTTGACGAATAGACCCTTGACGAGACATAGCAGGCGACAAACATTCCGTGAAACGAACGCAGACGAAATGAGACAGTTCCTAGGCCTTGCTTACTGAATGGGCAAATAAGCTCACCAAGTTTGCGTAAAATGTTCACCTATTCGGATCCGCTTGTATTTCCACCCTGTTCTCACTCATGTAATGTCAGGACGAAAGTTTGAGCAAATTTTGAGCTGCATATCTGTTTCTCCAGCAGGATCACAAAACCTAGACAAAGTGAAGCCTCTGATGGATGCACAGATGAGAATATTCCAAAGTACTTATTCACCCGATGAAGAACTCTCTTTGGATGAATCCTTGTTACTTTTTCGCGGAAGACTCCATTTTAGACAATATATCAAAGGTAAAAAAGCGAAATACGGTATAAAGTTCTATGAACTAGCGACATCCGATGGCTACTTGCTCAATATGGAAATATATTCAGGCAAGAATCAAACTCAGGATATCACTTCATCAAAAACCGAACAATTAGTTTTTCGTCTTATGCAGCCCTATCTTATGAAGGGGCATACACTATTTATGGACAATTACTATAACAGTGTGACCCTGTCAGAAAAGTTACTCAATTCCAGAACGCACAGTGTAGGAACATTGAGAAGCAATCGCAAAAGAAATCCCAAAGAAGTGACAGGAAAAAAACTGAAGAAAGGGGAACATTTCTGGGTAAGACTGCGAAAAGTTTATGTCTCAAAATGGAAAGACGTCCTTGTTATCACTACTAAAAACCATCCAGAATTGGTAGAAGTATCAAATCGTTATGGAAAATTCAAAATTAAACCTAAAGAAGTGGCAATATACAATGAACATATGTCAGGCATCGACAGAGCTGACCAGATGACCTCTTACTACTCTTCGCCACGAAAAACCATTCGGTGGTACAAGAAGGTTTTTTCCATCTTCTGGATCAACTTGGAATGCTTTCTACCTGTATCGAAAATATTGTAAAAACAACGATAAACGTTATAGATATTTGACATTTTGAGAAGAAATCATCAAATAATTCATTGGATTAGACCCAGAAATAAAAGCTGCATGTTTATCGGTACCAAAGCAAATACACGACAATCGCAGAACATTCACGCATCAGCTAGTTGAAGCTCCAACTACTCATGTCTCATCTGAGCATTGGCCTGAAAGAAATCCCTTACCCCCCAACAGTGAAAGAAAAAATTTATTCTTGAAATGCAGAGTATGCACCAAGAACAATATCCGGAAGGAGACTAGCTATCGATGTAAAGGTTGCCCTAATAAACCGCCGCTATGCCCAGAATGCTTTCAAGAATGGCATGAAGAAGGAAACTAGCTTGACGTAATAAGTTGTACTTGTTTTTGTATGAGAATAATGTTCTAGTTTATGAAATATGAAATATTTTCTGAAAATAGCTATTTTACTTCAAATCCAATTGACATAACGTTAGTTCCATCCAACGTCTATAGACGTTATGTCAACTCACATCTGCAGAAATATATGTGATATGGCACAACGTCCATAGTCGTCAAATTTTTTTTTGCCAAAAATGCAAAAAAACTTTTTTTTTCCATGAAATATTATTGGTGAATAAAAATCAGAATTTTCTATACGTCAATTTGAAAAATACACCGAGTGTCACAACACGTTATATCACTGTCGAAGCAGGGTCCATCAACGTGTTAAAAATCTCAAATAGTATACAGTGGAACCTCGATCAACCGTCACTCTTTTAACCGCCACTCTCTGTTATCCGTCATCACCTGTACTGGGGGTTGGGGGATGGCGTTTGGAACATTCAACAAGTATGTACTTACTACATACCTACATGTAGCAGTTCTGTACTACTGTACTTTCACATATAAGTATGTATGTAAAATATAAACCTGTATTATTCACTTGGACACAGTTTAATTTATTTCCCAAACCATTTGAAATCTAGTTACTGTACACGTTTATAACGGAATTTCTGTTATCCGTCTATTCAGTTAACCGTCATAGTCCCGGTCCCCAAGGTGATTGTTAATAGAGGTTCCACTGTACTTATAATATATATTTTTCAATCTCCTGTTTAAATCATAATATAAGATAATATTAATCGCAAAATGGTCAAGATGTTTTTGTAATTTGTAAAAAGGGTCGATTCACTCAAGTATAGGTTGGTTAATTTTTTTAAAACCAAAACTCTAAGTAAAACAAACATGTAGAAATTTTTTCTCACAGTTCTTTTTTGTCTTTTTCTTGTACCATCCATCATCCTCGAGACTGTTGATTTTGGCCAAGATTTTATTAACATTTTCCTTCAACCCTACGATTTGCCCCTCGATTTTCTGCACAAAGAGGAGAAATGCTTTGTGTTCTTGATTTTGTTTTTCCAGAATTTTCGAAAATTGTCTCACAACCGTTACTCCTCCTTTTTTCAATGATCTTCCTCTTGTTTTTCTCTCTCTCTCTTTCTTCTTTCCTCATCTCTTTGTCAACAATCCTCCTCTTGTTTTTTCTTTCTTACTTCGTGTCTCCTGCTCGAAAAACTGCTGCTTGATCATTTTCATTATGGCCTCCATATTGTTCTCTGGTGTATTTCTTGTATTCACCATACATTTTTCTCAAATAGTCACTACCTCTGACCCCAACTGTTACGAAATCTTCAATTTGTGGCTATTGAAATACCTAATTAATTACTCTCCATTTATTTACACTATGCAAAACAATAACTCTAACAATTAAATAGAAATTCACTGCTAAAATATACCTCGCACTTGAGTGAACTCTGGAAGGTGTTCTAACTGCTCGACTCTGAACCTAACTTGCTTTCGCTCCCCTACACCGTCTTTTATAAGGCCATTAATACCTAAACTATTCCTGATAGTCACTTCTTGGCCCATTCGACGATGCTAGGCATTTTTTCTGTATTTTTTGTAAGCTTGCCGTGATGTGAGCCAGTCGGATTGCAACATACTTTTGTCTATAAATTTTTTGTAACAATATAAAATAAAAGCAAACCCAGAAGATGTCAACGAGATTCAGCTGAGAAAATTGCTGAGTTTCGTCAGAGAAATCGGCATGCCCAGCTGATTCTCAGATCACGTGGGCGCACATTGGGACCAAGTAAAGAGGCCTACGTGCACGGGTTCTCCGGAACCAGCCCCCCATGTGCACAGAAGAAGAAGAAAGCAAACTGATATAAATAATATTCCATAAAAAAAATTGGGCCATGTTAAAAGCAAGAGATGCAACTTTAGTATATCTTTCAGATATGAATATAATAATGAAACATAAATAAATAAAAAATATATAACCAATGTTTTTTACAAAATATCAGTCTACAGTAATAGTAATCCACCACAGAGCACATTTGAACACAAATACTATATCATAAATGATTTTTTATTATAAGATTCAACCAATTTGGAGCTCATAAAAGCCATTAAATTTATGAAACCAAGAGCTTTAATTGGATTTGATGGGCTCCCAACCTACTTTTATAATACACATTTTTGTACCAAACTGGAATAGCCTGTATTCTGAAAAAAAAAAAAGTCTTATGAAACCCAAATAACATACTTCAACATTTTGTAAGGTAAAATATCTGTACCAGACCACTTGCTAGAAGTCGATGTTAACGTACCTGATATGAAACTGCTGCACTTTCAGAATTTTAAATATAAACTCACGATTGAGTACTGCCTGCTAGCTTTTGCAAAACCATAATAATGATGTAGATATATTCAATTTAAAGAAAACTCAACTAACCTCACTCTTAAGGCTGTAACATGCTTATATTTACTTTTTATTACAGTTTTCTTTGTTATTATTCAAATGTTAGATGTGTACTGTTATCATTGTGATATTTTTTTTAAATTTAATTTAATTTATATCTATATACCTACTATGTTCCGTGACATTTTCACTATGGATATGTGTAAAAGGTTTTGTTTGTATTCAGTAAAAATAAATAAATTTGTTGTGCAAATAGTCTTTCTTGTGTGATTGATATAGATAAATAGATTTAATCTCCAATTTTGAAATAACTAACATAAACCATTTTTCTAATTTTTTAATCTGTAAAATGTTTACAGGTGTTTGTGCTTCTGGACTCTTGGTCTATAGAGATCGACTTCGAATAAATAGATTTGCCTGGCCAAAAATTCTAAAAATCAGTTATAAAAGGCACAATTTCTATATCAAGATACGTCCTGGAGAGTTCGAACAATTTGAATCTACCATTGGATTCAAACTGGCAAATCATAGGGCAGCTAAGAAACTATGGAAGACCTGCGTTGAACACCATACATTTTTCAGGTAAATACTATTATTGGCATCTAAACATAGAATTAATTTTGTAAAAATAGTTTCTAACATAACATACTAGAAGTGAATACAGTTTACACTTTTTTTGAAATATTTAATTCAAAATTCAATAATAATAAAATTATTTTTTATATACATAGCTGATAAACTAAGGAGAAATTCTTAATCTTAATTTTAGGCTCATGTCTCCAGAATTAAACCAAAAATCTACCCTTTTCCCAAAACTGGGTTCGAAATTCAGATATTCAGGTCGAACGCATTACGAAACGAAGAAAACCCCCATTGAACGTCCTGCTCCACAGTTCGAACGATCTTTGACTGGAAAACGTTTGACATCTCGCAGTATGGATCGTAAGTGTTCTGTGAATAATTTTTGCTACATCTTATTTTATCTGACCACCATTTTTGTCAACTATCATCAATCCTGCTCCTGATACCTTTTCATTTTGTAACTTACATTATTTCGTCATATTTTAAAGACTTCATATAAAAATCTTGGCTACTCCAAATCTGGATCTTTTCAGCTTTGGTTGGATTGCGACCGGAGGACGAATACAATGAAGCAAACAAACGACATACCATGTCTCATCCACCTGAACACATACCCGACATTGACAATCAAAGTCCAGCGAAGACCAAGTCTCCCAAAGACAAGAAAGAGAAAGAAAAGGTGAGTTTGGGTTTTTTGATTTTTTCCCCATTTTACAATCAAAAGTTCCATTCTTCACTTACTAATTTTTTTTTCAAATTTGGATTAACACATGTCAACTGTTATGTATAGGTATGTGAATTTTATCTTAAAGCAAATGGAACTTTTACTCGTAATACTTTGAAATATAAACCATAGCTTGCAGGAAATCAATGTTTAGGTGATTGTTAAAATTATGAATGGTAAGGAGACAACTTAACATTTGTCATACTGTGAAAGTTGGCATGTCTTATTCCAAGGGTGTTTTTTTGATTATCAAATCATTGATGTCGTAATTATAATTTATCTACAAAAACCTACCTAGCTTGCTCGGAAACAAAGTTCGGGATCTGCCAAGTCCGGCAGCTCTGCTAGTTCCATAGAAGGAGAATATGAAGCGGAAAAGATTCACAAGGTGTTTGCACACATTTTTCAAAGATTTCTCTATTTGCTGCCGTCTTGTCTTTTAAACTGCCATATGAGTGTTTTCAGTAGATTTGTTGGCTTAAACATGTGTTTTTGCTTCAGTATTGTATAGGAATAGACAATTGGGTTACTTTTTGTTTTTCGGAAACCCAAGTGCTACAGGTTCTTTCCGAAGGGAACTTAATTTTTCCACTGTTGATGATTTTATCATTACACTATGCTTAAATCAGTCTATGCTGTGTAGAGTAGTCACATTGCCAAACCTTTTTTTAGTTTCACATTTCCACATATAATGAAATAGAAGAGTTTTATGGGATTTTTATCAATAATTACAGTGTGGCATATTTCTCCTTGGAGCACCCTATGACAAAGGACAGATGGGGGTTTCTAGGCATGGATAGAATTTGCTGAAATTTTAGTATGTTACATCCATGGTATATTAGATTAATTATATGCGTCCACGATAGCAATTGCAATTGTTGATAAAGGGTGTAATCGAAACTTTCTATTTCTTCCCATGTAATAGGAGATTTTAATATAATAACTTATAATGCCATTATCAAGATTGTAAGGGGTCTTTCCCCCTACTATCAAACTTTGGCCCCTTTCACTAATCTCGGTTTTGCCTCGGGCGCCACCTTTTGGTTTATAGTGGAAAAGGCCACTTTTGCTCTAGACAGTCTCAGTGAAGAAAAACACTCCAGGGGTCAGTATAGTAGTGACAATGTAACGGGGCCAGCAAGGCAGGCTTTAATAGCCCTTAGCTGGGTTTGGAACCTGGGTGCCGACTGCGCACAAACTCCGCTGTCACTGCTTTGGCAAGTGGTCGGCAAGGCTCGGGACGGTAGTAGGCTTCTTCAGTAGTTGCCTCACACTTCAGATGCTAGTTGTCGGACGCGTGACTGCTGCTGCTAGACTCGGTAAGCTAATGATTCTTTGAAATCTTCCTAAAAGGAGCTACAATCGGTTTCCCCCTCTTTTGCTAATTCGTCTCGACCGAGTTTAGGCGCGCGCCGATTTGTGGACTCTGCCGGTTTAGATACAAATAATATTCTGCTTAGTATATTTACCCAGCTTGTGAAATTCTCCTTGGTAGCAATCCACGTGTTGTGACGTCGGCCGGATGACGTCAGATGGCAGCGTGCGCATTTGCTTGAACGAACTGATTTCTCTGGCTTCTTTCGGGTTACTGAATGTTCTCGGCGACGTTTGTTCATAGCACAGCTGGCTCGACTCGCTGGCTTGCGCAAGTAACACTCGCCCATTCTTTATATACAAGCGTCGCGGCATTGGCGTGTTTTACGGAGGGTGTTCAGCCTATTTATCGGGTTAGGTGTAATCCACGGATTTATCACGAACACGAATGGTATTTTTAGACCTATAATTACCCACGAGATGAATTTAAATCCTTACATGGAGCTTTTGGTTGTTTAACATAGCGGAAAAACAGTAACTTCGTTACAAGATCATAATGCAAAATTGATATCTATGAAGGAATGCCTTCGTGCCACCATATTGAAAATTTCAATCAACCCCCATTTAGGGGTAGTTTGTACTTGGGACGGGGATTTCCAGCCTAGATATTCCTTTGGAACGCTGGCATGTAGATTGCACAAAACATATTTTTTGTGTCACCATAAAAAAAATAAATCAGTCCCCTCCTAAGGGTAGTTTATACCCGCGATTTTTCGAGAAACTTTGTTGACCGAGGGTTTGGAAATTTCATTGAAACAGTAAAAAATGATTGCATAAAACATATTATTTGTAAAACCACAAAAAAAAACAATCAATCCCCTCATGGGGGTAGTTTATACTCGAGATTTTTGGAAAAACTGCTGACCGAGGAAACAAATATTAGAAAATAAGCCTTTTGATAAACAATTCAGTTTCATGATTAATATACTTAAATAATCTATGAAAAACATGCATCTACATATGTAACAGTTCACCATTATGTGTATTCCATAATATTTTGACTGAGGTCTTCTGAGGTGTTTTCCTATGAAAAAATTAAAAGTAAGTTAAAAAAGCCTTGGATAACCATAGGAATCAGAACCTCTTTAAGGAATATGAGTGCCTTACACACCATTAGGAAATCCAGTACAAGTGAAGTATTCCATAACTATTTCAATAAGTACCCAAAGATCTATAGAAGCATTATTAGTTGTGCAAAAGAAAAGTATTATAGTGAGAGACTCTCGAAGGCGCCAAATAAAACCAAAGAGAACCGGGCCATCTTCAATGAGTTGAGAGGCAAAACAAACAAGTGCAAATTGACATCAACCCAAATACTCTCAATGTGTATTATTGTACAATAGCTAAAAAACTTAAACATAACCATACAAAACAACCCTTTAGACCTACCTGAGTGAAGAGTTTACTTTAAAACATACAAATATCGAAGAACTTTAGGAAACATTTAAAGAAATAAAAAAAACTCTTGGAATTGATGAAATATCTGTGAATCTATTGGAAAAACTACTAGATCATGCCCTTTTTGCCCTGGCAGAAGCTATTAATGTATCATTTTCGAGTGGTATATTTCCGGATGTGCTGAAAATTGCTGTAGTGATTCCTATTCATAAAGGCAGTGAACTGGATGAACCATCCAATTTTCGACCTATTTCATTAATATCAACCTTGTTCAAGGTGATAAAGAAGCTTGTAAAAAAAAGATTACTTAAATTTCTGGAAAAGCACAATATACTGAGTAGCTCACAGTTTGGTTTTAAAAGATCCAAGAGTAGAAATTATGCTATCTTTGACTTTCTGGAAGAGTTATATGTGGGGCTAAATAGAGGTGAAGTGGCTGCAGCAGTATTCTGTAACTTTTCTAAGGCCTTTGATTGCGTTGATCACAGAGTAATGTTGGAAAATTATTCTCTTATGGTTTCAAAGGAACAACCCTCAAGTGGTTCCAATCTTATCTCTCGGACAGAAGTCAAATGGTAAAGATGCCAAATGAAAATTCGAAACTCTCGAAAATAACCTGTGGAGTTCCACAAAGATCAGTGCTTGGCCCCATCTTGTTCCTTCTCTATGTAAATGAATCTGAAATCGACATACAAGGAAAGTTTACATTGTTTGCTAACGATACAACCATACTGTGTCACGGAAATGATACAGACTCCTCGAAAAATATAATTGAAGTTGATTTAGAGAAAATCAAATTGTGTGATTCCAATTCTTTATGTTTCAATGTCAATAAGACTAACTTAATTTCATTTAAATTTGTTTCTGGAATCCTAAGCCTTCAGAATCATGTCATCAATAATAAGACGTGCACCAAATTCTTGGGATTATGAATGGATACTACCCTGAAGTTTGATAAACACGTTCAATATCTCAACAAGGCAACAGGCTGTTACGCTATCAGGGTCATCACCTATGAGTTGGGAATAGTAGCAGGAAAAATATAATATTTTTCATTATTTGAGTCTTATTTGAGATATGGTATCGCTTTTTGGGGTTTCTGTAGTAAGCAGTTGATACAATCAGTACCTATTTATCCTACAAAAAAAGGCGGTAAAATATATATCTAGAGCTAAGCGTTTGGACCACTGTTCATTAAAAATAAAATACGAACAATCTATTGCATCTTCATTTTAGAAACAGTATGTCTTATTCAAAAAACCAAAAGACAATTTTCCCTCCAAAAATATATATAACAAAAGGCAAAATGCCAACATATCTCTGCCAAAACAAACTTCAACATTGACAGAAAATTCCATAATCTTTGAGTCTGAAGATCTTTAATCATCTGCCAGCTGAAATGAAAAGTATGACAGACTTGAAAGCATTTCGAAAATGTGTGAAAAAACTTTTACTTCCGAAAGCATACTACAGCTTGGAAGAATACAGATTGAAGACAGATTTTGAGTACCTGAACCTGTGAGGTAAAATTGACTGATTTATAAATTATTTAATATATTCAATTTATTTACTTATTTATTTCAACACCTCCGTCAAGTCTTAAACTGTTCTGTGATTTTTCGAAAAGTTTTACTGACCCCAAGTTTTTTTTACTAAAGCTATTTTATCGAAACAGTGGAAAATGATTGCACATAACATATTTTTTGCGCGATCATAGGAAAAATATAAATCGGCCTTCCCATAAGGTTAGTTCATACCCAGTGAAGATATTTCAATGAAAAGCTGGAATATGATTGCACGAAACATTATTTGGGTCACCATAGGAAAAATTCGCATTAGTCTAATATTTGTTTCCTCTGACAGCAGTATTTCGAAAAATTGCAAGTGTTAACTACCCTTACAAGGTAGCTGATGTGAATTTCTCTTATAGTGGCACGAATATGTTTTGTGTCATCACATTCCAGCTTTTCAATAAAATATATTCATTGAATACCCCCAGTGTCAGCAAAGTTAATAATAATATAACGAGTGTGATGTAAATTATCGATAATTTTTGGGAAATTTGCCCGAATGCATTTTTTGTTGAAAAAGAGCACGAGTGCCTTTTTCAGTTAAAAATGCATAAGAGCAAATTTGTCAAAAATTATAGATTTATTTCCATTGCACAAATTGTATTTTATGAGAGAATTTCATAAATACAAAATTTAACTTTTTTGTATATCCTCGTTGATACTTTTGGGGCACCCTGTACTGTGCAATTATCCGATAATCTTGCACTAGTTTTCACAGATGAATGAAATTCTCATATTAAAATCACAATGACAAGAAATAGGTTTCAATACACCCTGTATCAACTAATACAATTGCTATCGATGTCTCGTAGAATTAATCTAATATACCTTAGGTGTAACATACTAAAATTTCATCAAATTCTATCGATGCCTAGAAACCCCCTTATATCTGTACCTAAACCATAAGACAGAAATAAAAGTCAGTGAGTCATTCTTAGCTCGATCGTTCAGTGTTGCAACCTCCGCGCCGCCGTCGGTAAATATCAGTAAAATTACTAACGTCGACCACAAACTTTCGTTAAAATAGAGGCTGCGTAAGCTCTATTGCACGGGCGGAAATAAATTTGGCACCAGTGCGCTTTGTCCGCATTTAGAACAAGCGGCATTTCGGGAGTATAGATTCGGGACACAATAGATTTTTATTGTAAAATATATCATTTTAAGCCGCTCTTATTGTGTGTGACTGACTTTATGGTTTATAACATCATTGTACAATGTGAGAGTATAAAATTTCATGTAGGATCATTATCCGGACATTGATTTTGCTCGGAAAAATTACTTAATGAGATTATTGTTTGTGGAGATTTCAAATTGTTCAAACAAATACAGGGAAACATGGGTGCTTCCAAAAGGAGAGAGTCCAACTGTTTGTTTAATAATAAATTGATGTAATTTCAAGGTGACAAATCAGTAATTTATGTGTATATTATGCTAAGCTTCCTTCTGATCTTTTGTGCTGCTTATGAAAATGAGTTTCCTAAACATTCCAAACGACTAAGAATCGATTTTTCTTGTCAGAAAACCAAACCTGTAGGTGGCGTTGCTGTTTTGCCTGCAGGCGGGTTGCTAGGAAAGAAAGGTGACAAAGACAAGGAGAATCGAGATGTGAATACCCCGGAACAAAATGGAGTTGACGATTCTCAACTGAATTCAAGTAGCAAGCATGAAAAATCAACTCCCGATAAGAAGGAGAGATCAAAGGTATGGATTTTTAGATTGAGAATGTTATTATTTGAGAAAATGTATATGATTGGATTCGGTAGCTTCTTGCAGAAGTTGCAGTAGATTTTGTTCTATGCTTCTTGTTTAGTAAAGACTGAAATTTTGAAAAACTAATAAGTCCATAGGATAAAAACTTTAAATATTAGATGCTAAATAGCTCAATGACTTGAACAACTAGATGTAGTTAGTTCTATTCATATTAAACTTCATTTAAAAAAAAAGTTGTATATTACTACCAGCTGTTATTAATTTGAAATTAATAATACATTTTACACATGTCCAAGTGAACTGATGAAAATAAGCCAAAAATTTCACATTGCAAAATAATGAATATGATTTGTCTATATCACATAGACACAACTCAATGCCTGATTAGAATGATACAATTTCTATTATTTTCATTTGTGTATATTTGATCTACCAGGATTGTTTTCCCTAGTTCACCTGGATGACGTGTTTGTTGTATAACTGATGCTTTTTTGCAGATCTTGGGAAAATTTTAATTAATTTTATTAAATTTTCATTCATTCAATATCTCTTGCTCTGTGATTTTTTGTTTCTGTTCAAGGTTTCATAATTTTGGTTTTTGTATAGGAAATCTAAATAAAATCTTACTTGAGGCACAAAAAGAGTTGAAGTCCTGTAAAACTACTGGTTTTTCTCTTAATATACATCAGTTTCATCACCAAAATTTAAGATTTTTTCAGAAACAAATCTCAATCACAATTATTATAGTGTATAGTGCCCTATGAATCTATAGTTTAGATGTATTTGTATTGCATGTAATAATGTGCATGTATTTTGCTTTGCGTATCAGAGTCCTGGTTTCCTATTTGGTTCTAAAAAGGAGAAATCTCCAAAGGATAAAAAAGAGAAAGAAAAGGTAGCAGCCCAATCAAAGGAAAAAGGTGGCCCTCCTGTAGGTTCTCCTCAGTTACCAGGCTATACCAGAGAATATGATTATGAAGCACCTGAAGAACAAGTGACACCAAGGAAGCCCTATTCGCAAGGTTTCAGTTACGAAAATCAAAGCTCTCCCTCCAGCCCCACAAGTATTCCCGAAACACATTCACCTTCTACAAAAAGAGCAACTGCTACAGCTTTCAACTACGCACCTGGTGATGTGGAAAAGCTGAAAAAGGTGGTTCCTTTCAAGGATCCCAAGACAGACAGTGCGGCGTTCTTAGCAGGTGAACAGTACACGCATCAAGCTCCCCCTAAAACAACTCCAGCATCCCCACTTGGTGCAGGAGTTGCAGGTGCAGCTGCTGCTGCAGTGGTGACAGCAGGAGGTAAAAAAACGAGGCCCATAACACTTTTTGTAATCACTGGTAACAGGGATCCTAAAACTGGATACATTGATGTAGCATCAGCAACAGCTGACAAAACAATTGGTCAACAGAATGTTGAAACCGGTCTAATCGATTGTAAATATGGTTTGATCGATCCTAGCAATGGTACAGTTATCATAACTGACCCTGCAAATGGTCAAAAAGAGGTCGTTCAGGGACACATTGACCCTATCACTAAACAAATCGTCATCACGTCTGGTGCAGTTATTGATCCCAAAACGGGTAAAAAGAGTTCAAACTTGGGGCAAATCATTGCAATTTCTGAACAGCAACCAAGAGTAGTTAGTAAACTGGCACCCATTCCCAAGAAACGAGTTATCAAAATAACCGTTACTACTGCTAAGAAGGATCCAAAATCAGGACGAGTGGAGGCAGAGAAAGGTCATACAGAAACACTTGATGCCATTTTGGACCCAGTTTCTGGTAGAATTGAGTCCAAATATGGGGTTATTGATCCTGTGAAGAGTAATATAACTTGTAAAGATCCTAAATCTGGTAAGACCGATGTTTACCCTGTTGAAATTGATAGTAATCTTGGACACTTCGTCATAAAACAGGGTGTGGTTGATCCAAAATCAAACAAAATTGACAACAGCTTGGGTCAACTTATTAAGATTTCTGAGCAAGGTGATTCTATAGTTCCCGTAACTGCAGTAACAGCTAAGCGTGATCCTCAGACTGGTCAGTTGAATCCATCTCAAGCTCATAAAGAAACGACTAATGGTAAGATTGATCCTAAACATGGCATTATTATGACGAAGTATGGATCAGTAGATGGAAGAAACCAGAAAATAATTTCTCGGGAACCTAAAACTGGAAAAATTGAGGAACATCCCATTCAGTTTGACACCAATGAAAATATTATTGTCCTTAGTGGTGTGGTTGATCCAAGAACTGGGAACAGAGATAGCAATTTGAGTCAAATATTACAAATCGATTCAGAGATAGAAGCTGAAATAGTCGTGGTTTCAAAATCTGGCAAAGTGGATAAAAAGGGTTTGGATCTTAAAACTATTACACCTCCTGAAAAAACATTGGGTATGTATGATCCAGATACAAATAAAGTATATACCAAATATGGTGTAGTAGATCTTATAAATGAAACAATTTGTTTCGTCGATCCAAAAACTGGCAAAACTGAAGTCAAACCTGGACAGCGAGATGCATTGACAGGCGAAATCCTCTTCAAAGGTCTGGTAAATCCCAAAACTGGAAAAATTGACAGTAGTTTTGGAAGAACAATCAAAGTGGAATTAAATGAGGCCAAAGCAGATTCTGCTGTCAGTGGCACACCAATATCCCTCAAAACTGATAAAAAATCCGTTCCGGTATCCCCAGTCAAGGTACCTACCCAAGTTACTGCTAAACCTCAAGATAAGAATAAAGTGGTCAAGTTATTGGTTATAACCGCTAAGAGAGACCCGAAAACTGGTCAGTTGGATCTAGAAAATGGTCATGTCGATCAATCTGCTGGAATCCTCAATCCCTCTGGTGAAATAGAATCCAAATATGGCTTGATCAATCCTAAAAATGGTACTATCACCATCACGGATCCCACCACTGGCAAACAAGAGACTGTCCAAGGACAAATTGATCCATCATCTGGACAATTACTTCTTACAGGTGGTCCAGTTATAGATCCGAGAACAGGCAAAAAAGATAATACACTTGGACAGGTGATCAGCATTGCTTCATACGAAGCTAAAGATACGGTACCAGTGAAGAATCTGCTGCCATCCCACCCAATACCCAAAAAGCGAGTAATAAAGATATTGGTCATCACCAGTAAGAAAGATCCTGCAACTGGTAGAATAGATACAGAAAAGGGTACTGTTGAAAAGCTGACTGCAACAGTTGACCCCATCAGCGGAATTATAGAATCTAAATATGGTAAAATCGATCCACAGAACAAAAAGGTTATTACAAAAGATAAATCAGGCAAGTCTGCTATCACTCCTATCAAAGTTGATGAAAATACTGGGCAAATTTATATTAACGACAATGTTGTAGATAACAAGACTGGCAAAGTTGATCCTAGTTTGTCACAGGTTGTCAATGTTGTAGATCCTCAACATCCTGCTGTTGTTATAACAACTATTACTGCTAGTAAAGATCCAAAAACAGGTGTAATTGACTTGAATAATGGCAGAACGGAGATTTCTAATGGAAAAATAATTCCTGAGACCGGGGAAATTGTCACAAAACAAGGAACCATAAATCTCAAATTGATGAGAATAATGACTAGAGATCCAAAGTCAGGTATTGTCCAGGAAAGACCAATTCAAGTTGATAAAGAGGATAATATCATCATATCTTCCGGTGTGCCGGATCCCAGAACTGGAACAACTTTACCAAATTCGGTCCAGGTTATTCAAGTTGGTCCAGAGGTTGATCCTGAAATTCAGATCAGAACCTATGTAGGCAAAGTCGATTCCAAAAAGAACACTATTGATTCTAAAAATGCTGTTCCAGACACAACTCCTGGTCTCTATGACCCTGACAAAAATAAGATATATACTAAGTATGGTCATCTGGACCCTGTTGCAGAAACTCTCACTGTAATTGACCATAAGACTGGCAAGCCTGAGACTAGACAAGGCCACATTGAGCCGAATACCGGGGAACTCCTCTTTAAGGGAGGTTTCACAAACCCAAAATCAGGGAAAATTGAGAAAGATCTTGGGAGGGCTGTTTCGGTACATATCACAGAGCCTACAGTGGATCCTGTGACTTCCCAACAGCCTTCTGAAAGGGAGTTGCAGAAAGTAACTCCAGTAAAATCTACTCCACCTGCTCCAATTGCTGCTTCTGAGAAGCCAGTTATCAAAACAACTCCTGTCAAAGTTGCATCGCCCGGTAAAGAAGTTGTAACAGGAGTTCTTCATCCTATTGCCAAGCATAGAATTGTTAAAATTATGGTGATTACCGCAAAGAAGGACCCCAAGACTGGCAATGTTGATACCGAAAATGGACATGTGGAGCATTTAACCGGCATCCTGGATCCGAAAACAGGATTGGTAGAGACCAAATATGGTCAGCTAGATCCTACAACTGGATCACTAATAGCCCAAGATACATCGACTGGCAGACGTGAAATAATCCAAGGAAAAGTTGACCCTGCTACTGGTCAAGTAGTTGTTAATGGAGGTCCCGTAATAGATCCCAATACAGGGAAATTGGACCCAACTTTGGGTCAGGTGTTCTCCATTGTTGGTTTAAAGCAAGCCCAAGATCCAAATGTCGCACCAACTCCAAAGAAACGAATCATCAGAATTACAGTCATCACCACAAAGATCGATCCGAAAACGGGTAAAATTGATACTGAGAAGGGTCAAATTGAACAGTCTACGGCGTTGCTCAATCCAGAAACAGGACTGATTGAATCCAAATATGGGCTTATTGATCCAAAGAATGGCAAGCTTATCATCAACGATCCAAAATCTGGCAAAGTTGAAGCTAAAACTGCTCAAGTAAATGAAGTCAATGGTCAAATTTTGGTGGCTAGTGGTGTGACTGATCCAAAAACAGGAAAGGTGGACAACTCTCTAGGACAAATCATAAGCATTGCTGGTCAAAATGATCCAATCTTAGAAATCACTACAACACAGCCAAGAAACCAAAGACTGGTACTATAGACGTGGACAATGGTCAGATGGATCACTCTAAGGCTCAAAAGATTTCTGCCACTGGTGAAATAAAAACTAAATATGGCACAATTGATATGAAGAATCTGCAATTGGTGACCGTGGATCCCAAAACTGGTAAACAGGAATCTAGGCCAATTCTGGTAGATTCTGATGGTGTGATTACAGTACTTACAGGAGTAAAAGATCCGAGAACTGACACTGTAAACCCAGATCTTTGTCAAGTTATCAGATTAGGTTCAGAAGTAGAGCCTGAAGTACAAGTTGTTACATTTGTAGGCAAGCTGGACCCTAAGAAAAACACCATAGACATGAAAAATTTAACACCTGAGATTTCAAACGGCCTTTATAATCCTTCAACACATAAAATTGATACTAAATATGGGCAGCTAGATCCCGTCAAAGGTACGTTGACTCACACTGACCCCAAATCTGGAAGAGTTGATGTGAAACAGGGTACTGTTGATCCTGCTACTGGGCAGATATTGTTCAAAGGTGGTTATATTAACCCTAAAACTGGAAAATTAGATCCTAACTTTGCCAGACTCGTTGCTATATTAATCAGTGATCCCAAAATCGACCATAAAGGTGAAATTGTAAAGAGGGATGACAAGAATATCAAGATTGATCCTAAAACCAATCAAGTATGGGTATTTGATCATACTGATCCAATCACAAAGGAGGAAGTTTACTCCACAGGCCATATTGATCCTGTTACTGGATATATCATAACTGTTTATGGATATCTGGATCCTAAATCTGGAAATATTTCGAAGGTTGTGAAGGTCGACCCTAACAATGCTAAATTTGATCCTGAAACTAACCAAATATTCACAAAAACTTCCCAGACTGACGAAACTGGTGCTCCACTATACTCAGCGTCAGAAATTGATCCACAGACTGGGCAAATTTATACCAAGTATGGTAAAATCGATCCCAAAACTGGTAAACTGGTGATTATCAGAATATATTTGATCACCCAAAATGATCCTTCAGGAAAAGTGAAAGAAATTGATCCAAATGATTGCCAGTTTGATGAAAAAACTGGTAGAATTATCAATGTTACTACACAAACTGTATATATCTATAGCATGGTGGATCCAAAAACTGGAAAAATTGTTCAGGTCGATCCCAACGATCCTCTAGTGAAGAGTGCTAACACAAAAGTGACCCAAGTTTTGACCCTCTCGGGAGAAATAGACCCTGTTACCGGAAAGATTCATACAGAATGGGGACATATTGATCCCCAAACTGGCGATATTGACCCCAAAACGGCCCGACGCAGCCCAGTAACTGGAGAACTCATTCTCAATTATGCCCAAATTGATCCGAGCCACTTTACCGATCTCAAAGATACGAAAGTCAAGGTCAAGACTTACACCAAAGGTGGCAGTTCTTCGGGTGAAAGCAGTGATGACGATTTGAATGAATATGCAGCCGACAATTTACAGGATGTTACAAATCTGAAAATACCCAAAGGCAAGAAAGCTACTACTCCTGTAATTGTTAAAACCACCACAAAACAAATCGTTACAAAAGATAAGGATGGCGTTACTCAGAATATCGAGGAAAGAGTTGAAGATGGAAGAACTGGTGAAGTCACGTACTCAACACACGTTAATAAGGTGAGACTGATAGTTTTAATTTTATTTTTACTGAAAACCCTGAAGATAAGGTAACAAAATTGGTAGAATAGAAAATAGGGGTGGTTCTAGCAGATAGGTGAGTGGGCCCAGGCTCACCCATATTTGGAAAAAATCTTTATACTAGATTATCACTCGAAATTCTTTCTTGAACTATTCAATAATATTATTGACAATGATCATCAAACATTTCTTATGTTGGGAACGGGGAAATTATAGAGAATATAAGACAATCTCGCTGTAATTTTAGTAGTACTTGTCACCATGGCCTCAGCGTACATAAGTGTTTTACCACGAGGAGAATGAAACCTTTTTTAAGAGTGATAAGGTCAGGTAAAACGATTGATGTTTTAAAATAAATAATTTGAGTTTTATGTCAACTAGAGTTTGTAATAGTTTAAAAAATTCAATAAAATTGTGTACGTAAATTCCAAAAAAATAAAAGATATTTGATTTTATTTATGTAATGGTTTATATATAGTCCACCCATATTATTTTTTTCTAGAGCCTCCCCTGATGCTATTTGTTGCAGTACAGATATGTATCCATCTTTAGCTAGGTTAGATAACTTGGACAACTTCCAGGTTTTTCACTCCTAATCTGTGGATTTTAAATCTAGATTTGTTTATAAAAAATATAAATGAAAATTGTGAGAGTAAAGTTTTCAATAGCGGATATATTAAATAATGATGTGAAAAATGTAATTCATGTTTTATTAATAAAAAGAATGACTAAGAACGCAACCAAATTACATTACATTAACTTGTTGCCCTACCGCTAACAGTTGATAGTCCATCTATACATATATAATCACATGTCCTGACTGACATACGATCAATGCCCAGACTAATCCGCTGAACCTAAAGAGCTGAAATTTGGACAGTGTATTCCTATGATGACATAGATAGCCATTAAGAAAGGTTTTTTGACGTTCCATCCCGAAAGGAGTAGAAAGGGGAGTGAAAGTGGAAGTACCGTTAGTTTTGTAATAGTCATGGAAATTGATATTCAGGCTTTTCTTTTCAATTAAAAACACGTATTTCAGGGTTTTTTGAAAATGGGGTTTGAAAGTTTCTATAGTAGGAGTACTATTAGTTTTTAAGTTGGGGTCATATAAATTAGTATTTGAGGTCTTTGTCACAAATAAAGAAATATGTGTTTCAGTGTTTTTAGAAATTCAACCCTTGAAGGGATGAAATGGGGGTTGAAAGTTTGTGTAGGAGTACCGTTAGTTTTTGTTGGGGTCATAAAAAATTGGTATTTGAGGTCTTTGTTACAAATGAAATGGAGTGAAAATTTGTATGGTTACTTTCTAAGTTAGGTTTTGAAAATTCCATCCCTGGGTTAGTTAATTTGTAATAGTCGTTACAAAGCATTACTTTTGCTGTCAAATCAATTCAAATAACAGTATAATGGGAAGCGGGCAAAGGTATAAGCTAGATGGAACAAGACAAAGAAAAATATAGGAAAAAATACAAATTCTAAGCGGACGAAGTCTTGAGTTAATAAGAAATAAGAACATTCTTCCTTGAGATCATTTCGAAAAATCCCTAATGAGTCAGAAAAAAAGTATTAACTACCAAAATTTCCTTTTTTGGTTACTGTTGGATTCCCCGACGACCATGTGTTAGGTATCTTTGACTCTCATAGTGTTAATCTCTGGACTGCTCGGCGTTCTCATTTACCAATTCAAATGAACCAATGTGTTCGATTTTGGTTAAAATGAAAATGTAGCATTTGATGGTACTTACGTTTTGTCTCCTAAACACGAATCCAAAGTCAAAACGTGATCCCCTCAAATACTTTCGAGGGACGAATGGATATCATTTTTCAGCGCTACTTTTGTTTACTGAAAACCCTCAACATTCGCATTTATTTAACCAAAACATCACACAGACGCACAAAAGAAATCACGTGTTTTTAGCACTTTTTTTATTGTAAAAACTGTTGTTGCCAAATTTGTTTCGCATTGTCAATAACACATCATTTCTACTGCTGTAGAGTAATTTTTATTTTTAAGATGTTGCCAGCCTTACCTCAGACATAGCTGTATTAAAATTATTGTTTTGTTGACACATTTTCCTACTTATCCAGAGACCAATAAGAATGAAATAACGACCTAGCTGCCTTAGTCCCATTGCTACAGCAACCTTAAATTTGTTTAAATATAATGCAAAATTTGTAAATGAGGTGCTGAAAATTTGTGTGATCTATTTCACATTATGTAATATGCTGAAAAAAAAATACAGAACATTTTATGGGGTTGGAAACGCTGCTAAGCTGTTTTGCTTTGTGTAGGACATTTATTGAATTATTTTAACAAGGTCGAGTTATTGGAAAAACTGTTCATTACTCTATTTAAGGAATAATATTAAAACATATCTCCTTATACCTTTGATTTCTCCAAATAAGGAATCAAAACATCCGATTGACTAGGAGGAAAAGGTAAAGAGCCCTTCGAATTGAATGTTTGGTAGTAAGAACAAACTTCAGCAAACAATTTTGACATGGATATTCCAATGATCGTTCTGTCGGTGAATCTCATTTACTTTCTGTGCAAATTAAAAAAACTGTGTAACGTATGCTTAAGATGATCTAATATACACGCCTAATACGAATTCACAATTTCTAAAGCTCGGTTCT
Organism: Gonioctena quinquepunctata; assembly: GCA_018342105.1. Lineage (NCBI taxonomy): Eukaryota > Metazoa > Arthropoda > Insecta > Coleoptera > Chrysomelidae > Gonioctena > Gonioctena quinquepunctata. The sequence continues at coordinate 329,043 of JAFIRS010000587.1, forward strand.
CTATCTATCACATTTATATTTTCATCTCTCTTCGGTTGAGAGTAGTGCCGACAAATTTGAACATGATGACTTTGAAGAGGTATGTGTTGTATAAGCACCTTGGGTTCATGAAATAAAATATGTTCAATGCTTCTGAGAGGAAATGAAACCAATTTATTAACGATGGAGCCTTTTATTCGCAATCTCTTATATAAAATTGTTGGTGGTATGGAATAAAATTTGCACTCTTTTTATATGAGGGCCAAATATTGATATTTTCTTTTTTTATGCCATTATCTGGGAGAGCATATTATATATAAGATGTTGAAAGTCATCCAAATGAAAAGGTTGACCTCACTCCTGAATCGCCCAGTAGATTTGATGTTGATTTCAAACCTATAATTTCAGACAAAAATTGAAATACACATCTTGACTTGGAGCACAGTTCCACTGTTATAGTATAAAATCAGTTCATACTGTCTCAACAAAATGACTTTCCATACGTTCAAACATTTTTTCTATATATCTGGTCTAATTTAATTTAATAGGCGTCACAGTCAAGACAGTTCTGACCTGGTTAAAATAGTTAAGATCATTTGCTTTCACACTACAATTGTCTCACTGCATAGAACCTATTTGAACCATCCTTATTACGAACCAGAATGAGCATTATACTTTTTATTGATCCTGTTTCTTTTTTTTCAGTTCTTTACAATTGCATTCATATTTTTTGTTCTGTCAGTTATTTTTGCCTTATCTCTAGGTAGTAGTTAAGTATTTTTCATTTATTTTTTATGTCTTTTTTATTTTGGTTTGAATTGAAAAATAAAGATTTTGATTTCATTGATCACTAGTGTTTTCAAATTATTTGATTCAATTATTATTAGAATGAAACAATTGAAAAGTGTTCTAATGGTTGCCTTGCCCAACCATCAGAAGTTGTTCCAGTTTAAATAAAGGAGACCTTACCTATTACAGTAAGATTCAAAACAACTTTTGGAGCATTTAAAAATGTTTCATTGATGGTGGAGCTCGAACCCATCTATTACTGAGCTTCTAAAACGACTATATAGAAATATGGAAAAATTTCGAGAAAGTGGAACGTTGTTTGAGTGGTAAATAATGTAAAGAAAATGGCGTGTAATGCTTCATCCCAAAATAAATCAAACATTTTCTCTAAAAGGATTCTGTTTTGAATTGCTTGTTAGAATTTCTCACTCTCAATATTTTCAACAAATTGTTATATTTTCAAAATTCTTATCACTCTCCTCAACATTGAATTTCTAATGGAAACCACTATCACATTAAACATTAAAAAAAAACTGTTGCAACTAGAAGTTGTTTTTCTGATGTTTAACTATTTTTTTTTATGGCCCTCAAACCATTGGAAAGGCGAACCATTTTATTGCTGCCCAGAGACAGTTTCCTTGGACGACTATTCTATTATTAGTTACTAGGAATAAAGAAACTTCAAACACATTGTTTATATAAATCACATTTTAATTTTATAATGTCATACATTGATTTTTGAATTACCAGGTTTTGGTAACTCAGGATAAATAATACTTTTTGACAACTTAAATTGAAGGTTTAGAGGATAACTGCAAATTCTAGAATGACCTTTCAAAGACCATTGAGGAAAGTGAAATCTAACAAAGAATTACATAAATGTGAGTTATTATCATTCAATAGTGACTCATGTCATCACATTTAATCAAATTATTCTGAATAAGCTTAGTTACTTGACATGTTTTTTGGGTAACCTTCCACAGCCTGAAAATGAAAATATAATCAGGAAAATCTATACAAGTGTAGAAAGGGCAAACTAATTAGTTTACCCCGATAAGTTATTGCGTTCACCAAATTATATTTCCTATAGAAAAATGATTCAATTAGTCAATAACTTGTCGTTTTCTGAATTTGCCTATCAAAAAAATTTTAAAAAATTCAAAAGATTGAAATTGAAATTGTTTATTGAAATAGGAATCCTAATATACATACATTTTTTTACAAGTCCTAATTAAACATAACTATGAATAATTACGAATTACGAACAAAGTGAATTGTCTAGTAACATTTATTCCTCTATAAACAGAACTGTTTATTGGGAAACAATAAGTAGAAACATAATAAATAAACAAATAAACCATATAGGTATAAATACAACAATAATAATAATAATAACCAAATTGAAATAATAATAATAATAACCAGATTGAAATTATATGAGATTATTCTAGTAAGTACTTCTTCTTCTTCTCTATATAGTTTTTGATTGACGTTTCGGGGACTATATCTGCCCCTGTTCTCAAAATCTTCTAAATCTCCTTTAATTGTTTTAATAATTTGGATTTTTTTTTCTTGCAGTGTCTTTTTCGCATTTTCAACTGACGGAAAAAGACTCTGCAAGAAAAAAAAACTCCAAATTATTAAAACAAAGGAGATTTAGAAGATTTTGAGAACGGGGGCAGATATACTCCCCGAAACGTCAATCAAAAACTATATAGAGAAGTATCTTTTGAATTTTTTAAAAAAATTTTTGATAGGCAAATTTAGAAAACGTTAAGTTATTGACTAATTGAATCATTTTTCTATAGGAAATATAATTTGGTGAACGCAATAACTTATCGGGGTGAACTAATTAGTTTGCCCTTTCTACACTTGTATAGATTTTCCTGATTATATTTTCATTTTCAGACTGTGGAAGGTTACCCAAAAAACATGTCAAGAAACGTTGTTCCTTCACAAAAAACCACATTCATTCAAAGCTTAGTTACATTTATGTTTCTACCTTTCTGGGTAGATGGTTAATGAATTTATATTTTTTTTGTTTAACTTGTGACACAAATTCATAATTAAAGTTGGAAAGTAAAACTAAATCAAGGGAAATTTGTTACTTAATGTAAAAACATATATAACACCATTTTTGTTATTTTTTTGTTTAGTTTGATTTTCCATTATCTTTAGTTAGTTCTGTGACCCTTATTATTTTTTTCTTCCTTTTTTTTTGTTTGAACCCAAGGCGGATGTACCTGTAGAAGACGGTAAATCTCCTTTTGTTACTGCTCGTGCAGTAACGACGAGAACGGCGACTACCCACGAAGATTTGGGAACCAACGCTCGCACTCAACAGTTGGAAGAGAAAACAGTTGCTCATTCTATGACTTCGAGTGCAACCAGGCAAGAACAGCGCGTTGTTACGCAAGAGGTGAAAACGACGAGTACGGTTGTTAGTGGTGAACAGGTTAATATTTTTTTTTCTTCATTTTTATAACAAATAATTTCTGATCAGTAAAAAATTGTGCCAGAGATGAATGACACTAGTTCATTTCAGATGAATGAGAAAACAGGAAAATGTGATAAAATAATATTTAGTATGTGTTGAAGAAATGTTTCAAATAGTTTCATATTTTCTCAGATATAAATCACCAACCTCTATTGATCATTTTGAATTCAGATAGTTCTCTTATTTTTCACACCATCTTCAGTCCAATTTTCATATCCAGTGAAATTAACTGTGAACTCAATACTCAATTTTATATTAGAAAACTTGTCTTTCAATCTTTTAGTCAGTTTTCAAATTTATCATTGTTTCATAGTTATGAAATCAATATGAAAATCAAAAATTATTTTTCTTCGACTGGAAAAGTTTATTCCAAGCAAGCTTATTCATTCCTTGACTAATTTCCACACAAGATGCAGAAAATGTGATTTTTTAAAAATTGTTTAAACACATCATTACTTAAGAATACACACTGTGTGGTATTTCGTTTATTCAACTTTCCTTAGTTCATTACATTCTTTGATAATGCTGCCTGATTTTTTTACCAGAGCTAAAAAATAAATTGTAGCAGTGGAAATTTTGCGTTTTTATTGCCATGAATCATTTTAACAGGATATTATGGATTAGTCGGCCATCCTCTTATTTTTTATAAACTAAACATAATAAAATTTTTAAAATTTATAAGAGCAATTCTATTATAATTTTCTATACTATTCCTATGAGTAGAAAATATATATTTATTTTGAAATCTTTAGAGTTGTCTTTATTGTCTATAGAGAAGGTTAAATCATTCATCAAAATATTTAAGCACGCCGGACTAGAAATCATACTTTTTTATATTTTCTGAAACACTTCATTTCTGTTCTTAACAAAACTGCATTTGTGTTAAAATCTCGGCATTCTAATGATCTCACATGGCAATAGCGAAAGCTAATAACATTTGTTTTTAAATGGGTTGTCATTTTTTCATCTTTAACAATGCATGGCTTATAGCTGGGCAGACGAGACAGCATTAGTTCGACTAGCTCAGGTGATTCAGGAACACCAATTGATCCTCCAGATGACCCCAATCATCCTTATTACAACAGCGATATATACCAGGTAGAGTACCGTAAAGATATTTTTTACTTTAGGAAACAATATTTCGTCCAGAACACTCTCGTTAGTATAAATTGAATTGTAAGTAGGCATGCTCGTGTGCAATTTTGTGTTTAGTTTAGGCTTGATTTAGATGCACGTGTTTTTATTGATTGTGCATTTATGAATATGTTCTTATATAATGTTGTGAAATGTCCACATGAATTTAGTAAGTATCAAAATTGCTTTGGTAAAATAACAATCTCATACCTCATCATAGAAACAAATATATTTTCAGGAGGAGTAACAAAATGGAACTTACGTGTATTAAAACAAAGTACTCATTTGAATGTTCAGCATTTTCCACTCCCAATTTAATGCATTGCATCATTTGGCCTTTTTTAATTAATTCATTCCTTGTTTCATAACTTTTCTTTTCATTTCACATTAAATTCACATTGAATAAAATTAAGAAGTAGTTGTCAACCCTGTAAGGGTCTTTTTTTCTCTATATTCAAATCTCTGCATTTTCCCGAAATATTTTGGATTTGCCTCGGGCGCATCTTCTGTTTATAGTGAAGAAATTACTTTCCTAGGGTCGATATGTTAATTTTGCTTCTAGATGCCAGAAGGGCAGATTTTACTTGACCTTAACTGGTTAATTGCCTGGACGTTGACTGCCTAACTACACAAAAATAAATAAAACCAACAGCAATCCTTGTTCACTGCCTTTATTACTCGAAAACCTCTTTCTATGACAGGGGGTTTGGTAGCAAGGGTCTCAGCTCAACATGCCTATTCGAATGTTTAACTAACAACAAGCAAAGCGGGAGGTTAGCAAAGCAGGATAAGCGCGGGGTAAAAACAAAGCTCGGACCTACAAGCAGGGTTATGTACACGAGGCTATCAAAGGCCAGCTTTACGGTGGCGATTGTTAAAAATCTGCGGAAAGAGTCAGGTTGATCAGGCTTAACTCTTTATTTTCGATTCCTAACCCCGAGAAGCTATGTGTCTGCACTTCTGTCGCGGAATTAGGGGAAATGGGTCCACAATTTACACAACGAAAACCACTCTACACTAAGGGAGAGCTTTATAATTACTGTCTGGAAGTTTACACTAATAGTCACTAGACAGACCGTAACTTCTCAGCTAACCTGCGGGACAGGAGCTTTTGGAACTTGCAAATCTAAAAAAGGGGTGCTTTATAATTACTAGACAGTCCGTGACTTCTCAGATAGCTTTTGAACTTTGAAATGCAACTTTAAATAACCAGAAACACAGGACTTCAATGCTTTAACTCTCATAAATATCGCGTACCTGATTTACCAGTTACCTATAAACTCTGCTGTTTATGTGTCACTTACGGATCGTTGATGCTCGGGCCTTATATGGTCATCGTCTGCTCGCGTCTCCTCTTGCTAGTATCTGGTCTGGCGTGTCGATCTCGGCGGTGGGCTGCTTGCAACTGAACTACTGCTTTCTAAAACTTGGTGGTCAGCGGGGTTCGACTGGCTTCTTATTAATGAAAGAAAAAGCCATATGAAGGGGGATAAGATATGAAATGAATAAAGCACACAAAGTCGTCTTCACAAAAGGTTCAATATAAATTGAAACACAATTGGTAGACCGACAGGCGAAAAACAACTACTTTCCTAGCAAATACCACGCAGAACGTTGAATGATATTCACCTGACAATCCATGCAAACTTCCATATAAATGGATATTGTTCCAAATGTTTCTTTCTGATAAGCTCGATTATGTTTAAATTCATGTGTGTCAGCTAACAATCCATACGGTTTCAGGCTTTTGGCCCTCATCAGTACGGAGTAGTCACCAGCCAGAGATCCGGAGAGCTCTGGCGAAGCGAGACACAACATAAATAAAATCATCATCGAGCTTAAAACATCTTTAGGTGCGTCGGAAAATATAACTTTCAACCGGCGACACCTAGTGACAGAAAGAAACACTCCATACAATTCTCCTACCACGATAGGATTTTCTTTCATTAAAATATGCCAGTCGGGCAATTTGAGCCACTCCTACTGAGAAGGAATCTTTTATTTAGAATCCTAACGAGGTAGGAGAATTGTATGGAGTGTTTCTTTCTGTCACTAGGTGTCGCCGGTTGAAAGTTATCTTTTCCGACGCACCTAAAGATGTTTTAAGCTCGATGATGATTTTATTTATTTTGTGTCTCGCTTCGGCCAGAGCTCTCCAGATCTGGCTGGTATCTCGACTGATGACAAAAGCCTGAAACCGTACATTGTTAGCGACATACTGAATTAAACATAATCGAGCTTATCAGAAGAAACATTTAACAATATCCATTTATATGAAGTTGCATGATTGTCAGGTGAATATCATTCAACGTTCTGCGTGGTTTTTGCTAGGAAAGTAGTTGTTTTTCGCCTGTCGGTCTACCAATTGTGTTTCAATGTATATTGAACCTTTTGTGAAGACGACTTTGTGTGCTTTATGCATTTCATTTCATGGCTTCTTATTGTTGATTCCTTGCTGGTCTTGCGTGGTGGGCTCTGGTCTCGCAACTTCACAACTGACCTTTCGCTAGTGATGAGCTAATTCGAAGGAAAAATAATCGATAATTCGATTATTGAAATCATTCGGGATATCTGGAGAACTTGACCAGAATCATTCGAATGATCAGATCATTCAAATGCACTGCCGAGTGAATTGGTTCTCGGATAAGTTCTCAGTCTCTGTTCCACTGCGCTCACCGAATTCAAACAACGAATGACAAATATAATGGAATATCAAACCGACACAGTCCAGATAGAGGGTAGAAAAAAGTGTCCACATCCAGAAATCGCCAACTCGGAACGTTAATTTGGATTTTGAATCATTCGAATGATTCAAATCACTCATCAGTCAAATACACTACCGAGTGAAATGCTCGAACGACGAGTACCGAGATATGATAACGAATGACGGATTTTATGAATGATTCCTTATTCAGTTTTATAAAAAAGTATTGGTTGTGGCTATCACTACTACATCATAATTTTGTGAAATTACTTATCTTAAAGTATGGAAGGAATTGAAATAGCATAGAGACGAAATCTTGCATACGGAAACATAATTTGGATTATGTTGTCTACAAATATTTCGAAATCTTGAATATTTGAGTTCAGAAAATGAGTGTGAGATGTCTTGTAGTACCTTTCGGTGCTCTTTCGAAGCCTCGTTCCCTCAATGCCGTGATGATCTCCCCACCCTTTTTGGGTAGGAGGTTGGCGCACGTTGTGCGCACTGTGCTGCCATCGAATGCGAGAGATACCGCCGTGGAGAATCTGAATATTTGACTTAATTAATTGCTAAAGTAAACTAAAAACACTAGAATTAAAAAAAAAAATGTTTATAAAACCCACGACATGTGTTTTGCTATACTATGGCTTTTTCAAGTGGAGATAAATTAAATTACAATTACTGGGGTTCGATATAAATAATAATATTTATGTTAAAACCGTAGTGTTATTATTAATTGATGTTGAGCTGAGATTTCACAGGATAGAATTAGTAACTTCTTTACAACCCGTTTGACATTAAGGTGAATACTTTCCTTTGAGATTATTTTTAAATAATAATACAATATCAATGATCTTTCAGTTTGAAAAACAATATCGATATTTTAATTATTCTGAACTCATGATAGGGTAGTGAGGTATCTCCTCTTCATATTGAATGAGAGACATTTATCTCATTTGCACTTTGCATCGGAGTATGATAATAATCATTCAGAAATAAATCTGATTTATATTTTTTTATCTCTTTTCAAGTTGAAAATATTCGTTGGTATTGATTTCATTTATTTATAGCAACATTAATTTCATGGAAAGTAGCACGTCAATTTTTGCTTCAATCGTTTCAATTCATATTGAGTTACTAATATTTCCAACTATGTGAATAAAAATATTATTGAATGTATACTAATGAACAAGAAATAATGTGAAAATGAGCATAAAAATCAAATTGCTTTGTGACTTGGTTTAGCATTAGTAGTTGACAAAACAACATCACCAATTAGTATTGAAGTAAATTCTTGGAGGATTTCAACAGACATAAGTGTTCATTATACTGAGAACTTCTCAACATACAAGGACTTGATAAATTCTAAAATTCCGCCCGGGTTTATTCATCTTTTAATCAAATGTAATCGGCAATCCAACAAGATGAAATTTTACTAAAACATAAAACACATTTTGAAAATATTTTTTCTCTAGGAATCGCCGGAGGGAATAGTGCAAACAGAAAGTATCGTTTACCGAGGAGACCCGACGGTTATCCATTCCACCACAAGTGTTCCAGTCGTTGCAACAGAGGCTCGTAAAGTGAATCTAACCTCGGATGATGGTACCTATAGTGCAACTGGTGAAATTGTCAGTTCACAAACTATAAGTTCTAAAACCAGGACGGTTGAAACCATTACAGTGAGTAATTTTTATAAAAGCGGAGCAGATATTTTATTTATCAGATTATTCGAATAACTTTATACTTTGAAACGGTTTTGAGTGAAAATAATTGATGATCAGAATTATTGGATCATGTTTTTGATACTTTACAAGTTTCCGTAATGGGAATCGGTATTATTTCTTGTTATTTTCATTTTATTTCAGTATAAAACGGAAAGAGATGGAGTGGTGGAAACAAGAGTGGAACAAAAAATAACTATACAGTCCGATGGTGATCCGATAGACCATGATAGAGCTTTGGCTGAAGCTATTCAGGAAGCAACAGCAATGAACCCTGATATGACCGTGGAAAAGATTGAAATTCAACAGCAGACAGCGCAACCATAATTATTAGGTGAATAACCATTTTTTATAAGGGTTAATCAATGATTTATTAAATATAACCTCAAAAACTGTAAATTGTTATTAAAAAAAAAAGTGCGAAATGTTTTGAGACACTAAATATAACATGCAGAAACCTATAATTATTGTTCATCCAGTCATCCGCACCCTTTCAGCAATTTTTATTTATTTGTAGTCAATGGTTAACCCTTACCTCACAGTTCAAGAGTTTGAATTCATGAATATATTTTCATCAGTTTCTTTTTGGGTGAAAGACATTAAAGATGAATTCTGCATCTTAAATAATGTTCAATTCTGATTTCATAGGGGAAATGAACCTGCTTTGCATATCTCAAATATTATTAGAGTAGTCAAAATTATTGAGTTTTTCAGAACAGTGAAAATGGGAATAGCAGATGTAAAGCCTGTATGAATTTTTAAAACTACGTAGGTATTTCTTTGATATTGGTAGTAGCATAAAAAAGTTAAGGGCCTCTGGCTAGTAGGAACAGACAAGTTCATTACAGTAATTACTTCCTATAACCTTTTATTCACACAGACCAGAAAGATCTCGATTTATAACCATATGGTTCAAATCAATTCAATAAAATACATTTATTATTATTTTATTTCTAATTAATCTAATAACTCTTCCTTATTCAGTATTACAGCATCAGCAATACTTTTTTGTACTTGTCTGAGTTAAGTATAGTGTTTATTCCCACACCCTGTCCGTTGCCGTGATTCTATTGATTCTTCTGAGTGTAAAGCCTAGCCTGAACAATACAGTTAGCTAGTAGGAAAGCCAGTTCTTATATAAGATCAATTTGTAAATGGAATCTGTCTGAAGAAAAACAGCCTTTGGGGCATCAGATCTGGAAGGAATTAACGGATAACCACAGCGGTAACGATTAATTGAAAACAGACATAAATTTGATAAAGTGTTGACACCTTAAACAAATAACACTAATAACTAAGAACAATGTATGAAGTTGAAAGCAGAGCAACATATGGAAATATGCGCATGCATACATTTATAAGCAGTCGTCTTTGAAAATCGATGTTCAATTGTTTTGGCTTCTAATAGGCTATCCTTATTATCAATATTTGTAGTTAATAAATATGTGGTATAAACCAGTAAGTGTGGAGTAAGGATTTGTATATTTCTTAGTTTAGTTTTTTATTCCCGAAAAATATTAGAGGATTTCCTGAATCAGTCTTAGAAATTCATGCAGTCTTTACCTACCTAGTGCTTTTTACAGTTTTTAATAAAATACTACCTACTGAAATTTTCAATTATTTGAAGAAATATAAAGAAAAAATATACAGCTAAATGCGTGAAGATAAATTTGAAGGGATCTTGAGTAGAAACATGGAAAATACTGGGTCTTTTAAAAAAAAAGTGTTGTATGTTCATCATTTGTAAAAGGCATTATTTTGATGTTTGTTTCAGGATGGGCGTATTTTCTCACTAAAATGCAAATATTCTTGCAGCGGAGCTTCTATGTCAGCATGTTTTGAATGTTTAATCATTGTATTTCAGGCTTTGTATAAATCTGTTTTTGTATTATCTGCTTAATTTCATCACATCTTTTGTATATTTGTGCTTGGGCGGATTTTAGGTTGCTCAGTTTTAATAAATTATATATTTTTTATGTTGTGTCAAACACTATTTCTTCATTTTTGTATTTATATATTATTGAAATACATTTTAAGTAATTAATGTATTAAGTGTGTTACAAGCTAAGATTTCGTTGCTAATACATGGCTTTAGGAACCTTTGCAAAAAATAATATTTATTGTGAGAACAAATATTATGTGAAGAAATATTTGCATTCTGCGATAAGGTGCTTTAGATATACGAATCTCAAAAAAATCAGATGTGTTCAAAAAAAAAATAGAATATTGAAAATATATATGTCTAACCACATTCCATATGTATATTGAAAATTTAAAGTTTATGCAAATGTCACGAACACTAACTGTTGATACTTGAAAATTTTATTTGCCTTTACAGTAACATTTTTGGTAGCTATCTGGGCTGGTTATTATTATTAAGAAAAAATAAGGGACCTCGACCATAATTTCATGTTTAGAGACAATAAATGCTCCATTAGTGATGTTGTTGTGCATAATATACAGTAAAGGTATTCATTGATTTCGAATATTTTTTCTTTGTGTACTATGAATTCAAATCGACAAAAATAAATATTACAACAAATTTTTGAAATAATCATGCCCTCTTAACTTTGCAAAGCATTTTTTTCGACATTAGGTGTGTTTTGAACTCAAAAATTGAATTATATTTTTCATCCCATGTTTTTTCTATTTCACCTTGTTCATCAGCCTCTTCAAATTTAGCATACATGAAGAGTGGTAAGCCCTTTCGTCATGTTCATTAGTGTATGACTGAATTGTACAATTTAAACTCCATTCGAGATTGTGTGAAACACGATGCAACATTTATAATTGAAAATGTATAAAACTACTGCTTCTGCGCAGTTCTGTTATATGCTAAGATCATATTTGTGAGGTAGTTCATAACTTTAAAATAAATGGTGCTATTGCATAGAAAAGGTACGAAGGCGTAGAAGGGCCAACGACAAAATATTTTTAAAAACATTTGGAAATGTCACTTTAAAGTGACAATTGTCAGTTCGATGTGACAATTGTCAGTTCAAAGTGACAATTGTCAGTTCGAAGTGACAATTGTCAGTTCAAAGTGTCAGTTTGAAGTGACAATTGTCAGTTGGAAGTGACAATTGTCAGTTCAAGGTGACAATTGTCAGTTCGAAGTAACAATTGTCACTTCAAAGTGACAATTGTCTGTTCAAAGTGACAATTGTCACTTCAAAGTGATAATTGTCAGTTCGAAGTGACAATTGTCTCTTCAAAGTGACAATTGCCAATTCAAAGTGGCAATTCCAAATGTTTTTAAAAATATTTTGTTATTGGACCTTCTACGCCTTCGTTAAAAGGGCAATCCATGACATGATGACAATTAGGTTGTCCCTTGCCTGACCTCTCGTCAAAACCTGATGTTCAATATTCGTCCCAATTTTCGTCTGGAAAATTTTAAATTATGCTTAAATATTCTGTATGTACCGAGGCAGTTTAGTTCTAGTTTTTATACACATAGCAATTTTTGGTATTATTTGAAGTAGTTGTGAGTCCGAAAGTCACAGATTTCATTTTTTTCTACATACACAAAATTGAAATGTGACTTTGAGACTGTAAGTGTTGCTTTATTTTAGCTATAGTTGTTTATAAATACTTCACATTTGTTTTCTTTTTCAATTTTATTTAAATAATAAATATGTTTCAATAATTGGGTTTTTAATTTTTACTTGGACATCATTATTGAGGAAAAATATAATTGATACTGCCTTTTATTTCTTTTATTGAATTTCCTTTGAATGATTTTTGAATTTGAAAATATATGGCGATCTTTTGAGTCAAACAAAATGTAACAATTTCGTATAAGTTTTTATTAAATATTATAATATAAAAACAAACTACCAAGGGTAGAAGGGCCAACAACAAAATCTATTTTTTAAACATTTGGAATTGCCACTTTGAACTGACAATTGTCACTTTGAAGTGACAATTGTCACTTTGAACTGACAATTGTCACTTCGAACTGACAATAGTCACTTCGAAGTGACAATTGTCACTTACAAAATCATTTTGAATTGCCTCTTTGAACTGACAATTGTCACTTTGAAGTGACAAGTCAGTTCAAAGTGACAATTGTCACTTCAAAATGGCTACTCCAGATGTTTTTAGAAGTGACAATTGTCAGTTCAAAGTGACAATGTAAATTCAAAGTGACAATTGTCACTTCAAAACTTCAAAGTGACAATTGTAAGTTCGAAGTGGCAATTCCAAATTAAAAAAAAAAAAAAATTTTGTTGGTCCTTCTACCTTTGTAACAATTTTATAATAAAAAATTTAAAAAATATAAAAATATATGGTAGAGTTTGAAAAAAAAATCTTGAAGAGAAACAGAATTTAATCTGTATTTTTATAATCATTCAGAAATATGTATCAGAAAATCTCGAAGTCTAAGAGAGAGACAATCATTACCTAAGTTTTTGAACACGCCCTTAAAGTCAAACGACAGTTATACATTTTTATAACATCAGTCGCTTAACAGCAGATTTCAAATATTGAATGTTATTGAAAGTATATAATACAAGCTGTGTACATTTCATCAAAATCTTTTCAATTTTTCTTTCAGTTCCAAGAAACCACCTTACATTAACAAAGAACTACCGACAATAATCATAACTCCAATTTTGAAAAACAACCAAATTCTAAGACGCCAAAAAGGCAGTGATTATTACCGCATTTGTTATTGATTTCTATACCCTAGTTATGCTACAAAAAAAAAACAGGTGTGGTTATCTGAAAGTAATGACAGTACTGCCTATAGAATGTAGACTTTGTATGTGGTTCAAGGCTATTTCTATATCATGAGGTTGGTAAATTTTATCCACAACAGTTTGCAAATACCCGTCTTCAACACACTGTGTCAGCCTATCCAGAGTTACGTAGCACAGGTGAGCCTCGTCGAAATCATTCTTCGGCAAACCCAGAACATTCTGAAAGCAAATCAAGTTGGTAATAAAGGAACATTTTGTCTTTTGAGAGTGAACAAAAATCTCAGTTTGGAAAATTTCATGGTTAAATAAATAATAGTTTAAAAAAACTAAAAAACACGCTTTTTATAAAAAACAGAACTAAAAAATAAATAAATAATAGTTTAAAAAAACTAAAAAACGCGCTTTTATATAGAAAACCAAACTAAAAAAGTAGAAAATAAATTTTAATAAATTTGAATTGAGAATAGTGTAAAAAAATTTAATAAACATAAATTAATATTAATGTAAATGAGAAAAAAAAATTAAAAAAAGCGTGGGGTCCTTTTTAAGATTCAGATTGAGCACCCCACGCTTTTTTTTAAATAATTTTTTTTTTCTTATTTACATTATTATTAATTTATATTATTAAATTTTTTTTTTTAATTAAATTTTTTTCGTGTTTTTTAGTTTTTTTAAACTATTATTTAATCTAATCTACTATTAATTCCGTGATTACTATTAGTAACTGTAATTATTTTCCAAATCATTAATGTGTACAGCTGTGTTAATAGTCAAATCTCGATTTTAGAAGTCATTCAAAGATTTTAACGTTGTCAATATATACAGTGAGCCGCCATCTTGAATTTTTCAATTTTCACGAAAGAATCATAATATTCGACTTCGACTTCGAAAACCCTCAAATACCAATTTTGAAGCGAATCAGACCATAATCACAAAACTCGTCCGCCATATTGGAGCCGCCATTTGTTTTTTTTTCACATAAAAATTTCTTAATGCATTGACACCGGAATTATGTACACCTGCCAAATTTCAAATCATTCGGACGGCTGGAAGTGGGTGAAAATCAAGTCCAAAGGAGTCGGTTACAAACAAACATACAAGTGAAGCTAATATAAAGCGTCTAAAAATGCAACATTTTTTATTTTTAGCTACTTATAATGAACAACAAACTAAAGTAACTGTTCTAAGGACAGAAAAAATCTACAACAATTTTAGCATATACAAGCTTTATCCTAACTGATACTACACTAATTTGGACAATGCCGAAAACGTTTACAAAGAAAAGAAAAAACAGTACAGAGCTCAACTAAAAAATGCTAATAATAATTACTATCAACAAAGAATAAAGCATTCACAAAATCAAATTAAAGAAACTTGGAAAATCATAAATGAAAACCTAGGTAGAAATAATAAATCGGCTAAAGCAATTTCTTTGCATGACAATGGTAGAATAATTTCTAACCCTAAGGAGTTGACAAACAGTTTTGCATCTTATTTTACCTCGAATTGCCAACAAAAAATCACTGACTTTTTCGGTTCAAAGATAGCTAGTTCATGCACTGTCTCTGACAGAGTACTATCAAGCATTTTTGTTCCCTTCATTCATGAGCATGACATACTGAATATAATTAAAAATTTAAAAAATAAAAATTCAATGGGAATTGATGACATTTCCCCAAAAATAATTAAAATTATTGCTGACGCCATTCTATCACCATTAACATGGCTCGTCAACCTATCGTTACAATCCGGAACATTTCCTGATTTGATGAAAGTCGCCCTTATTTTTCCTCTCTTCAAAAAAGGTGATGTGCACTCAGTAGATAACTACCGTCAAATATCACTCTTACCAGCTATATCCAAAATCCTTGAACGAGCGGCATATGATATTATAATAAGCTTCATTGAAAAGAATAACATTTTATCTGTATCACAGCACGGTTTCAGAAAATCTAAATCTGTAGAAACAGTAACAAACCACCTCTTGGACTACATATATTACGAGTTAGATTGTGGGAAGTATGTTGCTTCATTGATGTTTGACTTGTCCAAAGCATTTGACAGTATAAATTTGCAATTTATTCTCGAAAAATTATACTCTATCGGGATTAGAGGAGTCATGTTGGATTGGATACATTGCTATTTAACTAACAGAAAATTATTGGTGAAAATCGAAAATGAATTATCAGAAAGCCATGAAGTCCCCTGGGTGTTCCCAAGGATCAGTTTTGGGACCACTTATTTTCTTAATTTTTGCTAATGATCTACCGAGAAATATCAGCATAGGACAAATTACCATGTTTGCGGATGATACAACCATAACTGTATCAGCAGTTACCCCAGAGGAGCTACAAAACACATTAGAGTTACCTATAATGAGATGGCGTCTTGGTGTTCACGCAATAGACTAATATTGAATAAAGGTAAAACAGAATGTATAAATTTTTATCTGCGTTGAGATTCCCTCACTATTCCAATTACCTGAGGATCTGTCTTTACTAAAGATGTAAAATTGTTAGGAACCTATCTTGACTCTCAGCTTTCTTTTAGTACTCAAGTGAATCATGTCTGTACTGAAACTCAATAAAGCATATTACGCCATACTACAAATGAAACCATATTTGGATGAAAAAGGTTTAATGGACTTGTACTATGCTTTTGCATATAGCCATATATCATACAATATTATAGCATGGGGTTCATCAAGTAACTGGGAAACAGTATTCATTGCTCAAAAGCGTCTAATCAGACTTATTTTTCAACTGAGTTATAGGGAAAGCTGCAGAAATACATTTAAAAAAAAACAAATTCTTACCTTTTCAGGAATATTTATTTTGAGATGCCTCACTTTTATTAAGAGCGATATTAATAATGTTTCCCAAAAACAGCATGAATATCAAACACGCCACATTAACTTGGACATACCTAGACATAAAACTGCAATGTACCAGAAATGGCCCCACTTCATCGCTATAAAAATATTTAATGCACTTCCCAGCGAACTGAAAAGCATTAATTCATACGAAAAATTCAAAAGACAATGCAAGGATTTTTTAGTATCTGAAACTTTCTACACAGTGAATGAGTTTTTGAGCAGGAATAGATCCTAATTAATTATTTTTTCTTTTATTCTGATACTCAATGAGCTTTTAACTATATTGATATTTGTTGTATTGTATTTTATCTATTTTTTACACATGCTTTTATTGTAAAATATCTTTTTATCTTTTTATGATACTTTATAGTTGACTTGTCCAACACCATGTAATTATGGTATTTTATGGATTAATAAAGTTCTATTCTATTCTATTCTATACTCTTTACTGGCTCTGCTAATTTTGAGGGTTGAAGCAAGAATAGTTATTTGTGATCTAAAGGATAAATCCAGTTTGAAGGGATAGCGAGAAAAGTCTATATTGACCAAAATGTCTATACACACAGGAATAAGCTAACTGCAAGCCCTGACGGGATTCTTTACATCATAATTCTCAGTGTACCCAATTATTGATATCAAATAAGATTTTTTTAAGGTAACCACAGGGCTTCTTACTATATCAAATAAAATAATTTTTCAGGTAAGTGTAAAAGGCTGAATTATTAATTAAGAAAACTGACCCATTGATGATTGAACTGCACAAAATTAGTCATTACCTTCCAATGGATATAGGTCCTTTTTCTCCACTTCAAGATTTTACGCTGTAAATATTTCAAAGTGGTGCTGTATTTTTTTTTACTTTATATTGTATACTCACACTTTTTTCACATTATCCTTCATATATTTTTTGAAGGTGGCCATATGAATGACAATAAGTTTTTTAAATGCCCTCATAGTGGCACAATACTGTATAAAATAAGAACCTAACGGACAAATTCATTATTACACATAGGCCTCAGGAATGGAAATATGTACACAGAACAAGGACAATAAGCTATTATATAGGTTGCCACAATTTTCCAAATTGAAACGTATGCCATAAGGGCAAGCATATAGAAGAATCCAGAAATTGGGTACAGACAAAAAAATATATATATTATCCGACAGACATGCTGCAACTACTGCCCTTAACCCGTGCACATAAAGTTAAAACTATTTAGAAATGCCTAGTTGAAAATACCTAGTGAATAGATTATTAATTAAACCTTGTGAGAGGCACAAACCTATTCAGTAGGGAACCACCGAATGGTTAATTTTTCAATCATTTTGAAGGAAAAAAACATATGATTTGACAGAGATTTTTGGGAAGAGAATCAACTAAATTTCAGATATACAGGGTGTAATCTAACCTCTTGCATACCACCCGTGAATGACGAGTGTATAATGCCATTTTATAACAAATTCAGTGGTTAAAAATCTGAAAAAAAATAATTGAAAACATGTTTTGTTCTTTATAAAATTCGACAAAATTTCGGGTAGCGCCTCCCACCTAATTTCAGGTGACCTGCTCGGAGGAAAACTTCGGCAGTTGCCGAATGCAATAAACATTTAACTCGACATTTGAATAAGGTAGAATGTTGAACTGATTCTGTAGTAAATGTACACATTGCAGGCTGCCTGAATTTCAAAGTGAAGAAAACAACTAATATTGTTATATCCAAACTGGTGATAAAGTCAGAACTTGTTGACTTCATACTCTGTTTTGAGGCACTTATCTTAATTATCAGTTTATCAGTCACTTGTAAGAAACAAACAACACAAACATTGGCAAACATTCGTAATTGAATATAGTTTTAAAAAATAATATCACGACCATTTTAGTGATTAAGGTAGTACCACCAAGAGACAGTTGAATTAGGAAATTATTAAAATTTGACATACGTATTGTTTAACACGTTCACTGCTAATTAAAGTCGTATACAGGACCCCAGGGGCTGACAAGGTTTTTTGGGAAATAAAAATGCTCTAGGCAAATACTAGCATGAACTTAACATGTATTATCAAAAAATCCTAACAATGACGTCTTTAGATGTCGTCAGCCTCCCATGATAAAAAAGTGTGCCAAGGGCTGATGACGTCTAAAGACGTCATGCGATTTACTCTACAAACATACAAAATAATACAAATTTTAGAATAGTTATTAAAAAAATATATTTTATAAAATGCATATATTATATAAAAACATAACGAAACTCATATCCTTATTCTAATATTTCCTAAAAAGAAATTTTCAATACTTATATTTTATATAGTATAATATACTCGAAAAACGAAACTCAAAATATAGTAAAATAAATATATAACAAAAATAATTTGATTATTTATATGAAATATAGAAAAACATAGTTCTAAACAAAGCGCTGGCGTTCCAGGACAAGCGGGACAGTGATAAACTGTCTCTTTTCTTATCTTATTTTCGTTACAAACCGTGCATCTTCTATGTGCATGTTTTTTCCCTTTTCCGGTTTGAGGATTTTTTTGTGGAATATGCGTTGCTAGCATTTGCCTTCTCTGAATATTTCGATCTTCTGTTTCAGGTAATAATTTTTCCAACAATTGTAGTCTATAATCATATAATGAACTTCTTGGACTCACATATCTTCTGTATAAAAAAAAAATCGAAAGTATATTATATGTATACCCAGTTTCTTGTACCATCGCATAGTCTTTCTCTCACATGGGTAGTATGCCATCATTTGATCTTTTCTATCAAATTCCCCCCATAAAATTATTGTACTGTATAACAGCATTCAGGATTTTTCACTTCTTGTTGCCTCTTGTTGAAATAATTTAGCAAATTATTTCTGTTCTCTGTCAAGATATAAAAGACGTCTCTTTTGTCTTTCCACTTGGCAATCATTACTCCATTTGAGTAGCAGGCAATTGTCTCGCCCTTTTTTAATTTCGCCTCCTTCACATCTTTAGGGTTACTTTTTCTATCCACTCTTATTGTCCCCGTCTGGATCCTTAATATCGTCATCTGAATCCATCAAATACTGTAATAACTGTTCTTCAGTCCAGGGATATCTATTCCATACCGAATTTTCCACTTTTTTCTTATTTTTGTTTTTTTTATCCCCAAAGGGCCCAGCCGACTTTCGTTCATGGTGAACTCGAACCGAGACAATTTTTCGTATATATCACTTTTATACTACAGGCTGACGACGGCACAATCACTTCTCTCACGAGCTAACAGCGTACTGAAGCAATATGTATCGATGGTGTCGAAAGGCGCCATCCGCCTCCCGCGTGAGAAGCGAATGACGTCTTTAGACGCTATCCGCACTCAACGTGTTAACATGTGAACAACACCTCTATAAAATTTTAACAAGTTTCACCATCCCGAACCCGAGATATATATAATTGAAGTTGACTCAATTAACACGTAACATATGGACCATGCATAGGCAAACAGCACATTATTAATTCTACCATTAGTACTAAAATTAAGAAGTTTATGAAAAACGAGGAGGAGCTAGAGCAGGATATCACAGATATTGTGAAAAAAAATCAAAGTGATTGACCATCTAGTTTGACAGATATAATCAAAACTACTCTCGTTATTCAAAATAGTCCACGGGGAAGCGTACAGCCTGAAGGGGGAGTCGTAGAGAAATGCAGATTATGCCAGGGGACTTTTTAAAGAAGGACGGGGGACCATTTGAGGGTCTGAACGCGAAAAAAAAACTCATTCTCCTAGTTGACCCCATCGATTTTAACGATACCCCCCGCTTCCCCCCAAAAAAAAAAGTTCAAAAAGAGTACTACAAAAAAATCCATTAGAGTTTTATCGAAAAACGATAATTTTTTCCCATGACGTATGATTTCTAGTGAGGGAGGAGGGGGGGCCTGGGTCTGAATTTTTTTAATTTTTTGAGTCTCCGACTTTCTATAACGAAGAAATTTTCTAGAGTCGATTGGGGGGGCAAGTGCCCTCCTTCAAAATTTTTTTTTTTCGCGTTTCAAATCAAAATGTCTTTTGAAATTTTTCGATTACTAATTCAACTGTCTCGTGCCGGAACTACCTTAAGATATTCTGAACAAGTGAACTGAACACTGTTGCCAAGCAAGATTCTCGCATGCACGGTCTACAAACAGAAGTTTGTTAGATTCTACTAGTGTTTTCTGATTGGCTGGGAATGAAAGATCTTAAGATCATAATTAACAACTAATCAGAAAATAGTACGCGATGTGCACACGGATTAATAAAAAAATTTGCCATTCTATCAAAAAATCATTTTTATTATGTTTATTTATTTATAAACGGGTAAACTATTTCACAATTAAATATAATAGTAATTTCAACAAGTTAATTACTAAAAACACTAAACTAAACAAGGATTGCACACACTCAGATTTGATATAATGATTTGAGGGCGCTTTTGAAGTGAGTCAGTGAGCTTCCAAAGACATCTACATTGAATAAATTAAATGTGATTACCATACGAGAAATAGGAGAATACTTTCCATAATTACATCTATGCAGAGATGTGGCAAAGGTCTGAATTGTTCTGGTAGACCTTGCAAATCTAAAAAGCAAGTTAGGACAGGTGACCAAGTTGTTAACAATTTTGTAGGTTAGTATAAGATCAGCATGTATGCAATTCTTGAATATTCAACGTTTCACACATATCAATATATCTAGTACTAAAACGCCCGCACAGTGATTGGCGATTCCAGAATCCAACCAGAATTGAAATTTACAACTTAATTCATAAATACGACGAGTGATTCATCTTGTCTTCTACTCTGCAAAATACGCACGGAACAGCTCGGTGTTTAGTTTTAAGAGCCAGCAAAAGACAAACACAATAATGTTCAATTTAATTCTCCTGCACATCGCGAACTGTTTTCTGCTAATTAGGATCTTTCATTCACCAGCCAATCAGAAAACACTAGTAGAATCTAACAAACTTTCATTCGTAGACAGCTTTGAGAACCGTGCATTGTTAAGGGGTCTCTCCCCCTACTATCAAACTTTGGCGCCTTTCACTATTCTCGGTTTCTCCTCGGGCGCCACCTTTTGGTTTATAGTGGAAAAGGCCACTTTTGCTCCGGGCAGTCTCAGTGAAGAAAAACACTCCAGGGGTCAGTATAGTCGTGACAATGTAACGGGGCCAGCAAGGCAGGCTTTAATTGCCTTTAACTGGGTTTCGAACCTGGGTGCCGACTGCGAACTAGGTGCCTAACTTCTACTCAAGATAGTAAATAAAATAATACTCTAAAAACAGGATAAACAGGTATATTAAATAAAGAAATACAGGAAGGGCGGCCTCAAGTTATCACGACAAGCACTATATACAGAGAAAGCGGGGAGGGTGTTTTACAAGCAAGCGGGTAAACTTAGCAACCAAAAAGCTCTTGCGGTGAGGGGTATCGTACGGACTAGTATGCAGAAATTACCAGCGCAGCATTGAAATGAATATGTGCCTCTTACAGCTATGGTTTGATCATGCGCACATCGCACCTGTGGTACTTACAAATATTTCCTGATGTGTTTCACCTGATATAACATATTTACCCAAACTCCGATCTCACTGCTTCGGCAAGGCTCGGGACTGTAGTGGAGCTTCGGTATTTAGCTCACACTCTGGATACTAGTGGTCGGACGCGTGACTGCTCCTGCTAGGCTCGGCAAGCTAATCCCTTTTTGAAATATTTCAAAACGGAACTACAGTCGGCTTCCCCCTCTTTTGCGGATTCCTCTCGACCGAATTATAGGCGCGCGCCGTTTTGTGGACTCTGTCGATCGAGATACAAATTATATTTTCCTAGTATAATTACCCAGCTTGTAAAAATTCTCCTTGCTATCAATCCATGTGGTGTGACGTCGGCCGGATGACGTCAGCTCGCAGCGTGCGCTTTTGTTTCGACTGGACTGCTGTCTCTAGCGGATGACTGAATTCTCTCGTCGGCGTTTGTACACAGCCCAGCTGGCTCGATGAAAATGTTTTCTCGAGAGTCGCTGGCTGGCACAGGTAATACTCGCGCGTGCTTTATATATACGCGTCGCGGTATTGGCGTGATCTACGGAGGGTGTTTGGTATATTTATTGGGGTAGGTGTAATCCACGGATTTATCACGAACGCGAATGGTATTTCTAGACCTATTATTACTGTCAAGATGAATTTAAATCCTTACAGGAAGCTTTTGGTTGATAAATATAGCGGAAAAATAGTAACTTCGTTACAGCATGCGAGAATCTTGCTTGGCAATAGCGTTCAGTTCATGTGTTCGGAATGTCTAAATTACTACAATGGTCGTGATATTATTTTTCAAAACAATATTTAATTGCGAATGTTTCTCACTATTTGTGTTGTTTGTTTCTTACAAGTGACTGTGATAATTATGATAAGCCTCTCAGAGCAGAGTATGAAGTCAACTAGTTCTGACTCCAGTCGCCAGTTTGGATATAACAAGGTTAGTTGTTTTTTCACTTTGAAATTGAATATATATCTCAGACAGCCTGCAATGTGTACATTTACCACACAATCAGTTCAACATTTTACCTTATTTAAATGTCGGGTTAAATGTTTATTGCATTCGGCAATTGCCAAAGTTTTCCTCTGAGTGGATCACCTGAAATTAGGCGGGTGGCGCTACCCAAAATTTTGTCAAATTTTACAAAGAACAAAACATGTTTTAATTTTTTTTCCTGATTTTTAACCACTGAAATTCGTTATAAAATGGCATTATACACTCGTCATCCACGGGTGTGCGAAAGGTTAGATTACATCCTGTATATTTATTTATTCTTTTTTTCTGATTGAAGGAGTATTTTTTACCTTGAATCAAATTAATTTTATCATATCGGAAGTAAATTTGAATATCGATACTGTATTTCTTCTCACTTTTTTAATCATATGTATGAGCAAAGTTCTTGAAACATCATTTTCAAGCAACACCGACAAGAGTTTTCAACCATTAGAACTTGTCAGAATACTAGGCGAGTGTGGCATAATCGAAAGTTAGAATTACTTATTAATTTGTTGCAAATAGAATAATAAACAAAGTTTCAACCTCCTTGATCATCATCAGAAATTAATTTCATTTTCACTAGTAGTTTGAGAAAAAAATGAAATTCCCATGCAATCTTTAGGAATAGAAATAACTGAAATTTACTAACATAGCTTGTTGGCAGCCTATAGGACTAAAAAAATACCTACAGACGGATTTCCACAAAACAGTAACTCTCTCAATTTCGGCAAGACAACAACTTGAGTTTCAAAAATAATAACAAGAAAAAGTCTCATCACTTGGGGGAAAAATCAAAAGGTAATAGAGTTTGCTCTGTGGAAACAGCATGCACAACAGTTGGTTTTTGTATATTTGTGACATTTACTCCAGCGTAAGTATCGTTGATTTTAATAATAGTAGTAAAAAGTAGGGAACTTGTATGTTATTTTTTTAATAGGTGACAAAAAGTTAAGATCTTTAATCGAAACAATCCTTCTAATTTGAATTTTACTTGCAAATTTTGAGACCCAATAAGTTCTCAAAATTCAGTATTGGAGATTGTCTCGAAATTATAGAATAAAAATAGCAATTCTCCATGCATCTCTCATCAATAAATTTCATAATCACTTTGCTATTTAACAATTGCTCTCCCCAGTACCTTGGCTTATTTTGTTTTTCCTATGGATTAAATTATAAAGAGGCCAGGGGGTCTATTCTCAAACGGTGACATATTGTGTCGCATGTGATATTCCTACATTGTCGAACGAAAAACGCAATTTTTCATTCTCAAATGTCACATTCGAAAAAAATGTATAGACAAATTGTAGAGTGGTCTTGAGCAGTCGACGAATGCGAGATGAAATATTTGACAGATTTTCTTTATCAATTTCATAGGTTAGAAATGGCAGCTTTATTGATGGCGATTGAAAATTTTGAAAACCAAGAAAACTATCAACGGCCTCGAAACAGACATATATATATATATATATATATATATATATATATATACATATATATATATATATATATATATATATATATATATATATATATATATATATATATAGGAATGCGTTCAGGCTTTTATCTGATAGAAAGTTTATCAAAACATTTAGATTGACCAAGCAATTGGCTAGATAGAGTTGATTGATATCCTGGAATCATTTGTGGAACAGGGACATCGGGTTTCCCCAATACCTCTTGGAGAAAAGGTGAGTTATAAAACACTTTTATAAGTACCTACCAACCAGGTTAAATTGTGGTACTATAATAATAATTGTTGTTGATTTTCTCTAGGTTCTTGTGTCACTACATTTATCTGCTACTGGTTCGTACCAGGAAACTGTGGGAGACAATAAAAGTTTTGCACTGGCACAATCCTCAGTAAGCAGATGTGTAAATGACATTACATTAGCTCCAGAAATTTTTTGCAAGATTTGTAAAATTCCTGAGAAATATCAATGAGCTCAATGCCATAAGACAAAGGTTTACAGAAATGAGAAAAATGAATACTTCAAATCATTTTATATTCCGCAACACATTTGGGAAGCCAGAAGTTGTAGACTGTATTGATTGCACACATGTGGCAATTGTACCTGATCCATTAGCACCTGAACATATCTTTGTGAATCGAAAACAATACCATTCCATAAATGTTCAGTTGGTAAGTTATAGGTGTGCAAAAGTAATGATAATAGAAAATTATGTACAGTTAATATTGAATCACGATGAACAGTTAGAAAAAGTTGATTTTGGTCTTATTCCTCCTAATCACGAGAATGAAAACCAGAATGCCCAAAGAAATCCATTACTGACAGAGGGTATGAGGCTACAAAGGAGGCTTATAAATTACTTTAGATGAATCCAATCAAATGTTGATGATAACCATTTATTTTATTATAGTACATTTGATGTTCACAACCCAAATGACTTTTTTCCACCATAAAATATGTTAAAAGAATATTAACCTTATTGTAGGAAGTGAAACCTCAAAAAGTAAAAGCAAAAAACAACAATAAATAAACTTCAAATACTTGTAAAAGTACACAAACTCTAAAGAAATAATATTTGAATGCTTGTTAACCCTTTCACTGCGGGAAGCAAATAAAGTTGAAAATTGAAATGGTGCCCACAGTGCGGGAGTCAAATATATTTAAATGCATTGTTTGGGGGTTTACTGCGGAAATCAATTTTATTGAACTGCTAATATAGACAACTGTATATACAAAGAGGTGTTTGGTAGGTTGCAGGAACCGAATGATATACATGAACTAAAAGGGTTTCTACACTGCGGAAATCAACTATATTTATGCAGTGTTGGCGGCGCTCTCCACTTTAGTTTCTGTTTACGTTTTGTGATTGTGTCTGTCATGTTTGTGAAGTATTAAGGTGATTTTTGTAGCTTAATTGTTGAAATGGCTTCTGGAAGCAAAAGGGGGCTAACATGATTACTTCTTATGATATGTATAAATAATATTTCTGTGTTTGAATTTTTCTTTTAACAATTTAAGACGGGAAAAGTCTGGAGAATGTACAAAAATTGTTGTTTTTTTTTATATGCAAACTAGATTTTTTATTTGTTTTATAATTACTTTTCATGATATGTATAAATAACATAATGTTTTCTGTGTTTGGTAGTTAAAATTTTTCTTATAACAATTTAAGAAAGGAAATTTTGAAAAAGTTCAAATTTTGTTGTTATCGAAAGATTTTTTATTTATATGCAAAGAGGTTTAATTTATGTTTTAATAACTCTTCACAATATGTATGAATAATAAAATACGTTTTGTCAGTTGGAATTTAAATTATAACAATTTGAGGAGACAACAATAAATAAATTAACTGTATATATTACATCATACAATTTCGAACATCAATTGAATTGCCAATTCCAAAATACTCGCGCACGTACAGCGACTTTCAATCCACATTCCTTCCATTCGTGACATTTTATAACAATTGGCAACACTGTACGTGTTGTTCTGCAGTTAGCTGCGGGAAGCAAATATAATTGCGCACACGCAACTGCGGGAATCAAATATAGTTGACAGCGCTTCCCGCAGCTGCAGTGACGGTACTCCTAATAGAAACGGCAGCCGCAGCGAAAGGGTTAAGAATACACAAACTTGTGAGAAACAGGAAAGTAATACACTTGTTACCAGTACAAAAACTCAAATAGTAGAAAAAACGAAACAGTCACTGACACAATATGTCCCTTCCTTTAAGAACTTCCACCAAATTTTCAATAGCACCTACTTGTCTCTCAAGTAACTGGAGTGTTTTTCATAGTACTGCTTTTGCACATCCAGTGTATCTCTACTAACTTCAGCAAGAGTAAAATAACTGATCTATCAACGTTCGCTAGGTTGTTTATTATCTTTTTCCACTGCTTTCAATCTTTGGATGCTCCTGGGGCCGAATTCAGAATTGCCACTTACTTTTTGCATCTTGGAATGTGAAGGTTTGAGAAAATTTGCCTGATAGAAGTAGCTCATTTTCCTTTTACTTCATCAAATTTATTAGTGTTTGTTTCTGTGATTGAGTACAATAACTATGTTTCTTTTCTTCGACTGCCATTATTCATTTGATATTTGAAACTCAAACCTAGGGTCACAACACATTCGCGAATCGTTAATTCGGTGTTGCCAGCTCATGTTATTCAACAATTTTTGTCTCATATGACTTGGATGTCGAAACCAATAGAGAATACCACAATTTGAAGTTGTGCGACAATTTCCATCGACAAATGTCGAATTTGACCCATTTTAGTAGACATTTGAGAATAGACCCCCAGGACTTATAGTGAACATGTTTAAATCGCCAGAAGATAACATGATTGTACTGTCAGTTTAGTGGAAATGGCATGGTCCGTTTGGTGGAAACCCATCTTAAAACATGAAATACCCAAAAAGTGACTCACCTGCAATTTGTACTTCAAATATATATAAAATGAAAGCATGAACCTTCGCAAAACTCCATAAGAGTCCGAGGTTAATACAGGAGGAAGCGTTGATATTACAGTACCATCAGTCTTGAGAAAATTAGTGAAATCTTTGGTGTTCAAATCGCATTCGACACCTGTTTTGATGATTACGTCAAAAACTTCACCGAGAGTTTCCAGTTCTTTCAGATAAGCGTTGCTTTGTTCCTGACATTCACTTTCTAAAACAGATTTTTCATTAGGTGTTTCGACTTCTGTAAGAATTATCGTGTTGGATGCACCAAGCGCTTTTACCACGGGTGCGGCCTTCTTGTAGCAGGTCGCCGTAACAATTGCTTGCCAGTGATTGAGTAGCTGGATGAGCACACATCCAACAGGTGTACATCCACCTTGTATAAGAACTCTGGAAAAAAATAATGAATCTTTGTAAATAACTTGTGAAATTAAATCAAAGATTCGCTGCCACAGAGCTGATCGACATATGCTTCCTACAATAAAGAAGTTTTTTTTTTTTCAAATCAAATCAGTTTAATCATAATAATCAGTACAATATATACAATAATAATCAGTACAATTATTCGGTACAAAACGTGGTATTAATAGAATTTTTATCGAGTTTAATCCACCACAAGTGGGTGAAATACACCTAGGCACAAGGCGCCTGTTGTGTTGTTTCACACACTCGTAGATGGAATGTCAATTTTAGTACGATATAGACTAGTTCTAAGTAATAATTGAAATTTTAGATTCGTCCAGTGGGGGGTGAGGGTCGGAGAGAGAGCATAATAGGGGATTGAAATATAATTCAAAATTGATTAATATTATTAACGTTTGTTTTTTCAGTATATTCTTAGAATATATTTAGTATACTTGGGTTTTCTATTATGTGTTTCTTAATAGCAAGTTTGAATTCTTTGATTTTTTTTATAGTTTTTAGATCCGTAGGGAGATAGTTATACAATGTAGGTCCGAAAAAAAAGATGAATCTTTGCGTGTGGCTCTTTCGGTAAAATGGAGTTCTTATATTTAAATTATCAGAGAATCTTGTTGTTTTCGAGAAGCTTGTGGTATATTTTATTAAGTTGGAAAACATCCAAATTAGACCTTGATAGCAATATTGAGCCCTAATATTTAGGACATTGGTTTCTTGAAATAGTAATTGAGTAGGGAACCTTTTATCTTTTCTGTGTATTATTTTCAATAATGAATTCTGCATGACTTGTAGATGGTGCAATATGATACAGTAGCGTATTACGCTTTCAGCCAGAGAGGTGTATACGAGAGATAGGTTTTTCCGTGAGAGAATATCTCTAAGCATATAAAATTTGTACATGAGAAGTCTCAGTCTTTTCATGACATGTGTAATGTGTTCATCCCATCGTATATGTTGGTCAATAGTAACTCCCAAATATTTAATCGAGGAATTTCTTTCTATTGTTGCGCAGTTACATGTGTATCTATCATTGCAGAGTGGTGTGTGTATTTTTAAGGTATCATTTGGAGGTGTGTCTCTGGTATTCAGAGAGAATATCATGAATTTAGTTTTGTTTATGTTCAAACTTAGTAGGTTATGATTCAACCAGGTGAGAATTTTTCTAAGATCGTTTTCTGCAGTTATGTAGACGTCATTCCAGGTTTCATCTCTGAATATCAGCGCGGTGTCATCCGCATAACATATAATATGTCCACGAAAGCCATTTATTTGAGATATACTATTTATATAAATCAGGAATAGAATTGGGCCTAATACCGTGCCCTGAGGCACACCCACTGATATATGTGCTGTGTTACTGAGTTGTTCCCCTATCTTAACTTTTTGTGTCCTCTGTGACAGATAATTTCTCATCAATTCCAGACTGATCCCTCTTATTCCATACTCAGAAAGTTTGTTCAACAAGACATCATGTGACACGGTGTCAAACGCCTTTGCCAAATAAAGGAAAATGGCCAAGCATTTGGACGAATTATCCAAAATCTCTCTTGTGTGTTCTACTAAGTCTAAGACAGCCTTTTCTGTATTCGAGTTTTGGATGAATCCAAAGTGCCTGTCGGTTATAACCCGATGTTCATTTAGAAATTCAAGTATTATTTTCTTGACAGATTGTTCAAAAATTTTTGCGAAATTATCTATCACAGATATAGGTCTGTAATTTTTCATTTCATGTCTATTCCCTGCTTTGTAAACTGGGACAACTCTCATCTCTTTCCATTTTTTTTTTTTTTTAAGGTTGGTGTGTTCTTAATAAGTTTAGTATCTATTCCATCTGGCCCTGGTGCACAATTGTTTTTTAATTTAGCTATATGTTGGATTATCTCATTCTCATCAATGGGTACAAGGAAAAGCGAAGGCGCAATTGAGGGTTTCATTAGAAAATTGTCGGGCAGATCACATTTATCAATTTTACTTGCCATGTCAAGGCCTATTTTTGTGAAATAAATTTGGTGGGGTTCATCAAAAAATTATCTGAATAATTTTCCAGTATCAACTTTATGTTGCTCACTGGTGTGATCTATTATAGAATATACCTCATTGGGATCCACATTTTGGTAAATATTCCACTTTGAAAATAACTTGTAAAATTTAATCAAAGATTCGCTGCCACGGAGCTGATTGACATATGCTTCCTACAATAAAGAAGTTTGCTGGGGTTCATCAAAAAATTATCTGAATAATTTTCCGGTATCAACTTTATGTTGCTCACTGGTTTGATCTATTATAGAATATACCTCATTGGGATCCACATTTTGATAAATAACTACTGCACTTGTGTTACTTTTTGAACTAGATGATATTTTGGGCAACTATAACTGATGATTTCCCCATAACGATAATGTTCATTGCATCACATTCAGGTAGTTATCACACCAACATGCAACGAAAGGAACATAGTATTGCAAAGCATATATTTATATGTATCCAGACTAGAAGAAAAGTGGTATGTATGTAAGGTATATACTTGCACAAACATTTATCAATAGGAAGTCAGTATATATTTCATATACTCCAATTATGATCAACAATTATCTTCGGGAGCTTAGATTTAAATGATTCACTACATGAATTTGGCTTAATTTGTAACAAATTGTACAAGTGAGCTGTTTGTAGCTAAACAGTTTTTGATAAACTCTGTTCTGTATCTTGGACTAGAAATGTTACTATTTTGTCTTGTATTCAAAATATGAATATAAAATATAACTGTGTCACATTAGTAATTCTGATAAACATTGCGGATAATTTTTACAACATTGGTTACAAAGCAACTCATGTGGAGGAACATACACCTCAAAGAGTAGGAGTAATATGATCATGCCTTTTCAGGTTGAACACATATCTCAATACCAAAAAGAAGAAAAGCCACAGCGAGAACTGTGATAACTACAGATTCATTACCATAACTCCATAACTGTCAAAAATGATCGAAATCACTATTAGAGACAGATTAATCAGTTTTCTATAGATGAAAAGAAGAAAATCATTAACATGGTTCAGATCTCTCAGATAAACTACGCAAGCACTAACTGAAATGGTTCTCCAAACCCTCTAAAAACAGAGATGCGGGAATACATAAAAGAAGTTTGTTATGCGATTTGTCAAAAGCCTTGGATAGTGTTTCCCAAGATAATCTGTTCTGAAATTTTTGGTAGGTAAAAAATATTTTTACATATTTTTTTTCTCTCTATTACTATCAACTGTTGGGGCCTCTGCAAGAAGTAGATTACACCCTGTATATATATATATATATATATATATATATATATAATATATATATATATATATTGTTATATAATGAATTTGTAATTTTAATTTTATTATTATTACTACTAATTACAAATATATTTTTGGACCGCGTTGGTCGCCATTTGTTATAATGTAATGATAATATGGGTATAATAATATTGATGTTTTATTTATTTATTTTTGTAAGTTATTATTTCAACAAATATTTGTTTGTACCGCGTTGGGCGCCAATTGTTATAAAATGAGAATTGTAAAATTAATTAATTGATTATTTTTTTGTCCTTCTTGGGTTCTAATTGATATGATAGATAAATTATTTTCACCCTGTATAATACATTGCAATGTAATAATAATTGCTAGCTAACGTCACTGTTTTCTTGTCACGTTGCTGCCAATTGTTATCACTTTTCTTACCACGACTAAACTTAGTTGGTACGCCTTTCGTCTCAGATAGCCGGTTCAGACAATTGAGACACTGCTTGATGTCAATTTCTATTCAGTGTTTATAAGTAAGATTGTTGATCATTGTGGAAAACAAACGAGAAAGTATCGAAAAACAATTATTTCCTTTATTCAGGAAAACTTATATTAACCTGGCCTACGATAAATAACTTATTCTATGGTCAATCTACAAATTTTCAAAGACAATCATGAGAAACGGTGACGAATAAATTATACACAACCTCACTTTTACTTTGAAGGTTGAAAAATTCTTTAATAGTTCAATATCAAAATGAAATAGAGTTCTTCTGATATGATAGGAGTTATTTGTGAAGTTATTCAGTTTGTAATGTGCACTAGTAAAGTTTATACCTGATGCTGGAACTGTCGCTGTTTCAATACACACCAAGAATTTGAATCCCCCTTCAATCCACTGCTCTCAGGCTTCCCAATACCAAAAAGGAACCATACAAATCCAGAAATCAGCTTTGGAATATTTTTATATGGAGTATATAAAAAGGTAATGCCGTTTGCTGCTTATATTGATGAAGTTATTGAATTTTTCACTTCCTCAAGCCCGAACGTGGCGTTCTTTCTAAAAATTTTTTCAATCTCGTGGCTTTGTTTTCTATCACCTGGATACCATTTCTTCTTTTTTCATATCATTTGAATTTTCAAATTTGCGCACTTGTCACATTATCACTCTTTGGGGTTATTTGACAAAACTTATAAATTAAAATATTTTTCTTTTCTTACAAACTATGTACAATATTCAATGATAATTGTCTCTGACACTTTACCGTTCTTATTTTCTCACAATTTCAAATCTTACATCTGACCATACTGTTCCCTGATTGGATATTGTCATCAAGAAGTTTGTTGTTCTTCCATTGGCTATTTTTAGTTAGATACAATTTCATATACTGTATTTTCAAGCTTATAATTTTGTTGTTCACATTTTATTCAGGATGATTTTGTAAATCTAGACTTTTTTGTTATCTTTTGAACAATTATAGGTTGTAATGATCTTGACAATGTATGAAACTGATTGCATTATAGTATTTGTATATTTTTATCTATCAATATTCAGAGGCTTCATAAAAGAAATAGAGGCTTCATAAAAGAAATAGAATCTTAAAAATATGTAAAAACAATATCTCTTGAACTACTAACAATAAAGTAATTATTATTTTTGTGGGTTTTTCATTGAAATTATTTCTTTTTTCCTTTTAAAATAAATTTCTGGTCTTTCATAACATAACAATATATATATATATATATATATATTATATATATATAATTTAATATATATATATTCTATATTTATTTTTATTATTTATAGAAAATTTAAAAATTTTAAATAAAATTCCTTAAATTATTATATATTTTGCATTTCTAATACGGATCTACATATATTCTTGAATTGGGTAAGCGTAATATCAAATAGGTCAATAGAACCATGAATATCATTAAAATTCCGAGGTAGTCTTGCTAAGGGGCTATGATAGGTGTAGTTGTTAGGATAAAATTGAATTGAAAACAATTTCCGATCTCGAGTTCTAAAGTGTGTGTTGAACCTCAACTGTGTCAGAATGTAATTACAGTCGATCAGACCATTGACAATTTTGAATAAGAAACAGAAATCAAAAAAAGTTCTACGAATTTCCAGAGACTGGATGACTAATGACTGTTCAATGAATGCGTAGTCAATGTGGAAGTCCACACGGACAATACCCATTTCAAATGCGCACTGTCTCAGAAACTTGTTATGTACTGACTCGATCAGTTTAGTATCACATGAATAGCTGGGTGACCACACTACTGATGAGTATTCAAGACTTGGACGGACTATATATATATATATATATATAAATAAAAAGAAAGAAAGAAAAATTTGTTACAAATCCAAGAAAGCCACCATCCGCCTACAGCTGTTTCATGGTTTCCCAATCATCAGGACGGCTTGTGGTCTTTCAAAAATTCGTACCAAAAATCTCATAGTGCTAATACCTACCGGCAAGTATGAAAATGTGAAATGCACAAAATTATAGGTGTCACCTAAGCTTCACCCCATAAATTATAGGTGTCACCTCTATAATTTTGTGCATTATATATATATATATATATATATATATATATATATATATATATATTCAGATTACCTCTAGTGAATTATATTAAAACCATGAAGAAGACTGAATTTTTACCTTATACCTCTAGATTGGAAGAATTATTCCCTCAAAAAACTGAAATACATGTTGAAACAAATCATTGTTGTATATCATTGTAATCGATGACATCTTTTCAAACAATTTTTTGTGCATACTACCTAAACAAATCAATAGTGACACTGATCATACCAGTTTCAAAAAATCGTTTATGTAGTTTTGAAGGTGAATACATTGTAAAGGGGTTTCTCCCCCTATTATCAACCTTTGGCGATTTTCACTATTCTCGGTTTTCCTCGGGCGCCACCTTTAGCTTTATAGTGGAAAAGGCCACTTTTGCTCCGGGCAGTCTCAGTGAAGAAAGACACTCCAGGGGTCAATATAGTCGTGACACTGTAACAGGGCCAGCAAGGCAGGCTTTAATTGCCTTTAACTGGGTTTCGGACCTGGGTGGCGACTGCGCACTAGATGTTTAAATTCTACTCAAGATAGTAAATGAAAGAATACTAAGAACAGGATAAACAGGTATATTAAAAATAATGAAATACAGTGAGGGCGGCTGACGGCGGCCTCAAGTTATCACAACAAATGAATACATGGCAAGCACTATATACAGAGAAAGCAAGGAGGGTGTTTTCAAGCAAGCGGGGTAAACTTAACAACCAAAAGCTGTGCGGTGGGGGGGTATTGTACGGACTCGTATGCAGAAATTACCAGCACAGCATTGAAATGAATATGTGCCTCTTACGATCATGCGCACATCGCATCTGTGGTACTTACAAACATTTCCTGATATCTTCTACCTGATACAACATATTTACCAAACTCCGATCTCACTGCTTCGGCAAGGTCCGGGACGGTCGTGGACTGCTTCGGTCTCTGGCTCTCACTCTGGATACTAGTCGGCCGCGTGACTGCTTCTGCTGGGCTGGGCAAGCTACTAATTCTTTGAAATATGTCGAAACGGAACTACGGCCGGCTTCTCCCTCTTTTCCGAATCCCTCTCGAACGACTTATATGCGCGCGCCGTTTTGTGGACTCTGTCGCTTGCGATACAAATTATACTTTCACAGAATAATTACCGAGCTTGTAAAAATCCTTCGTGCTTGTGACGTCAGCTCGGTGCGTGCGCCTCAACTGTACTCTCGTGCTTCTGGCGGAAAACTCTCTCTCTGGCGTGTTGGCTGGCTTCGCTGCTTCGGAACGACTGACTGCTTTCTCTCGCATTTGATCCAACGTCCAGAATATCGGCCTCCCTTCCTTCGTGACGTCAACGGCTGATCGGACACAGTGTCATGTTCTCGGTGGCGACGGCTGTGACGTCAGCTCGGTGCGCGCGTCTCTGTCTAGACTCAACTGTGCTGGGTGGCGATCGGACTGTTGGCTCGTACGTGAATGAAATGCGATCTTCAGTGGAGACTTTGATTCTCGAGTTTTGCGTTCGATTCAAGTGCTTGCTCCAGAGTGGGGCGGGTGACGTACGATTGCTTTGTTTCAATCATTCGTTCTCGATTCGCTGGCGCGCGCAATTACCAATCGTTCGTTCTTCACAACCCGCTCGCGGTATTGGCGTGAGTTACGGAGGGTGTTTAGCCTATTTATCGTGTTAGGGGTGATTCACGGATTTATCACGAACCTGAATGGTATTTCTAGACCTATTATTACTTTCAAGCGGGGTTTAATTCCTTACAGGGAGCTTTTGGCTGATAAATATAGCGGGAAAATAGTAACTTCGTTACAACATATCTTATCTGGAGCACTTAAGAATGGAATCAGATTTTATACCAACTAATCAATTATTCTTCACTTTTGAAAATAATAACATTTACAAGAGTATTGCTTGAAGCTTATTTTTTTGTGGAGGAATACACCCCCACGTTCCATCTAGTAAGTATTTGGACAGATACCAAGAATCTGGATTGGCCAATACATCAAGAGGCATTTGGGCTAATAAAAGCAAAGCTCTCAGGATCCAAGTCAACAGCGTCAGAAGAACTACTGATAATCCGCCCATCAGAAAAAATAATGATTAATGATGGCGGTACGCCCCAGAGAACATTGCAAACAACTTTTTGTTAAAATTGGTATAATGACTCTACCATGTTTGTTTATATACCACTGCATTGTCTATGTGAGAAGGAATATTACTAATATTCCTACTTGTGGACACTCTCATGACTATAGTACTAGAAATAAATATAAACTACAACAACCATTCGCTAGACTATCAGTGTCGCAGAATCATCCGGGATCGATTGGTGTCAGACTCTATAATGCTCTTGACGACAATATCAAATCTGCCTCTAGCTTACATTCCTTTAAAGCTAAGCTGAAAAACCATCTTGTGCTGAAAGCACACTACTCCGTTGACGAATTTCTACAGAAATGAAATTTTCTCACTGATCGTTTTAAAAATAGTTGCTTTTAACATGTCTTGTGCATACTGTTCCGTTTACAAATACTATTTTTCTGTGTACAAATACTGCTTTTTGCTTCTGACAGCCTAGTTTTAATGTTATGTAGATTGGTCTCTGTCTTTTTTAAGCTCATCTGACGTGTTACCTAAGTTACTATGTTACAATGTAGGTTCCTGTGTTGTAATTGAACACTTTTTTAACTAATAAATTGATTGATTGATTGATTGATATTACCAGTACCATCCCAAATCCGAACATCGCCTAGAACGACCAAATAGTAATACTTATGTAGAAGACCACATCCTAGAGCATCTGAGCAAGATCTCATGAAGGTGTTACTAACATCAGACGAACGAGACTGTTACCTGAAGATGAATGGACTACCACACACATGAGACAGGACCAAGAAACCGATCCTAACATTGGGGACTTTCTACATTGGAAAGAGGACGGAACTGGCAGACCCTCCTGCAGATATATTTCGGACAGAGATCCCATCTTCAAGGCAATGTGGGCACAATGGGATACCCTGGTTGTGGAAAATGGACTACTCAACCGGATATGGGAGTCAGCTGATGGGAGGTCGTCAATTTCCCAATTGGTTTTGCACAGGAAGAGGATAAGTGAAGTCTTGGAGGAAATTCATGAAAGAAAATCTGGAGGACATCTGGGAGTCAATAAGACTTTGGACAAGAACAGGCGGAGGCACTACTGGGTTTAATTTCGAGACGATGTAGGAAGCTGGTGCAGAAGATGTCCAGAATGCAGCGCTACTAAAGGTCCCAAGATAAGGTTTAGGGGCAAAATAAAGAAATTCAACGTAAGTGCTCCTTTTGAACGGATTGCTATTGATGTAGGACCACTTCCTGTGAGCGATGATGGCAACAAGTACATCCTTGGTGCCATGGACTATTTCAGCGAATGGATGGAAGCCTATGCTATTCCAGGCCAGTAGGCATCCACTGATGTGAATATTTGGGACAACCCCTATATACAGTACCGGACATCAGATGCCTAATGTCTGGTTTCGTTTTATGTCAGAAATATTAACGTCTGTCAACGTGTATTAATAGTTTGCTTCGTTTTATCCAATTACATTGGTCTGGTTGTATATCGTGTATGATCTTATTCTAATCCCCATACCCAACAACAGGTTATGGGCCCAGACTATCCGCTATAAAAGTGTCGAATATTGTTCAGTGGCCAAAAGAAATCCGTCGCAAAAATGTCAGGCTCCCATTCTTCACTCCCTCCGATCGAAAAGCTAAAGGGACGTGAGAATTTCGATACCTGGAAGTTCGCGGTCAAAACTTATCTCGAACACGAAGATTTATGGGGATGTGTGACCGAGGAAAACACCGATGCAAGTAAAAATGTAAAAGCCAGGACAAAAATAGTTCTGTTGATCGATCCCATCAACTACGTTCATGTACAAGACGCCAAAACTGCCAAGCAAGTATGGGATAAACTATCGTCAGGCTTTGAAGATAGTGGACTTGAGAGAAGAGTTTCTCTCCTGCGAATTTTGACCACGACCCGCCTCGAAAATTGTTTATCCGTCAAGGAGTACGTGAATAAAATAATAATAAATTGAGAGCCGTTAAAATGGAGGTTAGTGACGAATGGATTGGTACAATAATGCTCGCCGGTTTACCTGGACAATACGGTCCAATGATTATGGGACTCGAGAGTGCTGGTACCAAAATTACGGCCGATTCCATCAAAATGAAATTGCTCCAAGACATTTCTGATTTTGGGAAGGATTCGAGTGAAAAATCTGCCGCCATGTATTCCCATTGGAACCGAGGTCTAAGCAAGTCCGTGTCTGCCACGTCTTCTTCCGATTCGAGCAGCAGCAACAACAATACCCGGAGAGGAAGAGGACCGCGTTGTAATGGCTATTACGGACATATAGCGAAAAATTGTGATCGAGTTCCTGACAATGATAATGGTGATAAGCGTGAAAAAACCAAATCGGACCCTGCTTTCTTTACCGCTTTGTCTGTGCAGTGTTCTCCTGAAGTAAACGACTGGTATTTGGACTCTGGTTGTTCAGTCCACTTAGCCAAAGACGAGCACTGTTTTGTGAGCGAACTCAAACCTGCAAAGGTCGGCTTCAGCACCGCAGATCAACAAGGAAGTATGAACTCTAATAGCGTAGGTGACATACAGTTGCTTGTAAAAGTCGATGGAGCCATAATGCCCGTGAAAGTAAGAAATGCCTATCACGTTCCACAGCTGAGAGTAAATTTGCTATCTGTCAGTCAGATCGTAGACAATGGCAATACAGTTGTTTTTGACTCGAAAGGTGCGTTAGTTACTGATGCAAATGGTGAGGTTCTCGCATCCGCCACCTCGAAAAACAATTTGTTCAGGCTGGATTTAGACTCGTCGAACCCGATTTTTCTCGCAGCTCCGAATACAGGAATTTTATGGCACAGCCGTATGGGACACATTGGTTTATCTAGTATGGAAAAGTTGAAAACCCTAGTCCATGGGATAGATTCCGATCTGAAGGTTGCCAGTGACTTTGTATGTAAATCTTGTGCACTTGGTAAAAGTAGGCGTTTGCCTTTCGTCAAAAGCAGTTCTGGATCTACTCGAATTTTAGATCTGGTACATTCGGACATTGCAGGACCGTACCCAAGCTCACTTTCAGGGTCCAAATATGTGATTACTTTTTTGGACGATTTCAGTCATAAAATTTTTGTCTATTTTCTGAAGTCCAAGGACCAAGCTTACTCCTGCTTTGTTGATTTTAAGGCCTATGTGGAAAACCAGACAGGCAAAAAAATTTGAATATTGAGGACCGATAACGGTGGTGAATATTGCAGCCTTAAGATGTGTGAACTTCTATTATCCGCAGGTATTGAGCATCAGACAACTGTCCCGTATACCCCAGAGCAAAATGGGAAGGTAGAAAGGCTCAACAGAACTATATTGGAGCGCATCAGATGCCTACTTGATGAGTCGGAGCTACCCAACTCTTTCTGGGCCGAAGCTGCAAACACCGTGGTCTACTTACTCAACCGTTCCCCTTCCAGATGCGTCGAGAAAACTCTAGAAGAGATCTGGACAGGTAGAAAACCTACATTGAAACATGTACGTGTATTTGGTTGCAAAGCATATGCACATGTTCCGGCAGCCACTCGTAGAAAACTGGAACCTAAATCAAAACCGTGCATTTTGATTGGTTATAGTTTGACCAGTAAAGCCTACCGGCTTTTTGACGTAGAAAAACACGCAGTTTTCACATCGAGAGATATCATATTTTCCGAAACCGAGAAGGGTTCGTCATTGCTGAAGAAAACTGGTGATACATCCAGGAATGCTATTTTCTTCCCTGATTCGTCTGAAACTGATGACATTTTTGCAGAAAACGACAGTTCCGATGCTACAGGCGACTTTTCTCCCGTTGACTCTGAGTCTGCAGATTCCTCTATAGTCACAAGGTACGAGGGTGCATCAGAGGATTTCCTTGGGTTTCCGGATTCTGCCGAATCAGAAGCTGACGACGCTTCGTCAGCGGTCGAGAGCGATTCTGATTACATTCCTCCTGAAACCGTCGATGTTGAAAATGAAAATCTGCGAAGAGGAACCCGTGATAAAAGACCGCCAATTCATCTACAAGACTACGACTTGAATTTCGTCTTGACCGTTTTGTCAGATGATCCAGTCACAGTTGACGACGCTCTCTCTCGCCCTGAAAAAGAAGAATGGCGGAAAGCCATGGACAGAGAGTATAAAGCGCAACTAGACAATGGAACTTGGGAACTGGTCGATCTGCCACCTGGACGTAAACCCTTGAAATGCAAGTGGGTGTTCAAAACTAAATTGGATGCTGTGCGAAATGTGACCCACAAGGCTCGACTTGTTGTAAAAGGGTGTTCTCAGATCAAGGGTGTCGACTACGAAGAAACTTTTTCTCCGGTCATCCGATACAGTTCCATCCGGTATCTTTTGACGATAGCTGCTGAATTGGACCTCGAATCGACCAAATGGATGCAATCTCCGCATTTCTACAAGGTGATTTGGCTGAAGAAATTTATATGTTACCGCCAGAAATGTATGATCAAACCAACAAGGTTTGCCGTTTGAAGAAAAGCCTTTATGGCTTGAAACAGGCTAGCAGAGTTTGGAACACTAAGCTTGACGGATGTTTTACCGCATCGAAGGCGGGAAAATTCTGATTTTAGCAGTGTATGTAGATAATCTGCTCATTTTGTCTAATGACAAACAGATGAGGGGAGAATTGAAGAGAAAATTGACATCAACTTTCAAGATGGTTGACATGGGCAAAGCCGAACGCATTCTAGGTTTCGAAATCAAACGGGATCGGATCAAGAAGAAAATCTGGATCAATCAGAAACGGTATATTGATCAAATGTTGAAGAGGTTCAACATGCATGATTGTAATCCCTCTGATACGCCCATGGTGCCAGGGTTACAGCTGTCTAAGGAACAGTGCCCAAAGTCATCTAAAGAAAAAATAGAGATGGCAAAGATTCCGTATCAGGAGGCTGTGGGAAGCCTTCTCTTCGCTTCTCAAGTATCCCGCCCTGACATAAATTTTGCAGTTAGTTATGTCAGCAGATTCAACGCTAATCCAGGAAAGATCCATTGGAGCGCAGTCAAGAGAATTTTTAGATACCTTAAGGGTACCGCTAATTTCCAGCTTGAATTCTCTGGTCAGAAGGACAAGGTGACCAACTTACTTGGCTACTTCGACTCAGACTGGGCCAGCGACATTGATGGAAGGCGCTCAGTCACCGGATATGTGTTTACAAAAAACGGCTCTGCGGTGTCATGGTCTACGAAGAAGCAGCCAACGGTTGCATTTTGAGTACCACAGAGGCTGAATATTTGGCTTTATCATTCGCCATGCAAGAAGCGCTCTGGTTACGAGGTTTGACTTCAGAATTGTTTCCAGCATCAGAATTGTTTCCAGCAACTGCGAGTTGACAACCAGGGAGCGCAGAACCTCGCTCTGAATGGAGCCTACCAGGCGCGCACAAAGCATATAGATGTGCGCCATTATTTCCTTCGAGATCGAATCCGCGCAGGTGAAATCGGTCTCATTCATGTCTCCACGAAGGATATGGTTGCGGATTCCTTTACGAAGCCCCTCAGCAGGAAGAAGCTGCTGCACTGTTTGGTTCTACAGGGACTTATCCCAAATAGGGAGTGTGATGTGAATATTTGGGACAACCCCTATATACAGTACCGGACATCAGATGCCTAATGTCGGGTTTTGTTTTATGTCAGAAATATTAACGTCTGTCAACGTGTATTAATAGTTTGCTTCGTTTTATCCAATTGCATTGGTCTGGTTGTATATCATGTATGATCTTATTCTAATCCCCATACCCAACAACATCCACAATACCAAGATCATTGGTGGACAATATGTTCTCAAGATTCGGTGTACCGATGGAGTTACATTTCGACCAAGGAAGGAATTTTGAGTCGAAGTTATTCAAGAAAGAACTACTGCGCTCCACCCCCAGTCGGATGGTATGATAGGAAGATCCAACCGAACTACGGAAAAACGTCTTTCCAAGGTTGTGGAAGAACATCAAAAGGGTAAATATCTAGTTACATCACACATGCACTCCGAATATGGGGAAAACACTTTTCTTACGTGTTTTGCCTCCTGAACACGAATCCGGAAGAAAAATGCGGCGGTCTCATACCGTTTCGGAGTTACATCGCTTTTCCGAAATAAATTTCAAGCACCGTTTTCTCGCACAAAACTCACTGAAAATGAGTGAGTTTTTACCAGCATAAACAATACACTAAATCCTTATTTTGGCAACTTTGCACAAATATCGTCGTTTTATCGAAGATCCTCCTTCTTACACAGTCCGATTCATTTATTACCAACATGAAAAATTAAAAAGTTAATAAATGTCATCTGTCAAAGAAATTAGAATTGTTCATTTGCAACTGTGTAAGAAGGAGGATTTTCGATAAAACGAAGATATTTGTGCAAAGTATTGCCGAAAATAAGATTTAGGTGTATGTTTATGATGGTAAAAGAAGGAGGCATTTTGAGTGAGTTTTGTGCGAGAAACGTGCTTGAAATTTATTTCGGAAAAAGCGATGTAACTCTGAAACGGTATGAGACCGCCGCATTTTTCTTCCGGATTCATGTTCAGGAGGCAAAAACACGTAAGAAAAGTGTTTTCCCCATATTCGGAGTGCATGTGTGATGTAACTAGATATTTACCCATCAAAAGGACTGGGACAGACACCTCCACCTATTTCTGATTGCATACCAAGCAGCTGTTCACGATTCAACCAAGCTTATACCACGGCTAGCATTATCTTTGGAAAGGATCTCTGATTACCCTGTGATTTAGTGTTCGGATCAACGAGCCCCAAGAGGTACAGGACTATGCAAAAAACTGAGGGGCAGTATTTTGAAAATTAGCTCGGAAAAGATTGATATTGGCTAGTGACAGGATGAAAGCTCGGTATGATTTAAAATCTAATTAAGGAGGTTTGAAAGAAGACTAAGTTTGGTTGTACAATCCACATAAGAGGAAAGGTGTATCCCCAAACTAACACCGTTTTTAGATCACTAACTCTTCATTCCTCAATACCACAAATTCCCAGAATATATATAGTTGTATTACTATAATTCAATCCCACTTTAGCAAATTCGCGTTTCCTATGTTACTCCCCAGGCGGGTCTTTTCGGTAAATATATGTAATTTTATCGAAAATTCGAGAACAATTATTGACTAAACACATCATTGACATTATTTCAATTTTAAAAGATTGTTATTAAAGGTACTTAGGTTGCAGATGCACGATACTCATTTGTGCTCATTTGGAATTTTAGAATTCAACAAAAAAGAAGAAAGAAAAATATTGACCCTGACACATCTGGACTCACCCTTATTACACTATGCCTTTTTCGTGCCTATTTGTCTGCCTGACTGCCAGTGGCTGAAATTTTAAACAAATACGCATGCGCGCGAGACTATTTTGTTGTTTCAGGCATGAAAATAAATAGGACTGGTTCTATTTTTTTTCCCTGAATCGAGGGGATTTCAAGGACGTTTGTGGAAATGTCAGTTTTGCCAACACATTAATTATCTATTGGGCTTGACATAACCAACAAATTAATAGAATTAATCAAATAGTTTTCGTTTTGTTCAGTATGAGAGAAAATAAAAAAAAATCTTGTACCAGGTAAGGACAAAGTTGAAACAAATAGTCCAAGTATACTAAATTACTTAAGGTTAATGTCAATTTATCTTAGGTTTGCAGCTCTGAAATTAGTGCCTGAAAAAGGCACTGTGTAAAACCCTTTTTACTTAATGTCTTTTTCGTGCCTATTTTTGTGCTTATTATCATGGCTATTTGTTGGCTAAATTTACCCAAATAACTGGCACTATTACACCATGCCATTTTGATGATTGTTTCAGGCACTAATTTCAGAGCTGCAAACATAAGGAAAATTGACATTTACCTTAAATGATTAAGTAATTTAGTATACCTGAACTAATTGTTTCAACTTTTTCCTTACCTTACCTTTCTTCTTTTCTGTCATACTGAACAAAACGAAAACTATGTGATTAATTTCATTTATTTGTTGGTTATGTCAAGTCCAATAAATAATTACTGTGTTGGCAAACCTGACATTTCAATAAATGACCTTGAAATCCCCTCGAAAAATAGAACCAGTCCTATTTATTTTCATGCCTGAAACAATCAACAAAATAGTCTCGCGCGCATGCGTATTTGTTCAAAATTTCATCCATTGGGCATAGTGTAATAAGGGTTTTATTGGATTCGTGCACATTTGACAGATAGTCGACATTGGAGGTAAAACAACTTCACTTTTCCAATTTGTTTATGTTGAATATTTTTACCGATTTCAAAAAGAATTCAGTAGTTGGATTACATGTGTTATTGTTTAATTCGTAGATGATCATGCCTTCATATTGTGCTGTTGTGAAATGCAAGAAAAATGCCTCAAAAGTCGGCAGAATACGATTTTTTAAGTAAATTGTGGTGTAGGTTTCATATGTACATGTTTATATATGCTTTCATTTGAGTCATTGTGAAAGCACTCTTCGTTTCCACTAAATAATTTACAATATCAGGATACATTATTTTGGGAAAAAGTGAAATATCTGTTGATAATTCTTCAGTCTTCAGAACATAGGGATCAATGCCCAATACTGGAATTTTCTCTTTATACCGTTCTCGGTGAACATCATCTGAACTGGAATAATATTTTGTCAGGTGCATTGTCACAATATTTCACTCAAAACACAATAAAATCAGTAAAATTTTCAAATAAACATTATTTACCAAAGTAAACATAGCAGAAATG
This sequence comes from Gonioctena quinquepunctata, assembly GCA_018342105.1. Classification (NCBI taxonomy): domain Eukaryota; kingdom Metazoa; phylum Arthropoda; class Insecta; order Coleoptera; family Chrysomelidae; genus Gonioctena; species Gonioctena quinquepunctata. The sequence continues at coordinate 373,523 of JAFIRS010000587.1, forward strand.
TGAGGTTGTTTTACCTGCAATATCGGCCATCTGACAAATGTGCACGAAACCAATTATACAATGATTAAGCCTAGAAGAATAAGACAATTAACAAAGCTCATACATTTAGACAAATCAGGCGGTTCCCAAGCACAAAAAAAACTCCTGAGATGATTGATGTCCAAATTTTCATTTCTCATAGTTATAGTCTACATAATAAATAATGTAATATAAAAACACAAAACAGCTTACCTCTTTTGTCGAGCATTCAAAGGTTCGATGTGAGCCTCAGCCAAAGCAGCTAGCGCTAAGCTGCCAGAATATGGAAGACTGCATGCCCCTTCAAAGCCGACATTCTTCGGTTTTCTTGCTACTCTATTCTCGCTAACTAACATAGATTGGCATAAGGTGCCTTGACACCAGAAAGGAACTGTTAACCATACTTCATCACCAAGTTCTAACCGTGTTACCTTGGATCCCACATCTGTTATAATTCCAGTGCAGTCTCTTCCCAATATGACAGGTAGGTCACATCTGGATGGCTGCAAATGATGAAACGTTGAGATTTGTGGAGATAAGAAAAAAAAATAAGAATCCATTATGTAAAGAAACTTCACAGAGCATATGCACTGGCACGGTTGAAAAAAATTATGATTTCTTTGAAAAACATAAAAAATCACGATTTTTTCTAACAAAATAGTTTTATTTTTTATTTTTTTTATTGATTTTTTTCCTGTCGAAAAACACTCAGTTCCTCTCCGAACAAGTTAGAAAACCCTCCACTCTTTATATAAACTCGCATTATGATTTCTGCTTTAAATTTCTAAAGGTTACTAAAAATCTGCAAATAGGTTACCAATGTCAACTCTTCATCGAAGTGGAAGGAAAAAAGACCCTAGCTGGATACATTTTATAGAAAAATCTAATAAAACTGAAGGAAAATCTGGGAATATCGAATATCAGTCGAGAGAATTTTCTCAACATTTGGTTTAGTCCATTCCAAACTCAGAAATCGATTAGGAATGAAAAAAGCTTCAAAATTAGTTTTTTTGTACAAGCACTACAATTAACTAAAATAAACATTATTTAGATACAGTGGTATATTTCTTTTGATATAATAAACCATTAAAAAAACTCAAAGTTTGAATTTTTTCTGAATTATAACTTATCAGAAATTTTAATTTTAATCAAGTTTAAATCTTGAAAACATTATGTGATTTAAATCATGTTTTACATCAATTTTCAACCCAGAATGCAGCATGGATTTCATTCTGTTAAATCTACAAATACCGAGTCATTCATCCAAAACTTATATCAAAGTATGGTATAAGAGGTGTTTCTTTAAGGTGGTTGTTATTTTTTGGACTGTCTACAAGCAAGTAGAAAAAATGACATTTGTTAACTCCGACACGTTCAGCCTAGTTATTGGAGTACCGCAGGCTCAATATTAGGTCCCATTCTGTTTATCGTCTATGTGATTCTGTAATTACAGGAAGTCATTACACAGCCTTTGCAGATTATTTTTCTTTGACCATTTCGCGCCAGAAACCAAAACCTTAGAAACAAAATCTGCTAACACAGTAAGTATCACCAGTATTGGTCCCCAATCACATATTCCTGAAGCCGATTCGATAAAATATTTAGGTATCATAGTCGACCGACACCTCAAATGGAACCTTCAAATAAAGAATATAATAAAAAAACTAAGAGGCATGCTCTCAAGACTAAAATACCTAAAAGACTATCTTGACACTAAACATCTTACTGTACTATACTACGCATTCGTACAATCACAGCTAACTTATGGAATAATAGGATGGGGAGGTGTAAATGATACTCATCTTGAAAACTTGAACGTTCTCCAGAGGTGGATTAAAATTAACCTTTTTCCCCAATTTTGGAATTTTAAGACCCACAACTACCCACCAGACATGGATCGCAACTACTACCACGTTGTGAAAAAACAATAGGTCAACGTCACTGTGACTATCTTGCACCCAGACTCTACAGCATGATACCTAGCTCGACAAAAAGCATAAATAATTTAAACTTATATAAAAAAAAAATTATTAACTGGATTTCTAGTATTGAGAGAAATAATATACACGATTTTGTTAACCATAAATATCAACACTAAAAAAAAAAAAATACCAACTCCATACTACCCTAATGATCTCAAACATAAAACGATATGAATGGCTCCATAATTGATGCTATGATTTTATATATATGTATATGTGTGTGTGTGTGTGTGTATGTGTGTATGTATGTGTGTATATATAGGTGTACGTGTATATGTGTGTGTATATATGTATATGTATATATACATGTATATGTGTGTGTATATAAATCTGCTTTAAATCTATTATATGTCCCGTTTGTTTTAACATAAAACCCCACTGTTAATTATATATTTACCCTACTAGTATATGAATGCGTTTACATATTGCATGTTTATGTGTATTTATATTATATTATTTATTTATTACGCTACATTACTTTTGTCATAACTTACACTACTTTATTATTATTATCATTGTCATCATTACATTATATTCTTACGAAACCCCCTTTTTTCTATAACCACCTTCATTATATAAACACTCTTGTTTCTTAGTGAATAAACTTATATTATTATTATTATTATAGTATGAGGTTTCTTTAACCATCATGATTTATTCTTCAATGCTGATAATACAAAGGTTATTCATATCCACAACTTTCAAAATAAAATAAAAGACACTTGTTTTACTGTAAACAAAATGATAATAAATACTAATGAAAGTGTTAGGTTCTTGGACATTTTTCTTGATGAGTTCTTCAACTGGGATGCTCACGGCCAACCATTAACTTTCAAACTTAACTGTCTGAAGTTTATTTGTCTATAGTCATTTTTGACTACTAAAAGTCAGTTGCTGCTCAATATCTATTTTGTTCAATTAAGGTACGATATCTGTTTCTGGGGTAGACCAACCTCTACACAAAATATCAGAATTTTCATCACTATGATACACGAATTAATCATAATTTTTATTTGCCATTAGAAAGGCACAAAGTAGCTTTGTTTGGACTAGCACTAGAGTACATTGGTCCAAGGATATTTAATAAAGTTCTCGATTATTTAAGGGATATAGAACAGCTGTGTTCAAAAAAATGTTGAAAGATCATTTTTTTTACTTGATTTTTAAGCCATGATTTATTTTTCTGTGTATTTATTTTATATCTTCCTTCATCTTTTATCCTGTTTTAATGACAATTCCCATAGAATATAATTTTGTCCAAGTGTAAATAGGGTATTATTATTAAACCTCCTTATGATCTATTTTTTGGTTGAATTTTCTATAAGTTATGGTATACGATTTTCTCAGTCTATAGGGTTAGGTCCTTTTCGAGTGGGGCGATAACCACCCCTTCCACTGCCACCTTCACAGATCTATTGTGGCTCGATCCCAATCAAATTAGAGTTCACCTTTAAGTCCCACGCTTCTGACGAAGTCGATGATTACGCTCGGCGATACCTTTTCCAGGTCTTTGGGCTCTAGCTGCACCTGATCCATACGCTAGAATCTTGTTGGTTCCAGATTGTTGCATCTGCACAAGATATGCTCTGCCGTTTCTTCTTTTTGTCTTGACAAAAGCGACACTCTCCGCAAGTCCGATTTTTTTAAGATGCTTTCACAGTCTACAGTGACCTATCAGTAGTCCTATTATGATCCTCAGGTTTTTCCAATTCAGTTCTAACAGGGCTGCTGTTCTTCTTTGATATAAATGCCTTCGAGTAGACTTGTCCCACTATTTCATAGCAGTACTGCATTTTTTCGACTTGGTCCAGTCTGAGAACAATTCTTTTTCTATGCTCTTTGCTATTCCGAAGAAGGGCTCTGGTCCTATGAGCTCCTTCATAGTGCCTTCTTTTATCGTCGGCTTTCTCATTTCCTTCAAAGCCTTTGTGTCCAGGAACTCGTAGCAGAGTTAATTTGTTGTTCCTGCCTACACTTTGAATGGCCTTCACGTAGTTCCATATTAATCTGGATTCTATCCGACTTAATGCTAGAGCTGCTTGACTGTCCGGCATGATGTTGATCAATTGGTTTTTACTGTTTCTGTTCAGTATTTCTTGGAGGCAGAGTTCGATTGCATGGACTTCTACCTGGAATATTGTGGCATACTGTGTCAGGTTTACACTAAGGTTGAATTCTGGTTGTACTCCGGCCCCAACTTCGTCTTACGTTTTGGAACCGTCTCGGTGAAATCGAAAACTGCTTCTGTTTCAATGGGGGTTCCCCAAGGTTCAACTTTGGCTCCACTTTTTTTTATAATATTTATGAGTGACATAGAACTCTCCAGTATGGTCCAGCAAAAAATGATCATCTATGCAGATGACACTAGTAAAATATTGGCTCAGAATAAGCTCCCGCTATCTATAAAAGCAGCAAATTCAGCTGCAGATGAATTCGCCAGATGGTGTGAAAATAGTGGGTTAGTTATTAACATCAGTAAAACAGTCTTCATGGTTTTCCAACAAAAAAACATTTCTTATGACTACTGTCCCCTAATAAAAGTTAATCACAAATCCATAGAGCAAGTGAATCTGTTCAAGTATCTAGGCCTAACTATAGATCAGAAATTAACATGGGAGGTACACATAGAAAACCTTGTCTCAAAAATGAGCTGTCTGTGTTTTGTAATAAAGCAATTACGTGGAACAGTTTCACTACATGTTCTTAAGCTGACCTACTATGGACTTGTACAATCCATTCTATCTTATGGACTACCTTTCTGGGGAAACTCAGCCCATACAATGAAAGTTTTTAAACAACAAAAAAAAGTAATAAGATGTATAGCTGGACTACATTATAAAGAATCATGTAAGAGTACATTCATTGAGTTAGCCATAATGACCTTACCAAGCCTGTACATCTACATAATCACCATGAATATTAAAAAAAATGAAACACACTATACCAAAAATAATTTGATTCACAACTACTATACCAGAAGAGGTAATGAACTACGGTTACACTATTCCCGTCTGGCGCTGGGACAAGACTCTCGAGTTATCAAGGTATCATCTGTTACAACCATGCACTCAAACTATTTGGATGCACATGTAGCCTGAGAAGCTTCAAATCAGCTCTATATAATCATCTCATACAAAATGCTTTTTACTCTGTTGAGGAATTTCTACTATCCCAATAATTCTTTAATATACCCATTTCCTGGAGTATTTTATCGGATCAATTTTATATTTTTATCTATATTTGGTATTATCAATAATCAAAATTTAAATATATTTTAAACTGTTTGTGTGTTCTGACTAGTCTGATAAAATTGTATAAATGTATGTACTACAGTTGTAGAATATTCAATGATGAATAAATTTCTTTCTTTCTTTCTTCTTACCATTTAGATTGGCCCTTGTGAGTTCTCTTTCTTTCGTCTCCAATTGAGGAGAATCTCATAAGGTCTATCAAAGTTGTGTAGGGGGATCATTATATCTGACAGTCTATAAGGTTAACATAATCAGTACAATTCTTCGAAATATCAAGAATCTTTTTTTATAGAAAAGAGGGGCTTAGTTTTCATGGGAACTTCAAGAGGAAAACAGATTCGGAAAAAAATCTTCTATATATCCTGGAACAACGCTACAAAGATTTTAAATGCGGAAAATATGTTTAATAAAGTGGACACTTTAAAGTAACTAGAAATATTAATAAACCAAAGTAATCAAAATCAAAATATAAATGAGACAATACAAAAAGAATACAGTGCATTTTACTGCAAATATTCAAGGATAAAACATGGGTATCAAACATTAATAAGGCCAACGATAACATTTGCAATGATTAAGAAGAAAAAATAAAGTAATGGAAAGAACAATATTTAGAACAATAATGAACCCAAAAAAAAGTGAGCAAGCACAGCGAGGCACTTGGTGAATAATGAAATAGAAGAGATACAGAGGAAATCAAATATTGTTAGAATTATTAAATAGAAGGGAAAAGAAGGCAGCACTTAGAACCATAACTGAATTGAAAGAATGTACATGTACAAGAGACCAGGAGTAAACCAAAAGCAAATGGAAAGACCAGGTGGAAGAAGATACCGAAGTGTTAAAAGGTAGAAATGTGGAGGAAATTGATAACGCACTGAAAAAAAATGGTACACCTACAAAAACGCACCAGGGACTATGAGAGCTACAAAAATGGATCTGGTTGGGATTTCCATAAAGATTCTCCAACAATTACCGGGTGGATGCTCTAACTGAGAAAGGCATGTTTCCACATTGCTTAAACATGCTGTTGTTATTCCAATCCATAAAGGGGGTGACTGTAATGACTTGAGAACTATCTCTCTCCTATCCATTCTCTCTAAAGTTATTGAAAGACTTCTTGAGAGAAGAATTATATACTTCTCAAATGAAACAAACGAAATGTCTTTGGCACAATTTGATTTGCACTGTAAGAAAGTCACTAATGATGCCATATTTGATAATGAAACTGCTGAATCACAGAATTCTGCTGAGTAAGTTAGAATGCTATGGGTTTCATGGTGATGACTGAAATGGTTCGAGTTTTATCTTTCTATGGTAATCAGGTAGTTTGTGCGAACGATATAACCTCTCAAGAGGCAAATAAGAATTGTGGTGTACCATAGGGCTCTATTCTTGGCCCCATACTATTCCTACAGTATGCAACCCTGTGCAGAATATTTGCACAGGGCAACACCGACGTGGCCCTAATACAAGAACCATGGCTGGTCAAAGGGCGAGTATCAGGCCTCGGAACATCCAAGGGTAAGCTTATTTATAATCTAAACTGTGGAAACGCCAGATTCTGCATTATTGCCAGGAATGATTTGAACGACTTGAATCTAATAGAATTCTGTTACAGGGACATAACAGCAATCAAGACGACCTACATCAAGGACGGAGTAGAGAGGAACATAGTACTAGCCTCCGTCTACATGCCTTATGACTCTACAAGCCCTCCACCATCAGAACAAGTGAGGGCTTTGGTTAAACACTGTGAGGACCACAAACTCCAGCTTTGTTACTTGTTTCCTGATTCAGTTTCATCATATATAATATTTGTTAGTTCCATTTTTATTTGACCCTGTATAATGAGTTGTTTTAAGTCAGTTGACAAGAGAGAAAAAAAGAAATTGATTGTCAAGAAAGTAAAGTCAAGTTTTTCTAAAATTCTTTTGATTGAACCAGCCAAAAATATTCTGGAAGACATCCAGACGACATTGCAGACAGCAACATTGGTCCTTCTTAGCCAAATCTGAAGAATTGAGGAAATTCGAGGCAAAACAATGAGTCTGAATGGAGCCCAGACAGGGACAATCAAGAAAAGATATGACACAAGATTTAGCAGACGAGCTAAAACAGCCAACTGAGCAGAAAATTGAAACAAATAGTGGTACGAACAAGGAGACTCTTAATATCCAGCAGGATATTACCAACAACGATGAGATAAAAAGTTCAACCGGTAAATCTAAAGAGAAAGGACACGGACAACTTAGAGGTGTGGTGAGTTCCAGAGTTTCTCAAGTGGAATCTATCAAAACCAAGAAATCTAATTCATCAATCGTCGAAAGAAAAAAATTGTTAGAGATCGAGTTGGAAGCAGAACGAAAAATCATTGAAATGAAAGAAAAATTTATTCGCAAGCAACTAGAATTAGAAAAGCTGAAATTGGAAGACACCTCAGAAGAAAGGAAAAGCCAAAAGTCCAATAGAGTTTCGGTAAGAAGTGTGGAGTCAGGTGAGTCATTAGATAATGATTTTCTTATAAATAAGTGGATGGATCAGTCACTGTCGGCAGAAAAAAAATGAAATTAGTAGGAACAAGGTTTCAGAGAATAGAAAAGAAATGAAACATTTTGACACTGACAATTTCTTCATTGAAGACAATGTTTAGACAGGAAACTACCAATTTTAACGGCAATCCTACCGAGTGGTTAGTTTTCTTGAATGAATATACAGAGACAACAGAATTATGTCACTACTCTGACAACGAAAATTTAATAAGATTACGTAAGTGTTTGAAAGGTGAAGCCTTAGAATCGGTCAAAATGTTACTCATATCCCATTATAATGTTCCAGAGATTATCGAAACTTTAGAAAATCTCTACGGTAAGCCAGAATATATTATAAAACATTTGATATCCCAAGTGAGAAGAGCTCCTGCTCGAAAGATTATAAACCCGAGACAATTTTGAAAGTACGCCAATGCTATAAATAATTTAGTTGCTGCTATAAAACATTTAGATAATGACATTTATTTGCAAAACCCTATGTTATTGGAGGAGTTTGTTTCAAATTTGTCTGTTGGATTGAAACAACAATGGGCAATGTACGCTATCAATCTCAAAGAAATAAATCTACTGAATTTTTGCAGCTGGATGAAAGGACGTAGGGAGAGCAGCCGTTTACTTCACAACCCTATGACTCAGTTTGATCACCGGATGTCGAGGAAACCAGAAACAATACTAGTGGCCAACCGGAAACGAGACGAAAGTAGGACTGAGAGTTCCAGGAAAAACTGCCAATGTTGCGAGAACAACAAACATGATTTGACCATATGTTCAAAATTCAAAGAAATGGATGTTGATGGCAAATGGAGCTTTGTTACAAAAAACAGGTTATGTATTTCATGTTTGAAACCCAATCATCGCATTAGTGAATGTCGTTTCAAGCGAAATTGTAGCATTGAGAATTGTAGACAGAAACACAACCCACTTCTTCATAAAAATTTCAGCAATCAAATCAGAGAAGATGAGGATGCCGAAAGATCACATGACATTACAGCCCAAGAATCCAGTTACATTCATCAGTCGAGGACACCAGTGATGCTGAGGACTATCCCAGTGGAAGTTACAGGTCCAAGCGGGAAATTGCTGGTTTATGCACTTCTGGATGAGGGATCGACAGTGACACTTCTCGAAGATGAGGTAGCAAATAGAATTGGTCTAGTAGGAATAAAAGAACCACTTTGTATGCAGTGGACCAATAATCAGACACAGACAGACTCAAATTCCAGAAGAGTGAGTTTACAAATAAGAGGTTGCTTTTCAAATGCCAAAAATTTTTCAATTACTGATGTAAGAACAATTAGAAGTTTAGACTTACCTATGCAATCCCTCAACATGGAATATGTCACGCGTACCTGGCCATATCTTAAGAATATTCCTATACAATCTTTTGAAAACATCGTTCCAAAAATGCTTATAGGTACTGACAATTATGATTTGATAATGCCAAGAGATTTTGTAGAACAGTCAAGGTTTGGACCTAGAGCCACTCTTAGTAGATTGGGATGGGTTATAAATGGTCAAATAATAAAAAATAAAATTGATAATACCTATAGTTTTCATATTTGCGATAGAAACTATGATGATGATTCTCTTCATATCCTTGTACGAAACTCTCTGCAAATTGATAATAGTCCATTTAATCAAGAAAATCATTTTTCTAATAACGACAATCAAATCATGAAAATGATTGAATCGAGAACGAAAAGAATAGGTAATCGATTTGAAACCGGGTTATTATGGAAAAGAGAAGGTATCATCCTTCCCAAAAGTAAAAATATGGCCTTAGCTCGACTGTACTGCCAGGAGAGAAAAATGGACAGAGACATAGAATTTGGTAAAGCATATTGTGCAAAAATTGATGAATATATTTCTAAAGGATATTTAAGGAAACTAGATGAGAATGAAATTTCTTATGATTCGGACAAAACTTGGTATCTGCCTCATTTCGCGGTATTTAATCCAAATAAACCAGGTAAGCTACGAATGGTCTTTGACGCTGCATCAAAGCCAAACGGGTTGAGTCTGAATGACATGTTGTTACAGGGACCTGATCTATTAAAGCCATTGATTGCGGTACTTCTGACATTTCGACAAAGAAAAGTAGCATTTTGCGGAGATATCCGAAATGTTCCATCAGGTTGTCATTAGAGAAGAGACAGATCATCTCAAAGGATTTTATGGAGAGGTTTGGAAAGGAATCGTGAAAAGGATATATTGGAAATGCAAGTCATGACTTTTGGAGCTTGCTGTTCACCATGCCTTGCTCAATATGTTAAAAATAGAAATGCTGCAGAATTTCGATTCGAATTTCATGAAGCTTATCACGCTATCGTCAATAAACATTATGTAGAAGATTTTCTGGCAAGCTGTGACACTGAGGAAGAGGCTGTTAATCTGATCAAAGAAGTTATTCATGTACATAGAAAGGTGGGTTTCATATCTGCAATTGGCTCTCCCAATTCAAAAAGTGTACTGAGTAAACTTCCCCCAAACCTTCGATCAAATTCAATCAAATATTTCGAGTCAGATGCGGTACTACCAATAGAAAGAGTTTTAGGTATCCATTGGAACCCGGAAGAGGACAATTTCATGTTCAATTTCCATAGAGAGCAGGTACAATTGATTGGTAGTGCACATTCATTGACCAAAAGGCATATTCTTAGGATCGTAATGAGCATTTTCGATCCCCTAGGTTTTTTCAACAATCTAGTTATACAAGGGAGAATAATTCTACAAGATTTATGGCGATACAAAATTGGATGGGATGAAAAGGTTCCAGCCGAAATTTCAACAAGATTTGGCAAATGGCTTGAGGAGATGGATAAAATAAATGAAATTAAAATACCAAGATGCTATTCCCTGAAAATTCCAGTGGCACAGGTAATCCAATTACACACATACTGTGATGCAAGCGAAAAAGTGTATACAGCTGTTTGTTACCTGAGAATCCAAACAAATGATTGCATAGAGGTATCATTTGTTTCCTCCAAATGTAGACTTGCGCCCCTAAAAACTGTAACGATTCCAAGATTGGAGTTACAAGCAGCAGTCATGGGAAGTAAATTAGCCAACAATATTCGACAATCACTGGAAATCAAAATAGACAAGTCGGTATTTTGGACAGATTCCAAGATCGTTTTGTGTTGGATTAGGTCGAAAGAAGGAAAATACAAGCAGTATGTTTCGAATAGGGTGAGTAACATTTTGGAAAATTCAGACCGATTAGACTGGAAATGGGTACCAAGTAGTTTGAATCCTGCGGATGAAGCAACACGAGAAAATAAAAGGACACATAATAGTTGGTTGAAAGGACCTGACATGCTTTTCAAAGATATTAATACTTGGCCACATGAGGAAATGAGAAATGATAAGTGTACCGTAGAAATAAAAAAACAATTTCTTGGAGTTTCATGCCCATGCGATTTTCCAGAACTTCCTGATATATCACATTTCTCTTCGTTTATGAAACTTCTTAGAAGCACAGCTTGGGTACTCCGATTCACAAAATGTTGTAGAAAACGTGGTCGAAAAGGAGAGATAGATGTAGATGAGATCTGTGAGGCGGAATTACTATGGTGGAAACATGTTCAAAAAAGTTGTTTTGATAAGGATATCAGACAACTGAAGACAGGACAAGACTTGAAAAATAGCAAAATTAAAAAGCTATCCCCATACATCGACAAAGTGGGGATTCTCAGAGTACGAAGTCGTATAACTGAGGATATAACAGGATTTGAAAGACACCCAGTGATATTGGACACAAAACATAAATTTACAAAGCTATTGGTGACATTTTTTCACGAAAAGTTCGAACATCAAAGTGGCCTCACTGTTAGCAATTAAATACTACAGAAGTACTGGATCATCGGACTCAATGATTTGGTGAAGAAAGTTGGACACGATTGTCAAATTTGTAAGAATAAGAAAGCCATACCCAATATTCCTGTAATGGGAGATCTACCGAAAGAACGTGTTACGCCATATGTAAGACCTTTCACATATTGTGGTATGGATTATTTCGGACCATATCACGTAAAGGTTGGCCGAAGAAGAGAAAAACGTTATGGCGTGATTTTCACCTGTTTGACTACTCGGGCAGTGCACTTAGAAATAGCAAATTCATTAACAACTGATTCCACTATAATGACTATTCAGAGAATGAGTTCTAGAAGAGGATACCCATCTAAAATTTTCAGTGACAATGGCACCAATCTGAGAGGTGCTGATAAAGAATTGGATATTGCACTGAAGAATTTTAAACAGAATGAAATCATATCTAATTTATCTGTTCGAGGAATAAACTGGATTTTCAATCCTCCAACAGCGTCCCATATGGGTGGCGTATGGAAGAGGCTCATTAGGTCTGTGAAGACTACCCTAAGAATGATTCTAAAAGAACAAGCCCCCTCAGATGAAGTTCTGCACACTGTATTCCTTGAAGTGGAAAATATATTAAATCATCGCCCGCTAACCGATGTCTCTTTAGAACACGAAAATGACGAAGCACTGACCCCTCATCATTTCTTACTTGGACCTCAAATTGATCCTGACATGAATTTTCTTGAACATTTTGTTTCTGATGGTACGTTCTTGAAAAAGCAATGGAGACTCGCACAGGACTTATCGAATAAATTTTGGAACCGGTGGATAAAGGAATATTTGCCAACGCTCCGTAGCCGAAAGAAATGGAATGACGAATCAACCCCTTTGAAACTCAATGATATAGTGATCATTGTTGATAATCTTTCTCCACGTAACCACTGGCTGAAAGGGATCGTGACAGCAGTATTTCCTGGAAAAGATGGCCGTGTATGAGTAGCGGATGTCAAGACGAAAAAATGGAGTGTTTCGACGACCAGTTGCAAAATTATGTAAACTAGATGTTCGAAAAACCGAATCCAATTAGGGATGAAGAATTCAAGAATCCTTCATCGGGGGGGATAATGTTACTTGTTTCCTGATTCAGTTTCATCATATATAATATTTGTTAGTTCCATTTTTATTTGACCCTGTATAATGAGTTGTTTTAAGTCAGTTGACAAGAGAGAAAAAAAGAAATTGATTGTCAAGAAAGTAAAGTCAAGTTTTTCTAAAATTCTTTTGATTGAACCAGCCAAAAATATTCTGGAAGACATCCAGACGACATTGCAGACAGCAACAAGCTTATCATCGGAGCCGATGCAAACGCCCATAATACAGTGTGGGGGAGCACCGACACGAACGCAAGAGGTGAGTCATTGCTTGAATTTATTGTCTCCAGTAACTTGGGAGTACTTAATAGAGGCAATGAGCCAACCTTTGTAACCCGTAACAGACGGGAAATCATTGACATCACTTTGGGCTCTTCTTTGGTGGTTCGGCACGTCAGCAAATGGGCAGTATCTGAGGAACCTTCAAACTCAGATCACCGACACATACATGTGGAGATTGGCTATGCCAATGAACCTGCAGTAATGTGTCGGGATCCCAGAAAAACCAACTGGCCAGGGTACCGGGAGGAGCTCAAGGCAAATCTCACAAATTTCAAAAATGTCAAACCTAACTCAAATACGATTCATGAAATAGAGCAAACCTCCCTAATGTTACAGGAGGCCATAATAACTTCATATCATAACAACTGCCCGTTAAAGCACAGCACCACTAAAGGTAAAGTGAGCTGGTGGAACACCGAACTCACATATCTTAGAAACAAAACGCGAAAACTATTTAATCGAGGGAAAAAAACTGGTGACTGGGAGGATTATTCCAAAACTCTCACAGAATACAACAAAAAAATTAGAGGGGAACAAAGAAAGTCATGGAGGAAGTTCTGTGAGGACATAGAACAAACCTCAGAAAGAGCAAGACTCCACCGCATCCTTTCCAAAGACCCCATCAATCCAATGGGGACTCTCAAAAAACCCAACGGAAATCACACCAACACTGGGAAGGAAACTATAGAACTCTTGCTCCATACACACTTCCCAGGATCCACTGTCACCACAAACCAAAACCCCAGATATGAAATCCCTGCAAACCTTCATTTGAGGGCAAAAAGGGCAGACTGGGAAGTGGCTAAACGAATGGTAACTCATTCAAAAGTAGTGTGGGCAATAAACTCCTTCAAGCCTTACAAGTCTCCGGGCCCAGATGGAGTATTTCCCATACTACTTCAGAGCGGAGCTGAATATCTAGCACCAGAACTGTGCAGACTGTACAGGCTGAGCCTAGCATTGGGATGGCTACCTCAAACCTGGAAAACTGTAAACGTGGTCTTTATTCCAAAACCTGGACGGGACTCATACGACCAGGCAAAGGCATACAGACCAATAAGCCTATCATCATTTCTACTGAAAGGCTTAGAAAAACTGATAGAGACATAAGGGAAACCGCTCTTGTAGAATGGCCTTTACATCAAAACTAACATGCCTATCTAACAGGAAAATCATGCGAGACAGCACTTCATCAGCTTGTTTCAAGGCTTGAAGAGTCTCTAGCAAACAAAGAAATTGCACTATGCACTTTTCTAGACATCGAAGGAGCCTTCGACAACACCTCCTTTGAAAGTTTGGTCGCTGCGGCCACTCGAAGAGGCATTGACGAAACCACCTGCAGGTGGATACACTCAATGCTTCACAATAGACTGGTCAAATCAATCAATCAATCAAAATATACTTTATTGTCGAAAGAATCATAATCTCATTGACAAAGCATGTGTTAGTACATAACTACCATCATTATAATTATTAAAGAGGAGACAGTGTGGAGTCAGCTTTAAAATAACAAAAAGGTCAATAAATAAACAGTACACACATACCTAATATAATAATGTAAAAGAATAAAATGTTAAAATGGTTGAATCACTAACTGTTAATCTGTAAAAAACACAAATCGTCAAAAAATACAATACAAAAACCAATTAGACAGGTTAAAATTAAATAAAAAGTAGGATATCTTATATCTATCAAATGTAAGATCACAATTTAAAACGCCCAATAAAAACTAATAAGACACGTTAAAATTAAATATAAAGTAGGAAGTTAAAATTATATAAAAAGTTTAGTTCCCTCTATCTAAAAAAAAGGCAGATCGTTGAAAAATTCCTCTAAACTGTAATAGGGTCTATCAGAAAGCAATGCCTTGACTTCTTTTCTAAAAATAACACCAGATACCACTCCTTTTATATTTTCTGGCAAGTGGTTGAATATCTTGCATCCATTATATATCAATGAATCTTTCACAAGAGAAAATGAAGGAATTGGTAGTTTTAAATGCTGATTTTGTCGGGTAGAATAAGTGTTTACTCTATTAAAATTAGATTTGTGTTTGTGTATAAGGCATACTGTTTCCATTATATATATGGATATGACAGTCAGTATTTTGTTATTTTTAAAGTGAAGTCTGCATGAGTCTTGAAGTCTTAGTTTGCATAGGCTTCTCAGAGCACGTTTTAGTTGAACAAAGAAACTTTGTAGAGAGGAACTATTACATGCTCCCCAAAATGGAATGCCATACCTTAGTTGAGAGTCTATTAAAGCATAATAAACTGCTTTTGCAGCTGAATATCCCAACTCATTTGGTGCCATTTTGACGGCATAGCAACCAGAGGATAACTTTTTATTGAGGTTGTTTATATGAGCATTGAATTTTAGTCCACAATCAATAAATAGCCCCAAAAATTTGGAATTTGTTTTTTTTCAATCATTTTAGTATCTAGGGATATGTCTCCAAGTCAACATATTCGAGGAAACAGAGCAGGTTGAAATTTCCAGAGGTACCCCACAGGGGAAAATGAAAGAAATATTGAGAAATACGAAGAAACTGAAAGGAACATCCATATCAATCGTGAATGATATGACATTCAACCCCCCACAAATAAACAGAATTGAAATACCTACGTACATAAAAGAATCATTATTTGCGGACATCGTTAACAAAACAAAAACATCAATTCCTTCTCCGGTTTCTAACAAAAGAAGGAAACAGAAGAAAATACAAAGATTGAAACACGGGTCACCAGAAATAGAACCGGTCCGAATTCATTTCTCAACAAAGCCTAATATTTTTTGTAAAATTTCATTTTTTCTCTCTTACCTTTTTTCTTTTTTTTTTAAATATAGAATTCTAAATGATTTCTGAAGAATTGCTTTGAAATCACTTATCTGACTTAATTTTGAAAGTGGTCTACTGGTGTTCAATATGGATCAATACATAAGGGACTATCAAGTTTGTAAAGTATTTTGACTATACTTTGTCGGCTAATTGATCGGTGTAATGAAAATTAAAGTCTGACTGACAATATGACTCTTTACTTTCATAACTATCAAAATTGACATTAAAATATAATTGAACATCAGTAACAAAACAAAAATAGCATGACGACTTAACATTTCTTCCCCCTCCAAAATAGGACATCTAGTCAGCAACTTTTCCCAATTTGGACACAGGTCTTTTAAAAATTCCATTCTTCATTTTAACCTCAACGACGCGTATTCGCCCATCTGGACCAGGAAATACTCTCACTATTCGACCCAATTTCCAAGAGCTTTTTATCATATTATCTTCCATGACAATAACGACATCATTCTCTTTGACAGGCTCATTGTCTATCGTCCAACGATTTCTTTTTGTGAAAGTTGGAAGGTACTCTTTTACCCATCTCTTCCAGTATTCATTTGTGAGATTCTGAGCTTTCCTCCATTCTTTCCTCAAGTCGTAATTCGCTCCGAGTTGATGCATCTTATTTTGAGAGCCAATTAGAAAATTGTTGGGTGTTAGGGCTTCAAAACCATCCGGATCTGTGGAAATCTTCGTGATAGGTCTCGTATTTATCATGTTCTCTACTTCCGCGAATAGGGTGAGCATAAGTTCGTCTTTGAGTTGTTGTTCCCTGAGAATTGTATAAAACGATTTTTTGACGGAACGTATGAGCCGCTCCCATGCTCCTCCCATGTGTGGGCTGGCAGGCGGTATGAATTTCCATTCAATTCCACGGTTCATCATATCACCTCTATTTGCTCATGTTCCAATTCACTTAAAGCTTTCTTCAACTCTTCCGAAGCACCTCTATATTTGTCCCATTGTCTGCAAATATTTTATGAGGTTTTCCTCTTCTAGCTATCATCCTCCTAATTGCCATAATAGCTGAATCTGTCGTCATATTGTATGTTACTTCTAAGTGGACTGCTCTAACTGACAAGCACGTAAAAAGAATGCCCCATCTTTTTTCTTTCCTTCGACCTACAGAAACCGAAAACGGTCCAAAGAAATCCATGCCTGTAAACGTGAAGGGTCTCACGTTCGGCGTAAGTCTCTCAGCTGGCATTTGTCCCATGAGAGGAATCATAGACTTCGGGTTTTTCAACTTACAAAATTGGCAATTCGAAAAAACTGATTTTACCGCCGACCTCCCATCTATTATCCAGTATTTTTGTCTGGATTCATTGAAAACTGTTTCGACTCCCTGATGTCCGAATTTCTCGTGAAGATGTTTGAGAAAAGTATAGTAAATCGATGTTTTTTCGGCAGAATTGGCGGTCGTTTTGTTGATTCCCTCATAGTTGGAGCTAAATCTGTTCGTCCTCCTAATATTATTACACTCCTTTCATCTAGTATCGGTGTCATTGTTCTCAGACGGCTATGTCTACTTATTGTTTTTTTTCCTCTGAGCTCATTTATCTCTTCCGGAAAACTATCTTGCTGACATTTCTTTATCCACATAATCTCCGCCTCATTTATGTCCTCCATACTTAGTCTTTTTGAACAGTTTTGTTGACGTATTTTTGAAATCCAAACTTTAGTTATTTTGATTATCCAAGCTGTGACTCTAAGTAATTTATTCCAATCAGAAAATCTTTCAATATCAGGCAAATATGTTTCTTTTCTGTCGGTTGTGATGTTCACACTTTGAATAATTTCAAAATCTTTTTCCAAATTTGAGTCTTTTGTGTCAATTACTTCTTTTGTTGGCCAAGTTGTCTCATCTAGTTGTTTCAGGAATTCGGGTCCATCAAACCAGTTTTCAAAATTTGTCGTGTTACTACCGTCTTCATTATAAGTCCTCGTCGCTTTATCAGCCGCATTCCATTTCGATGGTATCCAATGCCATTCTGATGTTTCTGTAAGTTCTTGGATTTCTCCCACTCGATGACCTTCAAATTGTCCCAGTTTCTTTCCATCTCCTTGAATCCTGTATAATACTGTAGTCGAATCGGTCCAGTAGTAACTTTTATCGATCTTTATGTCGAGTTGTTCCTTCACAGTTTTAGTTAACCTACTACCCATCAACACAGCCTGAAGTTCCAGTCGTGGAATTGACAGTGGTTTATTTGGCGATACTCTAGCTTTGGCGGAAATAAGTGATACATCGATATCGTTCTCCTCAATGACTCTGATATATACTACAGCAGCAAAAGCTTTCTTACTACTGTCGCAGAAGGTATGGAATTCTATTCTTGTAGCTTTGGGAATTCTTGGTGAGTAACATCTTGAGATAGTCATTTTATCGATACTTTGTAGATCACCTAGCCATGACTTCCAGGTTTTGAGCGTCTCATTGTCAATGTGGTCATCCCAACCAATCCCTGTTCTCCAGATGTCCTGAATTAAAATACGACCTCGAACTGTAAAATTGGCTATTAAACCTAAAGGATCGAAAACTGACATGACGATCCTCAGAATATTCCTTTTGGTGGCATCTTTCATGATGTCTTCATCCATTTTTACTTTAAACACAAATTTATCAACCGTAGGGTCCCAGAAAATTCTTAACACTCGCTGTAGTGACGAATCCGAATCGAGATTCAAATCTTTTTTCAAATCATTATCAAGTGACATAAGTTCTCGTAGAGCTACGGAATTGGTTGTCCAATTGACAAGTTCAAAACCAGCTGACAGCTGTACTTGTCTGACTTGACAAATCAATCGGAAAGCTTCTTCAGGAGAATCTACAGAGTCCAAAAAGTCGTCTACATAATGACGTTTCCTAATAGCATCGATAACCCTTTTTGTCTGTCCAAATTGTTCTGCATTGAGGTTTTTCACGAACTGAGCGCAGGTAGGTGAACACGTTGCCCCAAATATCATAACCTGCATTTGGTAGACTTCTGGCTCTATGTCACGGTTTCCATCTCTCCACAAAAAACGTTGAGAATCCCTGTCTTCTGGTCGTATCACAACTTGATGAAACATTTCTCTGACGTCGCTTGAAAATGCTATTTTTCGTTCTCGGAATTTCAGTAAAACTGCCGTTGAAGAAAATCCGGTCCCGAAAGAAACATTTCTCATATGAAAAAAAAAAATAATTTATAATAATAATAATCTTTATTAGCATCAGCTCTCAATTATAAATAGTATAAATAAAATAGTAGTATAAATGTATAAATAAAATAGTATAGTATAAATAAAATAGCATAAATAAAGTACAGAACACATAAAATACAATGCACGAACAAGTTAAATTAGCAGTATAAATCGAAATAATACAAGAAGAGATATTACAATGATGGGTTATAAACCTTTTATATATTTTACACACTGGCTTTTGAATTCTCTAAATGACGAGTATTCTTTCAATTCTCTTGGTAATGAGTTGTAAAGCTGTAAGCCTTTGATGAACACTGTGTTTGTAGCAGCATTAGCAATATTAATATAGAAATCATTGGAAGCATGTGATCTGGTATTGTGATTATGTATTTCTTGGAGATAAGTTATTTCTTCAGTTAGATAGGTTGGTAAGCATCCTGACTTGAGTTTATACACAAACTTTAGCATATTATAAGCAGCTCTCTGTCGAACATTCAATAAATTCAAGGATTCCAACATGTAAGCTATTGATGTTCGTTTTCTACATAATAGAATGGCTCTCATAGCACGATTTTGTACTTTTTGTAATGTATCAATTTGTTCATTATTCATCAGGTATATGAATGTTCCACAGAAATCAAGATGAGGAGATATTATGGTTTTATATATAGTTAACTTAGTAAAAGATGATACCTTATTATTCAATCTATATAGGAAATTAATTTTTCTTGCCATTTTCTTCTTAATATACTCACAATGTGATTTAAGATTCAGTTCATTATCTATCATGAAGCCCAGGTACTTGAAATGTTTAGCTTCTTCAATTACATTATTATCAATCAATAAATGGTGGCTGGATGTTACATTTTTCAATTTGTTCAAGTTATATTTATTTGAAATTACCATGTATTTGGTTTTATTTATGTTTAATTTCAAACCATTGTCATTCAGCCATATGGACAAATTTCTCAAATCTTGATTTATTAATGATATAGTACTCTGAATATCCTCTACATCTCCTTCGCAGTAGATCATAGTATCATCCGCAAACAATTTTATTTTGCAATTTTGAACATGGTGTACTATGTCATTGATGAACAAAATGAATAATATTGGTCCTAGAGCACTTCCTTGAGGGACTCCATAATGTATGTCGTTGCTGCCAGAAAATGTATTATTATATTTAACTATTTGAGACCTACCAGAAAGATAGCTTTCAAACCATTTCAGCGCATTTTCCTTAATGCCAAATTTCTCGAGTTTTCTCAGAAGCAGAGAGACATTTACAGTTTCAAAGGCTCTCTTTAAGTCTAAAAATATAACAATAATGATTTTTTTATTATTGATTATCTCAGTTTTCCATTTAGACAATAAATAATGCAATGCAGTTTCACACGAATGTGCCTGCCTGAATCCTGATTGTTCCTTTACTAGTATATTATTATCTTCTACAAATTGTAGTAGCTGATCCTTTACTGCTGATTCTAATATTTTCTCATAGATAGGAAGTGTATTAATCGGGCGGAATTCCGAACAAGAGGTTGTATTGGACACTTTTCAATAGGCACAATTGTGGCTACTTTCCATTTTCAGGAATTGTCCTGTCATCAATGAAGTGTTAATCAAATATAATATATGGTTACCAGCAACTTCGAATATTAATTTTAATATTTCCAAGTTGATGCCATATTTATCACCAACCGTTTTTCTTAATTCTATTCATTATCATTTTGAGGTCATTCATTGTGAGTGCTTCAAATGTGGTAAAACGTCATTTGGTGTCGAGGCAAAACATCCAAAAAATAATCGGAGCTGTGAAAAGGGTTTGATGTACTACAATTTCAATATACTTTCTATGAAGTATGAATTGAAAGAATTTGCTATATCTGCGTCATTTTCTTTCCAATGATTACCGAAATTTATTTTAGAAGGCCTATTTTGAGGTTTTCCATTTATTAACTCTTTGAGAGACCTCCACATTGCCTTTGCATCTCCTTTGTTTTGATCAATTTGTTCTTCGTAGTATTTTTTCGTTTCCTGCCTAATCAATGAAGTAACAACATTTCTAACTTTCTTATAGTTAATCCAGTCCTCCTCTAATGCCGAATCCCTAGCCACTTTATACAAAAGGTCCCTATATTTTATTTGTTCCATGATCTCGTCTGTAAACCATACTTTCAGTTTGAAGTTATTGAATTCTTTTTTTTACAATTTCTTATTTTTTACCCTTTATTCACATCAGTACTATTTGTATCCCACTCCAGATCAAATAACGATTTTTGAAACTCTAGCTTATTAAAATTATTTAAGTTTCTTTTGACAGTTGGTGTATTTAAATTCAATTTCACCTCATTTGTTATCAGCGAGATAAGTATATTAGAATGGTCGGAAACTTTAAGATAATCAGATATTTGGTGTTTAATATTTTTATCACTTGTTAACACATAATCAATCAGTGTAGACGAGTCTTTAGTAATTCTTGTACTTCCTTCAACAATTTGATACATTCCAAATAGGTTCAATAGCTGTTTAATTTTTCTACTATACGTTGAGTCTACTTTTAGATCTATGTTGAAATCACCTGTTATAATCAATATAGATTTTTCTTCCATTAAAATCTCAATATTTTCTTCCAAAAATGACAAAAACTCTGAGTGAGAAGAATTTGGAGAATGGTAAAGTGTACAAACAGTATAAGTTTCTTTACTATTCAGTCTTACCTTTGCTGCTAACATCCACGTGTTCATATAGATTGATTTGTTCATTACTTGTTGGTATTCCAAACCTGTCTTAACATAAATGCTGACCCCACCAGTGTGTCTACTCGTAGATTTACAATTTAACATATCAAATCCATCTATTTTTGTTTCATTTTGATTAATATCATCAGTGATACGAGTCTCGGTTATACATAACAACAATGGGTTATGACAATGTATATTCATTAAAACATTATTTAAATTGCATACAAGACTAGCAGCATTTGCATAAAATATAATATTGTTTTTCATGCCTATGAAACTATCACTTTTTGAACTTCTAAAAAAGAATTGCCCTGGCTAGGAGTGATTTGATTCGGTAAATCTATTTGTTGAGTCACAATATTCTCATTGGCAGTGATTAAAGCACCACAATTTCCATCTTCAGTATTTGAAACAACAATATTTTTATTTCCCATGGTTGAAACTACAGTATTATTAGTACAGTAAGGTACATTATTGGAATGATTGTCACTACATAAATAATTTATAAGTTTGATGATTGCTTGGCCCAAGAACCATTTACCCACTCTATTGATACTGATCCCATCGGAATGATAATTTGTTCGTCTAATGATTTTATCTACTTTAATTAGATGGGAACAGAGTAAGCCGCTATAGTGCAGTTCCTTTATCAAGGAGATGTTACGATCATATATACAATTATTTAAATGACTCTTATCATATCGATATGGCTCAGTAATAATAATAGTTTTTGTAAAATTTAATCTATGTATGAAAGACCACCTTAGACTACTACTTATCTTATTGGGCCAAAATATGACTACATCGTTTTTTGTGAGATTTTCACTATTATGTATGGCTGTCTCTAGTAACTCATTATCTGTTGCATTAGGTTTCAAAATAGACAGGAACTGGTAACTGTGTGGCAGTTTACTGGGAAGAAGATTCACAAGGTGTCTTCCATGACTTCCAGCTATGAATAGGATTTTATTTGGCTTAGTTTCGCTTCCATGTATATCAACAATTCCTTTTTCTTCGATCTTTAAAGAAATATGTTCACTTTTCTTAATTCCATTCTGAATAATTTTGCCGATTGCACACATTCATTATATTCTTCTTCAAGAGTAGCGATGGTGGAAACCATATTTCTTTTGAGTTGTAATGTCTTATTCAGTTTGATATTAGCTTCCTTCTCAGTTTCAATCTGTCTAAGAAGTTCCCTAATATAATCCTCGTTATTCTTTTTTTGTAGTTTAATTGAGGAAACTATGTCCTTATTTATTTCCTTCAGTTCCCCAAGGTCATCATCTTTTTTTGTCAATTCTTCCACCTGGCTTTTCAATTTGGTTTGCAATTCCTCATTTGTGTGACTTAGGTCGCTTATTTTCTCGTTCAATTTCTTAATTATTTGTTCATTTTCCTTCAGTATGATGGCAATCTTTTGATCAGTTTCTATTACATCATGTTCAAAATCCAAAGCCCTTTATAAGCAGCATCTTTTTCTTTCATTTCCCTCTCTAGTACATGTATCTTCTTCTGTAGTTCATTTAGCTTATCTTCCTTTTCATATCCCAATTTGTTCATAAGCTCATCCCTTTGGATTATATCATTTTTCAACTTTCTTATTTCTTTGAGATTATTTTCTTCGTTTCTCTTGTTTTTTTGATCTTTTTCTTCACATTTTGTTGAGCAGTAAATTTTATAACCACCTAATTCTTTATAATCGCTTCTTCTGTCAAGGCAGCTCAAGTGGAATATGTCATAACACGTAATACAACAGAGATTATTAAAGTTTTTTTTGCAACATTTAAATACCTTTTCCATTCTATCTTGAATTGATACGCCACTGCCTGCTTATCTTGACATATATGTATGGAGTATCTATTTCACAGGTGTTTTTATTCAGTGGGGTTTTTTCCACGTTTCTTCACTTTGTACTTTTTTGTTATATTTTTATGCACCATAACATTCCTTTATGCATATAATGCAAATTTCTCTTTGAATTAGGTGATCTATCCATTGGAATCACACAGGTTCATAGATTATTTTATGAAATTTGCACTGATGTAAATTTCAATATTTATTTTCACTTTTGAACTGTAGAAATGGCAACTTAATGTGGAGTAACTTGAAACAGGTAACTTGAAACAGGTGTTCACACAATTTAGACTGATACCATGTGATTTTGCCGCAGCATCAAACACGAATCTAAGCTTGTCTGGTTTGTTGGGATTAGTTACTCCAAAATGAGGTAGGTACCACGTTCTCGGTCCATTAATCGCGGCCTCTTCTCTACTCAATTTGCATACCCTTTTTCAACATATTTTCTGATAATATCAATGTATTTCTTCCTGAAATTCTAATTTTTTTCCATTTGTTTTTCTACACAGTACAGACGTCGCAAAGCAGCGGATTTACTTTCAGGAAGGGACACTATGTCATCTTTCCAAAGAAGTCCTATTTGGTATCTATTTCCCAAATTTTGTAAGGTTGAATTCAAAAGTAATAATGCCCTCTCTTCTTTCTTGTCTTTTTCTAGGTTCGATGTCACTGATAATCCAAATGCGTCGATTGCAAAGGATTTTTTCACAAGTTGATGGAGATCATCTTCAATATTAATATTGTCGCAAATATGAAAGGTATGGTGATTTCTGATATTCTGCTCACAAAATTTTCCATGTAGAATCCAACCTAGGTATGTCTTCGTCGCAATAGGAAGATTCACAGGACCTTGTACTAATCTCCTTGGAACAGTCAATCGGACATTGTCTTGACCGATCAAAATCATAGGCCTGGATTTAATATCTTCGATAGGTAATCCATTCAGATAGGAATATGTTTGCCAGTTTTCAGATCGGATGTCTTGATAGGGTAATGAGAGGTTTTCTACAGATCTGACATTTTTCATCAAAAATGTTTTTGCACCTTGAAAATTTCCAGATATTCTAAGATCAAAGCGTAATGAATTTTCATTAGTTTTTATGACATCATTGGTCCACTGCAAGCATAGCGGTTCTACAGTCCCCCTTATTTTTAGCTTCTCAACAATCGATTGATCTATTAACGTTACTGTCGAAGCATCGTCACAAAGGGCTACTGTGTCGAAAATTGTATTTCTTGGACCATGAAGTTTAACATTAACCATTCTCAAAAGCACATTGGTCTTGCCAGGGCTTGTAGCTAGAACACTTTGATTACTTTGTGTACTATATGATTCAGGTGGAATATAGGCTTCTTCAACAAGTCTTTGTTCATTTGTTGTGGTATTTTTTGGTTCCTCTTTGTGGAGATATTTATTATGTGGCTTCGTACAATTATTTATTCCGCAACTTCTCCGAAATCTGCATTTTAGTAAGTGATGGTTATTCTTCAAGCATGAAAAGCACAATTTTCTGTCAGTTACGACTTTCCATCTTGTATCTACATCATCTTTCTTGAACACTATACAATCGTCAATCTTATGCCCTTTCTTATTACAATAGGTGCATTCTTCTTTAGTAGCTGACGAAGATACTATGAAAGATTTTTCGAATTTTCTATCATTTTCATAACGATGTGTATTAATCTTTGGAAAAGACTTCGGATAGAAAGTAACTCTGGATGGTGTTACATAACAAGCAGCATTTGCTATTTTCATGAGCCACTTGCTTAAATCTTCCAGGTTCACTGCTCCGTTTTTAATATGAACTTCCTCCCCCCACCTGAGCTTGAGCATATCAGGTAATTTTTGAACGATTTCTTTCAAAATCATTGGATTTTGAAGATGTGTTTCGTAATTCAAAGATTTTATTGTACTGACTACATTGCTTATATGACTGGATAAGCTAATGAGGTTTTCCATGTCATTTTCTTTGACAACAGAAATTGATTTCACTTTCATTAGTAATGTTTCGATGATTTGTTCAGGTTTTCCGAATCTCATCTTCAATGTCTCCATCACTTGATGTAAATTCTGTGGACTGATGAGCATCCCAGCAACTGCTGACCTTGCCTCGCCCCTCAAACATTTTTGTAGCTTGATCATTGCTTCTTCATCAGTATATTCACATAGTTCGGATATTCTCTTGAAACTATAGATGAACGTAGGCCAATCTTCACATCGTCCATCAAATATTGGAAAATCTTTTTCCACTGAATGTCTTCTGAAAAATTTTTCATTCTTTGACGAATATGCATTGTTTGTGTTAACGTTTTTGAGCAAAGAATTTAATGTTTCACATAACTGATTGACCTCAGATTTATCAGGTAGCGGTGTTTTATGTGCGTTTTTCTCTTCCCATTCTTCATTATCAAAAGATTTCACTTTCTCAACCCAATCGGCTACAAATGAATTCACTCGTGATGAACGTGAATCGTTATCTTCATTATCGAATGTTATATTCTGATTTCTACAAGAAGCTGATGGCAATACAATAACTTCTGGATATAAATTTCTATTTTCTTGTCTTGGAACTGAACTTCTTGTCCTTATTGATCTCCTTTCTTCATTTTGTGTTATTTCTGCTTCACGAACTTGTGTTTCTAATTCGACTAATTTAATTTGTTGTTCTATTATTTTTGTTTCTAGATAGTGCTTTTTCTTTTCAGCCTCGAGTGCAAGTTTTTCTTCTGTAAATCTATACTTGAAGAACCAGAAACTCGAGAATATTCGGAAATACTTTTCTTACTGTTCCCAGATATTTTCGAGGATGTTTTGCCCGTATTCTTCGTCTCTAACGCGGGTTCAGTTATTTCTATATTATTTTTTATTGAATCCATGCCGGGTTTGGAGGACATCCCAAAACCTGGTGGCCATTCGAAATCAGGATTCAAACTTTTGTTGATACCTTTTTGAGTACGACTTCTACCTGACTGGCCGTCCATATTTTTCAAACTTTTTGGTTTCAGCGTTGAATGCTTTTATTCACAGGGCTTGTTCAATAGTTCAAAGGACCAATGTAAAGTATTTTGACTATACTTTGTCGGCTAATTGATCGGTGTAATGAAAATTAAAGTCTGACTGACAATATGACTCTTTACTTTCATAACTATCAAAATTGACATTAAAATATAATTGAACATCAGTAACAAAACAAAAATAGCATGACGACTTAACAAAGTTAATACAGTAGAAACGTACTTATTAGAAAATTACATTGAAGCTAAAACTATACTGCAGGTGAATAATGAAAAAAACAACTTTAAAATATTACATAACAATATACGGAGCTTAAACAAGAACATAGATGAATTCAAACTACTTATTGAAAATCTTGAGGTTGATATCGAGTGTTTAGTTTTAACTGAAACATGGAAACTCCATGATCCAGATTTATTCAAAATTACTGATTACGATATGATATATAACCATGGAGACCTAAACCAAAACGATGGGGTGGTGGTGTATGTGAAATCACACTTGAAATACAAATATGAAATAAAAACTGTCAATACAATAAAACTTTGAGAAATCAATATTATCTCTAACAATACAAATGAAAATATTTTAATAAGTGCATTATATAGATCACCATCAACAAACGTAGATGAGTTCAATCGCCACTTGCAACTTTACTTTGAATCACTTGATATCAAAATTAATAACTATAATATATTCATTGGTGATGTAAATATTGATATTCTTGAAATGGATGATCAAACACAAGATTATTTGAGTATATTGAGTGAGTTTGGATACGTTTCTATGATTAATACTCCAACAAGGGTACAAGGAAATAGTAGCTCATGCATCGACCATATCTTTATCAAACCAAAGTATAACAATATTGATAATTTACTGCCTCTCGTTATACAAACATGTATCACAGATCACTTCACTACAATTCTTCAGATTATCTCAGAAGTCGCAAAAGTTAAAATCGATAATGCGATATACAGAACAGATATTAACTACGACAAATTATAAGGCAACTTCCGAAATTTTTGCTGGGATCCTGTGTACACAAAAGCAGACATCGAACTAGCAACAAAGAAATTCGTTGACATTACTATAGATATTGTTGCTAATTGTACAAAAACAGTGAGAACGAAAAGGAAACATCACAAAAAGGCACCTTGGATGACAAACGCTATACTCACATTGGTTAACAAAAAAAATGAAATGTTTAAAAATCTCCAAAAAAACTCTAATGATCTCAGATTGAAAGGTATATATATGAACTATAAAAATAAATTAACAACTCTAATAAAAAATACAAAACAAGTATATTACGAGAAAATTATAAAAGATAATAAAGACAACCCAAAAAAACTCCCCCCTTCTGTGGGACATGGTTGTAGATGAACTGCTAATTTCTTTGAATAACCAAGGGTATTACTCTCAAGGGTATATAGATCATCCTCATCAAAGGAACAACCTCAGAGCTAATGCAAAATGCACTGAGGACAGTAGAGGAATGGTATAACAGAGAGAGCCTAAGGGCAAATCCGAACAAAACAACACTAATTCCCTTCACCCGGAGAAGAAACATGGGAGATCTCATACCTCCCAGACTATTCAGTGAAACATTACAAGTATTAGAGCAGGTGGCTGATTCTTGACAAGAAACTAACCTGGAACCCGCATCTTCAACATAACCAATAAAAGCAAGATAACCTTCATGATGTGCAGGAGAGCTTTTGGAAAAACCTGGGGGCTCAAACCGAAAGCCATGCACTGGCTTTACACAGCGGTAATAAGACCAAGAATAATTTATGGCTCACTCTTATGGTGGCCAAAAACAAATCAAAGACAGGCAAAAACCAACCTTGGGAAAATCCAGAGGCTTGCCTGTCTCTGTATCACGGGTGTAATGAATAGCACTCCAACAGCTGCAATGGAAATCATCCTAAACCTCGAACCCCTTGACTTACATGTCATTGGAGAGGCCAGGATGAGTGCATACAGACTAAAACAAACAAAAAACTGGAGAATCCGAACAACTGGACATACCAGAATCGCTTATGTAATCAACATCGAAGAACTCGAAATGATTTCAGACTACAAGCAACCCCTATACTCATTCGAAACACGAATTGACGGATCTGGATGGGCCCCGAGTATAGAATCACAATCAACTGCGGACATATTCTGGTATACAGACGGTTCAAAGACGGTTGAAGGAACGGGAGCAGGAATACATGGGCCAAGAAGGGATTACATAATACCACTTGGCAAATGTTCCACGATATTCCAAGCTGAAACACATGCTATTATGGTATGCATTCAGAAGAATCTAGAAAGTGGTTATAGGAAAAAACACATCTACATTCTATCTGACTCTCAAAGTGCTATCAAAGCACTCAACTCTATACAGATAAAGTCTAAACTGGTCTGGGACTGCCTCCAGAACCTCATCGAGCTGGCAAAACACAACAAGGTCACCTTGATGTGGGTGCCAGGTCATAGAGGCATTGGAGGCAACGTAAAAGCGGACCAGCTAGCTAGACAAGCATCTGAAACGCTATTCACAGGGCCAGAACCTGTGCATGGGATTAGCAAAAACCGATGCAGGACCCTGATCGACGAGTGGATAAAAAGAAGACACCAACAATATTGGGATAAAACTGCCGGGCAAATACACAGCAAAGTCGTGGTAGGGCATCCAAACCGGACCCTGACGGCTGACCTTGAACAGAACGAAGGCACGTATAATAATAGGTCTGTTGACTGGACACTGCGGCCTAAGAAAACACCTAAACACCATGGGAGTACGCAGGGAAACCGTGGAGTGTAGGCTATGTGATGAAGAGTAGGAAACAGCCTCTCATATTATCTTCGACTGTGACGCCCTAAGTAGTAGGCGACACAGAACCTTTGGAGAGATCATCCCGGAAACAGGCATGAATCCGAAGAACCTTATCAACAGGCTACTAAACCTAATTAAAGGCACAAACCTGTTTGAATGAGGAACCACTGACGACAGAGTGATACAATAGACCCCAGCTGGTCGCAGTGTCAAGGAATGCTAAGTGCCAACCCTGTCTCTGGCTCGTCAGCTTTCAACCAACCAACCATGTAAATGACCTCATGATACTAAATATTATGGGTAGGTTTTCAATGTTCACAGATGATACCACCATACTGTGGCACAACGAAGACATGCAGCAGTTGAACGCAATTATCGAGAATGACATCCTCAAAATTAATAAATGGTGTGACTCCAAATTCTTAACCTTCATATAAATAAAACCCATATTCTTACTTTTAAATGTTTTCTCAACCCCACTTCAATATGCAGTCAAAGTGAACATGAATCCACTCAGTCCAAATTTCTGGGGATGTATATTGATAACAGATTGACGTTTCAAGAACATGTTTCATACCTGTGCAGTTTACTGGGTAAAGGCTGTTATTTATGCAATGGGTATATTTATGGCAAGAACTACCTATTTTGCAATTATTGAGTCCCACCTGAGATATTGGATCTGCTTTATTGCATTATACTCCAGAAGAGAGCTGTTGTATGTGGAGCTGACTTCAGAAATACATGTCGGCTCCTATTTAACTCACACAAAATGTTAACCCTCACCTCAATCTGTCTGATGTTCAAGTCAAAAACTAACTCAACAAGAGATTGTCGTATTTCTATGAGACAAACATATAATATTTGTCTCTCTCTCCCTAACTCTACACTAGTTAAAAATTCACTACTATTAAATTCTAAAAAAGTGTTTAATCAAGAATTTAAAACCTAAAAGGCCTAGTATACAATGGATGAGTATTACAACGATACATGTTTAATGTATATTTCAATATGTTTTAGAACATGCGACATTCCAAGCTAACCATTTTTACCCGACTACGATCTAAGCAAAAAGGAGGGTTATGGTTATTGATATGATATGATTATTTTTGTGGCTGACTGCACTGGGTGTCTCTATATTCTATAATATTTATACTTTTAGACTTCAGAATCTAATTCTTTGGACAATAAAGTTTATTTTGTCTTGATTTTGACATTACTTTTAGTAACGAATAAGGAACACAACATTGTATTCAATTTTATCATTTCTAGTTTGTTTTGTTCTTTTTTGCCAATTTTTGTTTTTATCTATACATCTTCACATGTACCATTTATATAATATATATGTATATTTGTATATGCTTTGTCAAAAAAAACTAATTCTTCAGACGATACATAAAATATATAAAGTATTTTGATTTGATTTATGTATTACAAATTTTATTACTGACAAACCCAACCACATAGAGTGAAGTTAAATAAAAGCATGTTGAAAAGATGTATCTTCATTATTTTTGTCATAAAATGAAAGCGAGTGGTTGAGCTATAATTATTAAATTCATATGAACTAACCGAATGAATTCCCTGCAATATTCTCCTCAGTGTTCTGCCATACCCGTTGCAAATCTGCGTATCGATAATCTGAACAGACACTGCTTTGATATTTACCAGTACATCATACTCTGAACACTCGTAAGGTGCAAAGGCGTCCTCGACAACAGTCACAGACTAGAAATTAGACAAAGTAATAAATTGTGTGTCACATTACAAATCATCTTACCCATACCCCAAGATAATTATTACACTGTATTGCTTTCATGTATCGTAAAACTGCTTCTTTTCTTCGTATTGTTAGGCCAATTGATAGACCTATGAGTCCACCTACCATCAATCCAGAACATGCAAAACATATATCTCTGGTAGTCCCTTGAAAAAAATATATTCAATATCAGCTAGAAGTTTCAAATTTCTTAAAGTTTCAAATTTCTGGTTTTCGTTAGTATTTATTTTGAAAAATTCAATGGATCCAGAAAATTTTAGTCTTAGAGCTATTCCAAAGTATTCTATGCCGGTTGTATTTATGAAAAAAACATTATTTTTAGTTCTATATTTTGTTGAGGAACTAATTCATGGCATGTTTTTCTGGGTACACTATTCAGCATTTGATAAAAATAAATACATTATGGAATCTATGCAATTTGAATAATATTTTCTACCAGAATGGCCCAAAAGTTATAAAGCGATATGTAGATGACAAAAACATTAAAATTACCGTTGGAATTATATGGAAATAATATTCTTCAGATAGCATATGTCCACTATAAGTCCGATTAACATGCCAGCATGAAAAAATAAATATTAAAATGCTTTCAAAATAGGGCCAATTCACTACAAAAAATCAATGGAGGAATTGACTTCAATAGATCTGTCCTAAAGGACAATAAATATGTATATCAAATTATGACAACTCTTGATAAGAATGAAAACAAGCATATGCAGAACAACCATTCAAACATAATAACTTTATGTCCCCAGACTACCTCAAATGATTGAACTGATTTACATCAGAACAACCAATACTTTGAGGCAGATCCTATACACCCATAAACAAAAAATTTCGATGCCAATGGGTCAAAAAACTGAACCAAACTGTGTGATCTCAAATTATCCATATCAACCTGTGCAATGATGTTATTATATTAGGGGAAACTTGGTTAACTGATAGTTTGTCATCTACTGAGCTCAGTATATGTAACTAGAATATTTATCGAAGACATTGTCTAACATGTATCAAAGGAGTGATTATTATGACTCGAACGAAATATCTACTAGATTGATAAAAACTGAACAAGACGATCAAGTTGAACATTTGTTTTGTTATCTTACGGTAAGGTAAAATATGTCATAGGGTAGAAATAGTAATTTTCTTGGTTTGAATGATTACTTAGCAGGTATTGATTGGGATAATGTCCTTAATGTTTCTGAGGTCGATAGTGCTCTAGAACAGTTTTATGACATACTTTATGCTGCTATTAATGCTCTTGTTCCTGTAAAAAGGTTTAGATCCAGTAATTTGACAAATTGGTTTTCAGCTGATCTCAAGAAATTTAGCATCGATGAGACAGTATAAAAAAATCAAACATTCACGTTCTCAGAGTGATTAATTTTCTTCGTTAGGAGATCAATGCAAATATCTCAGAAATGTTATGATAATTATTATTACAGTTTGGAATCTAATTTAGCGACTAAAGGCCTCTGCTCATTGGACCTGATAATAACCTGACTGTAACCTGACCAACACAAACCCATGTCTGTCAAGTCCATGTCGGTTGCAGAACGGTGTAGCTGTTCTATTATAAATAACCTAAACAATAATTGTCGGAACAATTACGGTCATGGCAGGTTCAGGTCTAGTGAGCAGAGTGCTTAATCCATCACTTATCAAAGATAAAAAAAAAAAATAACTTCCCCACGCTCACTTATCTTAACAATGTGTACTACACTATACTATACTACAACTTTGCAACAATTTGGGTCGCAAACAATTTACAACGTCAATAATTGACGTATTAAATGAAATGAGTCAGCTGAAACCCAAATTGTCTTTTGGCCATCTGAAATAATGAAGTTGTTTAATAAACTCATAGCGATACAACTAGAGTGGTCCTCTAGGCTTGTTATTATATCAGAACAACTCTGATTTCACATAGATCTACACTATCTAACTAATCCTATATCAATCAGATATTTTAAGTGGCTTTGAAAATCGATGGTGTATATACTGATTTCACAAAAGCTGCAATGCGCTAGTATGGATAAACAATTTTCTGACAGGGAGAATACAATTTGTAAGGATTAACAACTTTGTTTCTAATGCTATTGTGTACCATCAGGGGTTCCACAAGGTTCACACTGTGGTCCAATTTTATTTAGCTTATTTGTCAACGATTTAAATAAGGTAAAAACCAAAAGAGAAACAAGACAATAATCTAACAAAAAATGATTTGAAAGACGCAACTGATCCTAAAAAATCAGAAATGGCCATCGAAAACATCAGGGAAGGAAGAGAGGGAACAGTTATTATAAACTGCAGTAATACAAATACGAAGGAGAAAATAAAACAGAAAATAGAAACTCAACTTGGAAATAAGTACAGCATCAAGAACGAGGTACAAAAAAACCTAAAAATAATCATACCTGTGGTGGAAAAAGGACTCATTGATGGAGAAGATAATTCTATCATTGATTGTTTGGTAGAACAAAACGACTTATATATATTAGATACGTCACTCTTAGAAGTAGTGTCTAAATATAAACAAAAAGGCAAAAAACTAATAAAAAAAAATGTAAGACAAGCTTTTATACAAATGAACTAAAAAGGAAAAAATTTTTTCTTTATATGTTTGACCTAGGTTATTCTGTGAGTAGCAGATTCAAAATCTTGCCCTACTGGATTTTGAATAATAGAAAATCGTGTTTAAAACGCGTCGATTTCTTTCGTGAATTCTTCCATGACCGCAAATACTGATTGCCAGTAAAAATTTACACTTGAATTTTGGGTTTCGCGAGGAATAACGATGTGCAATGTTATTCCAAATCTACTGTAAAAAATTCCGCAAGACCAGTCTGGGAGGACTGTCTTGGTTTTGACTGAGGAAGTTGGAAATACTCAAGTACAGAATAGAATTATATATATATATATATATATATATATATATATATATATATATATATTTAATTTTTTTTTCTATATATTTTTTACTCCATAAAAAACAAAATCACACTTAAAAATCAAACTAAAAACAATTTGATGTTAGACACTGCTCTTCAGCAGAGGTAGGATCAGGTTTTTTTTTTTCAAAACTAGGGTGGATAACGAACGTAGTGAATCGCGCCTAACCTGGAAATTTAACTTCAACTTGTTATCCCAAACACAACACAGGAAATGTTCCTAATCCTAATCAGCAATATTCAGAAATTCAGAAGTTCAGTCATTGATTACTTGAAGGAAAAAGTATTCTATAAGTTTGATTTTTTGAATGATTATTATCGTTTCCTGTCTATTGAGAAAAGTTTTTATATTTACTTGTTGAGTCCGTGAGGTGCGTATTTTTGTAATGTTTTACTCATTATGTTATGTGCTCAGTGTACTTTATTCTTTTTTTGACGTTGTCCATGTCCTTGATGATTTTATGGCAATAAAGATATTATTATTATTATTAGGATTTGGTGGAAAGCAGGAACGCGAATTGTTGTTCCAGTTCTAAGGGGGTTCACCTTAGTCAACTACTCACAAAGAGTGCCTAATGATGTTTTGACAGGGAAGGCAAATTAAGCCCAATAAATCTTAGACACGTAGTAACTAATCTCTCCCGGCACAAATTAATCTCTAGATTCGTGAGCCCCTTTTATTGACTTAATCCCTGATAGAGAGCGATGAAGGAAATATTCTCGTAATTTTCTTCCTTCTTCAGCCAACTCCGTGAAGCAGGTTCTCAGAACATGTAGTAAATCGCCGATGTGGAGATTCCTAGATGATAAGATGCGAAAAATATCTTTGAAGAACTCTCTGATGGCCTCATATATCCAAATGGCCAGGATGAAAATTCCGTTAAACTTATAAAGTTTTGGAAATCTCCATTCTTCTCCTAACCCATAGTCAATTAATTCTCTTGTTCTGCCACTTCAGAAAGACCCGAACAATTGAAGCAGAAACAAAGATTAATCCATTCATCAATTCATAAACCATTGCCCATTATTGCAAAAATTTCCATTTTTAAGAAATCTTACTTTCTAACAAATGGTTTCCCAAATCAAATCAAATTCTGCCACACTAACCAAAAATTTTCTCATTCAGAGATAAAATAAAGAAGTTTAAAAATAAACTTAGAATGGCAATAACTGCCTTATCAGACATCCGATCTGGATGAATGACATATCAAAATAAAAGTATTCTAATGTATTTCAATGTAGTGCATACAGAATTAGGATCCGATTACCGGCTTTCGGGAACTTTGGAAAACTGGAGTTTTCACAGGGGGTTTTTCAATACTCTGTATTTCCGTTGTAATAGGTTTTAGAAAAAAACTTTTTTCAGCAAAAAAGTACCGGTTTTCATTAATTTTTAAAATGACATAAAATTTTCCAACGTGCAACTGCATATAAGAAAAGTTTTCATTTGGTCAAGATTAGTGAACACAAATTACGTCCCAAACGAAAATAAGTACATATTTTACATGCTTAGAGCTGCGTAAA
This sequence comes from Gonioctena quinquepunctata, assembly GCA_018342105.1. Classification (NCBI taxonomy): domain Eukaryota; kingdom Metazoa; phylum Arthropoda; class Insecta; order Coleoptera; family Chrysomelidae; genus Gonioctena; species Gonioctena quinquepunctata. The sequence continues at coordinate 409,308 of JAFIRS010000587.1, forward strand.
AGTTAGAGATGAAGTTTTTTCGCGTTAAAAGGCGATTTTCGTAACAATATTTAAATATTATATATATATATATATATATATATATATATATATATAATGGAAGGAATTTAATGGACATAGCCCTCAGAGAGAAGTGTTAACCGTAGACACGTATTTCGGGCTCTCGGCCCTCAGCAGTACAGTGGAGAAGTGCAAGGATGAACAACACTTGGTAGAAACACGTGTCTACGGTTAACACTTCTCTCTGAGGGCTATGTCCATTAAATTCCTTCCATTTTGTTTTTAACAGTTCCCTCGATATTACTCTCTTTCATATTTATATTCCTGGACTCGGATGTCACGCAGGTAGCTATAGCTGCCTCCGTGGTGACGTTGGTTGTTGCCCTGGAATTCAGGGTCTGCTGACCGAAATCACAAATGAGCGGCTGGCTTCTGTTTGTTGACTCCGTTGATTTGTCGTTTTCTACCAAGTGTTGTTCATCCTTGCACTTCTCCACCGACTGATGAGGGCCAAGAGCCCGAAACACGTGTCTACGGTTAACACTTCTCTCTGAGGGCTATGTCCATTAAATTCCTTTCATTTTGTTTTTAACAGTCCCCTCGATATTACTCTCTTCTATATATATATATATATATATATATATATATATATATATATATATATATATATATATATATAATTATGTATATCAGACAACCAACAAGATTTTCTTTTTTTTTCATATGAAATGGAGAAATCACACGTCAATTTTTGTATGTTATTTCAAGCTATCAAGCTTTTAAAGTTATTTTGCACCATCAGAAATTTACTATAAAAATGAATATTTAACTTTTAATATAACCTCTTGTATCAATTCACCCGTATAATATGAAAAATTGCTTAGAAGTAGTCAACAACATTAAATCAATTCCGTTAGCCCTAAATTATATGCTAGTGTCATTAGATGTGATAGATGGAATGAAATCAGCGAATTTACATTAATCAATCGTGATACTTTTAACGAATTGATATCACATTGTTTAAAAACAATTTATTTTATTTTCAAGGATTTTATATACAGATTACAGGTACGTTAATGGGGGACACAATTAGTCATATATAAGCTGATTTGGTTATGAATAATATGTTCACAATAGCGCTGGCATGATACTTTATTGGCTATTCTCAATTTTTTTTCTTAAATTCCCTGATTTTGTCAATCAAAAAATGTAAATTCCATTCAATTTGTGCAAAAAACAATTTGGACAGCTGATTTTTGAAAAAAACATTAGGCATTACATGGATGCCACCCGTACGGACAAAAAAATACGACCATTTGGACTGCGTTACTCTAATGTAGGGTTTCTTGTTTTTCTAAAACTCACAATGCTACAAAAATATTTAGTTGTTATGATTATTGAATTATTCAATCAATTATTGTAATTTCTGATAATAAGTGATTATTTGCCAAAATAATGAAATTAAAATGTATGTAACATTTTTGAATATTGAAATTTTTCCAACCCGCAAACAGCGATGAACTCTTTTGGAACCAGGCGTTTTTATTTGCCATAACGTTAACATTGAAGCGTGTAGTCACATAGCACCCACCCGGCCAGAAACTAAATGTTGCTGTGTGTCATTACCCTGATACCTCGCAGTCCCAAGGGTACGTTGAAGTGAAGCATCACTTAAATGCCATGCGGGGCTTAACGTATCAAGTAAATTCCTTACTAAAAATATTATTTCTTGAAATGGCTCATATTATTGGCAATAATGTGTCAACTTGAAAACAGATTGTACCTAATATGTAATCTGAAAAGCATTAAAAAAATATATTAGTCAATCAGAAAACAACCTTTAGGTAGTATAAGTTCAGATTGATTTGTTGAAAATATAAACAGGATGTTGGAATCATCTGCGACTGAAAGATAAACTTTAGTCACTATCTTCCATCGGCAAGATAACCTCTTGTGGGGCATTCATGTTGAAAAGGGAAACATTCTCAATTGAATATTGAAAGAAAGATTTTTCCGTGAATTGAAAAATCCACGATTAAAATGAAGTTATTTTTTGTGAATGTCTAACAGAAAACAACTACTTCCCCGGCTAAAGCCACGCTGGACATTGAACTACATCTGATAGATATTCTGAAAAGTCCGTAACTCAAAAAAAAAAACTAAAATTGAAAATTTGCATTTTCATTCAGATAGTTATTTGATTTTCTATTCCAGTCTTAATTAAGAACTCATAAAGATGAATGAGGCAAAGAAGAATGTTTTCCAAAAGAGAGTACTTACCAGAAATCATTCGTCACATTGACGCAGGAGAGACATCGCATTCACTAGGTCTTCAATACATTTTTGTCGACGAAAATCTATTTCACGCTTCCACGATCATCTTTCTATCAATATTCAATTGAGAATGTTTCCCTTTTCAATATAAGTTCAGCTTTAACATATCATGATAAAAAAACATCTTTAAAATGTGTTGTAGGTTGTGGTTCTTGTTCATTGTATCATCAGGGTATTATTTTCACAAATTTTATTTTTATACATGCCACATTTCCAAACTATAACATTTTTTTCTGAATTTTCACAGACAAATCACAACAATCCCTAGACATGAATACTCAAATTTCATTTGGGGTTGGTAAACTCAGTTGAGAATCATGGCGTTTAGATGAATGCATATACGTTTCATAAAAACTAAAAAATACGGTAGCATATTTTAACACACACTTGCTCAGGATATGGCTTTATATATGTTTATATCGTCTGTAAATCAATTTCATGGATTCATACAATTCAAGTAATTGTTTACATTGCAGAGACACTGTGATTAGGTTATCACATGAAACAATGAGTGTTTTTTACCAAGCCACAGATAACATGCAGTAAATCGTCCTGTTGCAGTTAATGTACTGATTGAAGATCTTTAAGTTACAATAACTCATTGCCCGTTGCCACCGGTTTGGGCTACAACAAAATTAGGCATTTTTTTGGTAATATTTATTAATTTTTCTATTTTTTTAATCTAATCTTTTTGGTAGGGACAGTCTACTGGATAATTTTTGGCATGTTATGGTAAATCATGCTGTATATGTTTTTATATTGTAGCTCTGAAGACGATAAAAACCCATAAGGACATTAAAACTGAAAAACACTAAGTAAGGTGTTTCAATAGCCCACTTGCTCATCATCACAAGTAATAATACTTTTTAAGCGCAAATAATGTATACAGAATTCATGTATTAGATTCATATCTGGCATTAGAAAATATGTTTGTTTTCTACAAACTGAAGAGGTTGAGAAATGGTATGGAAACTTACATTTCTTGCCAATAATATTTACAAATGCAATATAAATTTGCCTGGGATTAGCATATGATATCATTTTACTTTTCATCTCTTTGGCTGATGTTATCAGTTTAAGTGCAGCTGATTTCATATTAGCCTTGGCATCTTCCAGAGTTGGATTATTCCAAACTTCCAAAACTAGTAGATTACCCCGTTCTGTAAGCAATATCAATATATCTTTTATTTTCGCAAACGCCAGATGAGTTTTGACCTGAAATTTATAATTGGCAATTGTTGAAAATTTCAATCAAGAAAGCATCACCTGTAAATTTTCAATTCTTTGGGAACTTCGAAAGAGTAACTCTTCCATTTCAAGTGGCAGCATAGGATCTTTTCATTACATAATCCTCTTTATTCTGAATCTTTTTAGATAGTCCATGTTCTAAAAAATATAGAGGTGAAATTTGCATCATAATTCTAGATCATTTAACAGTTACCTATTAACGGGGGATTTTCATATTATATTGATATTCTTGGAAATAGAAAACAACATTTATAACATTTTCAAGATATATTGTAATTGTAAACAAACTTTTGAGGTTAGTAATTAGTAATTTGAAACCATTATGATTCATGATTGCATCGCCATCTATTATCTGTGTTCTGAAATAGCAAGATAGTGACCACAGGCCTTTTCAACTTCCGCCATGTTTTTCGGACACTTTATATGTGTTGTTTGGGATATGTCACAGCCATACACGTAGTAAAACATTTTCGGAAACTTTAAATTATTTTATAAGTCTCGAAAATCGTCGAAAACTGATGAGCTTTTTTCCTCAAGTACGAAAAATTCCTCGCTAGTAGCGCCAGTAGTGCGGTAGGGACAAACATTACCTAACTCACATCAAAATACATGTGAAAATAAACATCAAAAACATGTTTTTGACAGAAGACGACGTTCCAGGAGCCAAATAAAAATTTGCAAATGTGAAGGATTATAATACAGCAACATTAAAACGGTGGATTGCTTGTCAAAATCTTAAAATTAATTAATTACAGTGAATATGATTCGAGAGGTGATTTTTAGGCACCGTTTTAGCGCACAAAAATAACTCACAATGCCTCCTTCTTTTTACCAGCTTAAACTACAAATACCAAATCACTCATTTTCGGTACAACTTTGCACAAAATGTAGTCGGTTTTATCGTTTGTCCCTACCACAAGTGCTGCCTCTCGTGACAAATTTGCCACCCTATTCTCAGGAAAAAGGCTCATTAAATCAACGAAAGTGGCTAAATGTGATTCGTGGTTTAAAAGATGTGTACGAGGTGATGGTCGATTCGACCCAGGTTATATTTCAGGTGATTCGAACTGAATGATCATGTTAATAAAGATGCATATATTTGTTCACTTCACTTCGTGAAAGAAAAAAGTGGCCCAACATCCGTATCCCATCAGTTGTGTAAAAAAAGAATCGTTTCATCTGGTAATTTTTTTATCCATTCAATAGAGTGCCGCACAAGTTGCCAAATTAAAGAAATAACCTTCAAACATTTTCAATTTAAAAATATCTGCGCTGACCGACGATTGATTCCGGGACCTCTGGAAATTATGATAACAGTTCGAAGCGTATGTTGCACCCTTTAGAGCCAGAGCGCTAAAAGTTTGAAGTGTGTGAAGAAACAATGCATACGTCCATCAGAGGCGCTAGAGATAGGTTTTTGAATTTGAAAACATTGGCGTATTCAACTTCGAATTATGAAAAACGTGATACATTTTTCCATTTCTGACTCTGTTGCTAAACTTTCTAGGTGGTAATAATCATGGGCAAATCAAAATATCCCAGAATAGGGGCACATGCGGGTTCCCTATTGAATGCCAACCATAGAAATCAAGGGAAACGTTCATCCATGAAGCAAATTGAAGAAATTTGTGTTCAGCAAACAATATATGTAAGTTCCATTAAAACCATATATTTATTAACTACGAATATTGATAACTGGCCATAAGAGCAATGCAATGAAAGTGAAGTCGAGTTATATATGTCTTTTCTTTTCATATTGGCAGCGGTAGTTATGGCAACCGAACATCAACGAATACATGTCACGCTTCCATTTTCGCGCATGCGCATCAATTCAACGTTGCCGATTAGAAAGAATACGAGCGATGGTCATGCTTCATTTGTTTTGGCTTAACATTTGTTGTCTTTATTATCAATATTGGTACTTAATACCATCGCATAATTAACGTATTATAATAAATACTAACCCGGATAATATTCTTGTTTTTGATAATCATCCTGTTTTGAAATTACACTCTGTTGTCTTGAATAGTTTCAAGAGTTATTGCGACGTACAGCAACTTCCCACAGTTTCGTAATATTTTTATCTCTCGGGAATAAATCATTGCACAGCATTGAAACATGGTAATTATTTTCATATCGTTAAATAAATTGCTGGGTGGTGCTCTTTGATACTCACAGAGGTTTATATCTAGACTCCGTGCTGATACTGATAACTTTTTTGAATATAACAAGGAGTAGAACAGTACCACATTCTTAACAGGATCTGATCGTACATGCGATTCATTTCGAAAGTTATTCGAGAGATTTGTGCAGTGGAATTGTATCGTGTTTGTTTACTTCCAAATAAAACGCATTTTGAAAGTGTACCACATACCAAGAAAATATTACACATGCGCATAAGATTTCGATGTTGTGCTTGTTTGTTTATAAAATTTCGGTGATTATGAAGAATAGGTGAACTGAAAATCCTTTGAAATTCTGGACAATGTACAAGGGATTCTGGTCGCACACCTGATAGGGTCCGTTCATAATTCTCATTGTGAACTAAAGTATCATAAATTACCTTTTTTTCCTATTTCTTTTTCAGTCGCACTGTCACAATATTGATTTCGTTCTGTCTGTAGTATACTACTACTAAAACATCAAATATGACCAAAAATAATTTGTTGCGCCAAGTTCCTGGTAGGTTTGAGAAGGGCAGAGGAATTCGAAGGAAACAGGTCGGTCTCTATGTTTTGTGTTCTAGATTAGCTCCGGTGCCAAAATAAGCTGTTTTAGTTTGACAGTGCTGCAAGAGCTAGTGTTGACGTGCCGTTTACCGGATAATTATCCGCTTTGCGGATAATTCCAGGTGCCAGCGGATAATTTTTGGATCCCAAAATGTATCGGATAATTTTTTGGAATTTCAGATAATATTCGGATCTGACACAGGTTTTTTTTCTACTCTGTTACAGAACATAAAATCTGGTTCAGTTTGTATGGTGTTTTTATGTCTGCATTTGTCACAGAGAACTTAAACACTGTGTTCTGTCATGTCTTCAATTTTTTTGACACAGACACGAAATTCATTGCGACGTCAGTTTAATTTTTCTAGTTCTGTTCCATGGTAACTAAATTGCAACGTCTGATTATATATTGTGTCTTATATCGTATTTCTTACAGAAATTTGAAATTACTCAATATTTGAATATCAAATGTACGTTGAGAACTTGAAAACTGAAAGCAGTTTTTCATTCATTGGCTGGATTATAGAACACAACATCCTGGGGCGTTACATAATTTGAATAGTTGATTAGGCCCACTTTCATAGGTTCCAGTCAACTTCTGGTTGAGTTAACTAGTGGTTAGAATGTGCCTTCAGCCGATCATAAAATGAGCATAATTTCTATTCTAACCACCAGTTAACTCAACCAGAGGTAACTGGAACCTATAAAAGTGTGCCTAAATAAACTAATTAGTTCAGAAACCAAATTTCTGAAATACTACTAAAAAATCTTCAGCTATTTCTCAAGAGGGCGCTAGGTGCTGTTTTCTATTACGAGTGTCCTATGATAAAACAAAACCCACAAAAACTCTGATTTTTACAAAAATGTAAAAATGAAAAGAACCATAATTTATACCCTCATCGATTGTGACGATGATAATGTATTTTGTTCCTAAATACCAATGCTATCTAAAAAACTGTCGTTTTAAATTTCTTAAATCGGATAACTTCGGATAATATCGGGTAACCATTGGATAATTTGGGATTTCGGGTTCGGGGCTGGCAACACTGGCAAGAGCAGTTAGGAGAAGACTTCCTGAATGTTTGAAACGAGGAAAATGAATCAAAATTGAATTCATAAAACGTATCTGCGCACTCGCAGAAGACTACAAAGTATCATTCCAGTCTGACAAAAGACAAAAAGCCATTTTGTATCTGTCTGAATGCGCCAAAAAGGAGGCAAAATAACAAACTGTAATATTTTGACAGCATTTTCCAGTATCCGCGTATCATAATCCTCGAAAATAAAATTCAGTTAACCTCAAATTCAAATGGTACAAAACAAATTTGTGGCCTGTGGCACAGATTATTACCGAAGAGTAGAACAATAATCTTTGGCATTAATGTAATATGTAATCAAAGACATTATAATAATATGGACTGGTTGTGTGAAAGAGACCATTGATATCAGAACCTGTGAAAAAGGACAGAATGAGTTCAGGCATAACATTGGTTTCCTATATTGTTTATATGTGTTTTCGTGTGGTGTTTTGAAAGTTTTTAATAAATTAATCCAGTGTTTCTGAACTGTTTGACAAGTAATAAACATTCTTAAATATCTATGCCTTCTTCGTCTGCAGCCTACAATTGTGTAGTTAGATACAAAAAAGGGCTGAATGTGAAATTTCATAGGTGAGTAAGCATGGAGTGTAGGTAGTGATTTGTGGATTTTTTTAACACATTTTCACAGGTTTCCGAACTTATGAGAAAATTGTAATTCAATTTCTCAGTCACGCACAAACTGGTAACATTTTACGTGACTTCTCTTGTTTATATAACTTAGTTTTATTTTTGTGTCTCTATTTATATTGTAGCTGAAGTTAATATATTTATTATTGGTATCATAGGTGGGTTGGTATGATTTTGTTTGATTCGGGGGTAGAATTTGATGTTTTTCCCGAGCAATTGCTTAAACTAATGTTGGTTAACAATATTCATAAATGTATAATGTGATTTATTTGATTCCCAAAATTTTCCTTTTTTTCCGAGAACAAACGCAGATATATATGTTTTTAAATCGAAGAATGTTTTCTTCAAACGTTTTAAATATACATGGAATTTTTACTCCGTTGGACTAACGGCATACTTTTACTCCGCCGGAGTAAAGATATTCTTTTACAGCGCCAGGCTGGAATAGACTTCCCTACGGATTGTCCGATAGAAAAAATATCACTTTCATTCTCAATAACACGTACTATTTTCCTTAGTATTTCCCAAAATTAATTGGGCTATTTTTTCTACAGACACAAAATTTTATAGGTTACATTAACGTTTTTTATGTAGGCATTATTGATAACAAATTTTGAAATCGCCGGAGTTCCCAATTTAGTTCAATTGCACTTCTAACTTCATGATACCGAATATAAATTTAATTATCAATAATTTTTTTCATTCCTGAACTTTCTGAAAACTTTGGAGGCGATATAAAAATGATTTTCATTCAGACGGAGGCTCAATGGAATTCTTTATTTTCTGAAAGATATCATGAAAATATGTCGCATAAAGTTCCTCACTGTGATTCCTTGAACTTTTTCAAAACTCATCTCATTCAAAGTAGTCAATATTTCCCTTGAAAAAATAACAAGAAATATGTTTTTCCAATGTAATGCCATAGCCAATTTGTATCCTCTGCCTTGTCGTATTTCTATCCTTCACAGCATCTCTCTCTCATATATAGTCCGCCAGGAACTGTGTAAAATTCACGTGACGGCCAGTCCATCAGTTATAAGATCTATGTATGTAATGTCTATTGTTTGTCACGTTTGACATTTGTCAGTGTCAGTCTCAGTCTCAATTTTTTGTGAAATTTTAGAACTTCAAGTTCTAGGTAGGTAAGCTTTTTATTTATTTATTATTTATTGTACACATTTTCCTTCATCAAACTATCGCATAGTATTATTGATATGCATCAATTAACACTAGATTAGCTCAATCATTAATGCGATTAATTTTTTTTTTAGACAAAATGACGGACATTACCGAGGAGAAAACCCAAGAACGAGTTTATGGGGGTTGTGAAGGACCTGATGCTATGTATGTGAAGTTGATATCATCAGATGGACACGAATTTATTGTCAAACGAGAGCATGCTCTAACGTCTGGGACAATAAAAGCAATGTTGAGTGGACCAGGACAGTTTGCTGAAAATGAAGCCAATGAAGTAAACTTCAGAGAAATTCCGTAAGACTAGTTATTGTTGAAAACTTCTATGATTAACTGATTTCTTCGATTTCAGATCTCATGTCTTGCAAAAAGTTTGCATGTATTTCACATATAAGGTGCGCTACACAAATAGTTCCACAGAGATACCGGAGTTTCCAATAGCACCCGAAATTGCTTTAGAATTATTGATGGCTGCAAACTTTTTAGACTGTTAAGACCATTCTAGTTATCTGGTGATTTATTTATTATACAAACTAGATGAATTGAGAAGAGCTTTGTTTTTGAGATCACTGTACAAAACTATTCAGGTTTTATTTTTAATTGATTATTACATTTTAGATGTTTTGCTGTTAACGCTATGACTGACATAGAAAAACCAATATATTTGAATCAATTGATGTGTAATTGCAATAAAAAATATTTTATATATGCTTTTTTTATATACCTACATTCCTTTGGCTATTTGTTTGGTGAAATTTTATTATTGCCTTTTAGACTGGCTAGATGCTATGGTGTCACACAATCAATAATTGCACAAGTAACCCCTTCACCACACTATATGCGCATCTCGATAACTAAATAGTGTAGTTTCCTTTGTTTTTTGTGGTGTGGTGGAAACCCTCATGGGCACTGATTGCTTGGTGTCCATCGCGTATCAGTAGTGTAAGACTTTTACTGACTAAAACCGCCACTCGCCCTCTCTTGTACTTGGAACCGTCTGAGAGACATAACCTCAAGTACAAGCGGCATGCTACATTTCTGTAGTCCTTTTTAGTCAATATGTCATCCATGCTATGGACAAGGCGTGTTCAGACTGTCGCAGGCATATAAATACGGACAGGAGGTATTTGTGAGTTTACATAGAAAAGTTGGAGACTAGGTCTAGGTTCGAAGGAAAAAACTATTTAGTGGTTTTTGTTTAGGTGTTTCTCAATTGTCGTTTTTCCTCTTCTTTTCCTTTCATGATTTGAGTTATAGCGTGCGAAATGCTATTCCATGTTGCCGGGTTTCTTAGAATGATAGACACAATATTGTATGGGGTGAGATGTTCTCCCAACGACGTTTCTAATTAATGTCTGTTATGCCATTTTGGGCAGACGAAAATGGTGTGTTCGGCTGTGTCTATTTCTCCACAGTAGACACAGATATCGTCTTCTATTTTTTTTATTCTATGAGTGTATGCTCGGTTTGACCCATGCCCCGTGAGAAATTGCGTAAGGAAGTAATTTGTGTTTCTGTGATTACAGCTGTACCATGCTTCTATGTTTGGTATCAGTCTTTTTGTACACTCCGCGAAGTTTTCTGTACAATCCCATCGTGTCGGTCAATGTCTCAGGTTCTCCTGTTGTTATATTTTTTCGTTTTCCTCCTTGTCGCCTTCGCCTAAATAAATAAGCATTCTTTCTTTCACCAGTAGCTCGAGGGACATCTGCAAGGACGCAAGTTGCCTCGTAGGATGTTGTCCTGTATGCTGCGATGACCCTGAGGAGCATCCTTCTTTGGAGTCTGGATAGCATGTCCCTGTATCTATTAACTTTCATGACTTCCCCCCAGACCGGGGCCCCGTACAGTATGATCGATTGTGTTACTCCGTACAATAATCGTTTCCTTGAGAGGCTTACTTCGGTGATGTTTGGAAGAATGCGTGCTAGGCTTGCCATGCTTTTTTCTGCTTTTTCTACCGTTTTCCTAATGTGCTGGTTGAAATTTTTTTATCATCAAGCCAGATTCCTAGATATTCTAGGGATCTGGATGGGGTAACTATGCTGTTGCCCAGTTGGAAGTGCACTCCTCTATTTCTTGGTCCTTTCAGTATTACTGCTTCGGTTTTGTGTTCAGCAATTTTCAAGTTGTTTTCCTCCATCCATGTGACAATTCTATTTAAGCAGTCATTTGTTTTCCCTATTAGTCCCTGTTTGTTCTCTGCTCTTACCAAAAGTGATAGGTCATCGGCGTACGCTATAGTCCGACAATCCCGAGGTAGAGTTAGCTTGAGTACGGGGTTATAGAGTACGTTCCACAGATAGGCTCCAGAACTGATCCCTGTGGAACACCCTGTGTCATATCTAACGTGTGTTTTTTGCTGACTTCTAGTATTCTGTTGTCGAAATCACTCTCTATAGTTTTAACCCGGTATGGGCCGATGTCTTTTTCTTTGAGTCTACTAATGACTTGACTCCAAACGGCTGTATTGAAAGCGTTTTCGATGTCTATTTCTAAGATCGCGGACCATTTCAAGCGTCCCTTATAGGCGTAGTCCATTACCCAGGTGACGCCATCAATTGGGGATCTCCCGCTTCGGAAACCATACTGTTGAGGTGATAGCCCCTATCTTTCTTCTAGTTCCTTTTCGAGCCTTGTTTTAATTATCTGCTCTGTCATTTTTCCAAGAACATCCAGTAAGCAGATTGTTCTGTATTTCGGACGATCTGTGTGCTTTTTGATAGGTTTGGGAATTAGTATCACCTTGGCTCTCTTCCATTTGGCCGGGAAGGTTTGTTCATTCATGACTTTAGCTGCCATCTTTAAGAGTATATCCGGATGCACTTTGGTAGTCTGCTTTATAGCCTAAACAGTAATTCCATCTGGGCCCGTTGCCTTTCCAGGTTTGTTTTTTTCGCATGCTGTCTGGATTTTTTCTTGGGTTACCTCCGGGATGTCGTATATATTATTGTCTGCCTGTGTAGTTTACCTACTGATGATGATAACTTAGTTAGCGAAATGCGCATATAGGTGTGAAGTGAGTAAGTGTGGTGAAGGGATTACTTGTGCAATTTTTGATTGCCTTTTAGATTTTATTTCTCTGGGTATCCATTATCTAGAAAACTTTGTTGATCTATTAGAGCTCAAATTACATGCAAAAATCACTTTGAATAAATATACTTTGGAGATTATTTCTATTTAGTTCATCAGCAATGTTTACACATTTAAGACATCTAGGAGTATTAAAAATCTCAAATAATTTGAACCTAGGATTCACAAACTGATTACCACATATTTTAACAGTTAGATTAGCTTTGAAGCTGCCTGAACCTTTCTCACAACAGTGAACCTTCGAGTATTAAGATAAATATATTTAGGTGACTGGTCATAGGACTGTTGAAAGATGGCACCTCTTCAAGCCTACAAAACTGCACAGCATTAATGTAGCGGAATCACTGAATGTTTGGCTTTTAATATTTCCATCCTTGAAATTGACTATCCTTTGATCTAAAAAGATGTATTTGATTTCGTACTCTTTTAGATATACAGGACATTGGTAAAAATTAAAAACAGTATTTTCTATAACTTTTTCAATTCTTTTTTCATAACATTCTTTTACAAATTTATATCTCAGGAATTCATGAATTGATGCCTTTCAGTGGTGTGTCAAAAAGTAAATCATTAGCCTTTTCGTCCCCATGTATACTTGATCTAAACTCAAGAGGCCAGAGGTAAACAAGGCCTTGTTTCTGTTTCGCTGAATTCAAGAAATATTATCTGATTAGTTTTCTACTTAAGTATGTGATGGATAACTTGGAGACTTGAATTTTAGACTATCTGGTAATAATCTGTGTGCAGCAAAAAATGTGCATGTTTCTGCAGAAAAAAATAAGTCCGTTTCCATGCTCATACGAGAGAATCAAAACTTCTACTAACCTATATCAAATTTTTTTTTTAACTTGGTCTATTTTTATACATTTTGCTAGGTTTTGAGACCACCGACCTCACTGTTCGATATTTTGACATTCATTCAAAATTTTTTCAAAGATTCAAAAACTATATATATTTAGAGAGTCATGTAGTACTGAGGATGCCCTCATAAAGGTTAGCAGTCAGATAGTCTCCAGCTTTAATTCAAACAAAAAGTGCATGACCATTTTTCTCGACCTGGCGAAGGCTTTCGACACTGTGCCACACCACATTCTACTGGAACGGATGGATAATTGGGGCATCTCTGAATTGCCAAATAAACTAATCGCATCTTACCTAGATAAACGTGAGCAACAAGTTAAAATTGGAGATGCTCTGAGTCCACCGTGTCTGGTGGAATGTGGTGTGCCACAGGGTACTGTCATTGGGCCCTTATTATTTTCCATATATGTGAATGGCATTTTTTCAGTTGTTACTGGAGATTGTCTGGTATGCTTTGCGGATGATACATGTATTATTATTCAAGCTGATACTTGGAAAGATGCAATTGAAAAAGCGGAAAAACTTATTTCTACTGTAAAACATTGGTTAGATTGTAGCTTACTTACAGTTAACACTGATAAAACAAAGTTCGTATGCTATTCTATGAGAAAATCTGGTCTACCACATATTGATTCTATTGTTATTCATGAATATGATTGTGATAATTACAATCAATGTAACTGTAATATAAAAATTGGTTCAGTTAATAACATAAAATACTTGGGTGTAAATTTTGATAATCTTTTATAATGGGATACACACATTAACTACGTTAATATTAAACTACGTAAATTACTACACAAATTTTACATATTGCGAAATTCGATGTCATTGGCAGAATCGGTTCTAAATTATGGAATTTGCATATGGGGAGCTACTTTCAAAAACCTCTTACTACCATTGGAAGTAACTCAAAAAGCATTATTGAAAATATGTTTATTCAAGTCAAAAATGTTTCCATCTGTAGACCTATTTAATAAGGCCAATGTCTTCCAAATTCAACAACTATATATTAAATCTGTGATAAGATCATTTTGTAATAACAAAATCAATGATAGTATAACTAATCACCAATCAGAGATAAATACTAGATCTAAAAGTAAACATGCACGCATGTTACCTAGAATTTTTTATACTAGTGTAAAGAGATCCTTATTATATCTGGCTCCAAAGATTTATAATTCCTTACCACAGGAAGCTAAAGCAGTAAAATTTGCAAAGATAAAAAGAAATATAAAACCATGGATTTTAAGCACTAACTTTAACCATATATTCCTGTTATTGCCTTATTCAACCGCATTTGTTACATACCATTTTGTTTCAATACAAAATTCCTTTTACGTTATGAACTTGATATGTTTAGATACATTATATAATATAAACATAATATAATATAAAAATGCAATATTATTTGAATAGAAGCACGCACAAATTTTCAAATTTATTGTGCTTGTACTTACTGAAATAATTTTTTACTTGAAATAAACGATTTATTATTATTATTATTATTATATCCTGACACCTTCAATGTGCTCAAATTTCAATAACATTCATTCAAGTCAATCCTCTTGAGATGGCATTAGAACTCGATTCAGAAAGGAATACCTGAAAGAATTAGTAATATTTATTTGACAAATTGTTCAAAATGCATTTCTTGACTTATACTTATCTAATTATTACTATACATATTTTATTGTGCTGTATCTTAATTTTGTAATATTAATCTCCTTTACTTTGTCAATAAATAAGAACCAGATTTTTCGTACAAAAAAGTATATTTTGATTTGATTTTTTTGATAAGTTGTTACAAATGATTGTGCCACATGTATTGATTAGATTGATGAGATCTTTTCTTTATTATCGATAGCAGATTGTTGTGCATAATATTTATGAGTCAAGGCCCTTCATGTCTACATCAGGAATACCTCAGGCGTCAAACCTGGGCCCACTGTTATTTTTATAAATGATGCTCCCACTAGTGGCTAGTTAAAGTAAAAACCTTCTGCATGAAAAAACACTTCCATGGCCCCTCACCTATATAAGAATATGTGATATAATTAATGAAAGAAATTGTGATATTTTTTAAAATAAAATAATTTGATTTAAGAGGAGGTTGTTAGGGCTGTTAGGTAGTTTGTAGCTTTAGACATTCTCTGTAAATGTCAGATGTGAACAATATTCAAATAAAATGTCTGAAAATGTATTGCACGTCAGAAAGTTTTTCCTTATATATTCAAAGTTTTCCATTCAAATATAATAATCTGGTAACTACTTACGGTGATGCTCACTGTTACAGTAATGCAGCAGTAAGACTTTATTGATGAAAGGTATCCAGAAAGGCAACAGGTAAGTGCCAGAAGTGTTCTGACTGTGTCCCAAAGGCTGTTAGAAACTGTAGTGTGGTACCGAAAAAGACAAATTGAAGAACACTTTGTGATGATATACTCGCTGCAGGAGTTTTTTTTATATTGTCGCAGATAATCCAACAGTAAGTATACGATCTGTGGCTTTTACAGTGCTCGATACGCTAAGAGCAATAATTTGTTCAAATACTACACTGTACCGAAGAAATCATTCCTTGTAATAAAAAACAGGTGTCGATAAACCTAATAAATTCAATAATGAAGTTTATAACTGCACTGCTTTCAGGGTCACTATATATTCTTAAATGGGATATATCGATATTGGCAGAGAAACCAGAGGCCACATTTTCCAACCCAATGGAAAATTTGTCAAAAAAATTCTTTGGCTAAGTCTAATTCTCAAGCTTTTATGTTCATCCCAATATAGGCAAACTATATCTCTTTTAATAATAATATAAGGTCTTTATCTTATTTATCCTCGGCGAAGTCCACCTTATAGCTTCCACTCAACCGAGCACCATGAGACATCATAAAAACAATAGCAAAATAAATTCATGAAATTCACATATAAGCGGAGAATAGTATACAAATAACTTTTTAACAAAAAATTAAACCGACGAAAAAATAAACTGAAAAGCAAAAAATAAAATAAACCTCTTAGTCTTAATAATAACTGAGCTCCTAACTAATGTGAGTAACTAATTTTGAGTCGGCGCCAAACAAACTATCAATTAAATTAGGTAAAGTGTAAAATGATCTCAATTGGATGCACGGCGGACTTTTGATTATTTCTTCAAAATAATACAATGATCTTCGTTGATTTTTTGTTTGGTGCCGACTCAAAATTAGTTACTCACTTTAGTTAGGAGCTCAGTTATTATTAAGACTAAGGAGGTTTATTTTATTTTTTCGTCAATTTAATATTTTGTTAAAATGTTTTTACTTTTTACTTTTTTGTGGCTAAAATCCATTAATAACTACCGATTCGAAAATCTTATCTGAGTAAAGGTGTGTGATAGTGCTCCCACTGTTTTTTGAAATTAATATGGTTTATTGTTTATGGATAAATTAGAAATTTATATCAAACTCTGCAGAAAGTTGTGCTGCAACTAAGAATGTGAATATCACCGAAATTCAATAGTTTCTTTAAGCACAAACAACAATAAATGTGCAGCGAATTAAACAACAACACTGCATAAAAACCAAACATTAACCGCACCCAGTGATAAAAAATTCACACGACAAAAAAGGGTCAATCAACACCTGCTTCTTTCAAGATACCAGGTCAGGTCTCAGGATATTTTCCAAGATGATTGAGTGTTATAAATGTAAGGTAAATAAACCTGATGAGACTAATGAAATGTTTCCATGTGACAGCTGTAAACGTTGGAGCTGTGCTAATTGTGCAGACCTATCTGCATCTGAAATTCGATGTTTGGCATTAAAAAAGCGAAAATTGATGTTCTTTTGTGACGATTGTGAAAAAGGAATCCTAATGATACCAACTCTAATTAGAAATCATGAAATGCAGGTGGAAATTGAATCAATAAAGCAGTCAAGAAGGTCAATACAGGAAGAATCATCGACTTTGGATAATGAGGATATAATTAACGAAATGATGGAAAGACAGTCACGCATGTCAAACATTATAATCTACAATGTAAAAGAGCCCCAACACAGTACACAAGCTGAACGGATTGCTGAAGATAAGGATTGCATATTAAATATACTTGAGAACATCAACATCGAAAAAGGAAAACTAAATCACTTCAGATTAGGAAAATTCTCACCCACAAAGGTACGGCCATTGAAGGTAGTTCTAGAATCTCCGTCTGATGCCAAATTTGTTTTCAAAAATAAACACTTAGTGAAAATACCAAGTATTAAGATTTTCAGTGATCAAACTAAAGCACAAAGGGATTACTTACAACAAATCAAACAGCGATTACAAGAAATTATAGCAAATAGCGATAACACTAAAACTATCAAATTTATCAACAATAAACCAACAATTGTGAAGAAAACAACAAATGAAGTGCAACAAAACTATTAAAGGTACCTATATAGTATACAATTGAACACTGACATCATATACTTAAACATTCAAAGTCTGTTAATGAACAAGGATCAGATTGAAGGAAGTTTAATTTGTTATAATCCCAAAATTATATTGGTAAGTGAGGCGAGAACAACAAATGATATCGAACTGAATAAAATTAAGATAGATAATTATAACTGTATAAGATGTGACTCTAGAAGTAGGCACACTGGTGGCGTTGTGATATATGTTAAAAATAACGTTGAGTTCAAAATCTTCAAATCATTTATTCTAGAAGAAAACTATTGGTGTAAAGTACCATTCTCCCTCATCATCTGATGCAACTTTCATAGATAAATTTGAAGATATTTGTGATTCAATGTTTCTCAATAATGACAAAAGTATTTTAGTTGGTGACTTCGATTTGGATTACTCAAATAACAATCATTTTTATGTTAAAAAAATCAAAAATCTTATAGATACATATGGAATAAGTCAGTTGATCACAGAACCGACAAGGATAACAAATAATAGTAAAACCCTATTAGATTATGTTTTGTCAAACCAAAGTCATATTTCAGCGAAAGTACATGCAAGTCCTGCGATAACGGATCACTCAGTAATTTCTGTTAACATTTTCAATGAACACGACAGTGATAAAAAAACAAAAAAATTCAGTAACAGTAATAATTTGCTATCGATAAATATTGAACTTCTACAAGCAAATTGGTCACTTAATGCCATTGAGGTGAATTGGATATATAAAGAAATTTTTGAAACTTTTGAAAATGTAATTAATACGATATCTCCAATTCAAGTTGTTAAATTTAAAAATAACTTACCATGGTTCGACAGCTCTGTGTTTGAAAAAACCAAGGAAAGAGATAGATGTTACAAGGAATTCAAAAATAATATTGATATTGATAGAGAAAATAAATGGAAAATCTTTAAGAAACAAAGAAATGAAGTAGTTCAGTTATTGAAAAATAAAAAAACTGAATATTACTATGACAAAATAGACAGGTATAAGAACAATGCTACACAAATGTGGAAAACACTTGAAAAACTGGTTGATACAAATGTACGGAAGTTTCCCAACTGTATCCAATTTCAAAATGAGGATGAAATGATGATTATCCGCGATGATTCAGAAATGGCTAATAATTTTAATGAATATTTTGTTGACAGTATTGTCAAAATCATAGAAGGACTTAATGGTGAGCAATCATGGTGTAATCTCAATCATAATATGTATCTTGAATTTTT
Organism: Gonioctena quinquepunctata; assembly: GCA_018342105.1. Taxonomy (NCBI): domain Eukaryota; kingdom Metazoa; phylum Arthropoda; class Insecta; order Coleoptera; family Chrysomelidae; genus Gonioctena; species Gonioctena quinquepunctata. Next base: position 428,158 of record JAFIRS010000587.1, read on the forward strand.
AGAGTTCAAACCTATAACACTCAGAGAACTGAACAATGTAGTCTCTTCTCTAGATAATAAGTGCAGCTTGAATGAGATCCTCAATGCTAAAATTATGAAAAATATTTTTGAATCTATTGGACATGTTATCTTAAATCTCATTAATACGTCACTTGAAAAATAAAAAATTCCAGAATTATTAAAAGTTAGCACTATTATTCCAATTGCCAAGATTTCTAACACAACCCTTGCAAGTGAATTTAGACCTGTAAACACATTACCACCTATAGAAAAAATGTTGGAAACTGTAGTTTATACTCAATTACTGGATCACATTGAGCATAATGATATTTTGATTAATAATCAATCCGGTTTTCGTAAACAGCATTCTTGTGAGACAGCATTGCAGCTTTCTATAACTAAGTTTAAAAGGGACATAGATGATGGTAAATATGTTGTAGCAGTTTTCTTGGATCTCAAAAGAGCCTTTGAGACCATTGACCGAAATTGTTTCAATACGGAATTAGGGGCAAAGTACTAAAATGGTTTGAAAGTTACTTGCATGGTAGAAAGCAGAGTCAGAGTTAGGGATGCAACTTCAAGAGAAATTTGCAATAACCTTGGGGTACCTCAGGGAAGTGTTCTAGGACCACTCCTCTTCATACTATATCTGAATGATATTGACCTTTTTGTGAATTATGAGTTCATAAATGTATTTGCTGATGACACACTATTAGCTTGTAGTGATTCATGTCTTAACACTGCTTTACAAAAGATGAATAATGTTCTAATAAGTGTAAGTGAATATTTGATGATTAATAAGCTGAAACTCAATGTCGCGAAAACCAAGGCGATGATCGTGACAACTAAATACAAATATAAGCAGATAAATGTTAATGACATTGATATAAGGATTGATAACGAGCAAATTGAAATCGTAACAACTGTCAAGTATTTGGGCTTCCAACTATTTACTTACTTTCGATGCACACTTTATATATATATATTACTAAAAAAATTTCGAAAAAACTATACTTTTTTTCAAGAATTGCGAAGCATTTTTCTATGGATACAAGAATTACTGTGTACCGGTCAATTTTGCTACCTCATTTTGACTACTGTGCAACTTTACTATATCAATTCAATTAAATAAAATGACACAGCTTCAACAACTACAAAATAGAAGCATGAGGATTATTTTGAGCTGCAATCGCTATACCCCCATTTCAAGAATGTTGAATACATTGCATTGGCTATCAGTCTCTAAACGACTTTACTTCCTAACAATGATATTTATTTATAAAATAGTACATAATGAAGCACCTTCTTACTTTCCTGATTATGTTGATTTCAAACACGAGATTCACAATCATTTCACCCGTAATTTGAACAACATTAATGTGACAAGAGTAAAATTATCAAATACGAGAAATTCATTGTTTTATAAAGGTATGGTAGAGTACAATAACTTACCACATAATGTTAAATCTAGTGGATCTTGTAAAAACTTCAGACACAAATTGTTGATACATATAAGGGAACTAAATTAGGACTATTTTTTATTTGCAATGTTACTCTTATTATCCAGTTTACTGTTCAATCTTATAGGATTAATCATTGCATTGTTATACTATTCTTTTTAACGCTGTATGGTATTATAACTGTTTTTATATTTGATTGTAATAATGTTATTCTTATTACTATAGATTAATAACCTACTTAACAGATCATTCATATAGGATGAATCCATACATTATGATACATTATTTTTATTGTTATTTATATATATATATATATATATATATATATATATATTAGAGTTTTTGTATATTAGGGAAACCTACTTAATAAATATTTCTTCTTTTCCAATGAGAAGACCATCTAAAGATTAACTCATCCGCCATCTTGGAGTTGCCATCTTCAATTTATCATTTTAACTCCATCATCGGCCATCTTGGAGCCGCCATTCTGATTTTATGAATTTTGAAGAAAAATTCATAATCTTTGTTGAAACCTTTTATTGTTTTATTGTTTATAGTTTCATATCATTTTGTCACCCTATATATGTTTATGAAAAAGAGGACAGAACTGTCAGTCAAGTTATTTTGGACTAGTCAAAAAACTTTGTAAGACTGAAAATAAGTTTAATTGACATTTCCTGACCATAAAGTAGCTTGAGTTGTATTGGTGACCCCGACAAGCACACGACATGGAAAAAAGTACGTCAGAGAGACCCAGACGAACAACTGCAGGTATCAATGGAAACCTCAATGAAGAATTCATATGGCCCGATCAGTTTGGTATGCGGAAAAAGACTACACCATCCAATTCTCCGTCAGTTAGTTCTAAACATTTAGAAATCACAAAAACAAGCAAAACTTCAACTTCCCAACACTCACAATTGAGCATAGAAAGAAAACGATTCGCGTTAGAAACAGAAAAGAAAAAACAAGAATTGGATGTTGATACATATAAGGGAACTATATTACGACTATTTTTTATTTGTAATGTTACTGTTATTATCCAGTTTACTGTTCAATCTTATAGGATTAATCATTAAATTGTTATACTATTCTTTTTTACGCTGTATGGTATTATAACTGTTTTTATATTTAATTGTGATGTTATTCTTATTACTACAGATTAATAACCTATTTAACAGATCATTCATATAGGATGAATCCATACATTATTTTTATTTTTTAGTTTTATAGTTATTTATATATATATATATATATATATATATATATATATATTTGTATATTAGGGAAACCTACTTACTAAATATTTCTTCTTTCTTCTTCAATTGACTCCAGGTATCCATTATGTAGTAGTGTCATCAGAACTACATATATGTGTGCCAAGTTTCAACAGAATCGTTTTTTTTTATTTACACATCAAAATAATTAAAAATGTTTATTTGGTTACACCTTAGTATATATTCTTTCTTGAACTATTGTGAATCCACAATTCGTTTTTGACTACTTCCATGATGTATATGTATTTTTTTTGATCTTATAACTAGTTTAGTCCCTAACCATAAACATGTAATATTTCTTGGGACAATAAAGTTATTATTATTATTATTAAAAAAAAACGAAAAAAAATTATGAATCCCTTAATTTTCTACCCTTAGGGATGGATTATTCCTTTTTAAATATAAAAATGACAACAAAGTATACCCTAACCAATAAAAAAAGAATAATCTAAATCAGATAACCCTTATGAGTGGTTAAGGGTGACATTTTTTTGTCAAATTCAAATGGGACCAACTTCGAAGTATGCCCTATCCAATGAAAAATGGTTAGCTATATCCATACTATATATCAAGAAGAGCAATGGACCCAAAATTTAGCACTGCGGCACTCCCTTGGATACTAGGGGAGAACTCGACGTTTTGTCATCTATAGATACATGTTGGCATGGGTTAGAGTGGTATGCTTTAATAAGTTTAACATTGTTCGAAAATCCATAATAGTGAAGCTTATATAAAGTAAAAGTAAAAAGTAAAGTAAATAAGATACTATTCCATGTATAATTGTGTACATTACGTCATACAATTTGAGACATCAAATTTTTGGGGTTGCACTTTGACAATAAACTGAAATTTAAGGAACATATATTTCATCTGAATAAGAAACTGGCAACTGGGTGTTATGTCATCAGGACAGTTCGAAAGAATTCAGAATCATAAATGCTTTATTGTCATATAATATCAACTATGTTGACAAAGCTTGCCTAAAACTTAGTAAATACGTAATGTTAAGTTTAAAGTTATATATATATATAAAAGATTGTCATAAAGCATTATACAATTCACACAACACATTAAAATAGTTTATAATATATAATTAAGTTATAATAAAGTTTTCAGTATATTTAGGTAGGGTGAATGCGTCAGTAGTCAGCCACTTTTGCTAAATCTGCTAGTAAAAATAAGCATAAAAATTAACCTTACGAAAATAAAAACTGCAAACCTGACCTGAACACTTTGCAGGGACTTTGTATTGGCACTGTATAGTGCAAAATGGCATATTCCCTTTTAAATTGAAATTAAGTTATCAAAAGAGTCACATTTGCCTAGTAGCCAGCCATCTAAAGTCGGCCTTTTAGCGTGCTAGTAGTCAGCCGTCAGGAGCAGGTGTGCGATAAAAATAATTATCAGCATATTATTATAGGTAGTATATTATCTTTATTTACATTAATTTATATTCATAGTAATATTATAACTGCTTCCTGTTAATAACAGCTATTTGATGGGTCGAATATCCTTCATAAAAGAACTAATTTCCTGGCTAATGCCTCGACGAACATTGGATTACTTGATTACATATGATGGATAATTGTGCAGTACCCTTATTTCGGAAACTGCTAGCAGATCCTTGTCGCAAAATTAGAGAGAGATTAAAAATTATTGAAAATGATTTGGCAAAGTATTACTTGAATACATTTAATTGCATTCAGTACTTTTCATTTTCTGAAATGGAACAAATTTCACAAATCAAGTCTATATAGGAACCAAGGTCATATGATAAATTTTTGAATTGAGTGCACTTGAGATGATACTATCTCGGGCAAGTATCACAGCCCAAATTTTTATAATCATCGTCTTCCACATCACTTTCCAAGATTTCATCACAATGACTACATCTGATTTTTTCAATTTGTTTATTTACTTTTTCAGAATCACTATTCGAATCATAGACAAAATTTTCTGATGTCACTTGTTTCTTTGATCTATCTGTCTTTCTAATACTATTTACTACTGTTTTTTTTTGTTTCTTAGCCTTTAGTTCTTTCAAGGTTTTTCTTTCTTCTCTTTCCCATTTTCTTCTATGATTTCCTTATTCTCTTTTTTTTCCTTCAATATTTGTCTCGAAGCCTGTGAAGAAATAGCACTAGGCATTTTTTCAACTGTCTTCCTTTTAGTTGATTTGTTGATAGAACCTGGCCAAAATGAATGCTTCCTGAGGGACGGTCATAAAGTACCAGTCAATGTGATCATTTCCACATGCTGATTTTTGAGGCCATAATATTATTATTGGTAGATGAGTCAGGTTGAGGCTCGGTTTCTGTTGAATAAGTTTTTTGGTCGATACCCGAAGATGTGGATGGCTTATTAAATTGGGAATTTCCTGTTGATTCAGCATAACTGGCTTCAGCTAGGTTGAAGTCAACATCAGTTTCAGTAGGAGAGCCTGGTTGAGAAAGGTAAGTATTCTCCTCAACAAATTCATTTGAGCCAAGCAGTATTTCAGAATTGTTGGTCCCATCTTCTTCAATGGATTTCAAAGCCTTATTGAGAGATTCTTCCGGATATTGGTGAATGGGTCTCTTAGTACTCTTTTCAGCAGTTTTGATTTTTACTTGAGGCATTTTTGGTCAACTAAATAATAAAAAAGACGAAGTTTTTCAGCAAATTATTTGGGGGCTGAGTTTAGGAAAATAATACTCCTATAGTCAGCCACTATGTTTATAAGCCGCTGACTACTGGTAAAAACTAGTAGAAAAAGCCATATTCCTTATTAAAATGTATAATCTTCATTCGGACGGAAATTAAGGTCCATTATCCTATATTTTCTAAAACCCAGTGGGCGGCCTCAGGCATACTACTGAAATTTCACAAAAATTGAGAATCCTATTGTCAGCACCCACTAATTTGTGGTTATTAAAAAAAAATGAGGAAAAAGGTCTAAACACTTGTTAATTCATACTTTCTGATTAGGCGGTTTCACACTGACACCTTGAAAGTTATAATTTATGGGTGAAAACTTAACAAATATCAAGCAACTGATGCAAGCTAAATACATCACTTTCGGTGAATGACAGGCAGCAGTAAAATGGCGTCAATTATTTCAGTTTATATAAATTCTGATAGATGTCAGGAGTGAACCGTTTTCTGTAATTCTGTTATATAATAAACCTTCTTAGTCTTAATAACTAAGCTCCTAAACTAATGTAAGTAACTAATTTTGAGTCGGCCCCAAACAAACTAGCAATTGAATTAGGTAAAGCGTAAAATGATGGCAGCTGGATGCGCGGTGGCTTTTTGATAATTTTTTTAAAGAAATTGAATGATCTTCGATGATTGGCGCCGACTCAAAATTAGTTACATTAGTTTAGGAGCTCAGTTATTAAGACTAAGTGGTGGATTATTTTTTTTCGAATTCAAATATGACCAACTTCGAGGTATACCCTACACAATATATTAAAAAAAAAACATCCAAATCGGATAACCCAATACAAAGTTATGCCTGATAGAATCGGTTCACGGGCCAAAATTCAGAGGGTGAACGATCAATATCCTCCATTTTTAACCGACGAAACCAAAAAGGAGGAGGTTCTCTAGTCGACTTGTATATATTTTTTTTTTTTATGTATGATCACGCATAACTTTTTACTGAGACGTCCGATTCCGATAATTCTTTTTTCAGTGGATAGGGTGTACTTCGAAGTTGGTCCCATTTGAATTTAAAAGATGAAATCTACCCCTAAGGGTAGCAAAATGAAGGATATTGATCACTCACCCTCTGAATTCTGGTCCGTTAACCGATTCTATCTGGCATAACTTTGTACTGGGTTCTTCGATTTGGATGATTATTTTTTTAATATATAGGGTATACCTCATATTTGAATTTTGAAAGAAATTATCCACCCTTACTGGTAGAAAAATAGGGGATAATTGATTTTTCACTTGTGAACATTGGCACACACATATGTAGTTGACAATGACAGATCGCTACTGTCATTATTCCACATCCGTCACAATCATGATTTTCTATGAGAGGATGGAATGATACACAAAGTAATGAAATAAACTAACCAGAACAACAAAAATAATTTATATTACAACAAATAGTAAAAGTAGATAATCATATTATTTAACTGGTAATAGTTGAAGTAAGGTGGGTAAGTAAGTATTTTGGAAGTAATAAAAAAACAAGCAGTTAGTAATTAGTAGATTTCAGCCACAAAAAATTGAAAAATAAAAAAAATTTAACAAAAAATTAAACCGACAAAATACCGAACTGAAAAGTAAAAAATAAAATAAACCTTCTTAGTCTCAATAACTAAGCTCCTAAACTAATGTGAGTAACTAATTTTGAGTCGGCGCCAAACAAACAATCAACGAAGATCATTAAATTATCAGAATGTCACCGCCCAACTCGATGCCATCATTTTACGCCTTACCTAATTCATTTGCTTGTTTGTTTGGCGCCGACTCAAAATTAGTTACTTACATTAGTTTAGGAGCTTAGTTATTGAGACTAAGATGGTTTATTTTACTTTTTACTTTTCAGTTCCGTTTTTCGTAGGTTTAATTTTTTATTAAAAACTTTTTGCTACCCTTAGTTATGCGTGATCATACATAAAAAGAAATATACGCGTCGACTAGAGAACCTCCTTCTTTTTGATTTCGTCGGTTAAAAATGGCTGAGCACCAGAATGTAAGAGGTGGACTCTTTTATTTGAAAGTTTATATCTTATGTATAATTTTAAGTGATTGAGGCTGACTACTGGCACAGGCTGACCTTGGGCGCATATACCCTATTTAGGAGTGAGCTGTGAAGTTGTCCATGAAGTATTCATTCAAATCATAATATACTTTGAAGCAGCAGTTTTTTCACTTCTTTTTGAAATTTATTTTCGCCTTCCAATTTTCTGATAGTAGGTGGAAGATGGTTGAATAGTTTTTTTCCATTATATATAATTGAATTCTTGATTATTTTTTCCATTATATATAATTGAATTCTTAATTTGTGTTGTTGAGGGGATAGAAAGACTGATGTTATTAGTAAGGCGGGTTGCATAATTTGTCTGAGACATAATGTTCTTTATGTGTTTTGTGCGGATCAAACAGACTGTTTCTAAGATAAACAGGCATGCCAGGGGCAGAATTCCTTGTGTTTTGAAGAGAGTTTTACATAAATCTCTAACTCCAGCTTGACAATATCTGAGAGCTCTCTTTTGGAGTGTGAAGATAGATCTTTATTTAATTAGGAACCCTAATATACATATGAGAGAACATATTACAAAAAGTAAAAAAAGAAAACAGTAATATAAATATGATATAAAAATATGAATAGAATGCATATTATAACATAAATCGAAACAATTACAAGTAACATATTAAAAATACAAATAGAATAAAAAATATCAATCAGACAAAAATATAGTAAAAAATAGTAGGATCACTTATTAAATGGAAATATAGTACAGACATATGGAACAAAAAGTTTAGCATAATCCCAATAAAGAAACATAAAATTGCAAGGAACCTATTTAATAAACATGTATCTATATGCACACATATACACATGAATACACGTACATATACACACACACACACACATACATCCTCCCATATACTCACATACACACATACATCCAAAAAACAGATTAGTAGAAACAGCTAGGTTTTGAAATTCATATGGAATATATAGTAAATTGTTAAATTGTTTAATATTAATCATTAAAATACAAAATTACTTATTTTGGATGTATTCTTTCAAGTTCGATTTGAACTGGATCAGTGAAACAGATGCCTTAACATACTCTGGTAATTTATTGAACTCCAAGAAACCTTTGAAAAATAGTGAATTCATTGTACTACGGTAAGACATGCTAGGAACATAGAAGTCATTTTTGCAACGTGTATTATAATTATGAATATCCTTATTATAAGTTATGTACTTCTGAAAGTAATCAGGTGCCAGGTGGTTTATAATTTTGTATATAAAAATCATAAGTGAAATAAAACAATCTATTTTCGACTTAAAACCAATTTAGGGTCATTAACATTGAACTTATAGTGGTGAGGCGATTAGTTTTCAGTATTATTCTCATTCCACGATTTTGAAGCTTTTGGAGCATATCCAACTTATTCAGATTAAAGAGATACACAATAGATGAGCAATAATCGAAATGTGGCTGAATGATTGAATTATACACAGTGATTTTCATCACGGTTGATACGTGTTGGGTTATACAAAAGAAAAAAAGTAGTTTTTTTCAAATCTTTTTATAAATATAATCAAAATGACTATTGACGTTTAAAACATTATATAAAAGAAATCCCAGATACTTAACATTTGATACAATTTTGATTCTTTCATTATTAATGTTCAGGTGAAGATTATCAATATCAAGAGAATTATACTGGTAGTTGTAAAAACCATCGCCTGGGTTTTGGTTACATTAGAGTTTATTCAGGGTCAAATATTGGCTTATTGATAACAAGATGGAGTTCATTTTTTCAACAGCTCTTTCAATGTTAACATCACTACATGCAATTAAGGTTAATGAATTCGCATTCCGCAAAAAGCTCAAGATCATTTCTATACAGGATAAAAAGTAAGGAACCCAAAACACTTCCCTGTGGAACACCTACATCGTTGACCACATCAGCAGAAATTTGGTCCTTAAAATGTACCCGTTGCTTACGGTTATTAAGATAGTCATTCAGCCATTCAAGTACTTTACCACCAATACCATATTGCTCTAGTTTGGATATCAATATATTCCTGTCGATTGTCTCGAAAGCTCTCTTTAGATCTAGGAAAACCGCAATGACATAATTATTTTTGTCTAATTGAGTTTTAATATAGCAAAGGGTAAGTTGCAATGCTGATTCACAAGAATACTTTTTTCGAAACCCAGATTCTAAACTGTTTCCTTTAGCAATTTGACTCGAAAAACTGTCAACCTATAAACACTCCACCTTCGGTGTCGCATTTTTAATAGTTGACAGTTTTTCTCGTCTAATTGCTAGGCAACAGTTTCTCATTAAACAACCCAAATTTACCCGATAAAATACAAACCTCTCGTGCAATTATAAGTGATAAAACCACTAGAAGATTCGATATTGTTTTGCGATAAAATGACACTAAGGTCCTGTCAGAATTATATGTTAACACATTCAATTCCTGTATAGGGAAACAGGAAATGCAAAATTGATTAAATAAGGGATTTTCTACTCACTATTACAGTGATTTGATATTTTAATGTAAATATACCTTTTTCAGCATGTTAAAAACCTCAGATTTTCAAGTAAGGCATTAAATAATTGAAATCCGTTATTTTCATAACATCAACAACAATTCTCGTGGACTAGTGGATAGCGCATAATACATCATTATCAAAAGGCCAGTGGCTGAACTGCTAAGGCGTTTGACTACGAAGCCAGAGGTTGACAGTTCAAGCACCGGCAACTTCAGAATTTATTTTTGAAATTTTCCCTCAAGCATTTTGTTTCTAGGAAATTTAACTCGGGCAATTTCCGGCCTTATTATCAAAGATTAAACCACTCAAGCTTCACTTTCGTGGTTTAATCAGATAATAAGACCGCAAATCTCACTCAGTAAAATTTCCAGGCAACATATTTCTCAAAAATTTCAAAAAAATTTGCGCGATAAAATCCCTATCACATATGATATTACCCTCGTAAAAAAACCTCGTCAATTTCAGACAAACAATTATCAGATCTGCTCTGAGCCATATAAAAATGAGTATCTAAACTTGATATTTGCAGATTATGGCCCCCAGAACCCAAAAATTACTCTATACGGGATCTAACGGAATTTATAGACAAAGTGGAGGCCACATTTGTCAACCAAAATGAATGAAATTTGGCACAAAAATACTTAGTCAATACCTTGGCTAGGTTCGAAGATGGGGCATATCGAAAATCTAAAACTTTCATACAAATATTGGAAAACTCTATGTCATCGGATAGAGCTTTATGAGCCTCATAACTTTTATTTGACAAGTTTTTTCCAAGATTTACACAAACACAGAAAATCGATGTTTATCAATAGGTTCCTAATTTGTGTTTGCCCTCTATATTCTTTTAATATTCGCTTGTGTTGATAAAATGTTATTTGACAACAGTTTTTCATATTTTTCTAGATTAGCTATTCAGTGACAAATGAACCAGCCATACATCGATACTTGTTAGAAATGAGTTGGGGAAATCTTCTTTTGATTAGATATGCCACCAGTTTTTTTAAGTTGGAATCGAATTTAAATGTTGGGTATTTCCAATGGATCATTTAAAAAAGTATTAGAGCCTGAGCGCATTGGTGATTTTTGTCACCGTTACCTTTTCGTCACTGTCACCATGGCTATAGATCCTTACGGTGGTGCGCGCACTTGAATATGTAACAACTGGGTGATTTATTGTACATGGGGTCAGGCGACACACTAGTGACACGACTGTCATCGCGTCCGTATTTTTAAATTGCCGTGCGTGCATTGGTAACAAAATGTCACCTCACTACCAATTACCACAACCAACAGGAGTACTCCCACCACCTACACATTTCACAACCAACATAATACCTCATGTCCCCGGATTATCTGAAAATATCAAATGAATTGGACACAGGTATGATGTGAGAACATCATTTAGAACAACAAACACACTGAGATCTACACTAACACAAACAAAACCAAAAAACGCAGAAGAAAGTACCAAAAACTGTGTTTACAACATACCTTGTTCGTGTGGTGATAGTTATATAGGTGAAACGTCAAGACCATTGGAAGTGCGCCAAAGTGAACATCAGAGTTACATCATAAAATCGACAAATAACCGGATCAAAAATTGCAGAACATATCCTCACATCCAATGGCGATCATACGATTGAATGGAATAGGACAAAAATATTGATGAAAGAACCAGTAGCACTGTAAGTGCACGCAGTCAAGAAATTTTTGGTGATGTGACAGTGACAAAAACTTTTTATTTAGGAGCTTAAAGGGTCATTATTAAAATACATCTACCTTTTTTTAGAATTTTATTCAGTTTGTCATGCTAGAAACAGTTACATTAAAGTTACTAAAATTTCATTATCACAGAATAAGTGAACACCACTTTCACTTGCTTAACTAAAACACCCGTAAAATAAAAATAACAGTTCAAAGTTTAAATTCGATTTTAGTCCATAGGAATTTCAATCAACATAATTCATTCATTTATGGAAGCATTAATACATAATACTATAACAAAATAAAATAGTATAACTTCCACCATATTCCATCACAGCTATTCAACATAACAATCCTTTTCCAAAATGCAATTTTTTTCAAATCGTACCACAAAACTTGATTTTTGTCAAAAGAAACAATTTTGATCGAAGCCTCATCTCAAGAAACAACCAACAAAGAAGAAATATAACAAAATAACGATAATTTCAAATTTCTGTTACCGAATTTTTTTTATAAAATTTGTTAATTGGTCAATAGTCCTAAGCAGTTCTTTTTTCTCTCTTTCCGCCCTGAATAATGTTGTGTGCAGGTTCCGCTGCTTCCTCTCCAAAAACTTAACCTCTGCTTGCTTTTTCAAAGTTTCATTGGCTAAAATACAATGTTGCTTTTTGAAGTCCACCATTTCTCTAAACCTCTCTGTAACACAAATACATAGTCATGACTAAGTATACAAATAGGGCATTACTTTAATTATTCGATACAAAATCACTAAAATTGAACAAAACTCAAGTGAAAATAATGTTATCTCTATTTATTATTAAATATATATTTAGGAAATCTCAACACCACTTTTAGCTATGACAATATTCACATCTAAATTCTAGATTTCTTGTATTACAGTAATAATAGTCTAAATGGGATAATTGCTCATTATAGCACCATTTAATTCAGAATTTTTGAATTATTTTGGACAGAAGAATGCAACCCTGAAGTACCTTTGTCCCCTTGTAAATTTTATTGAATATTTATTTTTGCTTTGCAATAGAATCTTTGATATAACCTTCTGCCATGGAGGTGGACTTCCCATATCCGGAACTTTTAACAATGAAATATCACCTGCTTCAGTTAAAAGTGATGCTCTTTCTTGAAACATGACCTGTATAGCTATGAACATTTGGTAACCCTGAATACTTCTCAATGATAAATTGTAATAGTCAATAAAAAATAATTGACGATTTACTTGAGGTCGATTTACATACGAGGGTAGTCTGAAAAGTTTCCGACCTGATCACGAAGATGACAGCACTTGTCAACAATAGGTAGGGAATGTGTTTCCGCATCTTTTGAAAGGTACTCACCAAAATTGCAGCCATTTTGGAAGCGCAGTTTTTGTTTGACAATCTACTGATTGAGTCAATGTGAGTATTTTTGTGAAAATGGAAAAAATCAAGTATTGAGCTGTCATTAAATATTTGTTTTTGAAAGGCAATACGTTTATGCAAATCAAAGACGAGGTTACCACCGAGAAATTTTGGGCAGCTGAACTTGGCCGTACCATCATGCACTACAAATTAATACTGATTGTGACTCAATATTCTTAAATTAAATATTAAAATTTGATACCTAGCAGGAGGCAAAATTACTGTCCGTTGACAAACGATGCATTGTTCGATCTGGGGAAAGACTATAAAAGAAAAAGCCGAGCATCCTCAGCATCATTCCATATGAATTCACACTCCAATTTATTTCGTTAGATTCAGTAGTCTTTTGACTAGAGAAACCAGTGCAAGATGTAGATCATTCAACAAAAGTAATAATCATCGATTACCTATTAGAAGCCAATTCATTTTAACTATACAAATCAAACAAGACTAGACTTTGAAAATTATGTAAAAATATTAATAAAAGATCACTTTAATAATTCAAACTTTCATACAGAGTGTGCAGATAACTTGAAAATGGCAATAAATTATTTCTTAACTGAAACAAATGAAAATGAAATATTTTCATATAATGTAATTAGATTGAATCGTTGAAGCTTCTTTGTGTGTGTGACATGGGCAGATCTTTCGAAAATGGTAAGCTACTCCTCCCTTCTTATTATTTGTAGATATGGCATTTATTTTGTATATGACAATTATCATACAATACATTCCTGATGAATTTAATTATAAGATTTAATTTCACAACGTAAGTTAATTCAGTTTCCAATTAAGTAGTGAAGCATTTTGACATTTTTAATTATTATATACTTACAATTATAATTATAATTGACATAAGAAATATGATTGAACAATTTTTAATTTAATTAATTGATCATGATAGTAAATCATGAATAATAAATATATGAATTTAATTCTGCATTTTATGAATAACCCATCAATTTTGTTTAATTGGGAATAGTTAAGAATACTTAATCACATACTCAGATCAGATCTATTCTAATGATTATGACTGAAACCTTAAGTATGACAATTGATATTATATATTTATACAAACATTCTATTCGTATATTTTTTTTCTTGATTGACTTATGAGATATGACCAAGTACATAGATTGAACGATCTCCTTCAATCATATATTGAGAGATTGGGTAGGCCGCTCCCCATATAGATCTAGTCGTAGTGCTATTAGCTATATGACACTGTATAGAACCTCTGAGAACTTTGAAATTGCACCTTTGTACAGTCAAGGATGTACAAATATTTACAGTTTAGCATCAAGTAGATTGAACAGAAATAAATTAAAGTAAATTTCAGTGTAGATTAATTAACATCAGTAATTTGTACATGAAGAAACCATAATATTTGGTTTTTCTAAGGTGTCTTTTTTTAAAGGTATACAAGGGTTTTGACAATTGATTCTCAGGTGTGGGGTTTGTTTTAAGCAACACCCTGTAATGGGTCATAACATTTGGTGTTGCAGGTGTGGTGTGTTTAAAAAAAGTGTGTGTTTTTAACTTAGTTGCAAAGCAACCCTCGGAAGTCAGAGACTTGTGTGAGATAAGAAGACGGGGACCTTAGCTTTTTAAGTGACATCCGAAGCACTACTCGGCTGGTAACCATGGACAGTCCAAAGGATTGATATCTAGGTACCAAGAATGTTCGGTTGGTCACCTATCTCCTCCCGCTCAACAAAACTACAGAAATATATTTTTATTTCAATAGCTGTACCGGGAATTGAACCCGCACCATCTGGGCATCAGTCAGTGCCTATACGCTCGCGGCCACCAGCTCAGTTTATTTCATAACACCCTATATATATCCCGATGTAACATTTGAATCTCAGGTGTGGGGTTTCTTTTGAACAACACTCTGTATTGGGTCATAACAATTTCTCTATTTTAGCTAAAAAAAAGCTAAAACATCAATTTTTGTGGCATCTTTAGGCTGTCTGTGTTTTCATGATACTATAATATAGGTTTTACATCCTAGGAAAACTGGCACCAACATTTTCAAAGAAAATATATTTTTATTAGAATCAGTCAGTGTTTATTCTGTCATTATATTTAATTTTAAGCTGTTGATAAAATGGAATGTATGATCCCATTTTCACAAATATATGGCAGGACTTGGCTCCTGACAGCTGGCATATTCACGTTTTCAAAATGCAAAATATTGAACAGATATGAATAAAACATCATTGAAATTAAGGTTCGTTTCATCATCCACATGTGTTAGGAAATGTTTCAAAGATAGCATTAATTTATTTTCTAATATTGTTCTTTGTAGGATAAGTAACACTAAATTTTCATTTGGTGTGCCATTCCACTTGTGCTTTATAGTACTTATTTAGGAATAATGTGAAACCTGAACTAAACATTAGGCAATACAAAAAAATAATAAATTACCTTGTGAATACCTCTCATATGCCTGCTTGATTTCCATCAACCCTGGCCAACTGAATTTGGGTTTGACAGCAGCGTCCGAATCCTCCTTTAGCGGATTCGACTCACTCATGGATATTCTATCATTTTGACACTGTGTGTCGACAATAATCATTTTAAGAGGAAGGTTTTCCAGTTTGTCATTTTCACTCTTATCTTTGATAAAATGTTTGTTCTTCAATCGGGACAAATCTTGTAACGTAGATGCTTTTGGATGGATGCTTATTGGTTTATCATCTGGGCTGATAACACTGACACTACCACAGTCATCTTCTGTTCTACAATGTGATAACTTGTATGACTTTGGTAACTTCAACAGTACACCTAGGTTACGGTTTTCTTCAGAGGGTAACCCATATGGTATATTTCCAGTTCTAACACTATTATATTTTTGGCCATTCGATCGCAACTTTTGAATTGGACACTTTCGTAATACAAACGGGGTATTATCTCTGTTCTGAGTAACCAGGTGCTGATTTTTATACTGCTGTACAATCGGCAAAGCCAGAAATGTTTTCTGGTTAATGCAGTTTGAGATATTTTGCACCTCTTTTTCAGCAGCAATTGCTTTGAACACTTTTTGGTAGTATTTAGTGAGTGACGATTCACATTTTCTTCTCAATCTTTCTTCAACTACTCTCTCCCAAATCTCTTCCATTTCTGAAGAAATTAAATAGTTTAATTTAATATTTAGTAAGAGTAAATACATTCAATTAGAAATGATTAGCTTCTACCATAGTAAGATAAGAATTTATTCACATTCAAAATACACATCGATTTATGAGACCAGTCATGGCCCCATATTCGATATGTTTAGGTACATCTACAAAAAGATGTGTCTTCTGAATGTCAACAACTAATAAATGGTACAAGTACATTTTTAGATAAAATAGCAAATATAAAAAAAAAACAATTTTTATACAAAACATTAGATTACTGTAGAATGAAACATTGTTACAGTATATGACATATTCCACCTAATCAAGAAAATATTTTGGTATATATAGCTTGATCTGAAAACAGAGCAATTCAACATATTATGTTCAACAAATGAGTCATATCCAGACATGTGTGAATATGTCATTGATGTTATACATAGGATTTTTTAGCAAGGAATGTTTTAACATATATTTCAGTTTTTTGTGGAATATGTCTTCCAATCCACTGGTATAAGGTTATATAGCTTGAGGGGCACAAATTCGGTCTGCTTCACGGTTTTTTTATAGCTTACTTGTGGTAATCTGAACATGTTCTTGTTTCTGGTATCATAGTTGTGGATTTGAGATCCCTTTGTGTTTGTTATTGTGTTCAATAGTACAAAAAATCTTATAAATTCGAAATATTGCACATATTTGCAATGCTGTAATCTGTCATCTTGCGAAGTCATTCTCTTCTTAACGTGAACAGACTATATTTTTGTGACATGCTATCAATATGCAGCTGTTTATATATAATAAAATCAAATAAAGCATTTCATTTTATATTAAAATAATTTTCATCGAGTCACCATATTCCTAAAATGAAACAATTCACCTACCTTCTTTCCTATCTGCGGCAACAGTTTCTAATCCAAGCACCTGCAAGAAGTTCTTCTGCTGGGGATTTTGCATTCTGCTCATGACCAATAGAGATTTCTTAGAAATTGGTAGATTCAAAATGGGAATTTCAGTACTTTCTTCCTCTTGGATAACATCAGGCATCACCCATTTCCTTCTCACCAGTTTCTGCATTTCAATAGCTGGAAAGCGTTTTTGTCAATCATAAAACTATCCCGCAAAAACAATTTGTGGTTGTGATACTTACAGTTTTGGCGAAGATGAGTGGTCAATCTGAAAACCTCCAAGAATTTCATCTTCTTCGAATCCAAATTCAACTTGCAAGCTGGACCGGATTTGATGCAGAGATCAATTTCTATTTCTTCATCACCATCTGAACCAGAGCAATCACTGTCTTCCTTGTCCTCATCAACAAAAATGTCGCATTCACGTTGATTGTCTTTTTTCAATTTCTGTCTTCTCAGCTTCTTTTCTTTTCGTCTCAAAATAGCAACATCAATTTTACTCAGTTTCTGACGTTTCATTGGGGGCCCTTTTGAAGTAATATTTGGTATATTTAGTACTGTTATGTGGTTCTCGGCTCGATTTTTATTTAAAATTAGACAGGTTTTTTTTTCTTCGTTTTGACAAAATTTGGTTCAGAAATATTGTTTTTGACATGTTTAACCTTTGTTTCGGATTTTCTATTCACATGATGCTCGATCCGCGCACAAATTCGGTGAGCGGTTTTCTTCTCTGCGGAATGTGTTTTGTTATCTATTCCACTAAGATTTTTATGACTAGTCGTATGAGGTAAGGAAACACTGTAACCATCAACTGACATCAATTCTGATATAGATTCCTCTTGTACCGGATAGGCGAATGCAGTCTCCGGTAATTGAGGGCTGTGTGACTGATTCGGAACGTTGTTCAGCGGCGTTTGTGGGTGCTTCACTTCAGAACTCTTATCACAAAACGTATAATCATTTGTGTCAGATTCAGGGATAGTAAGTACATTGTCCGATGAGACACGGGTGCTTTTATACACCAACGTTTTTTTTGTTTCAATTTTTTCTCTATCGTCGGATTTTGGTTCTACTGATCTAACCTCGATTTTCGGCGATACCTCCTTGTGTTTCAATTCGCTAGCAAACGATTCCTTTCCTTCTTTCATTATGGACTCTATGCTAAATCCAGAGCATTGTTCAATGTGCTCTAATTTGTTTGTAGGAGATGTGCCACTGGTAACAGAATCTCCAGATTCACCATTACCAATACAAGCAGTTGATGTTATAGCTGTTAGCGCACCCAAAGTATTGCCATTCGTTGCATCTCTATTGGAATCTTTGTTGATGTCAGCTGTAACAGTTGATATATCTCCCTTTGCTGTTACAAATGACATATCGGCAGTAATAAACTTTATGCTGAATTTTGTGAAACTTTTTGTATCATTAGTGGATGGCATGTTTTTGTCAAATGAAGTACTTGAGTTTTTTACACTTTCTGTCATAAGAGGTATGGTAGACTTCCTGGCTGAAACAAAGTCAATATTATTGTTTTCTTTCGGATGTAATCTTGACTTAATTTAGGGGGGGGGGTCCAGAGGGAATAGATGGCTTTTGATACTTGTTTATTCACCAGTTTTTATCGAATTAATTTAAAAATATATTTTTGTTTTACTTTCTTTTGTCAATTCTTACGGACAAAACAATTTTCATGTTTAATAACAAATCATTTCTAAACTCTGGTTATTCTCAACAGTATGAATCAGTATCTGTTATTGATGATAATTGTTTCTAAAAATAAGAAATAAAGAACACAAAGTCATCTTCACAACGGAATCAATATAAATTGAAACACAATTGGTAGACCACAAGCGAAAAACTACTACTTTCCTGGCAAATACCACGCAGAACGTTGAATGATATTCACCTGAAAATCCATGCAAACTTCCATAAAAATGGAAATTGATTGCAAATGTTTCTTCCTGATAAGCTCGATTATGTTTCATTCATGCCGGGTCCGCCTAACAATCTGCATACCGGTTTCAGGCTTTGGCCCTCATCAGTACGGAGAAGTCACCAGCCAGAGATCCGGAGAGCTCTGGCCGAAGCGAGACACAACATAAACAAAATCACCATCAAGCTTACATCAACTTTAGGTACGCCGGAAAAAGTAAC
Source organism: Gonioctena quinquepunctata (assembly GCA_018342105.1). Lineage (NCBI taxonomy): Eukaryota > Metazoa > Arthropoda > Insecta > Coleoptera > Chrysomelidae > Gonioctena > Gonioctena quinquepunctata. The sequence goes on from JAFIRS010000587.1 coordinate 447,448, forward strand.
TTTTAACCGGCGGTACCTAGTGACAGAAAGAAACACTTCCCCTACCTCGATTGGATTCTAAATAATAAGATTCCACTTCACTTGGCTTTCTTGTTTAATATACACGCATGACGGGCATTCAGCCACTCCTACTGAGATGGAATCTTATTATTTAGAATCCAATAGAGGTAGGGGTGGTGTTTCTTTCTGTCACTAGGTACCGCCGGTTAAAAGTTACTTTTTCCGGCGTACCTAAAGTGATCTAAGCTTGATGGTGATTTTGTTTATGTTGGGTCTCGCTTCAGAGCTCTCCGGATCTCTGACTGGTGACTACTCCGTACTGATGAGGGCCAAAAGCCTAAAACCGGTATGCAGATTGTAGGCGGACCCGACATAAATTAAACATAATCCAGCTTATCAGAAAGAAACATTTGCAATCAAATTTAGTGATGGGCATAATCGAATTATTCCCATAATCGAATGATGATTATTCGAGATATTCAAATAATCGAATTATCATTCGAATGAAATATCACTCGGATACTATAGACATCTTGCAATCATTTTCTGAACTCGAGTACCTATTCAAGATTTCAAAATATTTGTAGACAACATAATCCAAATCAGGTTTCCGTACGCAAGATTTCGCCTCTTTCCCATTTCAATTCATTCCAAAATAAGTAATTTCACACAATTATGATAATATCGTTGTGATAGCCATAACCAATACTTTTTCATAACCTCTACTACAAATCATTCATTAAACTCGTCATTCGAAATCATGAAGCATTTGATCGTGATATCTCGGTACTCGTCGTTCGAACATTTCACTCGGTAGGGTATTTGAGTGATGAGTGATATCATTCGATTGAAAATGTTCAAGTTCTCGATTTACGCAGCATAATTCAAATTAATGTTCCGAGTTGGCGATTTCTAGATGTGGGCGGTTTTTTCTCCCCTCTATCTGGCTTGTGTGGATTTGATATTCGATTATATTTGTCATTCTTCGTAGAACAGAAACTGAGAACTTATCCGAGAACCAAATTACTCGGCAGTGCATTTGAATGATCTGATCATTCGAATGTTTCTGGTCAAGTTCTCGAGATATCTCAAATTATTTCAATAATCGAATTATCGATTATTTTTCATTCGAATTAGCCCATCACTAATCAAATTTCATTTTTATGGAAGTTTGCATAGATTGTCAGGTGAATATCATTCAACGTTCTGCGTGGTATTTGCTAGGAAAGTAGTTGTTTTTAACTTGTGGTCTACCAATTTATATTGATTCCGTTGTGAAGATGACTTTGTGTTCTTTATTTCTTATATATTCCACTTCAATTGGCTCTCTTGTTTAATTGTTTCTAAAAACCTAGAGATTGAGTGGTTTTAGAGTCTATGTGCAATTGGTCTTTGAGCAGTTTTTAGTTCTTTTAACATAACCTCAAAAATCTAATGAATTGCAGTCAAAAGTCATGTATATTGAGATGAGTAAAAGATATATTAACTGAGTGCAAAACATTACCAAAACATGAATCATCTCGAGATCTGTGGCAAAATTCAAGTTTAGCAGAAGGTCAGGCAGTGTCTCCTCCTTCTCGAATTCCTTCGCAAGCGCTTGGTGCAGCATTCTTTGAACTCTCCTCCGAACATTTCCCTTCGACTTTCTTTACCGTAGTATCGCTATTAGTTTCAGTACCGGCCGTCGTAACTACGGCAACGGCAGCATTACTAGGACTTTTTGGTTTGGGCGTGGTCGGCTTCGGAGAGGCCCTGGTGGGGGTGTGACTAGGCGAGGGTGGGGCCAAATTCATGCTGCTGATCATTGGCCCGGACGGCTGGATAATAGGACTTTGGCGTTGACTAAGATTCAAGGTGTAATTGGGAGCCATACTAATGCTGGGAGAATGCCGCTGCAAAGAGGGGCTTGACCTGGGAATGGGGTAGGTTTGAGGAGGGGCATTCGGTGCTATAAATGCTGAGCCTATTGGTGACTGACGCGTGGAAGTTGTTAGACCTATAGGAGTTGGTGGTAACATGGTACTGGGATGTAGGACAGGTAACATAAGTGGAGACTGAGTGGTCAGGTGTGGTGACAGGTGAGGAGATATGCGAGACTGCACTTTTTCACGTTCCCGGTGCAATCGCTCCTTTTCTCTTTGTTCACGTTCTCTTTGGAGATGCAGCTCACGTTCCATCAGTTCTCGTTCCACATATTCATCTTTACGTGTGGCAGCCATACGACGGTGTTCTTCTTCTAGCTTGAGCCTTGAATTAAAAATTAACATCCATAACATGTTTTTTGTGACCATACTTTATAAACATCTTTATTGTGACATATTGAAATGATACATTAAATTGAATGACTACTTTACCTATAATATTTATTTTTTAATATTTAATGATTTACACATTCACAAATTTTACAATAAGTCATAGATTACATTATAAAAACTAGCTTCTTATATAACTTATATTTATGGTTCTGATACCTAGGTGAGAGCTCCTGTATGCGACATGGATGGAAATTTTCAAGAGTAAATGGATGTTTTAAATGAGAATCTGAGTGAATGGTCCACATAGAAGAAAATATAGTAGGTACTAAAATATTTAAAAATAAACATTATTCTAAGAGATGTCTATACGAATTTGCATCATTTTGAAAAATATGAATTTTTTTGGTCCTAAATAGTTTACAAAATTTTTGGAGACTCACTTTGATATAATTTTAGACACCGTTCTAGTGTCATGACTATGACGGATAGGGTATTTCGAGACTCTGGTTTCTGTAGGTGATAATCATATTTAATAAATGAATAGACCTCCAATATTTGAGATCTTTTCATTGTACAGTAAAGCAGTTGGATACAATCTATCTTTTTTGTAAATAATCTTCATTATTTTATTTTGAATGACATTTAACGGTCTCAGTGCTGTGTCATACAAACCTTCCCACACTAAGATTCCGTAACGTAAAATGGATTCAACTAAATTGTGATATAATGTTATCAGCAGGTCTAAGTTGAGAAATTATTTGAGGAGGAAAAATGTGTAGATCATTAATCTTAGTTTCTTTGTTATATATGTTACATGAGGGTCCCATTTTAGGTTTTGATCTGTAATAATGCCTCTAGTCGTCCGATTAATTTGAAATTTGTGTTCATAATTCTGGTGATAATGCATTATGGAATTTTTGTTAGAGAAAAAAACGAATGGCGGCCCAAGATGGCGGGCGATATTTGTAATTATGGTCCAATTTGATCCAAAATTGGTATGTGGTAGTTTTCGGGGTCGAAGACAATTACATTTTTGTCAAAATTCATAAATTCAATATGGCGGCCCCAAGATGGAGGATAAGTTTTGTGATTATGGTCCAATTCGATTCAAAATTGGTATGTGGTGGTTTTCAGAGTAGGAGATTATGAATTTTTTGTCAAAATTCATAAATTAAGATGGCGGCCCCAAGTGAGGAGAGTTTTGTGATTATGGTCCAATTTGATTAAAATTGGTATGCGGGGTTTTGGGGTCGGAGATTATGAATTTTTTGTCGAAATTCATGAATTTAAGATGGCGGCTCCAAGGTGGAGGATGAGTTTTGTGATTATGGTCCGATTCGATTGAAAATTGGTATGCGGCGGTTTTTGGCGGTCGGAGATTTTGAATTTTTAGTCAAAATTCATAAATTTAAGATGGTAGTTCCAAGATAGATGACCAGTTTTCTGATTATGGTCATATTTTTGGGGGTTTTCAGGTTAGGAGATCATACATTTTTTGTCAAAATCTATAAATTCAAGATGGCGACTTCAGGATGGCAGACGAGTTTTGTGAGTATTCAAAATTGATGTGTGGGATTTTTTGAGCTGCATTTTTGACTGCTGTCTCAATTAATACTTTATTGTTTGCATTGGGTTTTATTATTGACTGAATCAGATATACCTTATCAGTTAATCTATTTAAAACTTCTGCTAAATTTTTGCCATACTGATTGGCTATTATAAAAATTTTTCCTTTTCTTATGGAGGATTTATCACTACAGTTAGCGAGTTTCCTGGTGGTGCAATTATCCTTTTGTTGCTGTTTACCTGGATTGATTGGCAGGTTAGTGCTTTTTGTTGTTATTTCATTCTTCTGGTGAACCCTTATTTCTCTCAGTTCAGTATGCTGTAAGCAATTTTCGTTTTTTAGTTTCGTCAATTCTTCAAGATTTACTACATTTACTTTGGAGTGAGTTTCACGTGATTTCGTGCTAATGTGGTCTTGATTCAGACAAAAATAATTGTACTTCACTTTCTTCAGCTCTTCTATATAATTCTCTTTTTCCTGTGTTAGGGTTTCAATGCTAGTCACCATGTTCCTATTGATAGTAGTGAGTTCTTCTATGTCATTCAAATGTTTGCGCATACCAGCTGTCGCTGCTTCCATTTCTTCCTGTAAGTCTGTATTTTTTTGAATAAGATTTACTATATCATTTCTCAGTTCAGAAATAACTCCCTTCTGCTCATTAAGAGTCCTGATATAATATTGTTCTACACTTGTAACTTCATCTTCGAAGTCAATAGAAGTTCTCCTCAGTTTCTGAATAAATGCTTCTCTTTCTTTATTATCTTTTTTCAAAAGTTCTATTTCCTCCATAAAAATTTTTGTCAGATCCTCTCGTTCAATTTGCGCTATTTCCAGCTGTGTTTCCTTTTCGCATACTGCTCTCCTCAATTTTTCAATTTGATCATCAATTTCTTGGCGTTCTTCATTTTTATTTTTCTTTTTGATGGCGCATTCTTTGGAGCAGATAATTATATGTCCTTCTATATGTTGTACTCCTTTTTTCCTGTCCATACAACTGTGGTGAAAGATATTCAAGCATTGCATACAACAGACGTTTGAACACTCCTTCTTTCTGCAACATTTGAACTTCCATTGAAATTATTTGAGTTGTTTGCTTATTCACTTAATACCACACCCATCACATGCACAATATTGGTTGGTCATTGTTTATTTCGAGTTCACATTTTAGACAGAACATACTTTTAGAGGATTGTTAGAACCACCCTGTAGAAAACTATTGGTTCAGGATTAATTCAAAGGAATAATAAAAAAATTATCTCTTTTTAACACAGAAAGTTTTTTTGTTGATCACCATAAAACACCATGAATGCCACTGTTTGTTGAGAGGATTAAGATTATAAACCGGATTATTGATATAGTTTTGTGTTTCTTTTGATAATTGAATTTCACATGTGCAAAGATGAATGCTTCAGGAACATTTTGGTACCAATTGCAAATATTAACATGCACTTTTGACCACTGAAATAGTTGCTAGAAGGAGCAGCTATTTCACACACAACTCGACTAAAAAGACTTGAGAAATTGTGATCATCCAATATGATATGACTTTACCCTGAATGTCAATTTCGGTTAAGCTTTTAATATATAGATTGAACAGTATGGGCCCCAGGAGTGTCCCTTGTGGAACACCAATCTTCACAATTTCAGGGTCAGCATACTATGGCCTTGCACACTCAATTCTAAGTTATGGATTGATATTTTAGGGTAATTCAGCTCACACACAAAAAGTTTTTGTTATGCAGAAAAAAATTATTAAGCGTATGGTGAAAGCTCCTCCCCAAGAACATTGCAAACAAATATATATTAACCTTAAAATTCTAACTCTACCATGTCTCTATATCTACTTAGTTATAATGAAAATGAACAATCTAACTATATAAAAAGTTACAACACATATACATAATACCCGTAAAAGCCACAATTTATGTCTTCCATTCTCGAGACTGAGTGTTCAGCAAGACTAACACATATATCAAGGTATTGTTTGTTATAATCACTTTGTAAATATATTTGGCTCAATTTCGAACTGTCATAGGTTTAGATCTACATTATACAATTTCTTATTAGATAATGATTTTTACTGCGTTAAAGAATAAAGGGATGTTTCCTAATATTCTGTATTTATATTTTACTGTATTTATCCTTCATTGTATTCATCTTTTATTGTTTAATATGCTTCAATGCATCTTGTTGTATATTTTAATTCGTAATGAGCCATTGGCCTAATTTATCTCTTATCTTTTAACTGACAAAGTAAGTGAGACAGAATGTTAGTGTTTTACATTGTGATTTCTCTTTCTTTTCTTGTGACTAGTCTTCAAAGATGAATAAAAATATCTATTTATCTATCTACATTGCGTGGCTTGAGATAACACACATTTTATGCTGAACATCCACTTCATTAAATAAACCATAATTTTTAAAACATTGAGATGTAACATGCATATTTTCGGAATCCTCAATATGTATGTATATACATATATATATATATATAGAAAAAAATCTACGAAACTATCTTGAGGATGCAGTCAAAATAACTGGGCTGGGTTAAAGAATACTCTTTGTTATATGGTAGAGCTTTCGGAAACGTTTATTTCCTTTTTCAAGACATCTAAAAATGTAAAAAGAACAAGTTTGAGTCACATGGTACTCCATAAAATGTTAGAAATACTTACTAACTTGAGAATGACATTATAAAGTTAAAAGCGTACAAGTTAGTAAGTATTTCTAACATTTTATGGAGTACCATGTGACTCAAACTTGTTCTTTTTACATTTTTAGATGTCTTGAAAAAGGAAATAAACGTTTCCGAAAGTTCGACCATATAACAGAGAGTATTCTTAACAACAGTATTGACTGCATCCTCCAGATAGTTTCGTAGATTTTTTTCTTCAACTAGTCAGTCAAGACTACCCTTCTATATATATATATATATATATATATATATATATTTTGCAGATATGCAGTGAATTATTAGAAAATGAGTGAAGTTGTAAAACCAAAACTGGAAATTATTTATTATTCTCAACCTTCAACTATCTTTCATATATATCAAAACAATACAATAACAAAAGCTGTTAACAAAGCTAAGTATAACACTTCCCCTCTTTGTAAACTGTATTTTGAAATATAAACAGAGAAGTCCTATTCTTGACGAATTTCTCTTTCGGTAAGGCCTTTGTCAGAATATCAGCAAGTTGATCTTCTGATGCAACATAACAAACAATAAGGGTATTATCCTCTGCACGTTCTCGTATATAGTGATATTTCACGTCAATATGCTTGATACGTTTATGATACTCTGTATTCTTGACTAAACGAATGGCACTCTGATTATCCATGAATAGTTTTGTGGGCTCCAAAATATCGATACCAAGCTCTCGCAAAAATATACGTAACCAACTTATCTCTTGTGCTGCATCTGATGCGGCTATATATTCAGATTCAGTAGTTGATCGTGAAACACATTTCTGTAGATGTGATGACCAGGTTACGGGAGCTCCAGCTATAATACTCAAATATCCAGTTGTCGATCTTCTGGTAGTTAAATCTCGGCAAGTCAGCATCTGAGTAAGCAATCAAGTTGACTTCTTCCGCACAATACATTAGTCCAAAAGTCTGAGTACCTTTTAGGTATCTGAGTATTCTTTTAACAGCACTCCAATGCTCCCTTTTTGGATTAGAAAGGAAACGACTAGCTTGACTGACAGCGAACATGATGTCTGGACGTGATACTACTGCTAAGAACATTAAACAACCAACGGCTTCTCTATAAGGTGCATTACATTCTATTTTTATTTCTTCTGAATATAGTAGAGAATTGGGATCAGCAGGAATTGCATTCGGATGACATTCCTTCATATTGAACTTGTTTAATATTATTTCTATGTACCCACTTTGACTGAGAAATATGCTTTGTTCATCCCTGTCTCGTTTTATCTCGATTCCAACATAATATTCTCCATTTGAAGTTGTTATTTCGAATTTTGAAGCCAATTTTTCCAAAAAGAGTTCTATTAACTTCACAGATTTGCACAATACAAGTCCATCATCGACATACAGAGCCAGAAACATATCTTCATCACTAAATCTTGCATGAAACACACATTTGTCGGCTTCTAACTGCTTGAACTCAAATTCGGAGAAATTTGGTAAATTTCATATTCCAGCAGTGACTGCTTGAGTCCGTATATACTTTTCTGTAGTTTGCAAACCAATTTGGAATTTCCATTATCGAAACCCTCTGGTTGTTTCATGTAAATTATCTCAGACAAACTTCCATTCAGAAAAGCTGTTTTGATGTCGAACTGACGGATCTCCAAATTTTTGACAGCTGCTATTGCCAAAAGTACTCGAACAGATTCAAACCTGATTACGGGCGAAAAAGTATCCGTGAAATCTATGCCAGGTTTCTGAGAGTACCCTTTTGCGCAAAGCCGTGCCTTGAATCTATCAATTTTTCCATCTGCTTTCAATTTAACTTTGTAGACCCATTTGCAACCTATTGCTTGGCGATCAGAAGGTAATGTTTCTAATTCCCATGTATAATTTTCAATAAGAGACTTCATCTCGTCTTCCATCGCTTCCTGCCAATTTTCTTTATGATCACACTTAATGGCTTCCTCGTATGTCTGAGGTTCATCAATAGTGGCAGCACAACATACCTCATCATACCGCTGTGGTCATTGAAGTAGATCACGATTCCTCAACTTATGTTGATGCGAATGATTGTTTGAAATCGCTGTCTGGTGCCAATTGATCATGAACTTCATTTTCACTCACTTCACATTCATCTTTGTTGATTTGGACACAATCATAATTATCATTTCCGAACGTATTATCTATTTCGAATGACATATAATTGGGAACTGGAGACTGTTTCATGAAGACACCTTCATTGAAATTGACGTCTCTCGCTACACTGACTTTTCTTGAATTTGTTTCATATACTCTGTAGTTCGGACTGTATCCATCATATCCAACAAGATATTGCTTCGTTGATTTTCTGTCGAACTTGTGCCTTTGATGTTTTGGAACAAGAGCGAAGGCTTCTGAACCAAATGTTCTCAAATGTCTGAGATCAGGTTGTTTTCCTATCCACCTTTCATAAGGAGTTTTCGAATCATCTGGTTTACATGGACGACGATTCAACAGATATACTGCCATGTTAGTAGCTTCTGCCCAGAGATTTATTGGAAGTCCACTCTGTGTCAGCATAGATCTTGCACTCTCGACGATTGATCTAAGGTCACGTTCTGCTTTACCGTTTTGTTCAGGAGTATATGGGGCACTTGTTTCATGACTGATTCCTTCTTTCTTGAAATGATCTTTGAACGAATGATTGACGTATTCTGTTCCGTTGTCACTTCTGACTATCTTGATATTATTTCCAGTTTGCCTTTTGATCATTTGTTGGAATTCAATGAATTTTGAAAAAACGTCACTTTTATGTTTAAGGAAATATACGAAGCGATATGATGTATATTCATCTTTGAATAAAACGAAGAAATTCGCACCACCAAGCGATGTATATGATATTTTTCCACAAACATCCGAATGGATGTACTCTCCAGGTTTCCATTCAGAAACATGTAAACTACTTTTGAAAGGTTTTCTTATTTGTTGACAAGTGCTGCAAAAGAAACTATCTACGCCACTGATTTTGATCCCAGGGATTTGCCCCTTGTCAGCCATTTCCTTGAGTGAACGGAAGTTAATGTGACCTAATCGTTCATGCCAGAGTGTAACTGAGTTTGTTTGTGCTAAATTATTCTGCTGAATTTCAGGAACTTCGAACAGCATTTTGTAGCACTGATTAGTTTGCTTGATTCCAGAGACAACTAAACCTGCAGTATTTCTAACTTCAATCTTGGTATTGTCGAAAACAACTTTCAGGTTTTTATTTGTAACTGCTCCCACAGAAAACAAGTTTTTCTTCAATTGTGGTACATACAAAGTGTTTTCCAATGTGCGTGGTTCTCTGATATCATTAACGACAGCTGTTAATCTTATGGTGACAATTCCCTCAGCATGAAGAAATGAATTATCACCAATCATGTGCTTGGAAGCCGCACTGTCAGCTAACCAAATATCTTCACATCCATCAATTTCAAGATTCTTTTCTTCAGCACTCAGTGCTTGGTTTCTTTCATGATGAAATGAGAAACTGTCATTCTGTTTGTCATTCTGACTATTTTCACGATATTTGTTGATCCTCTTTCTGCATTCTGATTTTACGTGACCTCTTTTTCTGCAGTAAAAACAAATAACATTTTGTTTGTTCTTGACATTGCTTTTATCGAGAGTTGGACTATTCCGTTTATGGTGGAATTTTACAGCAGCAAATGCAGTTGATGTTGCTTCTACTTGACTTAATCTAAGTTCCTCTTTGAGAAGCCTTGCAGTCAAATTATCAAAAGTCTGCTTGTTTTCATCATAAGAGTCCCAGGCAGTCACAAAAAATCCATATTTATGAGGTAGACTACCCAAAACTTTTGCTATCTTATCAATGTTTGAAACTTTTTCTCCCACATCGGCTAATGTTAGGGCCATCGACTCTATTTTGCTTATGTGTTGTGCGATAGTATCTGTTGCTGACATTTGGTAATTGAAAAACTGTTGTTTCAATATGACCTTATTGACGGAAGATCTTTGCTCATGTATGAGCTTGATTCTTGTCCACATTTCTGAAGAGGTTCCACATGACATAATGTTCTGGAGTTGAGAGAATTCCATTGAAGTAGACATGAGAAGCATGGCTCTGGCGTTGAGATCATCCCATTCTTTTCTTTCTCTTTCTTGAACCATCTCCATGGGTTTTTTGGTTATTCCGTTGACTAAGTCTAGTAAACCTTCTGTTCTGAGGATAATTTCCATCTGGAATTTCCATAACTGGAAGTTGTTGCCGTCGAACTATTGAATATTGAGACTTCTGAATTTGTCCATTTTATTCCTCACAGTTTTCTCAGGAAGTGAAAACCAATGTGACAATGACAACAAGAAAAGTCACAATTTCAAACTTGATACGTGCCTTTAAACTTTCCTCTGGAACTATTCCTTCTCTTCTTTCACTCAGTGTTGAATAGGGATCCCACACAATTATTCATGATCTGGGCCCATAACCTTTTGCAGATATGCAGTGAATTATTAGAAAATGAGTGAAGTTGTAAAACCAAAACTGGAAATTATTTATTATTCTCAACCTTCAACTATCTTTCATATATATCAAAACAATACAATAACAAAAGCTGTTAACAAAGCTAACTATAACAATATATATATATATATATATATATATATATATATATATATATATATAATACAATATATCAACTTACCTTTCGTGCATATACAGCGGCATAGCTGTACCAGGTATCATGTAAGGTAAATATGGATTGCCGATGCTGGGCCAAGGGGGTCTCAACATACCCATACGTTCATAGTAGATTTGTTCTTCCATCAATGGTATTGAAGGGTAGGCTCCGTATGGTGGGTAACTTGATAAATCCATGCCGGTTACGGGTGGGTGTGGCATCCTAAACATAAATTAGATTATATGTCAATTAATATAATGTTTGTGCAATATTTTTGTGATTGCACTGGAAAAAATTTTTGTTTATTCAATAATTGGAGACCAAAATTAATAATGAAATTGAAAGAAATGTTGGACAAAGTTGCATAGAGCAGCAATTTCCTGAAAGTAGTGCAGAATAATATTTCAATCCAAAAATAAAAGTAAGTTATCTACCTATCTTCAGGTCTATAAGGTTGAAAACCACTCCTATTCAGATCCATCATAGGATTATTTTGGTATCTATCTACATGATTGGTTGGTAGTCTAGGTTCATAAGAACGCAGCGTCGTTGAACTACTGCCAATGTATGGGGAAACTTCTGCATTCACTTTAGGTTTTTCAGGTACAGGAAGGGTAGCTGAAAGTGACATAAATTTAGTTAATGCCATCATTACTTAACAAATGAATAATCTTAAGAAAACTGATATTATTTACTCATACTCAAAAAATCCATAAAACTTAAATTCCTTAGCCATTAAAAGGGGATATGAATCATTTTCTGTAATCAATATTCTATGAAGGGGTTTCCCGTGAATAAATAAGGGAAAAATACATACTGATTTTTTCATTTAACTAACCTGATTCCCTTCTGCTGGCTTCCACAGTTGGTTGACTAGTCGAATGCTCCGTGGTACCAGGAACAGTTTGTTGAGCTAAGTTACGTAGTGCCGCAGCGAATGAGTGTGAGTACTGGCTGGCAGTGCCGGGACCAGGACCTGATACCGCATGCCCACTTGTAGTACGAGGTTTTGTGCTGGAATTCGCCGAAGAGGAGGAGAGCTTTGGACTGTTTGGTAACCCTGTAACGGATTACGTATAAAAATACTTGCATATGGGTCTTGATCATATCGATATTCATATGGAAAACCATGGAAAAGGTACATTATGAAATTATATTGCAATCACCTGGTATGAGATAGCTCCGTGAAAGGAGGAGATTTTCCTTAGAAAATATCGACCAGAGGTGCTTTTTCTAAAATTCAAATATGCCACCATCTGCCAAGCCTTGTTTGAGGCAAGCATATTGTTTATGATCATTAATTTGAAACAATTAATGAGAAAAAGTAACGAATTAAGATCTAGTTTATAAATACTTGTTTAAAGTTAAAGAGTGGTAAAGCAACCAAGCAATCATTTCTCAGTGATTTGAACTTTATCTTAAAAATGTGATACATAATCATTCATAAACACTGGTTGATTTACACCAACATGAGAAAAAAAATATGGCGGACTCGTCTTCCATATGGAAAAGTATTGGCAACATTTTGGAGCAATGCAAGGTATTTCATTATAGTTTTTCACAATAAAACCTCCAACCATATGTCCTGAGTGGGCCTCACCAAACATTATTACCCATCATTACCAAGCAGCATGTGTAGGTCAATAGAGGAATAGGTTAGTGTGATGGCGAATTCGGTATAGATAGTATCATATGTAAAACTAATTAAGAAAATTTCGAAGGAACTATTTTTTTTCCTAAAGTGGCAGTTGAAAATCTCTGTTTACAAGTGCATCATTCAGACCCACTTTGATGTCTGTGTCATCTCAATGAATCTGTTTTATCAAAACAAGATATCTCAGGTTACAAAAACTACAAAATAGGAATAGGCACATAATGCAATCGATTTCATTCCATTCATAGTATACTGACTGAGCTGCAATGGTTTTATCAGTTTAGCAGAGATTTTATTATCAAAGTATGATCACCCGTATACATCCTATATCTATATACAGAGTGGGCCATTGAAAACGAAACAGCGGCTCTGTAGGTCGGCAGAACCGAATTATATAAAAACGCTCGGACACGTCAACTACATTTTCGAGAGGGACATAGTTCGCGATGAAATTCACCCGAAATACATTCCATCCCTCGGAGCTGTGACCGCCACCCCTCAATTTTTAAATGGCAACATATGGCAAGTGATACCTCATTTGAAAGGTATTTTCCTTCTCAATATCAAACAACAAAAATAAATTAATTCTACCGATTCGTTTTCGAGAACTTGGGAAATCACTTTTTATTCACTCAATCAATAAAAATAACATCTAACAATGCAACTGTTTAGAGATAATTATCATTGTCAATGAATTAAATGATCCAACTGTTTACCAACAAATAACATGCAATTCCGTTTCAAATTTTTATTTCATCCTCATTTACTTATAAAAAAATTTAAGTTCTTAAGAATCGATAAAAAGACGTTTTCTCGAATTCGACTCAAATGCGAGTACAACAAAAACATGTGAGATAATTTTTTCGCCAAATCGCAATTGTGGACGTCTATCAGTGTCAAACTGATCTATGATTGAACGACATTGGAGTGAATTACTTGACTAAAGCTGCTGAATATCTTTCCGCAATAATGGTGTATACGATCGCGGAATGAGTTGAAATAATAACAATTTTTTTCAAGAATGATGAGTACGGTAACCGTACAGCTAATTTGTTCAATGAAACGCATCCAGATCAACTTGTTGCTAGAAAATACGTTCTAGAATTAGTGCAAAAATTTTGTCAAACTGGATCAGTAGCCAATAAGAAACGAGACCCAGCACGTGAATTTCCATTGAGAAATGAAGCTGTTGATGTTGCACTTTTAGGACAAATTCATGCAGACCCAACATTGAGCACAAGGAAATTGGCTAGTGTTACCAATATCAGTAGAACCAGTATCCGCCAAATCCTGAAACATCATAAATTCCACCCCTACAAAATACATTTCGTACACCAATTGAATGAAGATGATTTTGATAGGCGACAGGAATTTTGTGAAATTATGACTACGAGAATAGATGCTGATGAGAATTTCCTTTTCAACATCTGCTTTTCTGATGAGTCTACATTCTTTCTGAATTCGACTGTGAATCGTCATAATTGTCGTTATTGGTCAGATGCCAATCCACATGTTTTCCGCGAAGTCCATACTCAAACTCCCCAAACACTCAATGTCTGGGACGGTATTTTTGGGGACCGTTTGATTGGACCAGTATTTCTCGACGGTAACCTGACAGGAGAAAACTTATTTGGAATTATTGAATGAATTTGTTTATCCACAATTAGTAGACATCATTGAAAATGACGATCGTTACCATGAAGACCACTTGATATTTCAACAAGACGTGGCACCTCCACATTATGCACAGTCTGTTAGGGCGTTTTTGGATAGAATGTTTCCTGGAAGTTGGATTGGAAGAAGAGGCTCTATAGAGTGGCCAGCCAGATCTCCAGATTTAACCCCACTCGACTTTTTCCTGTGGGGGTCACTTGAAAAACAAAATCTTCGCAACCGAACCAGAATCTCTGGAAGATTTACGAAGGAGAATTATTGAAGAATGCCGTCGAATAACGCCGGAAATGCTACGAAATGTGAGGTCTTGTTTTGAACAGAACTTGTACTATTGTATGGAAATGGGTGGTAGACAGTTTGAACATTTAGTTCATTGACAATAATAATTATTGCGACAGTTGCTTTATCAGATATTGTTTTTATTGATTGAGTGAATAAAAAGTGATTTCCCAAATGCAAGTTCCTATATCTTGAAAACGAATCGATAGAATTAATTTACTTTTGTTGTTTAATATTAAGAAGGAAAATACCTTTCAAATAAGGTATCACTTGCCAAATGTTGCCATTTAAAAATTTAGGGGTGGCGGTCACAGCTCCGAGGGATGGAATGTATTTCGGGTGAATTTCATCGCGAACGATGTCCCCCTCAAAAATGTAGTTGACGTGTCTGAGCGTTTTTATATAATTCGGTTCTGCCGACCTCAGAGCAGCTGTTTCGTTTTCAATGGCCCACCCTGTATATATTGAGACAAAGAAATCGACACCAACAGCCCAACATCTGTCAGTGAATAGACTCTGTATTAAATAAAGTGAATAAAGAATAGCTGATGAAGAAAATATGATATCTGAAGGAAATTTCTCATATTAACTATCTGTAGACTCTATTACGCCATCTTTGAAACATAGGCGGTGGTGATTCCGTTACATAAAGGTGGGGATATTGAAAATCCTGCCAACTTTAGACCCATTTCATTGTTACCTTCCCTCTCTAAATTAATTGAAAAGCTTGTAAAAAATAGAGTGATGACTTTTTTGGAAAAGCATAACGTTATCCATTCTTTTCAATTTGGGTTCCAAAGATCTAAAGGAACTAGTGATGCTATTTTTAACCTACTACAGGATGTTTATATCAATCTTAACGATGGAGATGTTGTGGCAGCAGTTCTTTGTGATCTAACAAAAGCGTTTGACTGTGTCAACCATAAAATCCTGTTGAAGAAGCTAGAAAGTTATGGCTTCAGAGATATAGTTCTGAAGTGGTTTGAGTCGTACTTATCAGGCCGCACGCAAAGCGTGTCTCTTCAGAACAAAGTATCGCAACAATTATTGATCAAATGGGGAGTACCTCAAGGATCAGTGCTTGGCCCAATTCTCTTTTTAATCTACATAAATGATCTAGCCTCAATAAAGATTACGGGAAAGTTTACTCAGTTCGCAGATGATACTACCATAATTTGGAATAATAGAAATGACGTTAATCTGCATCTATCTTATAAAGGTAAAACAATGGTGCGATGCCAATTGATTATCGTTAAACATATCGAAAACGAATATCCTCACCTTTAAAGGTCATCTGCCAGAACTGTATCTGGGTAATGAAGTTATTAGCAGTACAAGAACAACGAAGTTTCTTGGCTTGTACATTGACAAAAAGTTAAAGTTTGAGGACCATATAAAAAAGCTGGGCAAAAAAATAGCCTTTGGATGTTTTGCAGTGAGAACGACCTCATGGGAACTTGGTAGGGATATGGCCAAAAAGGTATACCATGCGTAATTGATTCTCATCTAAGATATGGAATCTGCTTTTGGGGGTCTTGTAGTGGATTTTTATTCGAATCTATTTTCGTATTGCAGAAAAGGGCAATTAGATACTTGTGCAGAGCTAAATTCAGTGATTCTTGTAAGCCCTTGTTCATAGAACAACGAATCTTGACCTTACCTTGTATCTATATATTAGAAACAATTTGCCTAATTCACAGTAAGTTTAGGGATCGAGTGTATGGCACCGCACAATATATCACAAGACAAACCCTAAATATAACCTTACCAATTTCAAGATCTGCACAAATAAAAAATTCCATTATATATAATGGCATAAAAATGTTCAATCATTTACCTAACGAAATTAAAACGATTATGGATAAAAAAAAATTCAAAAGTTCTGTGAGAAATGTTTTACTCGACAGAGCATTCTACTCGTTGGACGAATTTTATTCTGTGAAATTTTAGATTTTATTTTGGTTTCTGTTTGTTTGTTATGCTTTTTAAATCGACTGATACGTATGGGTATTCACTTTGTATATGCAATTCTGTTGATTCTATTTTATTCTATTTTATTTTTATTATAATTTAATTAATTGTAAAGATCAGAATTCTGATTTCTGTATATACCCTTCTTTGTTATGTATAACTTTATACTATAAATAACACCTCCAATTGTTAATAAACTGACGTCTAGAGACTAACATTAATATTGTTTAAAATTAATTTTATGTAATGTATGTTTTTGTATATATAGACTTCTACTTATATGAATAATTTGACGTGTAGTAACCTGCTCTACAAATTTTGTGTTATAATGGCAAGGTAAATTCAATATATTTTTGAATATGTAACGAGGTATGTATAAAAAATAAGCATATATTCAATTGCTATTGATGTTCTCTTTTTTCTTTTTTACTGTTTTTTCACTTTGTCAATAGGAATTATCATTCTTCAGACATTAAAGTAATTTTGATTTGATTTAGAGCGGCACTCTGAAACTACTCCTTAAACCGACGGACCAGAGTATAGTATATCCATTCATAGTTGGAAGAGGCAGGGGTTTATCATCCACCTCTGATAAAACATAATAGGATTGGCGCTTTGATCGAAAATGCTTTACTTCAAATGTAACTTTGCCTATAAATTTCAGTAAACTAACTCTGGAAAAGGAGATTATTAAAATATTTAAAAGTGATTTTCACTTATAACATTTTTTTGGTAGGTCTATTGGATGATAATAAGAAACGGTCCGAAAGTTAATAATTTTTTTTTTAAACAAAAATATTGTAACCGTTTTTTGATATCACCCTGGGCTTGGAATGTATATTCAGGATAGTCGGATAATTTCTTGGTGATTTAGTCCAAGGTGGGCATTACTCTACTGGCCTCATCAACTTTTTTTAATTTTCGATCCTTTCGTTTTCTTTCCAGAGAATGATCTATGACATATCCTTGTTTTCTCAAGATTCCTTTTGTGTTGATGAACAATTAGATTTTGTCTGCCTAAATCTGTTCGAACATTTGTATAATTAATTTTTTATGGACACTGTGTTGGATTTGAAGGAAAATTTTAGATTTCCGCTTATCCATTTTGTATGAAAAATACAATTTGGAATTCGAGGAAACTCTTCCAGATGTGGAATTAATTTATTTTGTTTCTTATTGAAGTTTTCTACCGAAGAAAATGTCTTACATTGGGAATTTTCCACAATTCCTACGTAAATTTCTTACAAATCCAAAGCCATACCGCAGTTTCACATTCAAGAATGAATCATGAAACTGTTGCTGATTGCTACTGAAGTCCGCTGAAATGGTTTCTTAGTCGTGAAACCGAGGTATTGCTTCATATTTTGAAGATCTTTCCGTTGAGTGGAAACCCCTTTTCTATGAATTGTGTAAACTTCTCAATGTAAGTGAAATATTTGCTTGAGTTGAAAAAAAAATGTGATCCTTTTGCAAGCATTTGTGATTTCCACATCTGAGAAACCTTTTTCAGAATTAAAATTTCAAATATGAGATTATTTTTTTTGGCACTAATTGTTCATGTGAATCACTGATTTGGAATGAGTTCGGATTTATCAAAAAATGGCTTCGATAAACTCTCCGCAATCACTTTTCGCGTAAAAAAAACTGGGTTTTTCCACTTTGTCAATGTACCATTTTTTCTTCTTCGTCACAATTGTCATTTCTGAACATAGTTTTCCGAACTTTTGTTGCACTTTGAAAATTTACGAGATATCATTAGAAAATCACATCAAAATAGCAAGCAAAAGACATTCACTTCTACTGTTCAATCTTCGGTGAAACAAATTCAACAAATAATAATTATTTGAATTAATCTCAGCAAGTATTTTGACTTTTTGTTTACTATTGATCTCCGAACTTTCTAGAAAGTCGAGTTTACAAGCTTTCTTTTCATTTTTCAAACTCGTTAAGGTAGTACCGCCACGAGACAGTTGAGGAAATTATTAAAATTTGGCATACGTATTGTTCAACATGTGAACAACACCTCTATAAAATTTTAACAAGTTTCACCATCCCGAACCCGAGATATATATAATTGAAGTTGACTCAATTAACACGTAGCATATGGACCATGCATAGGCAAACATCACATTATTATTTCTACCGTTAGTACTAAAATTAAGAAGTTCATGAAAAACGAGGAGGAGCTAGAGCAGGATATCACAGATATTGTGAAAAAAAATCAAAGTGATTAGTTTGACAGATATAATCAAAACTACTCTCGTTATTCAAAATAGTCCACGGGGAAGCGCACATTATTAATTCTACCGTTAGTACTAAAATTAAGAAGTTTATGAAAAACGAGGAGGAGCTAGAGCAGGATATCACAGATATTGTGAAAAAAATCAAAGTGATTGACCATCTAGTTTGACAGATATAATCAAAACTACTCTCGTTATTCAAAATAGTCCACGGGGAAGCGCACAGCCTAAAGGGGGGGTTGTAGAGAAATGCGGATTGTGCCAGGGGACTTTTTAAAGAAGGACGGGGGACCATTTGAGGGTCTGAACGCGAAAAAAAAACTCCTTCTCCTAGTTGACCCCATCGATTTTAACGATACCCCCCTCCCCCAAAAAAGTTCAAAAAGAGTACTACAAAAAGTCCATTGAAGTTTTATCGAAAAACGAGAATTCTTTCCCATGACGTATGATTTCTAGTAAGGGGGGGAGCCCGGGTCTGAGAAATTTTTTTTTGCTGCACTTTTCGGGAACTTCAATTTTTTGAGTCGCCGACTTTTTATAACGAAGAAATTTTCTCGAGTCGATTGGAGGGGCAAGTGCCCCCCCCTTCAAAAAAATTTTTTTTCGTGTTTCAAATCGAAATTTTTCGATTCCGTCGAAAATAATTTCCTGATTCAACTGTCTCGTGGCGGAACTACCTTAACAAAATCTATCTGCTAATTTGAACCTATGTAGCCCATTAAATAATAAATGATTAGTATTAAACACTTTCATTGGTTCTTGTACAAATTTCAAGCAGATTTGCTTGAGCCAGAAATGTTATGTGGATGGTACTTTCGACTACTGCACAAATTTTTTCTTGCAGTTGTTCACCATACACCTTACACCTTTGCCCCGACACACACCACACCACTATTCTACTAATAGATTCTATTATCTATACCCCCAACCCGATAAAGTATAATCTGTAGTGGTTCACGTTAATTTATGCTATACGCGGTCTGCGAAGTTTTTTTTATGCGGGAATTGTTTTCACTCAATTTGGTCTACTATATACTTTATACAAGGAATCATATCCATTTATTTTTCTGGTTTCCTTCATAATTCAACATTATAATATGTACGATTTTGAACAAAACCTACATTTTAGAGTCGAAGATGAATTATTCAACTGAGAATGGATATACTATACCTTGGAGTCATAACAGACTGTCACATGAAATGGGACATTCAAACCAACTATAAAATAACCAAATTCAGAAAGCAAAGGTCAGGCCAATGTCAATAGAAGACTACTGTCGACAAAAGTCATCCCCTAGGAGTTATGCTTGCACTTCCCTGCTTTTTAATGTACGAGATACTATACCAAGTGGTAACTCATAAGATATGTTAGGAGCTTAGAAAACGTAGGGGGGGTTCTTATTGAGATAACTTTTTTAATATTCAGGAAAATCTTCTGAAATAACCATTGACGATTTGGGATGGCTGTGCCCCACTGCGAAGATACACCGATATTTTTTTCGAAATGTACCTTCAAACATTAATAGTCAGCTGGACTAATTGAAATTGCAAATTACTCCAGGAAATTATGTTTTTCTAATGCAATGTTATAGGAAGGTTTCAGTCCACCATTTCGTCATTAATCAAGAGTGACATTTCAAATTTGTATGTTCTTCCGATCAAATAACGTAGACCAGACTAAATATACAATTTGTCAGATTCCACGAAAATTGTAATGCATTATTATACCCATTCCGAAAAGTGAAAAAAAGTAACTCCCTTACCTTGTTCTCCCTTATCACAAAACATGTAAGGGCGCGGAAAATGCATTGAAGCGGAATATTTCACATCCATATTTCAATAACAGTCGAATAAAAAAATACACAAACGATTACGATTTTAACAAATGCGAAATCCAGCGGAAATCGAGCGTCAAAACAGACGACGGAATTTTTTATTAGGGGCGTTGATACGGCAGTGTTTATCGACAAGCGTCGTATCGCGACTATGCAATCAGGGCCGGCGCGGCGCCAGATATTTAACGCCCCGGTGCCTTTCGTTTATCGTATATTTTACCATTAATTTGAATCAATTTTGAATAATGTAAAGACCCATATTATGCTGTTGCAGCCAATTCATGCGTATTAGGGTTGATACTTTGTTATTTTAATTTTGGACACGTCAACTTTATTTTTCAAATCCACATTTTTAGTAACGAATTATTTTTATGACGTTATCACTTTCGAGTTATGGTGTCATCGCAATTTTTTTTAAATAGCAATACCATTTACTTTTGTGGAATATTAGTGTCCGCCATGAACTGCTATATACAGTGACCGGCAGAAAGTACGCATCATATGGGAAATTCTTTTATTAATAAATTTGGACGAATATCGATATGTGCAATCGCTTCTGCATCAAAAGCAACCCCAAAAGACGTTGTACAGTGCCGTTCGTCTTTTCGTGTTTGGAGGGAAATTTAAAAAAATTAAAAATTATGTTTCAAAACACACTTAGTTGGGAAAATATCGAAAAATGTTATCCGAAAAAGTTGTTTAGAACGTTATTTTATAGCTATGTACAAGTTTTGAAAAACATCTGAGATAAAAAAATAAAAATCAATTTTTTGCCATAATAAAAATTTCAATTTGGAAAAATACATTTTAGACAAAGAAACTCATTAGTAAGGCCAACAGTAATATTTTAAATGATATTTTGTAAATATGTATTCGGAAGCTACTTCTATTTTATTCGGAAAAAATTGAAATCTATGGATTTGCCATGTATTCAGCTGCTTCATAGGAGGTCACTGAAATATCTCCAGGACATTATAATCCCGATACTGTTCATTATTAATAAAGGTCCTTGTATCTACATAATTTCAAATTGAATTTTTTATTCAAACAAAAAATAAATTGATTTTTGGCAAATTGTTGGAATCATACAATATTATCATTGTTGATGCGTGCATCGACAGATTTCCTCATGATCAAAGAGGCCATGAAACAATTGACTAATAATGACAATGTGTTATTAAGAGTTGTCAAACGAATTAGTAGTGTTATTATTTATCCAGGTGTTTTTATCGTCTTTATTCTATAGTTTTTTTCATTGTGAAAGTTACATTTTGTTGTGTGTTAACAATAATTAGAGATGCCCCAAGAAAAGCTGAGTTTGCAAGAAAAAATTGAGCTCGTCTTAATATGTGGTGAGCGTTTTCATAGTTCCAGAGAAGCAGCAGATATTTTCAATGCTAGATATCCAAATAAGAATATCCATGGATCTACTGTGTTGCGTATTTTAAACAAATTTAAAGCTACAGGCAGTGTAGAAAATCGTTACAAAATTCCACATAGTAAACCCGTCACTAATGAGGAAGGTACCTTTAATGTTTTGTTATCGGTCACAGAAAATCCACGGATGGCACTATCGGAGAGGCAGGAACAAACCGGTATATCTGAAAAATCCATAAGAAGAATTTTGAAGAATAATAAATTTCGTGCATACAAACCAAAATTCATCCACACCTTACTCGATAGAGATTTTGATGCACGCTTAGATCATTCATTTTGGTTCCAAGGCATGATTGAAGAATGCCAACATTTTCCTACAAACATTTTATTTACTGATGAGGCGACTTTTACATCAAATGGTACTGTCAGTTCCCAGAATTATAGATGGTGGGCTGATGAGAACCCAAATTGGAAGATAGAGGCAAAAAGTCAATTTTCTTTCGAAACTAATGTTTGGTGCGGCATATTAGATACACAGATCGTTGGGCCTTACTTTTTTAGGGGCAACCTTAATTCACGAAATTATTTGGTGTTTTTAAATAATGTGTTTTTTGATTTCTTACATGGATTACCGCTGCAAAGAAGGAATGATATTTCTTTCCAACAAGACGGAGCGCCAGTACATAGTACCCTTGAAGTCAGAGCGTGGCTTAACGAACACTTTCCTCATAAATGGATAGGACGATATTCAGAAAACCCGTGGCCTGCAAGATCCCCAGATTTGACGCCCTTGGATTTCTTTTTAAGGGGGTACCTTACAAGTAGGGTTTATAAACATCGGCCATTTCGTAATATCGACCATTTAGAAGAAGTAATACGACAATGTATCAATAACATTACACCACAAATGCTGCGAAATGTGTCCAGAGAAATGAAATCCCGAACAACTACATGTATTGAACGTCAGGGTAGACACGTCGAGTAATGGACATTTACAAACTTTCGAGTATGCATTAAATTGTTTGGTTTATAATTATTTAGTTCTAATTTTATTATAAAATGTAATTATGTAAAAAAATTAATCAATTTTTTGTTCTAATAAAAAATACATATTAAAATTCTGTGGATACATGGTTCTTTGTCAATAATGAACAGTATCGGAATTATAATGTCCTGAAGATATTTCTGTGATCTCTTATGAAGCAGCTGAACACATGGCAAATCCACAGATTTAAAATTTTCTTCGAATAAAATAGAAGTAGCTGGTGAATCTTTACAAAATATTATTCAAAATATTACTCTTGGGCTTTACTAATGAGTTTCTTTGTCAGAAATGTATTTTTTCAAATTGTTTTTTTTATGGCAAAAATTGATTTTTATTTTTTCATCTCAGATTTTTTTCCAAACTTGTACAAAGCTATAAAATGTCGTTCTGAACAACTTTTCCAAATACCATTTTTCAATATTTTCCCAAATAAGTGTGTTTTGAGACATAATTTTGAAATTTTTTAAATTTCCCGCCAAACAAGAAAAGACGTACGGCACTGTACAACATCTTTTGGGGTTTCTTTTGATGCAGAAGCGATTGCATGTATCGACATTTGTCAAAATATTATATTAAAAAAAAATTCCATATGATGCGTACTTTCTGCCGGTCACTGGATAAGGCTGGCCGCAGATTGGATGCGACATTTTAAATTTCAACGTTTTGAAACGTTTCGACGTGTTTCATGCAACGTTTCAAGGCGCCCTTCAAAGTCCAACCTCACCTTGGTATGGGGTGAACGGGCCGCGGCCATGCGATGAATGGAGTAGCTTGCGGACATTCGCTATTAAACATGCGCGGCCGCGACTTTACTAACGGGGCTCTGGCAAACAGACCTAAATCCGAGCTGTGAGCGCCGTGGCGACGGATGTAAGGCACCGGGGTCTCAAAAGAAACGGCGCCGCAACGGAGCGTGGGAACAAATGACCACTGTGACGAAATACCGAAAGGGAATGAGGACAACTCTTGGCCTTCTCTTCAGGGCCCTGAAGTGGATATGATTCCGAGCGTTCTCCAAGATCGTAAGAGGACTCTTCAGGGTGCTGAACAAACGATAGGGGCCGCCCAGATGAACCTCCAGCACCATAAGGTAACCATAGACCAGTGCTGAAGCCTTACTACCTGTTATTTCTTTGTATTTTCTGAGTACATTTACCATAGTAATGTATAATTTTTTTTTAACTATCAGAAAGAAGAGATTTCAACGAACAAAAAGCCCACCGACTTTTTTAAAAAACCTGATATTTTGACGGGAGAATTTCTGATTGAAAATTAGGGTGCTTTTTCGATAGTAAGTCAAAATAAGGTGGAAAAATAAATATTTTACATAAAAAAAATTACAGTGTGTTTGGGACATAAAAAAATAAGTTTTCACCATTTAGTGAAAAAATTTTTTTTTTTTTATAAAGGTAAAAATAAAAAACCAAAAACTTGGTTATTTGAATTTTTCCCATAAATTTTAAGATTATGTGAAAAAAGTGGGAATACCAAAGTTGTAGATCTTTTTATTACCTACAACTTTGCCATTCAACTTTTTTCTATAGGACTTGTAGTTTTGCTGGAAATTGAGATAAACCGTTTTTTACCCTTAAACACTCACCCCCTTCCACTTCCCGACCTCAGATCGCCCGTAAATTATTTTTCCTTTCATTTTTGTTATATTCTCTTCCTTTTCCAATGGGTTTCATTCTACTATAATTTTTTTTGGTTTAAAAAATTATCGACCCTGGTCTACCACGTCAGTACTTACAGTTGCTAGGAGGGAACTCGAAGTGGCCCTTAATCGTGAACCATGTATGCGACATGGTGGAACAAATCGTATCAGGTAAGATACAATGGGCCAAAAGTGTCATCGGAGGCCACGGCCAGACGGGCCTACGGGGTGGAGGTTTTGGGAGGTAGGTGTAAATAAAGAATTTCCTCAAAAAAGGTCGTGGGCACGGCCACGCGAAAATTGGCCAAGTGCGAGTTGAACTACGGACTCGCTCACGATCGATACATTGCATTTCTACAAAGGAGACGTTTAAAAATAATTTATGACGCCCCAGCCCAGACCTTGCATAGTGTGCAATGAACCTGCAAAATGTTAGTCTGTTTGCTCACGAAAATTACAAAAGTAAATGTGTGGTTGTTTGCACATCACAATATCACATATAGAATAAACTACTGATGGAACTTCTACAGCTTGAAAGCATATCAGATTTACTTTAAAGCTGGTATACATTTTACACTAAATAATTTTATTTAGGTGCTTACTTGAATAACAAATTCGAGCTTACGTTTTTTTTCCGCGAAAACCTTGATAATTTCATCGATATTCAGGCTCACATCTTTGTGTATATTTAGAATCGCGCACGGTTCATTGTTTTCATTACAAGCTTTTATTTAGTTTCACTTGTTAGTTTGTTCGTTCGTTAGGGTCAAATCTTGCAAATGAATTTTGACCGACTTCTAGTCGTCCGATTAATTTGAAATTTGACAGATGTTCATAATTCCGGTGACAATGCATTATGGAGTTTTTGTTGGAGTAACAAACAAAATGACGGCTCCAAGATGGCGGAGATTTGTAATTATGGTCCGATTTGATTCAAAATTGGTATGTGGCAGTTTTCGGGGTCGGAGATTATGAATTTTTTGTCAAAATTCATAAATTCAAGATGGCGGACGAGTTTTGTGATTATGGTCCGATTCGATTCAAAATTGGTATGTGGATGTTTTCAGGGTCGGAGATTATGAATTTTTGTCGAAATTTATAAATTTAAGATGGCGGCCCCAAGATAGAGCACGATTTTTCTGATTTCATTCAAAATTAGTAAATGGGAGTTTTCAGGTTCAGTGATTATGAATTGTTTGTCAAAATCTATCAATTCAAGATGGCGACTTGAGGATGACGGGAGAGTTTTGTTATGGTCAGATTCTATTCAAAATTGGTGTGTAGGAGTTTTTGAGGTCGGAGATCATGATTTCTTTCAGCTCAAAACTTACAGGGAAGAGATCTTGTAATAATGAAGCTCTATTAGAAATGAACAGATTAAGACGAACTAACTAAAAAGAAAATAACTGACAAAAAACTTTTTAAACACAAGCTTTCATTTGAGCCATGTACTAAAATGTATAAAATAAATATAAGTCATCGCTGACAATGATTTAAATATTTTTTGTTGAATTATTTGGTTTTTATTTCACGCGAATTGTAATAAAATTGATACTTCGACAAGTTGTTACTTTCCAACCATTCATTGTCCAATGAAATTAATTGGTATCTATTGTCATGAATACTTTGTAAAAATCGAATACTTCGACAAGTTCTTACTTACTAACTAATCACTGCCCACTGCGCACACTAATCACTGCGCACTTCGCGCGACAAGCTTTTTGAAACGAAATAATTCAACAAAAAATAATTAAATCATTGTCAGCGACGACTTAAATTTATTTTATACATTTTAGTACACGGCTTAAATAAAAGCTTGTCTTTAAAAAGTTTTTTTATTAGTTACTTTTTTTTAATAAGGCATTGGATATAACATCAGCCTATGAACCTCAATTAGGGTTGTGGGCATGCCCACCGTGCCCACATGGGTAGATCCGCGCCTGAGTGCCCGAAGTATCGAGACAAAAAAGGACTCGAAACAATTCCATACAAGTACATTGGTACATCAGTACAAGACTGAAATGGGAGGCCCAATCATCTTACAATGGTGTATTGTAGTTTTTTTGATGTGCAGAAATACATTTTTCAAGTTTAAATTGACTTGAATTTCTGTTGCACTTAAAGTATCGCAGGACAAGGCCAAAAAGGTGGTCTGGCAAAAAAAACTGATATATTGATAATATCGGTACAAGCTAGGCCTGAAATTTACGATATAACCTAGAAGAACCACCACAATGTAGACAATATCAACAAATTTGCAGAAAACAGGCAGTTAATGCACAATGCAAAAACAAAGTTGCGAATCTAAATGTTTCTTCCTATCACTCATTGAAGTCAACAAATTTAAACATTTTGGTTCGAAACAAATGTCACATCCAATCTGCGGCAGCCTAATGGGGAAACAATTGAGCACTTGTTACGAAAATCGCTATTTCTTGATTTTTGGACATCTAACATTGAAAAATCTCCAGGTATTTATTGTAATATGCATATAGGCGAAGTAAAAATTTCGTTGATTTATATTCCCTTTTAATGTTTTAATAGGTATTACAAGCATTTTCTTACAGGATTATTGTTCCAATATTCTGTCATAATTGTGCGTTTATTGCCGGACTACTAATCCGTAATCCTTTAGGGGCGGGATGTCGTACCTGCTAAGTGTATTTTGACGAGTATTCGGCGAATACCCATTTCAATCCTTTGCAAATCTTCAACTGATACTTTTAACCCAGACAGCACGGAATGTTCCTAGAATATTCTCTAAATATCCGAAAAGAGAAAAGATATTCCAAAGGAATTCCAATTCCCTAGCATATTCCAGGAATATTCCAATATGCATATTCCTGGAATATTTTCGAGAGAATGTACCACGAATATTCTCGTGAGAATATTCCTGTATGAATATTCATGGGATATTCCTGTTGAATATTCATGGAATAATCAAAATTGAATATTCTGTATTGTATATTCATGGAATATTCTCCTTATCTCTATGGAATGAACACCAATAACCATTTTCGAGTTCGAAATATGGGAGAAGTATGAGAAAAAGTGCGAATAGATGTATTTGATTTGCAAACAGAGTTTTTGTTCAGACAAGCTGACAAAAATACACTACTGTACTGACCAAATTATAATTGGTCGGAAAATATCGAGGTACACTTTCACGACCAATCATAACCATTCCGCGCGCGTCAGCGTTTGTTGTTCATCCGGTAGTCGTAGCTTAACTCGATGGCAGAGCTGTAAAGTTGAATGAATTTTAAATTGACATTTGACATCTTTTGTTTTTTTTTTACTGGTATGGTTTATTTTTGCATATTTGTGTGTGAAACTACTGTGTTTGGAATTGTTTAACAAATATTCTTAATAATCACCACAGTGTAGTAAGTACCCTTTTATGTTACCATTCATTTCATTCCATAAAAATTCCATTTGTTTATCACTGATCATTTCATTTTCAAGGCGTTTTCTACAAAATTCCAAAAAGAAAAAGAAGCAGTGCTTGGTGTAAGGAAGTACACCATGAAACTGAAAATATTCATGACTTTAATAAATATTCATGACTTTAATATACCTGGATTTTGTGCATTTTGGAATAACAGTGTACATAACAAATTTGATGGATGTATGATATATGCAAAAGAACAAATCTGTAAAGACCATTCACTTATTGAAATAAATAATGTTAAGTGTCATAAAATGTCATTATTTAAAAGTAATACATTGGTAGATGTCTTAGCATTCTATCGTTCCCATGAAATTAATGTGGACGATTTTACATCCGATTTAGGTGAAATACTAGAACATAGCATTGTAGATCCTAACCGCACGTATGTCTTTATCGGAGATATCAATATTAACTTGTTAGATACTAGCTCAATACAAACGAATAATTATTTAACATTAATGCATAGTTTTGGGTTCACAAGTATTATAAATAGTCCAACTCGAATACAAGGTAGCTCAAATACTTGCATTGATCATCTATTCATTAAATGCAAAAGTCAAATTTATAATAATGTGCACTCGGCTATATTAACTAATGATTTCACTGATCATTTTCCTATTTTCCTAAATATAGAACTCTAGAACATTAATAAGAAAAATGTTGAAAGTACAAGAGTGTATCATAAAATTAATTATACAAAGCTAACTCAGCTATTATCTGAAGCAAATTGGGATGATGTGGTTAATATCAATGATGTTGATTTAAGTACAAATAACTTTATTAACTCATTGCAAAAATGTATAGAGAATTGCCAATATGAATGTAAAACTAGTAATAAAAAGAAAAAGATAAAACCTTGGATCACTAGTGGCCTCTTGATATCCATAAGAAAAAGAGATAAACTAAAAAAACAATCAGCTCTTAATCCAAATTATTTGGATGCTCTAAATGCCTACAGACAGTACAGAAATCAATTGACAAAACTAACAAAAAAATCCAAATATGACTATTATAAAGAAAAAATTTGTGAAAGTAGGACTGACCCCAAAAAAACGTGGAAAATAATAAAAGATGCCACTAATGATCAAGAAAAGAAAAGGGAAATAAAGCATGTTGTGAGTAGTAATAATGAAATACTGAGTGACCCAAATCAGATAGCAAATGAATTCATTGGCTTCTTCACTAGTATAGGAGAAAAGCTAGCTGATTTGATTAAGTTGAATAAATCATAATACAAAAATCAATACTTTTTTATCCGATAGCGAAATTATAAACAAATCAAAAAATTAAAAAATAATGTGCAAAGTGGAGAAGACAACATAAATCTGAAATAAAAAACCCATAAATCGTATTTTCTGTACAGGAGTATATCCTGGAGCCTTAAAAAAAGCCATAATTATACCTATTTACAAGCAAGGCAATAAAGAACTAACAACAAATTATAGACCGATAGCCTTAATAAGTACTATTAGCAAATTGGTAGAGAAATGCATTAAGTTTAAACTGGCTGAGTTCCTTAATAAACATACCATTTTATCTGATAATCAATATGGATTTAAAGAGGAAACCAGCACAGAAGATGCGCTAAGTAAAGTTACAGAAAAAATAATTAGTAGTTTGGACAATGGTAAAAAGGTTATAGGAATATTTCTAGATCTAGCCAAGGCTTTCGACACTGTGGCACACGAAATCCTACTCCACAGATTAAACAATATGGGCATTAGAGGAGTAGCAAATGATTTGTTTAAATCATACCTGACGAATAGAACCCAACGTGTAAGAATAAACAGTAGTCTAAGCGATCCTCTAGAGTTGGGATTTGGTGTGCCACAGGGTACAGTACTTGGTCCCTTTTTGTACAACCTGTATATTAATGATATACTGTCTCTACTTGACACAGGGAGTGTTTTCTGTTTTGCGGACGACACTGCAGTAATTGTGAGTGGAGAAACTTGGGAAGCTACTCTGAGTGAAGCAGAAACTGCAATAACAAAAATAAAAGAATGGTTGGACTACAGTCTATTGTCACTAAATGTGCAAAAAACAAAGTTTATAGCCTTTGGCTTTACTCGGGTAAATTTGCCAATGTTCACAAACTTAAAAATTCATGACTCAGGTTGTACTAGGACTGTAAATGACTGTAAATGCAAACACAAGATAGAAAGAACGCAATCTCTTAAATACTTGGGAGTATTTGTTGATGAAAATTTAACTTGGAAAACACATGTTTTGTATGTAGTAGGTAAAATAAGAAAACTCATATATAAATTTTATGAACTAAGAAATGTGCTACAAGGAAAGATTCTTAGAATGGTTTATTACTCTCTTGTTGAGTCGGTGATAAACTATGGCCTAGTGGTCTGGGGAAGTGCCTGTAAGACAGTATTGGAACCTTTGTTTGTAGTACAGAAATATGTGATTAAAGTCATGTATTTTTAAAAAAAGCGATTTTCAACCGAAATCTTGTTTAAAAACTATAATTTTCTTACATTGGAACAACTACATGTTAAATCAATAATCAGGTTTATGCTCAAAAGGCCTTACTATAAATTAGAATTGAAGCATCAATTAAACACGAGAAATGCATCTCAACAAAATGTACTACTTCCCTCTGTCAAGCACTTAGCCATGCAAAAGCACATAAATTTTACTGGTCCAAAGGCTTTTAATGCCTTGCCCCTGCAATTGAAAACACAAACATACAAAAGAAATAAGCTCAAGATTGATATGTGGATTAAAGAAAGCGGGTTTAAGTTTAATTTTCGCTGAGATTAATTTGATCAAATATAGCTTTAATTTCCTTCTAATTCGGATTTAGACTTAGTATAACAATTTTTCAAATTTATAATTTATAGTTAGCTTAAGGTAAGCACAATTTAAATTTAAATATATAATGCTTGAGAGATTTTTGTACATACTGGAGAATATCTCTCAAAGTACGTCATCATTTTCAATATACCTAGATATAGATAATATATTCATTAAGTTAGGATTACTGCACACACAGTTTGTTATATTCTATCGTGCAGCTCATTGGACATAGAACATAATGTAACATAATAATGTAATGTAATATTGTTTGGTGTTCTATATTATTAAATATTATTATTATTATTTTATTATTATATTCTCAATACAATTTTCACACAAACTCCGTCACTTCATGCAAAAGGACAGTTAATTAATCAAGTTGAAACTATTAGCGATATAATGGATTCAAGTTTTTCTGATTCAGATACCAGTAGTACGATCTTGCAATTCTTGTTTTTCAGAGATATCCCTGTAGTGATAGTAGAAACGGGTTAATAAAATATGTGTTATTATTATTATAACTATATAGAAATAGACCTGTTCAAATTCATGTTGTTTTATTTCATTGTAGGGAAGGGGTGCGTAGTCTGCGGAAATCAATTTTTTTTTCTGAGTGGAACCTGCAATTTCAATCCACAAATACTCTGAGGAAAACAATTACGTATTGCACTACTACATAATTTTTGAAATGAAGTTTTGTTTCTTGGCGAATGTAAGCAAAAACATTGCTTGAATTGTCAGGCATAATTGTAAAAGTGCCATTCAAGATTTTATATTTGAGGATACTCATATGGGGAAACAGTTGTATTTTTTTTTACTTTCTTAATTTCTGAAATTTCAGGGAATGGTTATTTTGTTCTGAAAACCCTTCAGGATATTTAGGGAATATTACTATCATATTCCTGAATTACTTTGAATATTCTCTGAATATTCATGGAATATTGTAGGTATATTCTGGATATACAAGGAATATTCCCAGATGATATTCCAGGAGTATTCTTTCTGGAATATTCATGGAATATTCTGGATATTCCGGGAATATTCCTCAGGGAATATTCAAGGAATATCTAAAATTTTCCCCACCAGCACACTCTAGGAATATTCCAAAAAATATATGTATATTCCTGGCACATTTAAGAATATTCCAATATCCCAAAAAGAATATTCTATGAATATTCATGGAATATCCAGTGCTGTCTGGGCTGATGACCAACATGTTGTGACGTCAGCTGACAGTGCTTAATTATTATTGAAATGTTTGAAAAACTCTATTGGTCTATGTGATCGCGGGTTAGGCTGGGACTGAAATAAAAAGTTGACGGTGGTACCGAGTAATAGGCCAAATTGAAAAGTAATATGTGACAAGTACGCAAAGAGAGGCTTTAGCGGACGGATCGGAATGTTGAATATGAAGATTATGTCCGCTTAAGCCATTTGCGTAGGGGAGCGAGGGGCTTGTTGTAACAGGGGTAAGTAGTAACAGGCTCTTTTCACTAGGATGTTAAACTTTATTAGCGTATTTCTCTGACTCGATTTGACCTATAAACCGCGCCGCATCATGTTGCCATAGCCAGTGTCCCGCCGGCCGGCGCAGTGAGCGGAAGTGTGCACGCGCTTCATTTTTGCCAGGTAATATAAAATTTTGGTTTGCGTTATTATTATCGACTAATTTCAAACTTTCTATATCTTATTTACATTCAAATTTATCTATCTCTGATAATGTGTAACAGTTTTTAAGATTGCTAAATTGTTTATATAGTTATCTTGATAAATGTTAAAAATCATACCATGGGGTTAGTTGTAACAAAATCCGGGGGCTTGTTGTAACGTGTTACAACATGCCCCAAGGTATGATGTAGATACCTACTTATTTTTTTTTCCATTCTTCTAGAATGAGGGTGTATAAAAGAAAGTCAGAGCGGGCAACACAAAGCCAAGAAGTGTACGAGTTAGCGGCAGCTGAAGTTTTAGAAAAAAAATGCAGTATTCGGAAAGCTAGTCAGACTTTCGGATTATGTCACGTCGATACATAAAGAAAAAGAAGAATAATGAAAGTTTGAGAGTTGGTTATTTTAAGCCTAGACAAGTATTTACTGCAGAAGAAGAAGGTGAGATGGCTTCCTACCTACTCAAGTGCGCCGAAATATATTTTGGACTACTTCCTATAGAAGTAAGGAAACTAGCTTACCAATGCGGTGTGCAGCTTATAAAAACATTCCTCCTTCTTGGCATCAAAATAACATGGCTGGTACTGACTGGTTCCAAAATTTTATGCGCAGAAATCCGCATTTATCTTTAAGGACACCAGAAGCGACGTCTTTAAGTCGAGCGACGTCTTTCAATAAGACTAACGTTAATTCATTCTTTGAAATATATCAAAGACTTCTCCAAAAATATCAGTTTAATGCTTCTCGAATATGGAACATTGATGAAACAGGGGTCACAACGGTTCAAAAACCTAAGTAAATAGTAGCTGCTCGTGGCCAAAAGCAAATTGGAGCTATCACATCGGCTGAGAGGGGAACTCTTGTAACACTTGCTTGTGCCTCTAACGCTGCGGGTAATTTTATCCCACCGATGTTCGTTTTTCCCAGGCTCAAATATTCTGAAATGTTTATTCGTGGTGGACCTCCAGATTGCATTGGAGCTGGTAATTCCTCTGGATGGAAGACCAAAAAAGAATTTTTAATTTTATCAAACACCCAAAACCCACCAAGGAAGAGCCAGTTCAGTTGCTACTTGATAACCATAGCTCACACGTGAATATTGGAATTGTTGAAGAAGCCAAAGAAAATAATGTCATCATGTTATCGTTTCCCCCGCACTGCTCCCACAATTTGCAACCTTTAGACGTAGGAGTGTACGGCCCTTTTAGAAATTACATAAATAGGGCACAGACAGCATGGTTGCACAACAATCCGGGGAAAACGATGACAATATATGACATCCCAGGTATTGTGAAAGAGTCGTTACCACTTGCCTTAAACCCTGCTAATATTATGAGTGGATTTAAAGCTTCTGGTGTATGGCCTTTAAATGCTGATATTTTCCAAGACTCCGACTTTGCGCCATCTTATGTTACTGATCGTCCAGATCGTACACAAGAGCCAGATGTCGTAAATGTCACAGAAAATTTATCATTGAATCTTGAAAATCCAGAACTATTACATTCTGCCTCTGAATTAGATATCAGCACCACGGAAATTATAAGCCAAATCGAAACTGCGAACGAACCAACTCCGAGTTGCTCCAGTCTACAAAAAACTTTTTCGCCATCGAAGATTAGACCTCTACTGAAGGCGCCACCAAGAAAAACTAATACAAATAGCAGACGCAAAAGAAAATCTACAGTATTGACGGACACTCCTGAAAAAGAAGCTTTACAAAAGGAATATGAGGAAAAAATGAAGAAAAAACAGAAAAAAGATTACAAAATTAAAGGAAAAGGTAAAAGAAAGGGGAAGGGGAAAGGCAAAGGTAAATCAACAAAAAATTAAACCGGAGTGGACAGAGCTAAAAAAAAGATTTTATGTTCAGATTCAGAATCTGAATCAGAAGAGTGGTATTGTCTGGTATGTGGTGAAGCTTACACAGATTCAAATAAAGAAGATTGGGTCGAGTGTACCTTTTTTGGAGACCTATATCTTTTATTTGTATTATTGTTCTCAGATGAAGACTGAATTTAATTATAATGAAACCCACCAAATGTTGATTCTTATATAAGTGCAATACTTTGTTAGATAGATATTAAAAAGAGATAATTACGAAGCATACCTTAGATATAAATAATTTAATTACTTACTGTGATTTAAAAGTGCCATGATGATTATAAGTAGTGTTTAACTAAATAAAACTGTTAATTACTTAATTTTTAGGTGTTGATTACTTAAAAAGTGTATTTAAGTTGATTTTTGATAAGAATTACATAATACCTACTTTAGAAAGATGTCAATTTTGTTAAAAATAAACAAAGAATAAATGATTAGAGGTATTATTGTTGTTTTTTTTTGTCGTTACTACTTGCCCCGGTAGACGTTACAACTTGCCCCAAGCACGAGGTAAGTTGTAGCACCGCACTTCTTCTAGAAAAGAATTGATTGTAAAATAATGAGCAATAGTTATGGTATTATTTTTACTTGATTTGGTAGAGGAAGAGTTACAGCATCCATCTTTATTTAGTAGCAATTTAATCAATGGATCTCAAGATATATTAGTTTTCATGAAAACTCGTCTCATTGATATTTCTTCATCACCATCTAGTCATACCGAACCTAAAGTGTTGAAGATGATGTCCGCTGAAGCCATTTGCATACGTGTTGCATACAACATTTTTTTGTATTAGCTTTCCAAATAAACAGAACAGAAATGCTACACATATTTTCTCGCATACATTTCCAATCACCATCCATACGGTAGTGTAAGGAAGTTGTGCAAAAATGTAGCATGCGATGTCAATGACACGTTTGTCAAATATTAGTATTCATTTTTCATGAAATTAGTATTCCAAAATAATATTTCGAGAAAATGTGTGCTGTCACTATAAAATTTCAAATAATCTATAGTTTATTGCGTCTCCTGAAACATTTATAGGATATTAATTATAAGTTTTCTGAATAAATAGATTTTAGTCCGCTAAAGTGTTGCCATGACGACTTTAAGTAAAAGTGGCATTTTGCAGACTCTTTTCAGTATCCAAAGTATGCATTTTGTGAACAAAAAAAAAGTTATTGACAAATTTTCTGTGTTTGTGTACTTTATGGAAATATCTAGATGAATTCCCATAAATCAAGTTTGGCCCTGGATGCGCCACTGAGTGCGCGATGAATACAGATAAAATTATACGCCGCGAGTATTAGGCCAGTTCATTTAGTTGAAATAGAAAGCTTGAGACGAGAGCTCCACCTCAATTTCTGTGTATTTATTTCTTCAAAAAATTCTTTGGACTGTTCCTACTTGTCACATTCCTTTTTATGCATAGCCGACTTTTTTTTAAAATTAAACTACCGGTTCAACTGAATAAAAACTGGCAATGGGCTATTGTCGACAAAAATAATTTTATGATTTTTGGAATAACTACGTCATATAAATAGTGGTGCAAAGAATTTTCTTTGTTCATTACAACATTTTGAATTGGTCCCATACGCGCGCAAAAACTGCCGGTTGTTTGTACGCTGCGGTGACGTCAGGTATAAGTGTTGTGAGTAGCTTGAGGCTTGTTCGCACTAGGCTAGTAATTTAGTCAAGAAGTGAGTAATTTAGTAGCTAAAATACTCGCCACTGTCCAAAAATCGTTCACATTACGGTCGTGTACAGTACACAATACACAAGTGGTATTTTGCAAAATGAACATTCTGCAACATAATGAAGTGAATAAGCCTTATGGTAATGGCTATTTTAGAAGAGGTGGATGAAAAAATTTGTGTGATAAAGAAAAAAAAAAGGCTGAACATTTCACAAGCATTCCTGTTGTAGATATTTAGGCACAAATTTCAAAGTTGTTTCTTCGCTCCAGCAAAACGAAATTTTTGCAGCAGCTAATTTCGACTGTTTGGAACCAGTGAGCAGTGAGTATGGTGGGGGGCGCTACTTGCCCCAAATAATAGAATAAAATTGGATCGACTCGACTTAATTACCTACTAATCTAGTCGACTAAATTGTTGGTGTCCAGACTTGCGTTTAGCGCTTGACTGTCACTTTTGTGTCCGAATAAACAGTGGGGCACTGTTCATTCCAAGCCTCCGCAATGAAAATTCACAAACGCTTGGGCTTCATGCATATGCTGGATGGTCAAAATTTAGCAGATTTGCTAACTTCACAATTTCTCAAAATTAATCAGGAAATTCAAGGAATAATTGTATATGCTCGGTAAAACTGTTCTCGATGTTGGTCGCCGTACCTTAATTCTAGAGTAGCAATTAGGCCTCCATACTTGTGCTGCTGGTCTTCTGGGATGGCCTGTAACGTTCCTAAAGCGGGTCCGCTCTTGGCAACTATAAGTGCAATAGCCTTTTCTTCGCCGTCCATCTATTAGCGGTCGCCGCAGCTTCAAACTGTTCACGATATTGCCGTATTGTATTCCCATTCACTTCTCGTACCGCCCATATTTCTATCTTTGCTTCTTCTAGGACTGCTTTCACTTCTTTTATCTCACTGTCCATTCCTTCCAACGTTTTCCAGACTTTGTTGATTTCGATTCCAATTTGATCTTCCTTCAGGCACACGATTTGCCCTTCGGTTTTCTGGATAATCTGCTCGAGACATGTTCTTGTTCTTCCAGAATTTTCCGGAAACTTTCTTGCGACTGTTTCTCTTCTTTCTTTTGACTTTCCTCCACCTCTTGTTTTTCTTTCTGTCATCGTACCTCCTCCTCTTGTTTTTCTCCCTGCAGTCGTTCCTCCTCTTGTTTTTCTCTCTGTCGTCGTTCCTCCTCTTCTTGTTTTTCTCTCTGCCGTCATTCCTCATCTTGTTTTTCTCCCTGCCTTCGTTCCTCCTTCGTTTGTTTTTCCCTCTGCCGCCGTTTTTCCTTCTCTTGGTTTTGCTCGGTAAACTGCTTCTTTCGCGCAGAACAATTAATGAATATTGTTCTCAAAAATATCCTCTCGTCTGACACCAACTATTACGAATCTGGGGTTCGTGTCTATTAAAATTCACAAAAACAACACAATAATTCACTCTGGCAATTAAATAAATCAATAACGGTTCGCTACTAAAATATTCTGTATCACCTTTTCCTCTCGATGAATAACTGTACTCCACTATACTGTCTTTTCACTATCGACTCTGCGATATATAGTTATCGGTGCTAGAAAAGTCGGTGAACGTTTCTCGAATGGCCTAGAAAACACTCGACCTTTCTGTCGGTCGGTTATGCTACTGCTATGTATTCAAAGACTTAATTTAACTAAACACTTTATCTGAAGTTTATCTACCAAATCGACCTCAACAAATACTACTCGACAATGACTGTTATTTCATAACCTTGACAATTCATCCTTAAGAAATATACAGTGTAATAAACAAATCATATAAATTAAGTTAATGAAATACTTATCGCTGAATATAACGTGCTTGGGATTTCCCGTCGGTCAGACGTGAAACGCTTTAAAAGGGAGCTAGTATATATTACCTGATCGCACTTTTGATTAACCTTGTTCAGGCACACTTGAAACTTATTCAAAACAATCCACGAAAAACTACTAAAGTCGCAAAAGTATAACTGCTATTTGGGCAAAACAGGGCATAGAAGCAACTCGTATCCCGCTAGATCATATGTGTATTGAAAAAGATTTTGAGGTATGTTGAGCTGTATTTAAAACACAAAATAATTTCAGTATATAGATCACCTACAGGTAACTTCCATGTTTTCTTGAATAAGCTGGAGGCACTTCTAAATGAGATCTTCACAGTCAATTCACAAATATGGCTCACTGGAGACTTTAATGTAGATTTCAATTCTCAGTGTCAAGAAGCTAATAGTATTTTTGGTATCACTGAACAATTTGGACTTATGTCATTAGTCAATGAAGGTACCCGAATAACCTTACACTCAAACACAAGAATAGATAATATATTTACAAATGTGGAGGCAATCACTCAAGTGGCAGATACCACTATGTCAGATCATAGACAAATAATTGCATCAGCTTGTGAGTCACT
Organism: Gonioctena quinquepunctata; assembly: GCA_018342105.1. Classification (NCBI taxonomy): domain Eukaryota; kingdom Metazoa; phylum Arthropoda; class Insecta; order Coleoptera; family Chrysomelidae; genus Gonioctena; species Gonioctena quinquepunctata. The sequence continues at coordinate 486,230 of JAFIRS010000587.1, forward strand.
CTGGAACCTCTCCCCAGTGAAAAATTCTGGAGCCCATAAAAAAATATTCTCTCAAAAAAACAAATCTCTTATGACAGAATTACTCGCAAATGAGTGCTGGGAGTCTGTGTACAATGAAAAAGCTTGTGATGATAAATATAATAATTTCATAGACATATTACTGAATAACTTCAATATGGCATTTCCCCTAACAATATGTAAGCACATAAACAAAGACAATATATCATGGGTCACAGATGAATTAAAAACTTCTAGTTCACAGTTGAGAGATTTGCATATTCTCCAAAAAAATCATCCTGATTTGAAACCCATATACAAACAGAGGCTCATTCAACATAAACAACTTGTAGAAAATACCAAAAAATCACACTTTAGTAACTTCATCCAGAATTCCGAGAACAAAAATAAAGCATCTTGGTCCATTATTAATATTCTTAAAAACAAAAACAAATCAATTCAACCTAATATGCAAATCATTCATGATGATCAACTCGTAACATCCCCTAATAAAGTAGCCAATATAGTCAACGATTTTTTCATAGAAGCACCCAAAAAAATAAGTAATAGTATACCACCATCAAATATAATCGATAATTCTGAGGGAGGAGCCAAGAGTAACTTACAATCTATGGTTTTTCTACCTTTGACAGAAGACGAGATGATTTGCATATTTGCAAAACTCAAAAATAAACCCTCATCAGGACCGGATGATCTCCCATGCAATATTATCAAAGAATTTAGCTCTTTCATAATAGAACCAATCACTCATATTTTGAATTTTTCTTTCGAAACAGGCATTTTTCCAGATCAACTAAAAATTTCAAAAGTTATTCCAATTCATAAAAAAAAAGCCAGAACAGAGTTGGATAACTACAGACCAATATCCTTGAATCCGGTGTTTTCTAAAGTTTTTGAATATAGGCTCAATCCTTTTATTGAAAAATTCAACCTAATACCTAGTGAACAACATGGGTTTAGGAAAACAAGATCAACAAATACTGCTTCCACAGAATCCATAACATGTATCATAAATGCACTTGATGAAAAGAAATATCCCATAGGAATATACTGTGACTTGAGCAAAGCCTTTGATTGTGTACCACACGATAGATTATTGGACAAACTTTGGTCACTTGGCATCAGAGGCACATTACATAACTGGTTAAAATTCTTTGTCACAAACAGAAAACAATATTCACTTATATCTCATAATGATGGAGGAATGATCAGTCAACACACCTCAAACACTGCACCTGTAGAAATAGGCGTACCTCAGGGAAGTGTTGTCGCCCCTACATTATTCTCTCTTTATGTGGCAGATATAGTATATTATTCAGCCGACTTCAAAATTGTTCTATATGCAGATGACTTATCAATTCCTGTATCAAAGGAATCACATGATTTGAACCAAACAGCTTGTGAGGATCTAATGACAAAAATTGCATATTGGTTTTCCAAAAATATGCTCTACATAAATACAACAAAAACGGAGTTTCTTATTTTTCATACAAAACAAAAACAAGTTGAAAGTATAACTATGAAGATTAATAACAATAACATCAATCAGAACAACAGCATTAAATTTCTAGGCATGACAATCGGTGATACCTTAGACTGGGAGAGAGTCACATAAAAACTATAATCAAGGTAGTAAATACCTAAATATTTCAAATACGGTGCATGTATAGAGTACTGACGATCAAAGTACTGAAAAACTTTTATTATGCAGAAATCCAATCAAGATTGACTTATGGTATAATACTATGGGGACAGTCTACAGCAGCAAAAGCACTCTTTATTGTTCAGAAAAAATGCATCAGAGCTCTGTTATGCAAAACTCAATCCGAACCAAGTAAACCTTTATTCAAAGAACTTCAGATATTACCACTCACGTGTCTTTACATATTGGAAGTGGCCTGTTACATCTATAAAAGAAAAAACAATCTGCTTCGTCGCAAAGACATACATAACTATTCCACTCGAAATCAAAATCTTCTAAATACCCCACAAAGTAGATTGAGTTTAACCCAGAACTGTCCTCTCAACATTGGAATCCGAATATTTAATAAAATTCCTAAGGAAATAAAAGATCAAGAGAACCACTTCAAATTCAAAAAATCTCTTTCAAACCTTTTAAGGTGTGGCTTATTCTATACTTTGGAAGAATATTTTAACATGTAGCATACAAACTAAATGTGAATTTTATGATTATATACTGTGTATTTTTATATTTATATGTGCTGTATTGTGCTATGTATTCAAATTTTTTACGTGTTTTTATACCAATGTGGTCTTTTTAATGAATATATTTGATTTGATACAAAACAAACCAACGAATCAGTTCGAAATAAACAATCGGGAAGTTTCCACTCATAAATGACAACGCAACAATGGATGAGTATTCTGAGACACACCCTAATATTTGAAATGATGGCCACTTTAAGGTATCTCTGTATGTACACGTATCAGCCAAAAGTTTTGGCCGCAGCGTACAGTGAAATCCAATGCTTATATGATGCTGCTGGTCTCGAACTTTTGACAGAGTTTGTACACTCAAATGGCCTACAGAATAATATCTCATGCATGAATAAGTCTGCCATACGTATAGAGAGCGGCGCTGTGCTGTAACCGTGGCAACATTGCACAGTCAGCGTGTATCTCCATCCTTTCAAGCCGATTGATATTGATGCTTCCATTTCACATTCCCGGACTTAACCACGCCCCCATCAGTTCGCAGCTAGTCATGCCCTTGTTCCGTGTCCAGTTAAATTTATATTTTTCATCAGTCGATATCTACCAAACTAAACGGTAAAAAATTACAATTTTTTTCTAAACTAATCCCACAATAGTACTGCACACACGGGTGGTTTTTTTTCAGAATCTTAAGATCCGTTCAGCGTCTATAATAAAAAATGTAAACAAAGTCCTATCCGTTCAGATGTTAGATATAGGTATCGCGTACAAAAAGATCAATTTTTAATTGCAAATATCTGACAAACTGGTAGGTGGACCGATTTAAAAATGTGTGAGTCGGTTCATTGAGGTTATACACACACACATAGGAAGCTCCGACCATTTCCTTTGATGTTTGGTTGGCCGCTTCATTGACCTCGGACCTTTAACACGAGATAGGCACAGTTGCCAGTTCTAAATTATGTTTTATTTGGAATTAGGACAATACTGCTAACAAAAGTGATAAGGTCGAAAAAATGTATGAAAAATTAATAATTAATTAATAACTCACTTTCGAAATCGTATATAGTGTTGAATATTAGAGTTTTATGTAGAATAATATCATTTCTCTACAACTATCGTATTCTACATTGATTACAAATTGGTTATTAATTGATGAATAAAGATGATTCCAAGACACCGTGGATCCTAACTCATTATTCAAGGGCACACGACCAATCATAGATTCAGAATTTTCAGGATCCACGGGAACTGAGGGGTTTAGACTAATGACAAAACAGCAAATCTACCAAACAAATTTCTCAAGAAGGCTTTGCTTCATTCGACGTGTCATGGCTTGGCTTCCGCGAATGTCAGATTGACTGTTTTTTTTTAGTTTTAACTTGGATCTGTCACGATCAAAATATAAAAGCATTGGATTCCACTGTACGCTGCGGCCGAAACTTTTGGCTGATACGTGTACATACAGAGATACCTTAAATTGGCCATCATTTCAAATATTAGGTTGTGCCTCATCCACTGTTGCGTTGTCATTTATGTGTGGAAACTTACCGATTGTTTATTTCGAACTGATTCGGTGGTTTGTTTTACATACTTTTGCAACTTAAGTAGATTTTCGTGGATTGTTTTGAATAAGTTTCAAGTGTGCCTGAACAAGGTTATTCAAAAGTGCGGTCAGGTAATATATACTAGCTCCCTTTTAAAGCGTTTCACGTCTGATCGATGGGAAACTTAATTTATATGATTTGTTTATTACACTGTATATTTCTTAAGGAAGAATTGTCAAGGTTACGAAATAACAGTCATTGTTGAGTAGTATTTGTTGAGGTCGATTTGGTAGATAAACTTCAGATAAAGTGTTAATAGTTAAATGAAGTTTTTGAATACATAGCAGTAGCACAACCGACCGACAGAAAGATCGAGTGTTTTCTAGGCCATTTGAGAAACGTTCACCGACTTTTCTAGCACTGATGACTATATATCGCAGAGTCGATAGCGAAAGAAAAAGGTGATTCTGAATATTTTAGTACCGAACTGTGATTTATTTATTTAATTGCTAGAGTGAATTATTGTGTTGTTTTTGTGAATTTTAATAGACACGAACCCCAGATTCGTAATAGTTGGTGTCAGAAGAGAGGATATTTTTAGAATAATATTCATTAATTGTTCTGCGCGAAAGAAGCAGTTTACCGAGCGAAACCAAGAGAAGGAGAAACGGCGGCAGAGAGAAAAACAAGCCAAGGAGGAACGAAGACAGGGAGAAAAACAAGATGAGGAACGGCGGCGAGAGAAAAACAAGAAGAGGAGCAACGACGGCAGAGAGAAAAACAAGAGGAGGAACCGGCAGAGAGAAAAACAAGAGGAGGAAACGGAGGAAAAAAAAAGGAGGACGATGACAGAAAGAAAAACAAGATGTGGAGGAAAGTCAAAAGAAAGAAGAGAAACAGACGCAAGAAAGTTTCCGGAAAATTCTGGAAGAGCAAAATAAAGAACGAGAACATCTCTCGAGCAGATTATCCAGAAAACCGAGGGGCAAATCGTATGCCTGAAGGAAGATCAAATTGGAATCTAAATCAACAAAGTCTAGAAAACGATGGAAGGAAAGAACAGTGGGATAAAAGAAGTGAAAGCAGTCCTAGAAGAAGCAAAGGTAGAAATATGGGCGGTGCGAGAAGTGAATGGGAAAACAATACGGCAATATCGAAAACAGTTTGAAGCTGCGGCGACGGCCAATAGATGGAACGACGAAGAAAAGGCTATTGCACTTATAGTTGCCAAGAGCGGACCCGCTTTAGGAACGTTACAGGCCATCCCAGAAGACTAGCAGCACAAGTATGGAGACCCAATTGCTACTCTAGAATTAAGGTACGGCGACCAACATCGAGAACAGTTTTACCCAGAACAGTTTTACCGAGCACAGTTTTACCAAGCACAGTTTTACCGAGCACAGTGTTACCCATAAGAGCCCACTGTCTAAAAATTCATACGTTTTTTAAATGTATTTTATGATTTTCTGTAGGCTCCGCAAGTGATTCTTTCGTGGTTCTAATAATTAAGACCTATTTACACAAGTAGTAGTAGTAATTTATTGAAATAGATAAATCGAATTTACAAACAAACAGTCACATAATCATTAAAAATACAGATAATCTAATAATTCTAAAATAAATAATAATAGTAATAAAATATTAAACAGTAATACATCACAAATCTTGTTCTAAAAAAGCCAATAGACTTTTCTTAAAACTTATAACAGTATTGGACTCTTTCAAGTGTATGGGGAGTTTATTGAATTCATTCAAACCTTTGAAAAATAAGTTATTCATGCATCGTCTCGAACTAGTTCTATTAATGTAGAAGTCATTATTTTGCCTAGTGTTATAATGATGAATATCTCTATTTAAAATCACAAAATCATTAAAATAAGTTGGTTGAAAACCTTTAACAATCTTAAAAATGAGTTGGCAGCAAACGCTTTTGAAAATCTAAAACCTAAAACCAGTTAAACTTACAAACATGGCGTCGACGGCGACGTCGGGAAATAAAGTATGTGTTCCAAGAAAATTTACAAAATATGAGGTGAGGTATTTATTACATATAAATTTCTAAAATTACATTTTATGTGCGTGAATATAAGATATTTTATGAAAAAACTATTTAGAAATTAGGTTATTTCCAATAAGTATCCAAAACAAAATATGAAGTTAGGTTAAAGATTGATGTATGAAAATTAATACGTAGGCGTTTATGAGAAGTAGCCCATGAACCTCAATGTTGCCAGTTATACATATATTATATCTGCTATAAATATCGCCTATTCTTTCCGATTATAAATGAGAAGTAGCATCTGAAATATTTTATGTAATATGTATTTGTTCATAACAGAAGGCCGCTTACAACTGAGGAATTGATAGAACAATTCAGATCTTCAAGAAGCTGAATCTTTTGATATTATTGCTCTTTTTCTTCCGGACGTAGATAATGACAACCACATTGCCGATGACGATCTTATTGTGGAAGAAAACAACATAGATAGATAGAGTTTATTTAACCATGTTACATACAAGTACGTTTACGGCAAGTCAAGACAGAAAATATGTCTGCTGGGAAAAGGTATTCTAGCCCAGAGAGCTGATATTCAAATAATAAATACACTTGGAAAGAAACGACTCAATATATCAAAAGAATCAACTCCTGAAAGTATGGGAAAATTTGCAAACGATTCAGGCCTCAAGAAAAAGGAAGTGAGAAAGGCTCAAGAGGAAAATATTTCTGAAAAAGTAGCTTTGTGTGGTAAAGAGAAAGAAGAAAGTGAAAGGTCTAGCTGTGTGCACGTATCGATATATTCGATGAAATAAATTTGTATTTGGTACAGAAAAAAATATTTAAAAAAATCATAGCTGTGCGCTTTCTTAAGTCATCATCAATGCTACTCGTGTCAAGTTTAAAGGAAACCGTAAAAAGTATCTCTACTGCATAAAACATTAATAAGTTCAGAGTACAAACATGTTAAAATTCATACTGGTCCAGGATTATTGTGGATTGCAAATAATTGGAAATTTATATCTATGGCCAATATTCATTGATGAAGTGAATTTGAAGCTTCAAATTAATGTTTCATGCATCAGATATACTTTTTACGGTTTCCTGTAAACTTGACGAGTAGCAGTGATTATGACTTACAGAGTATGCCAAATATAAATATGGAGATAATTCGTTTGTAACTCCAGAAGAAATTTATAAAGTTATTTTTTGCCCATTAGTTTGACAGAGATCCATCCATGACTTTGGGCAGTTCTGTTACAAAAAAATGGTTTTGAATTTTGTACCAGAAAACAGTGAAATATTTATTGACAACTATTTCAACTCCTTGCCACTCCTGAAAGATATAAAAACTTACAACATCAATACAACTGGCACAATTCATAATGACAGAATAGAAAAAGCTCCACTGAGAGATTTAAAAAAGAACCAAGGGGATCGGTCCATGGTTTGAAGGAAAAAACTACAAACATTAGTTTATTCAGATGGCATGATAATAGCCAAGTGACTCTAGCGACTAATAAATCGGATGATCTTGTTTGCAAAGTAACGAATTGTCGCAGATATAAAAAAAAAAAAAACATTTATTGTCCAAACAGGCGCTAGGCCCAATTACAGGACACAGTATACAATTTTAGTATGAAAGTGTGAAGTATGTTACATGTTACAATAATAATAATAGTAGTAATACATAGTAATACATTCATGGAACATTCCCCGAGAAAAGACAAGAAATGAGAGAGGAAAACAGAAAAAACAAAAAACAAAAACAACAAAGCGATCGAGATTTGAATAATTATTTGATTTTTAGTATGATATATAGTTATTGTTGCTTTGCAAACAATGTTTCTGATCTCTTTTTTGAAAACGTGTAATGGTGTTGAATAAATGTCAACTTTGTGGCAGACTTGATTGAATTTATTACACATTGCAAATAAAGGAGATTTTAATAATATATTTGTTCTTGGTGTTGGTAAATAAAAACATTGTTCATTTCTACCGTTGATTCTTGGTACATGAAAGTCTAGTTGAGATAGTAGTTTGGGTGAGTTGACAAGACTGTTTATTCTCTATGAAAGACCAGAATTTCGAGGGATCTGTGATAAGAGTTCTCAGAATCCTGCACGTATTGCGCATATGCAACTTTTATATCTTTTTTAATCTGTTTTCGTAAGGAGCAAAATTGACTTCTATGAATATCTAAATTGAATTCTTTCAATTTCTGGAATATCTTATTTTTTTCTTTAATATTACGAATAATATTACTATTAAACCATGGTGGATATTTTCTTTGAAAGTTGGGTTGGCGTGGAATATGCCGATCAAATATCTCATACAACACAGAGTAAAAACCATCTAAAGCTGCATTTACATCTGAAATATTTTGTAGAAAGTTCCAGTCGGTGTCTATTAGATCTGAGTAGAATCCAGGAAAATTAGCTTTCTTAAAGTTGTATTTAAATGTTTCTGTGTTGTATGAGACATCAGTGAGATGCTCTTTGAGGTCAACTGATAAATTCAGAGGAGGGTGATGTTTATCCTCTGGAACATATGGTAGAGTGTCTCTCTCAATGTGGCAATTCATGTTAGAGAATATCAAGTCCAATAATCGACCCGAGTCATTCAGAATCGTGTTATACTGTTTGATATCAAAGAAGTTCATGAATTGATTTATAGTGGCTAGCATTACATTATTTGCAAGTTCGGGGGAGTCTCTGGTAATGAAGTTGGGCTGATTAAAGTCACCAAGGATTAGTAAGTTAGTTCCATAGAGATATTCTAATGACTCAATGGTCTCAAGTAGGTTTCGGAATTGCGTCATGTTAGCGACAGGTGGTACGTAAATTACAAATACATGGATAGTCTTACGATTACAGATTACTTTAACACCAACTATGTCAATGCTGTAAAAGCGATATAGCAGAACCCACAAAAGAAAATAGACGTATTGCAGCCATCTCTTATAAAGGAATATAATAATGGAATGGGAAGTGTTGACCTATTTGACCAGTTTCACGGGCGATACAGAATAAATATCAGAAGTCGAAAATGGTTCTGGCCAATTGTCAGATTTTGTCTCAACGAGTCACTTTTAAACGCTTGGCTTCTCTTTCGACTAGAACATCTGGGAATAACTCAGCTAGATTTTCTCAGGGAAATCGTGATCCCGTTATTGACTACTTCTTCGATAATGAGACCACGAGGAGTTGTACCACGTAGAACGGAAAATGTACAGCACGATGTTAGATTCGATAGAACTGATCATTGGCCGATAAAAAATATCACACAACGAAGATGTGGTCGATGCCATAAGTGTGTAACACATAAGTGTTCTAAATGTAATGTAGGTTTGCACATTGAATGTTTTGCTCCTTACCACTTACAATAATATGAAGATATTTTGTTCAGTTACTTAATTAGCATCTAATCAGAATCGATGCTGTACGTCTGAATAAACGAATTGTCACTGAATTTGTATTTTCAATAATTTACGTAAAGTCAGTTCCATCAGAGCCTATCATATGAAATTTTAGACGGTAATTATTTTTTTAATTAAATTATGTTATCCCAAAAATGTATTCTTCTTCACTATATCAACTAAAACTTAAAAGGGGGATAGAAGTTATGTTGTTCAAAGTAGTTCCAGGTTCTAATGGGTTAAAACATGAGTGCAGAAAGTCTGCAGGAGTGCCAAGAATAGTTGGCGGTGCAGGTATTCATTGACGAATTGAGAGATGTTGAAATACAAAGGCCCTAAGATTAGCATACCGGCTTCATATACAAAAGTTAATGATAATTTAAAAAAGTACACTTTTCTGAAATATCTGATCTTTGTTGTTCTAGAACTTGACGTTTTTTCTAAACCTGTTTGTCGCCAAAACTAAATGGAATGAATTGCTATACCTGCTATTTTTTCTTCGTAATTCTATTTCAATTTTTCTTCGTAATTCTATTTCAATATTCTGCACAGGTATACTTATGTTTCTCCCTTCTCTTCAACTGATTTTAATGTGTGGTTTTTATGAGTGGAATGTCTGTATTGGTTTTACTTTATTTTATATGACCAAATTTTAATGTGTAGTTTTATGAGTGACATGTCTATTATTAGTTTTATTTTATATAACCAAATTTAATGTGTATTCGTTAAAGGATCATTTGTATTAGTTCATATAACTAAATAAAGGAATTATATTTATGTTTGGAACACTGACATTCATAGTTCCAAAAAATTATTAACAAGAAACCTGGCCATCAAGGAATTTCAAGTGAAATAAACAATCAGTATTTGATGATAAATGAATAGAATCTCAAAAATTCATTATGAACCACTTATAAAGTTACATACTAAACTTGATAACTGATGGATACTTCAACACATTTCTCCACCAGTGTTATCGTTGACATTTCAACATAACTCACACTGTACATGTGAAAATCTTCTGCAACAGCATCATTTTCGTGAAAATGATGTATTTCTGTTTATATGGAGAAGTACAATGTTAATTCCAGTAAATGCTTTTAATTATGTTGAGATTATTGAGATGAATTTAGAGGATGCATAAGCATAATTTTATTGTATAATTCAAAAAAGTTAAACACTGTACGAATAAGATGGTTTACCCAATATACAATAAATGTCATTATACATATGTCCTAATGCACAACCTTGACGTTTCCAACTTTTATGCAATAATCATATTTAAAAATTGAAAATGGACACGTGCGGACTTTGTGGAGATATTTCAATCTACCACAAACCATAAAGTAGAGTAGACATATACAGAGAAGGCTAGACAATGAACAAACTTAGAGAGATAGAATTTGACACCAATTCAAATGCCCGGGAGTCCTGTTGGAATAAGGATATCATTATTTGCCAGCATCAAGCTTATTTACGGGTTGAGTTGGCATTCTTTTTGATATATGCAAAGAAAACTTTACTTCCTTCCTCAGCAACATTAAATCTACTGAATTTATGACTTACTTGATGATTTGAACTACTTTCTTGACCGAAGACATTATGTAGCTAGAGTTCAGTCTATGTCAAGTTCGATTTGATCAGCTCAGCTAAGTTCCTTTAGATTTGCTCTGATAAGTAGCAAGGTAAATGTAAGCTAATAATGATTCAAGTTGTCTCCCTGATGCGTATCGGCAAACATGTCCATATTAAAATCTAATTAACTCATAAAAAGGCAACCCTGTGTTTGGGAAAAAATTCTGGAGCTGATAACTGCAGCACACCAAAGTATAGTTCCGAGGTCACTGAGGTGGCAATCAAAATATCAAAGAAAATTGGCAGAGCTTCCTCTCTGTGTGTTTATAATATGTGCCCAAACTGTACTCATTTGTGTCATTCAATAATCTAACATTTATCTATTTCAATCATATTTTAAAATAAAACGACAAAAAATAACATAAAACAAAAAAAGAGATCGGAAACTCACGTTGAACATGATGAACTGTCACATGCACCTATGTTTTTTACCAGTAGTTAGAGAAGTAATAAATCCCACATTTTTTTATGCATTATGCATTAGGGAAGTTCAAATAGTTTTGACTAAACATTACGCACCTGCTAAATAAACTTTACTTTCAAAGTTTAACAGAGATTCCAAGGTCAATGTCACATGTCCACTTCTTTGAATGCTATGTGCGTTTGTGGAATGGAGTCACTTTCATTATTATGTTAACCACAAAGAATTTTAATTCGACCATTTACCTCAACATTTTTCTACCAATCAAAAGGCTCAAAATATCACAAAAATAACAAAAAAAAAAAAACAGTTTTATAGCGATAAATGTCTTTTCACTATTTATACTGATAAATACTAGCTTCATGATAAATGCAACTCCTGTCAAAGTTATATGTCAATATAATAAAATTCATAAAAGAGCCTGCAGCACTGGTGGTTTTTGTCAGGGTGACAATAAATTCATTATCACTGTCACGTCACCGAGGATTTCTTGACTGCACTCTCTTACAGTGACAGTCACGCAATTTATTCGTTATTTGTCAAGATGGATCTCGTGGGTTCATCATATTGGGTTGGAGTGATAGACTGATAAGTGAGAAGTTCTACACCACGTTTGGAAAGTTACGTGCTTATCCTGACAATTCTTTTCGCTACTTTCGAATGAGTATCAGAAGTTCTGACGAATTATTTTGACGTTTTGTTACCAATGCGCTCACCGTAATTTAAACCTAAGGACGCGGTGAAAGTCGTCTCACTAGCCTTGTCGCCAGACCCCGCGACAATAAATCACCCAGCTGTTACGTATTCAAGTGCGTGCAGCACCGTAAGGGTCCCTAGTCATGGTGACAGTGACGAAACAGTTACGGTGACGGAAATCACCAGTACGTGCAGGCTCTAAAGCAATGCAAAGATGATTTTATGTAGGATTTGAAGCCTACAACATACAGGGTGTAAACTAACTTGCTTCACTACCACTAACAGTTGTAGTCCATAAATTTTTTTAAAGATTTTTCCTTTGAAATATTTACGATAAGACCAGCAGCAATAAAAAATAATAATTTCCTACTTGTTTGGTTAATGCTGACCAAATTCACTCTCATAGTGTCCAGACTGCTCGGTGTTCTTGTTTACGTCTCATTCCAATTGAACGATTTTGGCTAAATTGAGAAAATGCCGTTTGTATTCAAGTACTTCCCGAACATGAATCCGAAGTCCTCTCAAATACATTCAGAGGACAAAAGAATATAATTTTTCAGCACTATCGGCTTACGAAAACACAAAAAATTCGCCTTTGTTCAACCAAAACACCACACACACCCGAAATCATGTGTTTATCGCATGTAAAACTGCAGTTGTCCACAATTTCTGCATTTTCCAAATTAAAACATTTCTCACTATGGTAGATCATGTACTGCCAAAATAATTTTAAATTTTTAGGATGTATCCAACCTTAACTGGGACACATTGGCGTTTTCTTGACCAATATTTCCCCTGTCCCCACTTGCACCTACCAAGAACTTGGTGCAACAATGGTTATATTTGAGTAGCATTCACAGATTGCAACAACTAATATTGTAATCTGTGAAAGCATCACATACAAAACATAATGAATAGTTTGACTGAAAATAGAGACTTACAAATAAATTATTTTCCACAGCAAAGAGAGTTTCAATCAGGCCTTATCAGGCATCACCAAAATCACTAGTATATCGTCTGAAATTTGATAGTTTATTATTGGGATAACCAATGATCAAAATTAATATTTATTAATAAAGTTTTTCAAAATTCTCTAAAACCAAAAATAGTAAATGTAAATAATAAAATTGCATGAGCATGTGCAATATATTCATTGGAATACACTGTTTTATTTGGGTGAAGCTCAGGTGCAACAAACATGAAGCTCTATCGTGACATAATTAAAATTGTCGTTTTGTTGACACATTTGCCTACCCAGAGACCAATAAGAATGAAGTAACGACCTAGCTACAGCAACCTTAAAATTCATCATAGGCGAGAACACTAATTTATGGAAAAAATACCACAATGTCCAGAACGAAGAGAAAAGTGGTTGGATATTTTTTCAATTTTTTTTTTCGAAGTAGTTTTTCCAAAAAAAATTCCCAAAGACATTTTTCTGTTTGTACACTGCAGAAACCGCGCCAGGATGTGACGTAACAAGTTCAGATCTATCGCCGATCTCCAAGAACGTAAGATAATTACAGTGTTACCAAGCGTTATTCATAATATTTCTTTACAATATGAGCAGGCCGAAAAAATAATGACATAGCACTCGGTATACATACATATTATTCAAGAATAACTAAAAATCAAGAACAGCTATCAAATACGAAGTCTTAATTTCAATATAACACATGCTGACACAAGTTCGCTGTTTCATTATTAGGGTGAAACAGAATAACATTTCCTCAGAAGTTCCGCAAAATAGTGACACTGGCAACTCGGGAAGATGCCAAATCAATGGACTTATGATGTCAAAAGAAGAGGCTAACTTTGAATTTCTCAGTGAATTTGAGGGTTTTAGAGCTGTGTTTATTCGATTATTACACAATATCTTCTAGGAAAAATTATGCATACATAATATTTTATCACTATATTTCAACTTCAAGCATATATGAAGCAACTTTGTGAGTTTGTGATCTCGCCTATTGAGGTACCGGAAATTTGTGTTGTATTTTACATAATGTAATATGCTGTAAAAAAAATGCAGACCATTTTATGGGGTTGCAAAGGCTGTCAGGCGATCCTGAAGCTGTTTTGCTTTGTGTAGGGTATTTATTTATTGAATTATTCTAACAAGACTGAAGTATTGAAAGAACTGTTCATTAAACATTTGAAAAATGTAATTCTAAAACCAAGATGGTGACCATTGCTTTATTAATATAAGTGTAGTGAATTCATTGAATGAATGTGGTTTTTTGAGGAGGAACAACGTTGCTTGTCATGTTTTTTGGGTAACCTCCCACAGTCTGAAAATACAAATATAATCAGGAAAATCTATACAAGTGTAGAAAGGGCAAACTAATTAGTTCACCCCGATAAGTTACTGCGTTCACCAAATTATATTTCCTATAAAAAAATGATTCAATTTGTCAGTAACTTATCGTTCCCTGAATATGCCTATAGAAAAATAGTAAACATTCAAAAGATACTTCTCTATATAGTTTTTGATTGACATTTCGGGGACTATATCTGCCCCCGTTCTTAAAATCTTCTAAATCTCCTTTAATTGTTTGAATAATTTGGATTTTTCTTGCAGAGTCTTTTTCGCTTTTTCAAATGACGGATGTCAATTGAGATCTGCCAAAAAATTTGAGAGTGATGTATTGCTCATTTGATATATGGGGTGTTGCTCAGATCAGTTTATTAGCATTCTACCATATCTCACTTACTCTCTGAGTAGAGGTAACCATGTATGGTCCATTTCAACAGAATTTGTTGAAAAGCAGTTGTTATTGGAAAGAAGAATAGAGGCCGTTTCTTTCAATTTTCTCCCCTCTTGATGTGGTTCTTTCATCAAGATTTTCGTCCTATGCCATTCAATCGTATGATCGCCATTGGATGTGAGGATCAAAAATTGCAGAACATATCCTCACATGATATATGGATCGACACAAGCAACTACACTATAAACACTTAAGTATTTCAATATTTTATTGTAGCGTCTGGAAAAACCCTATGGCCAATACTCAAAAAAGCAAATAAAAAGGATGATTATCGAACTTATGCGAGGTAATGAGAAATACTTCTGAGAGCATTGTTAATAAAATATTTCAATACATATTTTTTTAGGTGCAGTACGAAAAGTTGTCCCAACATTTTCGGATTGTTTATTCGATAAAATTACCACGGAATGGCTACAACATGCCAAACAATGATTATTAAGGGAAACCAAAAACTGAGGCTGTCATCGTAATGAAAACTGAAAGTTCAGGTTCAACGTACCCTTCTTGGATTTAAAAAGTTTTCAGTTCTGAGATTTCAGTAAATAATTATTATTTATATATTTTATTTTTACAGATAAATGTATATTTCTTGTTTGATGTTTCATGTTTTGATACATGTTTTTTTATCCCGCCAACATATGAACAGTTTTCTTGTATCATCCCTATTTAACATATAGATACAACTGAATCACAAAATATTTATTAATAATTACCTGAATATATATAAACTATTATTCAATGGATGTAATCATTCAATTGATTTTTCATACATTCTAATAATCTATGTCTGTCATTTATATGACCATGATTTATAGTAAAAAAAAAGCTTAGGCACAAATGGATATATCATTTGTGTCAAACTTTAGGCTCAATAGTGTATTTTCAAATATTTTATCAATTATCGTAGGAAAGCTCTAATGTATTGACTTGACTTTAAATGTAAATAATCCATCAAAAGCATATGATGGAAACACAAATTTAGGTATATTATGATGTACTTATACTTAATACATCCAAAAGAACTTAAAAAGAAGAGACTTGAGACATAACAGCTCAGTTGTTATTACTCTTTGAGAAAGTACTTTTCCCGTAAGAAAGTAGTTTCAAATGATGTGAAAAAAAAAGGACTTGTTATGTAACGATTTTATTACGCATACTCGTATATAAGTACCTACTTTTGCTGTAACAGAACCGTTTCAGATAACGTGTCAGATTCGATTTTTATATAACGTATCTGCGATTTTGTTATGTTGGTGGTCATTGAGACATTATGGGCACAATAATCATAACGTAACAATGTATCTAGGTTACCATATAACATTAATAGTATGAGTTTTTGCAAAGTGGAAAGAGACTCATTTCACTAAATGATTTTCACTGAACTGGGTTTACAAGACCACTACATGTGTTTCGCTATACAATAGCTTCTTCAGGTGGAGATTCAGTGTCTTTTGTTTACTTTAATATGAATTTTTATCAAGTAAAAAATAATATTCCTATAATATTGGGTAATGAACCAGAAAATCCATATCCTGGTAGGAAAGCAGCTAACAAATTCCCTCAGGACTCTCTCAATGATTTGATGTTGGAATTCAACAATACCTTTTTTGTGTTGAACAAACAGCAGTTCATAAACTTTTCATATTCTCTTAATTATTCAGTTATGGTTTAAGTTTCTTACTTTTGTCTTCCAAGGATTTATATAGGCGTAACACATATTTAACCTCATATAACTGGGCAGCAAGACTGTCTCACTGAAGCTTTCCTAGGCATACATCTTCTCTGAAGTACCACATTAGACAAATGATTGCTTGGTTATTTTCTATTGCCAGGGAATCGATTTGAAGAAATCAATTTTTGTCCTATTTTATTATTTCATTTATGCTAAATAATATTGTTGATGTCACTGTTTATTGATATTATGAATTTGATAAATAATTACTTCATAATTTGAACCTTAAGTCTATTCAGTTACATTCAAATAAATATAAAATTCTGGAGCTGTAAAGGGTAGCATACAAAAAAACAAAACGTAAAGACTATTGAAGGAAAGAAATTGTAATTTTCACTTTGAAAGTCAAATAGAGCATTATACTTGGAATTTCTATTCAGGTTTAATTGCGATTCGGGAATAGTCCCATTGAATTTTATGTGTGCTAAAAGATTTTATTATATACTTAAATTTATATGAAATTTTTGCATAATAAATTCGCCTTTAGTAATTTTAAATCGTATGAATTGGGGCCTGATTACCAAATATTAAACCAATCAACAAGCTATGCCAATTCGCAATCAGTGGAATTTCCTAGACAAAGGAAAATGTATATGCCAAGAAATCTCCAGTACTTATGATATCAACTAGAAAAAAAGCATTGAAAAAAAAACTCACCTGGCCTTAACTCATTCTTTGGACCAACCTTCCTCTCCACAATTTTTGGTGAATGATTTCTTTTATTCGTTTTTGCTATGAATGTGGGTGGCACCTGTAACAACACAAATTATCAATGTTTTGTGCTAAAATTAATTTTTTTAACTCAATATCACCATCTCAATCCATTGAATTATCTGTAGTAACACATTAATCGACTGCGTTAGTAGGGTTATCTTGCCCATGCATTTCTCATGAGAACTCATTCCCTTCTACTTAGAAATTGAATCTTAAATATTGTTCTTCAATGAAATTGATTGTATGGATTTTTATTACCACCACCACTTCACTCGAAATAATAATGATTTATATATTAATAGAACAAATCACAAAAACACCATGAACTCTTTGATTTTCAAAGGTTTCGATCAGTTCAATAAATTACCAAATCTAATTAAAAGTAGCCCATCTCTGAACATTTTCAAAAATGAACTAAAGAAATTTGTTTCAAATGCATAAATATGATATTTATTTATTATTTAAACCAACTTTTTCAATGTGTTTTATTTAATGTTTGTTATATATTTTATAGTATATTTTTCAATTCAATTATTGTTCAATATGTACCACATATCTCTTACTTTAACTTTTTTTAGCTGATTTGTATATTAGGATATCCTATTTAAAATAAAGATCTATCTATCTATCTATTAATCCCAGAAGCACGAAATAATTAAGAAAATTGGCTATTTTCCTTTTTATTCAATAGGAATGAGGTTCAAAGCAAAATCATCTGAATGTATGTCCTAGCCTAAATCTTTGTGTACAGAAATTAATATATTAGTGTAATTGTCCTCAAGACAGGTGTTATTATTTATGGTTTCAATCTCTCCATGTTTTGGGAGCTTTATAAGATGTATAAATTTATGATATTATTGATTTCTCAAAAATTTTGTGTCCAATTTTAGCTCCTTAGACACTTATGGTGTGGTTCCTAAGTAACATAAAAATTATTAATTTTTTTTCTGAATGCAATGGATCATGTTAATAAGATCTCCTCTGGTGCACAATCCAACTTCAAACTTTCACCAATCTCATGGAAAAACAACTCGAAGATAGAAGAATGTTGTCTATTCAAGATGGTGGCATCTGACAAGCAACTATCAGATGCAGTCTGTTTGATTAATGAAGATAACTTCAATGAAATAGTTATTTATGCAACAAGTGCAAAAAGTAAGTGTTTATTGCACTTGACATGAAGTTGTCTGACGAGGCCGTCAGGCCAAGTTGGACAAAACATCGAGTGCAATAAACACTTTTTGCACGAGTTGCATACAATATTTTTTCTACGTTCATGCAAAAATCTAAAAATGTTTTATTTAGGTGGCACTAAGTGTGAGAAAATAAAAGGCGTTCTTTAATAGCAAAATGTTTCAGAATATCAGAGACTCTAGGTAAATGTGGCAACACTGCTTTACTGTTTGCACAGGCAGATGATTGTTTTTGGTCTGTTGGGCTTATTAATTTTTTGTATTATTCATCTCTGGATTTTTTTTTTTAATGTCGTTGGTTTGTTTTAGTTTTTTTCCAAGAGGACATTTACTCGTTTCAGAATTTTGTTGTTTTCCAATAAAAGTTCATATTTATCTTTCTTTTCAATTAATAATTTCTTCAGCATCTCGTTCTCGAATTTCAAGTTTTGATCTTTTGTACCTTAATTTGGATGATTGATGTTTCTAGAAGATATTTCAGATTCACAACAGATAATCCTTGAGTCAGAAATATTTAATTAGGTAATGTGTAAAATGATGGTATCGAGTTGCGCGGTGACATTCTGATAATTTTTTTGAAATAATTTAATGATCTTCGTTGATTGTTCATTTGGCGCCGACTCAAAATTAGTTACTTACATTAGTTTAGGAGCTTAGTTATTGAGACTAAGAAGGTTTATTTTATTTTTTACTTTTCAGTTCCGTATTTCTTCGGTTTAATTTTTTGTTAAAAAGTTTTTATTTTTCAATTTTTTGTAGCTGAAATTTACTAATTACTACCTACTTGTTTTTTGATTACTTCCAAAATACTTACCCACCTTTACCTCAACTATTACCAGTTAAATAATATGATTATCTACTTTTACTATTTGTTGTAATATAAATTATTTTTGTTGTTCTGGTTAGTTTATTTCATTACTTTGTATATCATTCCATCCTCTCATAGAATATAATGATTGTGACGGATGTAGGAGAACAAAAATAATGACATTAGCGATCTGTCATTGTCAACTACATATGTGTGCCAATGTTCACAAGTGAAAAATCAATTATTCCCTATTGTTCTACCCGTAAGGGTGGATAATTCCATTGAAATCCAAATATGATCAACTATGAGGTATACCCTATCTAATAAAAAAAGAATCATCCAAATCGAAGAACCCAGTACAAAGTTATGCCTGATAGAATCGGTTAACGGACCAGAATTCAGAGGGTGAGTGATCAATATCCTTCATTTTGTTACCCTTAGGGGTGGATTTCATCTTTTAAATTCAAATGAGACCAACTTCGAAGTACACCCTATCCACTAAAAAAAGAATTATCGGAATCGGACGTCTCAGTACAAAGTTATGCGTGATCATACATCTCCTCCTTTTTGGTTTCGTCAGTTAATAAAAAGAACAGCAACACCCTACCACATTTCAAAGACACATAAGGGAGTCAACCAATTCATTGAATTCTTTAAACAGAAAGCATCTACGCTCATTTCTGAGAAACTACCAAAATAAAAAATATATTTAATACTAACATTTAAAAATATTTGTGACATACCTTTCAACGAAGATTGTTTGTGCCAATTACTAATGAAAATGATACAAAAAATCGAGACAAAAAAAAGTTTGGGATATGATTAAGTATTAATATATATATATATATATATATATATATATATATATATATATATATATATATATATATATATATATATATATATATATAAAAAAAAAATTCGACTATGTAATAACACCTCTTGTACACATAATCAACACTTGAGCAAGGACACTTTCCCACAAATATCAAATTTGCATTAGTACAACCATGTTTCAAAAAAGGAGATCCAGAGTCATTTGAAAATTATAGACCTCTCAGTCTACTCAGCTCTTTCTCCAAATTCTTTGAACTGATTGTATATGAGCAAGTTGTTATTTTTTTTAATTGCCATATTCTCTTCAGTGAAAGTCAACATAGCTTTTCAGGAGGTGAAAGCATCGAAACTGCGTTATTTGAATTAACTGATAATATTTATAAAAACCTTGATAGTGGTAATATAGCTTGAGGTATTTTCCTAGATCTTTCCCGACTTTTCGACTGCATTGACTTCTCTATCCTTCTAAAGAAACTTCACCATTATGGAATCCGAACTAAACTGGTTTTAATCTTATATTAATAGGCGAACGCATGCACTTCGAATCAAAGACCAGAAAACGGGACAGAAGGTGCAATCGAAGGCTCTGGATATCAGTCTGGAGGTACTACAAGGGAGTGTTTTAGGTCCACTCCTTTTCATAGACTACTTTAATGATTTTGCTTTGCTTGTCGAGAATGCAACTATAATAAATTATGCTGATGATAGCACATTACTGCTCACGGCATCAACCTTTCCAGAAATAACATGAATGGGATGCTCAATGATGAAAAAAGTCGAGGAATGGTTCAGAAACTCATCTTAAACCCTGACGAAAAAAAAGTAAAACCATCAAATATATAGGTAAAGGAAAACAGGTTTCAGGTAATTTACGTAATTTCATATCAAATCAAAATCAATTGATAAGTAAACCTTTTCAATTGCAACACTCACCACTTTATCACTTCGCTGACCGCTCGGTAACCTAGCCACCGATGCTTCTGGACTATTCTCAGGAGGCGGAGGCTGCGTTATCCAATTGTACTGCCTCTTGTCGAGTGGAAGGCCCCACCTCTCGTACTCCAAACTCTGCGTCCTCAGGGTCTCGTAACAATCCAAACAAACCACTGCATAATCATTATTTTCCAGGAGGAGAGATTGTTCAGGCTGCGGGTGAAACCTCAGGAAAGGAAAATCCTACAAATATTAAAAAAAGAGTCATCAGTGTTTTTTCTTAATGGTTAAATATCAATGGAATTGAAAACAAAGATATGAAGATAAACAATAAATAAAATTTCGCAGTAGCAGCCTTTCTCGACATTGAAGGAGTTATTCAACAATGCACTACCAATATCCCTACAAGAGCAGAAATCAACAAAGGGATATCGGAAACTGAAAATGGATCGGGGTGATGATCTCAAATTTCCCTGTCAATCCGACTTGACCTTGTGAATCAATTTTAAAGTTTCTGAATTTTGACAGGGTTTTCACGTGAGGTGGAGGCAAAACTTTCCAGCAATTTTTCATCTTAATTGAACATGAAGTGTTCAATTAAGATATCCAAACCTGGTCGCCAATAAATGAACAAGAATTAAAAAAAAAACCTTAATCAAGATTTCTTACCTTGATGAGTAACGCCCTAACCCTTTTTCTGTAAGTGATGATACCACAAACGTAGCAACAATAGTCGTGAGTATTGTACTCTCTCCTGTCGGCAGGTGGAACGGAATTACCTTGGGCCTCGTATCTCCGCCACCGATTGACCAAACTGTGGTAGCAAAAAGTACAAACTAAAGCAGAGCCGCCGTCCCGCAATTGTTCTGCATTCGTAGGACTTTTGTGAGATAAGAGCGCCGGGAAATAGGGAGCATTTCTTCCTAGAAGTGAAAATATTTTTCGTTATAATACAATATTCATTGATTCTTGGGAAATACACTTGGACAAAATTTTATTAGAAATTGCTTCATTGCAGAATTTAGGTAGATATGAAAACTATTTACTAGCCTTTCTAATAATAATCTTATCTATATATATAAATATATATTATTATATATAATAAGCGAAATACCACAGACTCATCACGAGATCTCCAAAACTATATGCCCGATTGACTTGAAATTTGTCATAGTTACTCCTTTCTTGACGAAGACCCACTGAGCACGGATTTTATGCAATTCAACCCTTAAGGGGGTAACGTGGGGGTTGAAAGTTTGTATAGTTAGTTTTAAAGTCAGGGTCATAAACATTGGTATTTGAGGTTGTTACAAATAAAAAAAATACGTATTTCAGTGTTTTAGGAAATTCAACCCCTAAAGGGATGGAAGGAAGAGGGTGAAAGATTAAATGGAGGTTCCATTAGTTTTTAAGTTAGGGTCATAAAAATTGGTACTTGAGGTCTTCGTTACAAATGAAGAAATGTTTCAGTGTTTTTAGAAATTCAATCCACAAACGGGTGACATGAGGGTTGAAAATTTGTATGAGGGTTCCGTTAGTTTTTATTACAAATAAAGGAATACGTGTTTGTGTTTTGGAAATGAATCCTTTAAAGTGGTGAAATAGGGGGTGAAAGTTCGTTCGGGGGAAAAAGTTTGATAAGGGGAAAACTGGATACGGGATAATAGGATAACGGGCAAACTGGATAATGGGAAAACAGTATAACAGGAACACGAGATAACAGGATAATGGAAAAACGGAATAACGGGAAAATGGAGTAACGGGATAACGGATCAATGGAAAAACGGGTCAAACGGGATAACAGATAACAGGAAGGTGACAGAGTCAAGAGCATAACCTAGATGGAACAACACAAAGAAAAACATAGGAAAAAACAAATTGTATGCGGATGAAGTCGTGGGTACCAGCTAGTAAGATATATAGCCGAGGGTATAACCTTATGAATGTTAATGATTCTTCCACCAAAAAAGATTTATTAGGAATAAATGTATTTCATTTCTATTAATATTTCTTACTTTGATAAAATATAAACAAAAGGGTTAACAGAAGAACAAATCTTGACGTGTCTCATCATGAGACTTGAACTTCACCCATTATTTTCAAATTGGATTGATTAATCTTACTGTAAGAATTTCAATAGTGTGAGAACATCAACGATGGTTATACTGAACCCATATGCTTAACTAACTGTTACAAACACATACCTTGCGGTTTACTGTAAACAACCCTAGCTAGAGTGAGTTCTGAATGAAAGCCACAAAGAAAGCAGAATATGCTGCTGCCACCTGATCCTGGATTACTATTGCTACCCACAGTTCTCTCACTGTTGGTACTCGGAGGAGTGAGAATACCCTGATCACCATTCGTTAGTGTGTCCGGCATGGGAATGTCATACCTGCAAATGAAAATATTACCTTCAGAAAATAACATTGTAGTAGGATTAAGCAGAATAATATTTATTTATATTTATAATTTTATTAATTAAAAGGTGATTTAAGTTTGCATTTTTTCACGAATAAGCAAAATTATTTTAGATTTATGTATTTCAACCGTGGTGTGGTTAGCACATCACCAAATTAGTTGGTTGCCTAATTGTTCCTTTCTCAGCAAAAACGTTTTTTGACAAATTTTAGAGCTTACACAAAAGTTGCATTTTACCAAATTTGATTCCAAATACCAGCATTTTTTATAATTTATTTTCTTCTTGTTCACTCTACAAAATCGTAATGTCAACTCATACATGAATTAAATAAGTGCTATCTATAATCAATGTCTGAAATGTTGCCATTTTTGCCCTAACTAACCATAAATTGACTTCAGAATTGAATACACTTCAGCAGACAAAGAGAAACAGTATAAAAAGTTTTGAAATAGCACGAAGCACTTTTAAACATCCATACAGAAGCGTAATAATGACATATTGTAAACCAATGATATGCCTCCTTGTTCAGAATTGAATACACTTCAGCAGAAAAAAAGAAAAAGTTTTGAAATAGCACGAAGCAATCAATCAATCAATCAAAATATACTTTATTGTCGAAAGAATCATAATCTCATTGACAAAGCATGTGTTAGATCATAACTACCATCATTACAATTATTACAGAGGAGACAGTGTGGAGTCAGCTTTAAAATAACAAAAAGGCCAATAAATAAACAGTACACACACACACCTAATATAATAATGTAAAAGAATAAAATGTTAAAATGGTTAAATCACCAACTGTTAATCTGTAAAAAACACAAATCGTCAAAAAAATACAAAACAAAAACAAATTAGACAGGTTAAAATTAAATAAAAAGTTGGATATCTTATATCTATCAAATGCAAGATCACAATTTAAAACGCCTAATAAAAACCAATAAGACACGTTAAAATTAAAATTAAATATAAAGTAGGAAGTTAAAAATATATAAAAACATGAGTTCCCTCTATCTATAAAATAGTACGATTGTTGAAAAATTCCTCTAAACTATAATAGGGTCTATCAGAAAGCAATGCCTTGACTTCTTTTCTAAAAATAACACCAGATACCACTCCTTTTAAATTTTCTGGCAAGTGGTTGAATATCTTGCATCCATTATATATTAATGAATCTTTCACAAGAGAAGATGAAGGAATTGGTAGTTTCAAATGCTGATCTTGTTGGGTAGAATAAGTGTTTACTCTATTAAAATTAGATTTGTGTTTGTGTATAAGGCATACTGTTTCCATTATATATATGGATATGACAGTCAGTATTTTGTGATTTTTAAAGTGAAGTCTGCATGAGTCTCGAAGTCCTAGTTTGCATAGGCTTCTCAGAGCACGTTTTTGTTGAACAAAGACACTTTGTAGAGAGGAACTATTACATGCTCCCCAAAATGGAATGCCATACCTTAGTTGAGAGTCTGTTAAAGCATAATAAACTGCTTTTGCGGCTGAATATCCCAACTCATTTGATGCCATTTTGACGGCATAGCAACCAGAGGATAACTTTTTATTGAGGTTGTTTATATGAGCATTGAATTTTAGTCCACAATCAATGAATTGCCCCAAAAATTTGGAATTTGTTTTTTTTCAATCATTTTAGTATCTAGGGATATATCTCCTATTGTGCATCTGAATGAAACTATATTGATTTTGGATGTGTTAAATGTGAGTAGATTTGAGTCACACCACTTTTTCACCATTTGTATGTCATTGCAGATGATTCGATGTAGATCAGTTTCATCGTTTTTGTGCCATAAAATAGTCGTGTCATCTACGAAGAGAGTGAATTTCCCTGATATGTCAAGGGCTGTTAAATTGTTATATATATAGCAAAAACAGAATGGGGCCAAGCACTTTTAAACATTCATACAGAAGCGTAATAATGACATATTGTAAACCAATGATATGCCTCCTTCTTCAAATAGTACACAACGTTTTTGATATTGTAAAGAAAATTTTAATTGTTAACAATGTACTTGTCAAATATAAGTATTTATTCTTCATTTTGAGAAATGAATAAGTAAATCACTTTTCAAAATAATGTGTCACAAATTTCTCTATAAATTAATTTCCATAACTCAAATTCCAATGAATTATATCATATAATATCACACTGATGAATGATTTGAGGATATGCCAAATGGCTTAACTAAGATGTTTAAAAACCCTGGTGAATGAACTGATTCGATATTGTTTAGATTTAAGAGGGGACACCACCTGTTACTTCAACAGAGCTTCTCTCTCTGTGGTAGATGGCGCCGTCCAAAAATGTTTGTCTATATTCTCGCTTAATGTCAGAATTTAATTTCTGACATCTGCATCATCTTATATTCCGCAGTTTGTTCTTTAAAAAATCACTCGTTCATCAGTTCATTAGTGCGTGAGGAATTGTTTATTTTCATTTGTATTTTGTGTGGACAGTATAAAGCCGCAGATTCGAATTTTCACCTGTATTCTGTACCAAAAGCAAGTACAAATCTTGACGAATTGACTGATAATGATATTTTCATAGTTCATCATATTGTATGCATTGAATTTTATATTTTCTGCAATTTAATGACAATTCAATTTCCAATTCTCCGTCTGTCAAAATGCAGTTAACCTCAAATTCAAATGGTACAAAATACGAACAACAACACGACAGTGCTTTCTTTGGGCAATGTTCGGGGGCTTCAAATTCTAGCTTTGATATTGGTGAAGTTTGACAGATATCTCTTTTCAACCAATAGCAAAGCTAGAATTAGAACCCGCGAACAGTTCGCCTCAAAAAGAAATCTGAGGAAATAAATATACCCTGTTACTGAATTGAAACTAAAACGAATTTGGCGCCATCTGACACGCTAGTAATCTCTATTATCAAGTAGGCCAAGTGTCGCCAAGTACATCCCAAACGTCTACAGGTATAAGTGCAAGCACCAGGGTTTTTAGACATCTTAGGCTTAACCAAACACCTTAGAGTCATCATAGACTCCAAGCCGACCTGGAACGAGCAGATTGAAAATCGCACCAAGAAGGCTATCTGCTCCTATTGGGCACGCAGAAGAGCTTTCGGCAACCCTTGGGGCTTGACTCCTAAAGCCCTACATTGGATATATAACGTGTGGATCCATCATTGGGTGGACCAGCACCACTAAGGGCAAGTCCAGAAACGAACTTAATGAAATACAACGGCTGGCTTATCTAGGAATGAAATCTCAGTTTCCCTAGGCAAATATTCCTCGGTGTTCCAGGCCCAAGTATATGCTACACTCACCTGTGTCAAGGAAAACCTCAATAATAGTGGTCGATGACCTACTGTCATCTACTCGTACAGCAAAGTTGCTATTATGGCGTTAGGAGCAAATAGGATCATATCCAAATTAAATTGGTGTCCGAAACGCCATAGAAAGTTTATCGAAAAAAGTCAGCCTCATATGGGTCCAAAAACACTCTGGTGTCCCCGGGAACAAAGAGGCAGACAGATTAGCCAAGATAGGATCGGGAAAGACCCCAAGCATCATGGCCATCTCAAACATGGAGGAACTGTTACAAAAGCAATTCCTCAAAACATAGCAAGAGGCGCCATGCATGAGGCGATCAAAGCTCTATATAAAGTGGCCATCAAAGAAGTGTCGAAAGAGATCCTGTCACTCAACAGACGGGATATCAAAGACTGTGAATGGGCTCCTAATGGGACACACCTGAACAGGCACATGAAACTTATCAGGATTACAGGCGATCCCCTATAAGATGACGAGACATCGTCGCACATCCTCACTGAGTGTCCCGCTTTGGTGCTCCAGAGGGAGATCAACCTTGGGATCATAATTCTGAACAGGAAGTCAAAGAGATTCAGCTGAAGAAACAGCTGAATTTCGTCAAGGGTTATCAGAGCGAGTGGGCGCACAATGGTCCGAAATAGAGAGGCCTACGTGCACGGGGTTTTTAAGATACATGTGGGGAGGGGATTATGTTTTAACTTTTGTCCTTTGGTACGGGTTGTGGAAAGGCTTATTGGGAGGGCATCTTGGTAATCTTCCGTAGAGATGATGTTTCAGCATATATGGTATAAGTCATTGGAAATTGAACATTATTTGTAAAATTTGATTACGTTCGTTTTTCGCTTTTGGTTATATTTTACACCTGCTCATATTTTTTTATATTAATAAATTATCATTTCAGTATGTATACATATTGAACAAGTAAATCAATTAACATTCGAAATTGTTTTAACTTTCATAATTTTTCTATAAATTTTAAAATAATTACATTTCATCCAAAACTGACAAAAAGATGCGAAAAAAATCGGAAATGATCCAAACATTCGGGAGATTTCAATTGAAAATCATGTTCATTTACAACATTTCCTTGCTTCGTTTATATTTTATTTGTAAAACAATTGTCTAACAAATAGAATTTGATAATTACTATAGAGAATAATCAAATGGTTTTTTTTAAATAATTTTCAAAGCATATTTTTGAATTCATCCAGTGCTCATAAATCATTTATATAGGCCTCCCCATAAGAAAAGATACATTGAAAAAGACTATAATAGAAACTAATAATAAGTTTACGAATGATAGTATTTCTCAATATTCTGAAATTGAAATGTCCATAGTTTTTAAACGATTCATGCCATTTGAGATTGTAATCTAAATGGATTTCTAGATATTTTACTACATCAACTTTAGTAATGTTTTCAGTGCAGCTATATTTTTCTTCATTTTTGAGAAATGAAACAGTATGAATTTATTTAATTATAATACGTTTTGGGTGCTTATTTTCTTAAAAGATAAATGTTATGAAATTTGTTTTTTTAGATTGAAAGTCAGTAAATTGCGGTTAATATTATTTGATGCAGTTTCTTCCCATACATTTCCTGAAAATATTTCTTCCTTCAAAATTATTATTATTATTATTATGAATTGTTCTTTATCAAATGTAGTGCCTTTTCTTTTAAATAATATTCAATAAATGATCGAAAACATACCTCCTCCTCTCCAAAGGTACCCTGTCGGCCTCCAAAGCTTCCCATTGTTGCGACAGATGATAAACACACTTGTTACAACTCAAAACTCTGCCGTGCGAATCCATGCAGCTGTTCTCAGAACTCCTCGTTATCTTAGCAAGACATGGGAAATGCATAGCATGCGAATTCATGCCTTCCGACGAGGTGCTCACCCACTCCATCTGGATGCGAGGATAGAGACCGGTGCAGATGTAACAACGATAGTTTTGACTGCCTGCCTGACCATTGAGGTCAGGAGAAGGCGAGGTGGTACGGGTTGATATCAAAGCCTTGAAAAAAGGTAAAATAGTTGAAGGCTTATCATATACCTCATTCCTATAAAATCTGTCATGCTATCTTTGATCGATTTGGATTCTCATCCCAAAATAAAACAACGTTGGTGGTGAGCATTTTTTGCATCATATTTTTCATCCTTGGATGAGAGAATAGAAAATATGAGTCTTTCTTTTATACCCTTAAACACCCCTATTTCTAAACTGTAGGTCATATATTTTTCTTATATATTTTACGTATCTTAATATTTTGGTTTTTTGAATTGAATTCAATTATTTTTTCTCTTTTTGATTCTTTTTATGTTCTCAAACTTAGAATACCAATTTGTTTTATTTTCTATATATACTTAATTTCAACTTGTATTGTCCTGTAAATGGATTGAACTGTTGGCAAAAAAGCTATTATTATTATTAGTACTAAGAAGGTAGTGTGGTCAGACCTAATCTTATTTTCCCCAGAATATTACTCCCAAGTACTCATTTATAGGTTGTGTTGACCTAGATACTCATTCTATTGAAAAATAATACTTCATTACCTGAACGGAATAATTGTACTATTTATTCATTGAAAAACACCCACTCATGACTTTATGTTACTGTGTACATCTTGGAGAAAAACTCTTCAAACACAAGTTGTGGGGAAATTAAACAGCATATAGTTTGCCTATATTGATTCAAAAATTCAAATTTTAGATTCTTTCAAAATTCTATCAGCTACCAATTTTTAACTATAATACAAATTTGAAATTAATCAAGATCTAGGCACAGTATTTTTGAGCCAAAATTCGTTTTACATGCTTGAGTATACAAATTTCATTATATATACTTTTGAACAGAGAGTATTTTTTCTTAATCAAGAAGTCAAGTCCACTAATATTTCCATGAAATCTACCAAAAAAGCACTTATTACCCACCAAAATCGCTGGTATCTGCAATTAACCTGTTCGCTGCCGAAATTAGAAGGAATACTTTCCCCAGAAACCGGCATTTTTTCACAACCATAAAATATTGTTAATTATGTCTTTTTTATATGAATTTTTCCTTTTTTTTTATTTTGCCAGAAATGTAGCGATTAGCCTTCAGCTAATGCTATTACAAAACATCATTAATACCTGGTGTCATGCTTAGCCCTAATGCAATATTTCATAGAAAGAAATAAAAATGATTGAGCCTTGCACTTGCACTGGCACACCCAAAAAAATCCATAATTACATTCTCAGACATTTCTAACTAATTTTATAATGTCTCAACGGATGAATCACCTTAAGCGGCGACTTCATACATAAGAAATTTCTCCCTTCACATTAAATTAGATCGTACTGTTTGCCGACAAGCTCAAAGAAAGTAATAAATCGGGCGAACATAAAATTGTGAGCAGCTATTGACACATGGCCATCCCTATGTCAACGGCAGTTTCTCTAAAGCCATAATAAGAGTGATGATAGCGGAAGAAATTAATGGAACTTAATGGGGTTACGTAAAATCAAGAATAAAATTAATGACCTATTACTTTAATAGCATGGCGGCTTTTTCAAATCAAAGGAGAGAAGGGAGTAGACGATATATAAAGTAAGTTGAACTTGATGAAATGATCATTCTCCATACCAGTTCCGCGAGCGACTGAGTTTATAATTCAGAAAGAACTCTCACCTATATATTTATTCAATGTCGAACTAAGTGAAGAAAAATATACAAGTAACTCAAGTTTGTAAATAATGTAGTCAAAGCGGATGCCTCATCAAGCATGCAGTAATCAATTATATCAAGTCAGTTCTACAAATATGGGGATTAAAGTTTTTACATAACTATCAGTTCAACGTTAATAAATCAATTATAGTCCCTACGTCCAATTCATAAAATCTATTTAAACTCCGGAGCAAAGAACCTAGAGAGATTCAAAGTGCGAAAGTAGTATTCTAAACGGGAAAACCGAGAGCTAAATGAAAATGTCTACGCGAATACTTCATAAAAGGTGTGCAAGTGGTTCCTTGAATTTATGAGTAAGAACATTGTATAGTTTTATGTTTGGAAGGATGACACTCCTAGATCGTATTTCATAAAAAAAAATAGTTTAATCATTATCTTATACAGGGGATGCAATATACCTTCGTGATTCGTGATTATTGTTTTGCAGTTGTATTGAATCGACGTGTTTCGGAGAGCTCCGCGAAAATTGATTAATTTAACAGTAAATGTTAGTGAAAAAAATCCGAATTTTCGCACACACATAGATCTGTAATATTACTACAAGTTTGTGTAACGAATAAAGTGAATCCTTTCATATATTAGAAGATAATTACACTTATATTGTGCATACAAAGGAACTTCACACCTGCAAATAAAAGGTCCAACAAAAAAACAGACTTTTTGTGTAGTGGATGGATGATAATGAAAACAAACTATGGAGTGCTTTTTATGCAAGGTAATAAAACAACCAACAAAAGAAGTCAAATCCGCTTGTTTTTCTTGTGATTCCTGCCGAAATCTTATTTGTACAGAGTGTTCTGATTTAACAGCATCAGAACTAAAATGTATGCCACTCCAAAAACGCACTTTGAAATTTAATTGCAAAAAATGCAGAAACAATGAATATGTGGAAAGTTTGCAATATACTATAAAAGACAAGGAAGAAATGATAAATAATAAGAATGAAATTATAAAAATGTTACAAGAGAAACTTAACAACTATGAATCAGAACGCACCTACATAACAATGCCTACTTACTCCGAGGCTCTACAACAGAGCTCGAATACATTTTCTAACATATCTCCACCAAACGCTCCTGATATAATAATAAAACCTAAGATCCCCCAAGATGTGGAAAAAACTAAGAATGAAATTATAAATACTATCAATCCATCCGATTTAAAAATTGGCATTAGAAGTTTGAAATCTACGAAAACTGGATCGGTCATCATCAAATGCAAAAACAAGACAGAATTTGAAATTCTGGAATATGAAATCAAAAATAAAATGGAAAATATGTATAATATAGAAGCATCTAAGATGAAGAAACCAAGGATTAAAATACCAATGTTTCAACAAAATCTATCAAAGGAAGAAATTGAAACCTCAATAAAACAACAAAACGAAGCCCTGGACGAAATCAAGGTAACATTTATTAAAAAAGAAAAAAATAACAAGTCAACAGTCTATGGAGAATGCTCACCATCAACCTTTAGACAACTAATGCGACTGAATAAGGTATTCATAGGTTGGGAACGTTACTCAGTCTTTGAGGATCTCACAGTCCCACGTTGTTTCCAATGTCAAGAGTTCTATCATAAAAAACAAAACTGCCCTAACAAACTAATCTGTCCTCTATGTAGTGAAGAGCATGAACAAGAAAGCTGTCCAAAAATAAAAAAAGTTTGTGCCAATTGTGTTAAATCCAACGATAAATACAAATTGAAAAATAGTGTTGACCATTACTCGACAGATACTAATTGTCCAACTCTACAGTTCCATATCAATTTGACAAAAAATCAATTTGACTATAGTAGTTAATGGTACTAGTGGATCAAGATACTATATTAGAAAATTTGAGTTTACTAGAACAAGACCACCGAGGAGAATATGTAGAACCTGAAAATTTTGTACTGCCAAAAACGAAACTGTTTAACATTACACATTTTAATATTCGAAGTGCTAACAAAAACTTCAATGAGTTCCTAGCACTCATTGAAACATATAATTTAACCTGTGATGTTTTTGTTTTAAGTGAATGCTTTAAAAATGTATGTATAAATAACCTTAATATACCAGGATATACAACGATACATAATGACGGTGATTTTAATAAGAACGATGGAGTTTTGATTCTAATAAAATCAAACCTCAACTACAATATTTCAAACTACAAATTAACCATATGTGGTGTCTCATTATGTATCATAAATTTAACAATAAACAATGTATCCTGTAGAATAATTGCCCTATACAGGCCTAACCCAACTAACCTGATCTCGTTTATTGATGAACTAGATTCATACCTGGACAAAATACAGACCAATAAAATGGATGTTCTTATTGGTGACATCAACATCAATCTATTAAATGAAAACGATGTTTATGTTAATAAATATCTGTCTGTGCTTGCTAAATATGGATTTGTACCATACATACTGAATCCCACAAGAATTGCCCCAGAAACTAAGTCATGCATTGATCATATTTTCCTTAAAAAATCTAATAATAACAAAAATTTGATTTTAATTCATATATTCTCAAGTATAATATTACAGATCATTATCCAGTATCACTAAATATAGAGTACAATCGCAAAAAACAATAAACGACCCTCAACTCGGAACCAATATCTTCTTAAATAAGCTTAATAACTACAACAAAAAAATTTGCAACAAAAATTGATTTTAAAAAACTAGAAAACTTAATGCAGCTAGAAAACTGGGATGTAGTATTAAATGAAAACGACCCTCAACTCGGAACCAATATCTTCTTAAATAAGCTTAATAACATTATTGAAAACTCCAAAACTACAAAATTATGGCATAAAAAGCACATGAAAATTAAACCATGGATAACTAAAGGGTTAATTATATCAATAAGAAATAGGGATAAATTGAAAAATCAACTAATATCAGAAGCTACCAATGAAAGAAATAACAATAAAAATATCTTACAGATTGCTAACGAAGATGGTGTTGTATTTAATGATACCAAACTAAATTATTGTAATAACTATTTTAATAATGTTGGCTTACACATGATTAAAGAAATTGACACTTCATTAACAATTAATGAAAATACTGAAATAAATCCCAATTCCATGTTTCTCAATCCAATAACAGAAAATGAACTCATAGAGCATATTTCTACATTGAAAAATAACACTTCCCCTGGCATAGATGGAATAACCACTGAAATAATTAAACAGATCCACCAATACATTCTCTAACCCCTTAAACATTTATTCAATCTGATCATCCAAAAGGGACATGTCCCCACTCAGTTCAAATCTTCTATAATTACACCAATTCATAAAACTGGCGACAAAACTAAAATTAGTAATTACAGACCTATCAGTGTAATAAACAGCTTTGGAAAGATCTTTGAAAAATGTCTAAAAACACGCTTAGTACAATTTTTTGATGAAAATAAGATTATACATAATCACCAATATGGGTTTCACGTATAGCTACTACTGATGCCATGTACAATGTTATTACAAGTATTACAGAGGGACTTGATAAAACAAAAATGCATTGCAGTGTTTTAGACTTGGCAAAAGCATTCGACACTGTTGACCATGCAATACTTCTTAACATACTGGAACGCTTTTGGTATAATGGTGCAGTGTTGGATGTCTTTAGCAGTTACTTGGCTAATCGGGAACAATGTGTTAAAATAAACAATACCATAAGTGAAACTATGACTATAAGAATGGGGGTCCCCCAAGGAACCGTTCTTGGTCCAATACTTTTTCAAGCTTATATAAATTCATTGCTCTGTTTAAACGGGAAAGCAAAAATTATATTATACGCTGATGATACGGTTGCAATCTTGAGTGGAAACACATGGCTTGAAACTAAAAATTATGTCCAGCAGAGCATGGAAGCAATTAATAAATGGCCGAGTATGTATCGCCTTTCATTAAACGCTAGTAAGACCCACTATCTGCCTCTCTATATCAGCAACAAACAGACCTAATTCTCCAGTATTAAAGTTCCAGGTATGAAAGATGAAATTAAAGAAACAAACGAGGTGAAATACCTGGGCATAATTATTGACGAAAATCTAAGGTGGAACAATCATATTGACTATCTAACAAAAAGGTGAGGAAGCTAATATACAAATTTTACCAGCTACGACAGTTTTAGCTAAAAATCACAAAAACTAATTCTAAAAATAATTTTGAAGAAAAGGTATTCTGGTTGGGGGGCAATGTATAAGAATTCTTTACAAAAACTGAACACAATACAAAACTATATTCTAAAAATAATTTTGAAGAAAAAAAGATCTTTCCATACAAACCTTATATATACAGAAGACATTAGTAATATCCGTACATTATATTTTCACAGTGTATGTATGTATGCATTCAAAAATAAAATACTTCAGAATTCTGTTCCAACAGCTTATACCACTAGAAGCACTACAAACGAATTGCTACCCACTCCAAAATTCAACAAAAATGTTTGTCACCGTTTCTTAACTTATACGTTACCCAAAACTTGTAATATCCTACCCCTAGAGGTAAAACAAAAATCATAAAACCTTCTCAGAGAATCAAAAAAATTCATCTTCGCAAATTACTTCAAATTTATCAAAATACTAGAACATCAATAGTTACACTAACATGATATAAAACCACTATTTAATTCTTTACATTCTGTACACAACTGTAATTTTAGATCAATTAACATTACTTTGTAGCCCAACACAAGTGTTAAGTCACTTAGGTGCTTTCTGTACACAATCTATACCCTGTCCCCTATATATTGTTTGTTTTCATTCATACTTGTTTATTTTATTATTCTTTATTATTATGTTATTAACCTAATTTTTTATCATACTTGGTATATATTTTTTTTTTCTTATTCTGTATCACTGTATCATTTTGTGTACAATAAATAAATAAAATAAATAAATATAAATGCTGAATATATAGAGTAAGAATAAGGTTAATGATTAAAGATTCAAAGTCCGAAATTCACTAGGCTAACTTCCTCTATAATCTTTTTTATTTTTTTATTTTATTTTGATTGACATCTGTTTGTATAACCATGTCTGTATTTAGAAATTTTTTTAATTATATTTATTCATCATTACACCTTCCAGTGCATTATTTCATCTGAATTCGAGAGGTAAAAAGGTCTGTAAATTTTAATTACAAATGAACAACCCACGTTCCACAATCTCACAGGGTGTAGAAGTATACTAAAGCCGCTCTTAGTAAAATCTTCTACGTTAATCACATTTTGATTAACAACACTCTGTATAACTAAGATCAACTCTTTAGGACAATCTTACTGGCTGGTCAGTTGAAGGGTATTTATTGAAACCCAAAGGCAGCCACGACACTGGTTACTAACAGGGGAGGTACCAGATTACTTGAAGATTTCCACAATTATATCAGTTCCTAAAAGACAAATTCTAAGCATATAAAAACTAGTCTAGCAGAAATTGAAAACCATTGTGGGATCCATTGAAAAAAAAATAATGCAGTTTTTCTCAGCATAACGAGTTATGGTATATTGCTGGACAATGTGTAGTTTCATAAAAAATCTGAAGGCTACAGTAGGCCCATTAATGAAAAAAAAGAAGACATTTCCACTTTTTTTAAATAAAAAAAGGATAGGGAAAAAAAACTTTAGACATCATATTTTACCAGAATTGGATCATTGGCTTAGGAAGAGAGCCAGACAAACCCAGATGTAATTTATTTTCGTGTGTTTTGTGCCCTATGGTATAATTTCGAACTTAATCACAAATTTAAATTTTTGGTCAATCACTTCATTTTATCTTGAAGTTCCTTGGAAGTAATAACAAAAAAAAAATTGGACTCACCTTGAGATTCTGTCTGCTCTCGAGAACCGCCTGCTTTTTCCTGTTGGCAGCAAGAGCCGAAGAATTGATATCGTAAGGCTTGTATCTGATGTCAGACCCCGCGCTGTTTGCTGGCGACTTCACGGTACTCGGCCTTGAAGAGTTGCTATTGTGAAACAATATATCCGTAACAGAGACATGATTGTTAGCCACCGCACTAGGATCCCCTCCAAATACTTGATGTTTCTGAGGAATGGACTTGTAGCATATGGAACAAACCTGAACCATGCCCTGGGGGCTGATGGGACTTGCTCCAGGAGGGGCTTTCAATGTCTGGATGAAAGGAAAATAGGGTTCTTTCTCGGCGTTTTGGCAGCAGTACAACAGTCGAATGCTACTCGAAGGATATTCTAGTGCGCATGTATAGCAAATGAATGTTGTGGTGTCCAATGTGGAGCTCTGTCTTTTTCTCAAGGTGTAGTTACGCTCTGTGTGGGGTACTCCTTGGGCCTACGGAATATTATTATGAGGCACATGTTGAATTATAAAAGTACTGAAGAACAGAAAATAATACTTTTAGCGAGTAAAATCTCTTACAAAGATTTTCATATCCATCATACCTGAAAAGTCTGCCACTGCTTCAATAAATGCTGCTGACAGTCGACACATGCTTGCACCTTCCCTCCTGAATCGATGGGTCGACTTCTGCTCGGCCGGGGGTGTTCTATTAGACTAGGAAAAAACGGTTTCATAAGTTGATCTGGAAGCTGTTTCGAAGCGACGAAATCTAGACTGCCTCGCTTGAATTCATCTCCGCACACATAACAGACTTCTGTCACAGAATTCTTGTCGGGCATGCTTAGGTCGAGGATGTCGGTTCCCGTCGTTCCAGTTGATGAGTTGGAATTCTGATTATGGAATACCGGAATGGACGGTCCTACTGACTGAGGGTGGGTCAAATCAAGAGCACCCTCTGCTGACACCATGTCATCTTCGCGGATGTTGTTTGGTAACTAAAAAAATAAAAAATTTTTAGGATATCTCTAGTCTCATCTTTCAATATTAGGTAGTTGGACCATATATATATTTATTTTATTTATTTCAACGGATAACTCTAATTGTATACAATACTTATTATAATACATATATATTAAAAATGGTAATATTAAAAATAAAAACATCGCAAAGTTAATGTTAAAAATTAAGAATAAAACATCGCAAAGTTATGTGATAGGACAAAAAGAATAAAATGAGATCAAAATATATAGTAGATTACAAAATACAATGAAGTGTCTTCTTGAAGTTTGCATGTGTTTGTGAAAATAGATCAACCGTATCTTGTATATCATTGTAGTCTCTTTGCAATCTGGTCAAAGGACTGTTCATTCCATAGTTAGTTGTATGGAATGGAATTCTGAACAAAGGAGGATTACGTGTTCTTGATACAGCATTCAGATTTAACTGGCTTAGTAATTGTGGACAATCAATACTTCCATTGACTAGTTTAAAGAGAAACATCTGATCCAAAATTCTTCTGCGGTTATATATATTATTTTCATTTTATTAATTTACGGTTAAACCATTACATTCTAATAATAATAATAAATATGCTTTATTATCATAAGACAGAATCTTGTTGACAAAGCTTGGGTAGTATAACCTTATCATAAAATAAAAAATGGAGTTAATTACAAATAATAATAAAAATTACAATGGTATAAGGTTACAAACGGTAATAAAATATACATTACGGTAGAGATCAAATGTATAAGGTAGTAAATATAAAACAAGACAGTTTAAAAGTTCCTTGGTTAGTCAATAAGAAACTGAGAGAGCCAGCTAAAAGCTTTCGTCATAATATTCCTGCAAGCTATATTAGGGTCTATCAGAAAGAAATTTTTTGACTGCCTTCCTGAATTGGAAGTCATTCAGATTAGCAGATCTAATGTACATGGGTAGATGATTGTACATTTTCCCACCATTGTAAAATATGGAGTCTTTGGTGATATTTTTGGTTGGCATTGGGAGTTTTAGAGTGTGACTGCTGTTCCGAGTTTTATAATGGGAAGAGGACGCAGCGAAGTTCATTATATGCTTATTTATTAAACAAACAGATTCCAATATAAATAGTGCAGTAACCGTTAGAATATTATTATTTATGAAGGAGGTTCTACAAGAATCTCTTGGTTTGAGGTCACATATATACCTTATAGCCCTTTTTTGTAATATAAGTAGACTTTTGAATAAAGTTGGACTGCATGCTCCCCAAAACGGTATTCCGTAACATAAATGAGAGTCAATGAGTGCAAAGTAAGCCATTTTGGCTGTGTTGAACCCTAATTCTTTAAAAATCACCATAATAGCATAACATCCCGAGGAAATTTTACCAGTGAGTTGCTTTACATGATCCTCAAATTTTAAATTCTGGTCAATGAACGCTCCTAGAAATTTTGTGTGATTTTTATTTTCCAATGATCCATCTTCAAAAAAAAGTTCGTTAAGCAAGCATCTAAATGATATTAAATTTGTTTTTGTTAAATTAAAAGATAAGATGTTTGCACCACACCAATCTTTAACTTTTTCAAATCTGCTGATATTATTTTGTGCAACTCACAAGTGTTTTTATTATTCCAGAGTATGTGCCATCTACAAAGAGGGTGAACTTCACAGAAATATTGATCTTGGTGATGTCATTCACATACAATAAGAAAAGGATAGGACCCAACACAGATCCTTGAGGAACGTCCGAGTTAATTTCCCTTTTTTCTGAAAATTCCGATGTTTTGACCATTTGTTTCCGTACTGTTAGGTAAGATTCGAACCATTAGAAAGTTAATCTAAGATTACAATTGAAATAAAGTTACTTATTCTAACATATGCTAAAGAAAAAAAAAGAGAAACACTAATACTATACAGATGAATGATAAAGGAGGTCTTATGTTGTTTAAAGAATTATCAATGTGCAACTAAATTTGATCTTTTATACGGCGTTTGAAGGATTCCAAAGTGAGATGGAAAAATCTAAGTCAATTCTATTACCATTCCTGGTGATTCTAGTTAAAGGCGAGAAATGTCCTTAATACATCTGTGAAAATCTACTGAGAACGTAGTAGTATTTCTTGTACACCAGCTGGAACATGGAGACCGATCTGTGATAACAAGGATGGATAGTTTATATGTCCGTTGATCATTTTGAAAAGAAAGGTCAAGTCTGCCTGTAATATAAGACTTTTTAAACTGGACATTCCTATAATGTTTCGAATATTTTCAAGACTATTATGTTGTAATGGAATGTTGAGTTTGTATGCCACAAACCTAAGGAACTTGTTTTGAACTTTTTCTAAGTTCTGTGCATAATAATTGTAGAAGGGACACCATACTGTAGATGCATACTCCAATAAGGAACATACAAAGGAGTTATAAAGAAATTTGAGGCAGTGGATATCTGAGAAGTCCCGCGTATTCCGGCATACAAAACCCAACATTTTGTAAGCTCTATTAATTATGTTCTCGTAGTGGAGGTTGAAGGTCATTTTCTTATCCAGAGTGACTCCCAAGTCTTTCGCTGAGGTAGTGGAAGTGGCTCACCAGATATGCAATAGCAATAGAGTTGTTTTTCTGCAAAAAGTTAACGTAAAACATTTGCAGATATTAAGGTCCATGTCATTTTTATCACTCAATTTTTTCAAGTTGTTTAGGTCCATTTGTAATTTATAACAGTCAGAACTAATAGTTTTAAAGAGTTTCAGGCCATCAGCAAAATATAGAGCTTGGCTGTGTCTTAGATATGAATTAATGTCATTGATGTAAATGTTAAATAGGAAAGGGCCGAGGTGACTACCCTGTGGTATGCCAGACGTAACTATAATTTCATCGGAAACACAGCCGTGAACTTTAACAGCTTGAGTTCTACCACTTATATAACTGTTGAGCCACTTCAACATTTTACCATAAAAGCTCAATGTGTGCAATTTTGCCCCCAAGATTTTATGATTCACCCTGTCGAATGCTTTAGAAAAATCTGTATATATGTTGTCAACTTGTCCATTTTCCATAGCATTGAGAATAAATCAATTTTAGCTCAGGAAGTTATAATAAAAAGTAATTTGCACACCAGACATGGAATTTTGTTCCTGACAGATTTACTTCAAATTCGCATATATTATTCATGAAAAAAATAATGTAATCCAGTGACACAACTCCCGAAACCTAACTAAAACATGGATATATTGACACTTTTTTCTGATATAACGAAATAGCTTTGAATTGGATTAGAAACTGACTGACACTTCGTTTCAACAATTCTGAACCACCAATTAAGCGATAAATCGCAGGAGCAACAGAGATAAATTGTAATACTGGATGAGGTAGATGACAGATGTCTAAGACATTTTTTGAGGTGATTTTATCTCCTTATTCCATTAAAATTGGTGACAAGGCACTGTTCAACTATTTTCCTTGCAGAAGTATTGGTGCCAAATAAATGGAATATTTTCATTATTATCTATCATTGTAATCCAGTATATATTTCTTTAGCTTCTGTTGGTCCGAGCTAGTATTTGATGGTTCAGGCACTAAGCAATTAAATGAAGACAGGGCTTTTTGAAATAATGTATTGAAATCCATTCAGGGAGTTTAACAAATATATCACTGAGCAAGTTCTTACAACCTCCAAATGTTATCAAAGTATTGCAAAAAATGGAATTAGGAATCAGAATGGAATTGATGTTCATCCAATGAAGAACAAAATAGTTTATTTAAAAAACTTTTTATTATGCTCATAGCTATACTTTTCATGCTACGTTCATCAATTCCACCATATGCCAACCTTAATACTGTTGATTATAACAACTGAACTTGTTTGATCCCATCATCACAGCCTACCCTCATTCAAATTTGTCTCAACGATTTGATGAATGACAAATTTATATTATAATAATGAGCATTCACTGCCATCTAGCAGAGAGTAGCTGAACCAAGATATTCTCGTGCGGAGAGTAGCCAAAATGAAAATGAACAAGGACATGTCACTAAATAATGTTCACTACATTGGGTTTACAAAACCACAACACGTTTTGCTATACAATAGCTTATTCAGATGGAGATGATACTAACTCAATAATCATGATGTTTCATCTCAAACAGGCAGATATAAAAAAAATAATTAAGGATTATATTTATTACCTGTTTAATCTTAAGTGATACAAATTCAACAAAGGATAATTATAATTATTTAATTAAATCTGGTCATTAAGTAAATATTTGGACTAGTTTGCATTTCCAAACTTTCTAGAAGGTCGAGTTTAGAGCCTTTCTACATGTAATATTTCAGTCAAGAAGTGAGTAGCAAAAGTTGAATTTGTTTTACCATTGACGAAACATTTTCTGTCTGATATTCGCCTTTTAAATGTTCTGTCTTTTTGGCCTATGTAAGAACTTGCACAAGCACCACAAGTTAATTTATATATTCCAGATTTCTCGCTTTAATTTATATTGTTCTTAACGAATTTGCCTAAATTATTATTAGTTTTGTAAGCAATATTGAAGTTATTTCGACTTCTTAGAAAGCTTTGTTATAAAGTTTTTTTGAAAGACTATTATCTATCAGTTTCGAATTATGACTATTGTTGAAATTCATTTTTCTTATTAACCTATGGATAATACTATGTTATATGTGGTTACATTATGTTTGTTCTATTTGAATTAATTTCCGTTGTTTGATTCAAATAAATATTATATTTGTGTTGAAACAAATTTTCATTCAATATGAGTTGGAGATTGTTTCATTAGATGAACATATATTAAAATCAAAGAAATATTAGCATTGCACTGAGAAATCAATTTTGTCACCGCAATATAATGATTCCATCAATCGAATACACCTGTGTTTTGGGATTAATTTTATTTAGTGGGGTCAATCCAATAAGAGTGACCAAATAAATTTGGTTAAATTAACAAATCCTTTTTTTCCATGTACAAAATATACTTTCAAATAATTTTAATGAAGATTTTTTATATTTATAAAAAATATCAGATTTGCCAATCCTGGTTAGAAATTTTGTTTGTTTATGTTTATATATGAAGACTGGCTAGACGATGTGGTGTCACACAATCATAAAATTGCACAAGTAACCCCTTCACCATGTCGTGTGGAAAACGATTTTCTGGGCCAAAAGCCTGTCATCAGCTACCCTGTGTTTTCCCCTGA
The DNA here is from genome assembly GCA_018342105.1 of Gonioctena quinquepunctata. Taxonomy (NCBI): domain Eukaryota; kingdom Metazoa; phylum Arthropoda; class Insecta; order Coleoptera; family Chrysomelidae; genus Gonioctena; species Gonioctena quinquepunctata. The sequence goes on from JAFIRS010000587.1 coordinate 528,593, forward strand.
AGAAAATTAAGGAGAAAAAAAGCAAGCCATGGGTAACCTCTGGAATCCGAATATCTGCAGAGAATTTACGATCTCTGAATGTAATTCACAAATTTACAGATAGTAATTATTTTTCATCATACTACTGCAATTACAAAAGAATATACAAACGTGTCATAAAAATAGCAAAGGATTGGTATTATAAAAATAGAATCGACAAAGCCAAAAATAAAATGAAAGAAAGCTGGGTAGTAGTTAACACTTTGAGAGGAAAAACAGGACTGCCTCCCCTTCAGCCCAATGTGGATCCCAACACATTAAATAAATACTACTGCACCATTGCAGCTTCGCTTGCCTCTAATAATGCTGGAGATATAGATCCAATGAGTTTTGTTCAGGAAAGAATGGTAAACGAGACCTTCTACCTGTATCCTACTAATACCTTGGAGTTACGGGAAATATTCACTGAAATCAAAAATAAGAGTGCCGGTGTTGATGGTATTCCACTAACTATTTTAGAAAATCTTACAGATGAAGCTGTGCATGTACTAGCCGAAGCTATAAACATCTCCTTTGCTACTGGTGTTTTCCCATCATGCCTGAAAACGGCAGCCATTATCCCAATCCACAAGAGTGGGAGCGTTGACGATCCATCAAATTTCCACCCCATCTCTCTACTACCCATACATTCAAAGGTCGTAGAGAAACTTGTCAAGAAAAGAATGTTGCAGTTTCTGGAAGAACATAATGTATTGAACACATCCCAGTTCGGATTCCAAAATAACAAGAGCACTAACGATGCCATATTTCACTTTCTGGAAGGGGTTTATGTGGGTATGAATGAGGGCTTAGCAATTGGAGCAGTGTTCTGTGATTTTTCAAAGGCATTTGACTGTGTATGTCACAGAATACTGGTTCAGAAGCTTCGGCACTATGGGTTCAGAGACAAGAGCTACAAATGGTTTGAGTCGTATTTATCTGATAGAAAACAAATTGTAAAGATGCAAGATGGCAAATCTGCCCCGTCTACTATCAAATGTGGTGTGCCACAAGGTTCAGTACTCGGTCCAATATTGTTCCTAGTTTACCTCAATGACTTGGCCAGTATAAATATTCAAGGAAAGTTCACCATGTTCACGGACGATACAACATTGATGTGGAAAGGATCTAATATTGACTGCTTAAAAGAAATCATTGAGAGTGACCTGAACGAAGTCAAAAAATGGTACGACTCAAACCACCTCTGCTTCAATTCGAAAAAAACAAGCCTCCTCACCTTCAAATTCACCTATGATTCACTTATGTTAGGCTTGAATCCAATTATGAATAGAACTTCCACCAAGTTTCTTGGCATTGAAATAGATGACAATCTGAAATTTTCCACCCATATTCACACCTTGCGGAAGAAAGTGGCATCAGGCAGCTATGCAATAAGAGTAGTATCCAAGGAACTTGGTCTATCGATGGGTAGAGTGACTTATTTTCCTTGGTTGAATCACACCTGAGATATGGGATAGCCTTTTGGGGTTATTGTACAAAAAACCTATTCGATTCCATTTTTGTTCTTCAAAAACGAGCGGTAAGATTTATGTCTGGAGCTGAGTACACTGCTCACTGCAAGCCCTTGTTCATAAAGCACAAGATTCTCACTCTAACCTCAATCTTTATATTGGAGACCACATGTCTGGTACACAAACATAAAGCTAATGCAAATGTTGCAGAACATCCAGCAATAATACATAATACATGTCAAGTGGCAAGAAAAAATATAGCTTTACCCACTCCAACAGAGCAGACAAAGAATTCTATAATGTACATAAGTATAAAAATCTACAACAAACTGCCCACAAAATTTGAAAGAAATTCCGGTACACAACCCGATCGGAAAAAAAGTTAAAAAGATACTTCTGCTCAAGGCATACTACGGCCTACAGGAGTTCTATGATGATGGTCAATTCTCTTAGTGATAAAATTGTGATATATTGTATGTTCCCGTCTATATATCTTTACTTCTATATCTGTTTTTTTAATATATATAAATATTTAGTATTGTCTGTTGCTGAGATATCATATTCATGCACTAGCTCTAAGTACGCTTTGTCAATAAGATATATTTTTTTCTTTGACAATAAAGTATATAAACAACAACATTTAATCTCAGAGCGCAAATGCATATGAGGAATGAACACGGTATAAAAACCGTACGAAGAAACATCGTTTCCTACGAATGTAAATAAATCGACAATTCACTCCGTAAATGTTCGCACCTGCCAAAAATATACATATTGGCAAAAGTAATGAGAGTGAATAGATTTTCACACCTTCGGATTAGCGTGGCAAAACCCTTTTCGATCGACAAAGTGATGCGGTGAATATTAATGACCTCGGTGCAAAAGCCGACGGTATCTTAAAATGGCAATTTTAACTCAATTGTAATTAATAACGATTCGAATTTGTGTTGAATGCAAAAATATTCGAATTTGTTTTTCTAGTTTCAAACTGAAATTGACCTGGGTGATGTAATTGGGGTCTAAAACTACAAGTGCTTGCCTGAAGTGCGCTCAATGGGTGGGCCATAAACCCATTGAGGACAACTTCAATGCCGCGATGAATCCTGGAATATGGCCCCAGGGAGCTTACATAAGCAGGTTTTTTTACCAGAATCAGAGGAAGAAGAAAGTAGTCTGAGACCTCTATCATCAAATGTCCATATACCAAATAATGTGTTTTATAAATCAAGTAGGGTGAGTGTCTATCATATAAATGTGCGTTGTCTGGCAAATAAGCTAGATGAAATTCAAATTTTTTTAGATAAATATGAATATGATATTCTTTGCATATCTGAACATTGGCTATTGGCAGAATATCTTTCTACTGTTAACCTTCACAGTTACTACTGCTAATCTTTATAAAAAAATATATTTCCTGTGAACCTATTATTTTGGAGCGGTTCTGTTCAGAATTAAATATAGAACTATGCGGGATTGAACTTCCAAATTTGAAAATTGTTTGTTTGTATAGGTCTGGTAATGGTGACTTCGGAACATTTTTGGATTTATTTGAAAACTCCTTAGAATATCTCAACATTGAAAAATCCACGGTAATACTAGCTGGTGATTTTAACCTGAACTTTGCTGTAGCCGAGTCTCCGAACTTATTCACGTTTGAAAACTTACTTGAGTCGTTTAATTTGCATAATAGTATTTTTGAATTTACCCGGGTGACTCCCACTTCTGCTACTCGAGTTGATAATATAGTAACTAATATGGACATGTCGCTATAGTTCTGGTGTCTCAGAGCCGTGCCTATCTGATCACAGGGGGCAATATTTTATCGTTAATAACATGCCGACTAAAATCAATGACAAGTCCCAGTGGAGTCGTCCAATACATAGACAAGTTCTATTGCAATTGAGATCTCAACTGATAAATTCTGACTGGATTTCATTGGAAATGTTCCCCATTAAAAAAAATTAAGAATAAATTTAACCTTCCACAAAAAAAAAGCACCAGCATAAAAAAACAACCAGTTCAGTGGATGAACGATAAACTGAGAAAAATGCGTAATACTTTGAATGCCATAAAAACTGTGCATGATATTGACAAGGATATTTATTCCTTGAATGCTTATAAGAGTCTGAGTAGGGATTATCAAGCTCAAATAAAAATCAGCAAGACGGAAGCTTATAACAACTATTTGTTAAAATCTGACAACGTTATGAGGGACAGTTGGAACCTGATAAATCTTGAAGGAAATAGGAGACAAAAAAAGCCACTAGAAACAAATATTTCAGAGGAACAATTCAATATCTATTTTGCTACAATCGCTGAGAAGATTATAAGCTCACTACCTAACGTCCCCCATGAACCTACTTCTTATCTGAAATCATTAAAATCCCCGATAAACTCGTTCGTGCTAAACCCTGTTACTCCAGGTGATATTTATGATGTTATTCTTGGCCTAAAAAATTCTAACGCTTGTGATACTTCAGAATTAAATAGCAAAATTATCAAATCCCTTGCGGATATTATTGCTGAACCTTTATCTTCCCTTATTATTGACTGTTTCTGTGCAGGAATTTTCCCAAATGCCCTGAAATTTTCTGTTGTTATACCTGTATTGAAAAAAGGAAGCACTGATGATGTAAATAACTTTCGTCCAATATCTATTGTTCCAATAATTGGCAAGATCATTGAAATCATCGTCAAAAAACAACTCTATAACTTCATGGAACTGCACTCTCTGTTTTGTCCAGGTCAATATGGTTTTAGAAAAAAGATGTCCACAACAAAAGCTCTTCTCCAAGTAGTGTCGGACATTGTCGAGGGCCTTGAGGAAGGTAAACACTCACAACTTGAGTTGTGTGATCTTTCCAAGGCCTTCGACTATGTCTCACATGATATACTATTGGAAAAACTACACTGCTATGGCATCAGGGGCATAGCTCTAATTTTTTCGAATCTTACCTCAATGTGTCAGACTAAATGGTGTTCTATCAAATAGTAAGACAGTAAATCACGGTGTTCCTCAAGGCTCGGTTCTGGGCCCCCTTCTGTTTTTAATCTATATAAATTATTTATATTTCTCCATTCTTCCAACGAGAAGCGTTCTTTTTGCAGATGATACAACATTTATTTGTCAGAGTAATAATGTTGGCAATCTGTCCACGTTATCTAATAATATAATGGATTTATCCAAAACCTGGTTTACTAGTAATAAACTTAAACTCAATTTGGAAAAGAATCAATCCATTCTTATATCATCCAAATCAAATCTCACTCGAGGTAGCTGAGTGAAATTACTTGGCATGCAACTTGACGATAGACTCAACTGGGGCCCTCATATCGCAGCATTAGCGAAGAAACTGTCTAGTATTACCTTTCTGATTCGACGTTTGAAAAATATCGACAGTATTAACGTACTCAAATCATGTTATTTTGGGTTGTTCCATAGTCATCTGTCCTATGGTATTCTTCTATGGGGTGAATCGTGCCACTCTCTTAAGGCATTCATTCTTCAAAAGAGAGTGATCAGAGTAATGGCGGGAGCTCACTATTGTGAACATTGCTGTCCTCTCTTCATCAGTTATCAAATAATGCCACTTCCTACTCTATTTATTTACTCATGTTTACTTGAAATTCATGAAACTAAACATAAATACTCGACTCAATCCGATGTCCATGGTTACACCACTCGCCATGCTGATCTAATTTCTACTCCTCGGTTCAGGCTTCAAATGTCACAAAATAACTCTCTGATCCTTCATTTGTACAACAGATTACCTTCTAGGATAAGGAGTCTAGGTCTAGGTGCAAATCAAGACTTATCTATTGAAACATTGTCTTTATAGTGTCAATGAGTATCTTGATTTAAATAAAAATGAATTTGAATGTATATGATGGACACTCCTCGCCTGAATGTTTTCATCCAGATAATTTAAGTTATATTTATGTTCTTTACTCTGTGTATTTACATTTTATATATATATATATATATATATATATCCCTTCTGTTCTGTTCTGACGTTCTACTATTACTTATGTATATTGTAGAGAAATAAATACTTCTACTTCTACCATTATCTATTGTCAATGGCACTTGAGATTTTCGGTTAGAAAAGAGCCATTAACTATTGCAGATAATCCTTGGAAGGCATTTTACCAGCTTGGGTTGGCGAAAACAAGTGAATAAAATATTCTTTGTTTGTTTCGGCATGTGGATTGGGTTCAAGATGTCGAGTTAAAAACAGACTTTCTCTGAGAATGATAGAAAAAAATACAAGGAACGAACGACATTTGGGCGGCGATGAGTGGGGGGGTAATGATTTTCGAGGGATAGGAAGCATTTCTAAAATCGGGAATTGTCACTTTTTGCTCGGCCTCGAGCTCGACAATACGCTCTGCGATTTGGGTTCAGGGTGAGTTTGTTTATTTTATTCTTCAAGACGCTCTGCTTGCGTGCGATTTTCTGCGACTATAGCCAGTCCAGTGGGTATTATACGAGTGCTTCCTGGGAATAGCAGTTTATTCTTTCACAGTTATTTGGAGTCCTACCTGTGATCTCGAGCCCTGCGATAATTTTTTTGTTGATGGATTTTTACCGAAGCTTCGCATCCTACACCGTCCTGAGGACTAGATACAAGGGTTGATAGCCGACGGCAGCAAATTGAGGGATTTTGGAACGTCAACTTCAAGAGTTCTAGCCTCCAGTCTTTTGATTAATCAACCTTTTCATTTCAGCTACTGATACAGGTTTTTCCAGCATCCAGCTGACTTCTATGTTATACGTTGATTTGTATACTAAATAACCCTTCTCCTGCACTCGTGTGGGGTTGTCCAAGCCTAATTTGGTTTCTTCTGAGACTGGAAGAAAGCTCCCTCACCGTCGGAAGCTCACTGACGTGATATCCCTCACAAACCGCGATTTGTGACAGATACACTGAAGCGAGATGTCAACCAGATTGAATCCAGAGATCATACACGTGTATGAACCTTAGTGCACGAGTCTTTCTGCGCCTAAAAATGCATAAGTTACACTGCTGTGATAGGTGTAAACACGGGTTATTAATAATAAATTCTATCAATAAAACTAAAGGTTTCAGTTCATGTGTGTCGAATATGTGTAGGGATCATAGGTGCCTCTGTGTGACCGTAGCATAAGCTCAATGTCGTGTCTGCAGTTGTACGCGTTATATAGTTCTGTCTTAGGGAAATTTTATTAAGATAGGCCACGGTACGCGCTTAATTTTTAGGGAGTAAATTCACTTTTGACATCTCTCCATGTCCTATAATTTACGCTCGAGGACTCGCCGCAAAACACAAATTCAACAAACTTCATGTGTACTTCACCCCGTTGAAAGTATCACGCGAGTTTCATACAACCAAGCTCTTGTTTGTTCTCCATATGAGAATCGTCCGGCTTTTCAGCCCATCCTAACTGCGCCAGTCCGTGGTTCATTTTCTGTTGAAAATAGTTTTTCTTTTGGCTCTAGCTTGGGGAGCCCTGAAATCAATAGAGATAATTCTGTCTCAGAAAGTATAGGCACGAAGCTCACAGCTGTTTGTTGAATCGCGACGCGTCGAAAATTGCGCTACGGAATCTAGCGACCCTCTAGATTCGCAAATAGCGGTGCATTTAAATTCACTTACATCTCCTAGGTTAAACCGTATGAGAGGAAGTATGGATTGTATGAATGTGAACCAAAGTCCCGTTGGTAGCTTTCCTGTTGAAGACAATGATGACACACCGAATAATTTTTCTGTTGAACAGAATACACTGCGAGATCTGAGTCAGAGGGAAACTTCCACTAAATTTTGTTTCAATAGGCCGTTGAGAGCCTCAAGTAATATTTCGAATTTTTGCGATAGACCCGCCAGGGTAACTCATATCCCAATAAGTAACGGCTCACCACGCCCAGTTCTGAAAGCCTTTCAAAATTTAGAACGTAATATGTTAAGTTCAAGGGCCTCCAGCCCACTCAATTTTTTTAAACAATTTTCAAGAAATTCAGGAATGAATGAAATGAGAATGTTTAAGTCAAACCGCCTCCGCACTCCAGACAATAACTCTCTTATATCAGAGCTCAATCGCTCCCGAGCTAGTGACGAGCCCCCGATCGAAGGGGTCCCGCCTGCACACAAGGCCGTTTATCAAACGGCCCGCCCGAATAGTGAAATCCCTGCTATTCGGCAGGTGGTATCGCAGGAGGAACAGGAAGAATGGAATTTATTCTTGAGGTTTGAGAGATTCCGCGAAATGAAACTGAAGACACCGGTAATAAATGCCGGTGAGGAAATTTCACCGCCCCCTTCCCCTGTAGATAATCGTCCTGTTTCGAGACAACCACACTTCACCTATATGCGCATTTCGATAACTAAGTTATCATCATCAGTAGGTTAACTACACTGATGTTTGTATATTTTATTTTATTTATTTGCAAGCATTTTACTGACCAGTAAACAGAATACAGAATGGATTCTGGTGATATAATCTACAGAATGAACTTAGAATAATATTTACTTAAAATGAAATATAACAAAAGATAAATTACGTAAAAAGATATATCATCAAATCTAAAATATACAGTGAATATAACAATAAGTAAATGGACGGAATAGGTAACTTTAATCACAGATGAAAACAGATGTTTACCTGTTCGGGTACAATTTTTTTTTTCGAAAACTTTTCTTGAACGATGTTTATCATTTCTTCTAGTAGTTTATTACATTGCTGAACTCCCCTATAGACGGATATATATTGATTTTTCTTCGTTCTCATGTATTTTTATTTTGGTCTTTCAGCATTGTGTATATAATGGATGTGTTTCTCCCATTCTCTCTATGTTGGTATTGTATAAAATGTATTTGTTCAGAATTCAATGGATTAGCTTTATTTGTTCATTTATAATGATTTCTTCACTTTTAGAAACTCTGTGGTTTGGCAAACAATATTTGTAGGGGTTAGTCGATCTAAATTCAATAAAGTTTTTATTGATTTATTGTGTGCTCTTCCTAGTTTGTCAATTGAGAGTTTTGATGGATTGATAAAACAGCCACATGCCAAAGAAAACTTCATTGATCTATTTTATTTTCATTTATTTCCAATAGGTATGTAACATATCAGGAGATAAAAATCTTAGGGGTGAAACAAATCTAGACAAGTAATCAAGTAAAAGAAATTTTCGGAATTCAAAATGGCTAAATATAAAGAACCTTGCAAAACGATTTTGATTTACTTCCACATATCCGATTAACATGAAATTCGGCATTCGCACATAGTCTCGTGTCAATACAATTTAGTTCCCTACACAAGTGTGAAGACAAGAAAAAAAAAAGATTTTTTTTAGTGCATTTCAATAAAGGCATGTTAATATATATATATATATATATATATATAAAATATTTAGGTTTTTTATTCCAAGCAAATTCTTGATTCATAATTGTAAATCCAAATTAAACCGCTTTTGTTATTAATTATTTCACATCACATATATATATATATAATGTATATATATATATATATATATATAATAGAGTTTGAGAACCGAAACCCCAAGAAACTCAAACTCCATTGTATATTCCTGGTTCAAGAAACTCAAAACTACTATATATATATGGGGCCAATATTATTTAGCTTGTTTATAAATGATATTATTAATCAAGTGAAAAAATGCCAACTAAAATTATTCGCTGATGATACAGTGATTTACTTTGCTGGTGAACCAGAGGAAATAGAATCCTCTTTAAATGAGGACTTAAAACATATTTCCACATGGTTGTGTGATAATGGACTAATGTTGAATCTTGAAAAGACCAAATGTATGTTGATAGGGAACAGAAGCAAACTTAAAAGGTTGAAGGATAAGGATTTTAAAATGACCTTGTTGATTAATGACAGTAATATTGAGAAGGTGAAAACAATCAAGTACCTAGGAGTAATGATAGATGAAGAATTGAATATGAAAGCGCACTGTGATTATATAAATAGGAAGGTCGCAAAAAAGTTCATTTCTTGTACAGGCTTAATGGTAAAGTTTCTTTGTTTTCCAAGTTGACTATTTATAAATCAATAATAGCACCTCATCTTGATTACTGTGGATTTTTTATCAATAGTGACCAGTTGAGTACTATTCAAAAAACTCAAAATCGAGCCATGAGAGCTATACTCATGTGTAACAGACATACTTCAATTAAGAACATGCTAGAGATATTATCGTTAATGTCGGTAAAACAAAGAATACACTATAATATGTTGGTATTTGTGTTCAAGCTCAAACACGATATGTTACCGACATACCTCAGTTACGAATTAAATTATATAAGTAATGTACACACTCATAACACTAGAGCTCGAACGGTAAATGGTTTTTATGTAAAAACTGAAAACACAGTGTGTGACAATAGGGGTCTAATACTTTTCAATAGTTTACCAATTGAGATCAAAAACATCACCTCTTTGAACCAATTCAAAAAACAATGTAGTGAATATGTATTAGAACAATTTTAAACTCGAAATTCTTGTGATAATTTTTAATATGTTGTATTATTGTTAATGACTTGTAATTGGTAGTAGGTATTTTTAATATGTTGCTTGCGACAGAAATCACAACCTACTAGCTTGTATGAACTCTTAATACTAATAGTATTTAAATAATATTTTTTGTGTAATCTTCTTTTAACTGATAGTATTGTATGGTATGTTTAATTTTAGTTTTATTCGTATTCATAAGTGTATTATATTCATGTAAAGAACAAATGGTGTGCTAATAAAGTGTTATATATATATATATATATATATATATATATATATATATATATATACAGGGTGAGTCAACAGGATTCCCTCGGTTCATTGCTCCTTAATGTAACACTATTTCGATTTCTTATATTTTTTTTGTCAAAGGGACCATCTAAGACCACCATCTAAAATTATTTTCATTCATACAGGGTGCATCATTGATGCGTGGTTAGCCAAAGTTGTTCTTTTTCAAATGAAACACCCGGTATATTTTCATATATTCTGATCGGCTGTTCCATTGGCTGCTCAATGATTTTTTCAATTTTGAATTCCGTTGCGGCGTTGCCGAGTTATTCAAAATAAATCTATTTTGTACACTTCTTTTCGAAAAATTACCTATTTCAGATTTTGAAATATTTAGTGAAGATAATTGGGGAATCCTTGGTCGATATGATGATGTTCATTGAGAATACCAAGAATTTGGAATAAATTGTACAGGATGTTCGATACAACAACACAAACTTAGCCATTTTCAAACATCGGTTTTTTTATTTTTTCAAATAAAAATAGGTTGAGGGTGGCCAGATGCCAAACTTTTTGATTAGAAATCTGATTTTGTCGTTTTATGGGAAACTTGATAATGAATAAAAAATATTCAGAACATTTTTCGATATTTTTTGAAATACAAGAAATATAAACAAAAACTCATAATTATGATTTAGGTTTTTCCCAATATCACAAGAACCATCTCTGATATTTCAAATCGAATTTCACTGCTGGAAAATACTCCAAGATACCTAACTTTTTTTCCATTTGACTATTTTAATGGTTAAAAAGTTACCAATGCAATTCCATTAAAAAAAGTGGCTACCCTGTATGATCTAAGCAGGTTTCGATATATGGATCTCCTTCAGTTCTAGAAAATTTTCCTGGAGGCACCAAAAGATGGCACTGGAGATCTGACAGATGTTTATGAAAAATGCGACAGATGGCCCTCATTAATGTTCTCATAATATTTCAGTAGTTTCTACCATGTGACTCAACTACTATATAGGATGCGACGTGTAAGCGCTAGTCAGTCAGTCAGTCAATAAATGAGAGATATAATTTGACCAAAAAGTTGTATTGATTATAATATAATATATATATATATATATATATATATATATATATATATGAATATCAGTTACTTAAGTTGTATTAGAAGATGCATGTTCTACTTATTTATTAGAACCCCAAAATATAAGAATATGTAGAACTGGATAAAAATATTTTTCAAAGATTATTATTGGGTTCTCCATTCAATTTTTAAAAACACACTTTTAAAAGAAAACCAAGAATATTAAATAAATTACAAATTCACAAAACCGAAAACATAACAATACTAAATTACAAGACTACAACCAAGAAATACAAAGGCAATGATAAAAGTCTATAAAAAATTACACATCCTAAAATTAGTATCGAACTAGTTGATTTCATATGTGCAACAAACCACAGAGTGTTTTTTTTCTTCATTCGTTTTTTATCTTTTTTTTCTGGTGATAATCATAAAAAAAATGACCAGAAAACCTTTTTTGTCTTTTTAGTTTTAAACGACCTTAGGAAAAAATATTGTTATCAAAAATAAAGCGACACTGAGATTTTCATAGAAATCGATAATATATCACTTATAGAACCTAAAAAATCAAAAATAAAATATCAGGATGAGCGTGTGTTTGTCCTTGATGTGTGTGTGTTTGCCGATTTTTCTCAAAATTCATATCGAAGTAGTTTACATGTTGTATCATTATTAGTTATTGACACATGATTGATGATGATGAATGATTGAATAAATTCTTGGAGAAATTCAAATTTGATATATGTATAGTAAAAATGAAACAACATTCAGAATAAAACATAATATTAGTATCTCAGAATAATGGCAAGAAGAATGAGAAAGTGTATATGGAATTCCATACTGTCCAATTGTTTCCAGATGATTTTTTTTCTCCGAAATACTTTGATATAGTAGTAACACCCATATAAAAATTGTTGCGTAAAATAAAATTGACGAATTTTTGGGAAGCTAAATTTAATTACAAAATAATTTTCCACTATTCCCTGATTCCACTATAATTCAATAAACAGAACACACATGGACTATCTTTAATTACTAAAATTATGTTCAAACAATGTATTTGGCCAGCAATTAGTTCTATTATAAATGTTAAATCCAGTGACTGGTAGAAGTGAAATAATTAATAACAAAAGCGGTTTAATTTGGATTTACAATTATGAATCAAGAATTTGCTTGGAATAAAAAACCTAAATTTTTTATAGTGTTATAAAGATGGAATATTTTAATTTAAATCAGAAATGAAATCACTTGTAATCATTATAGTTAGATTGTCGGATGTTCTTACGAATTCTGTAAAAGGAAATAACATATTTCAGTTTTATTAATTAGTACTCTGAAACATGAACCTTTTTTTGAGGTGAAAATTCGTATTTTTTTACAAACTCAATTATGTTCCAAGTGAAATTTCCATGCTTCTTTCTTCATGTACTATTTATATCCATTAAGCTGGCAAGGCCATATCAGAATTTTAGGGTATTTAGCGTTTCAAAGCAGAAAGATAAAAACGGAACACTAATGCTCTCATCCTGGTGTCTGTCTGTCCGACTTCGATTGTCTCAGAAGTTGGAATTTGGTATAGTTAATATTAATAAATTTATTGTATTTGAATGTAAATTTCTTAGAAAAAAATTAGTACACAAAAAAAATATGTATATTTAAAATATGACAAAAATCTGAAAGATTGCAAAAAATTGGTTCTCTAAAGTATCAATAGAAAAACTATACCATTAACAATGAACAAAAACTAGAGAACTTCAACCATTTAATTAATGGGGAGCCTAATTTGATCCACTAGAAAAATATTTATTTTTGGATTCCAGCCTTCAATGGGTCAAATGAAAGAGTTTGCAGAACTAATCTTTTACAAAGAATATAGTTTGACGAAAAACTCGAGAAACCACAAAAAATTTATTGTTCTACCTTTAATCTCCTAAAGTGGAATAAAAAAGTATCGCCAATATATCATGATGCCAACATTACAATAAATTGGTACCTACTTATTTCCTAAAGTTAAAAAGATACAACAGACAGTTTGGAAATTAATTGTGAAGCCATTCCCAATGGAATATTTTTCAGTTGAAGGCTCCTTAAATCTAAATCTGTAACAGCCATGATAAATATGTAACAACATCCATGAAACTTTCACAAGGCAGCCATAAGTCAACAAGGGATGATTTACAGGACTATTTTAAATGTCCTTGAAGCTATTATAAAAACCAAATGATATTTTTTTTAAATCTATTCAGCAATCGTTTTTTTTTTCAATTTAGTTAGGTTAGAATAAATATTTCCCACATGGAGTCGATTTAACTTTGACTATAGCCTACAAATAGGTTGGCGATTATTATACAAGTAGAATATAAAATGATGGTGTCGTGAGGGATGCATTGGACTAACTCTGTAAACTAAAAATAGCGAATGAAAATATGTGCAAAAATACCAAAATTAAAACAAAATCACATAAATTATTTTTTTTCCTGGTTTAATGGCTTCCCGAAATGATTTGCATTATTTTCAAATATGAAAATATTTTAAAAATTGTATAATTATTTTTCTCCGTGAACATCTAATTGCAAAATATGAAATTAAATCCATTAAAACTCAAAATCATCGATCCACTACAAGAGAGTTTGTTCTACAGCAAGGATCACCCCTCTCCCCCTTACTTTACAATCTGTATTGTGAAGATATCTAATCATAAAAAACACCAGAATCCGCAACACTTTGACAGCACTTACTACCTGCTACAATATGCAATATATCTGATAGCCCACGGGAAGACATTACAAAAAGTTATCGACAAGCTTCAAGAATTAATAGCTAGGACTTCCCATTGGTTCAACAGGTGGAGGCTAAAACCTAATCCCATCAAATCACACTTCATTCTTTTCAACCAATATCCCACCAGAAGCTACCATAGATTATTTAGGCGCAAGGTTTGACAACAAATTAAACTTCAATGCGCATACCCAACTCAAGAAGAAAAACACACTTGCCAGGGCCAAACACTTCAAAAGCCTCACATGTAGAGGAAAGGGTATCGGTATCCAAACAGCAAGCCACATTTACAAGATAATCTGCCGGCCTGTAATTGAATATGGTCATATGATAGTTCTAAATTGCAAGAATAGAGCTCTCAATAATTGCAAAGTTGCCGAAACAACGTCTCTACGAACGATCACCAAGATACGCCATCCCGACAAACCCATTCACAACCCACCCAATGCTCTCCTGTACCAAAGAACGCTAGTGACTCCAATAGGAGAACGATTACAGCAGCTGACCCAAAAATTCTTCAGCCAAATGGAAAACCAAGAGAATCTCAGAAAATATGCCATTGGAAGACTTCCAGGAATCACCCCCCGACATTCCCAGCCTCAACGAACTATTCTAGAACACATGCAAGAAATTATGAACTGAACATTCCACTACCATCTGTCAACAAGTATTTGTAACTCATATTTTTTTTTGCTCTTTAGTCATATCTCACCTGTTAATATGACATGTACTCATAATATTAAGATATAAACAATTTTTACAATGGGCAGAAGGACCTAGGTGATAGCCTATTGGATCATTGTAATTTGATTCAATAAAAGTTATTATTATATTATTAAATCCTTTATTTCTCACCCTGGTAATGAAATAATATGACTGCCATACTGACAGTCCAGTTGTACCTGATTGTTGCCTATTCCCTGACGGTATATTTTTGACATTACATCACTTCAAATTTGTTTTGTAAGATTATTCGTAAAACTTCAGCAATCATTCAGATTTATGATTGCAACTGGCTTATGAAGTGCAACTGGCGTTAAAATAGTTTTATGCCTTGATTTTATAGCGGTTCTCAGGTGTAGATCCTATATCCACAATAAATCTGCATTGCCAATTTAATTGTGATTTCATCGTATTGTTATGAAACTGGGTTCGTTTTTATTTATTAAGACATTACTCGAATAATTACTGTTCGTTTATTCCACTTTGAAAACGCAACAATGCACTTCTGACAATACAAAGTTTACTAATAATATATACCGGCACTATATCAACATTCACACTGAACTCGCTAAAATGAAAATACTACTGTAGCAGTATGCGTGTGAATTTATATATCATCGTGTCTATTTCTCAGAAGTTACCTTCTTGTTGATTTGACAACTATCTTAATGATTATAGGTCATCATCGGAATTCCCAGACGGTTTGTTTGGATAATCTATATCAACGGTTGCTTCTCGCTTATGACAAACAACGCAAGGGCATACTCCACTCATGTCCGTAACAGTATGGACCTGAAGAGTGCTAATAACACTTATAAACCCAAAGAACAAATGTGGCCCCTTTGAAGATTTATAATTGATTTGGTACAATTTTTCTTTGAAATTTGGCCATCAATCCATTGGTCTGGGGGAGTATTTGGACCAATAGATAACACGCAAAAATCAAAATAGCTACCCAAAACGTTCATTTTACCAGTCCCGAGATAAACAATTGAAGGTAATTTGAGACAAGTGGTTGCAAAGATCTATTAAATATTTTCAAAAGGGTCTTGACAATCAGACGATTTCAGAACATCATGCCGACCTATATATTACTCAGAATAGGTTTAGGATATCTTTATTTTTGAATTACATTATTGGCATTTGATAAATTGAAATGAATAAACAGATGAAGTCTTTTTCAAATTTTATACTTCAAACGGCTACCTCAGAATCGGCATGATGAGAGACTCACTACATGGCTGTGAGTCGAAATGCTGCTACCACCTCTCTCTATAACCACGGCTTGTTGCTACACCATGCAAATTACTTCCCTATATGAAATCTCCGCAAAGTGACAACTTCTATGATTGAAGCTGAATGGTAATGATTTCCATATACTTAGTTTTCCAGTTTTATAATTATAAACGAATAACAGGTAGCAGAATGGGACAAAGCAAAGTCAGATTTGTTCACAATCAAGTTGATTACCTGCGGCTGTCTGCTGGGAACACTCCCCTTGACTTCTTCCTTCAATCCCGCCGACCTAGACGGAGGAGGTATGCTGCCCATCCCATCGTTATTCAAACCGAGAACTTGCGCTGCATACTCCCCTTGCATCCCCATATCTGCCCCAGTGTAGGGCCCATTGTCGACCCTCTTTAGCCAGTACAGCCTTTCCGAATGAGGCCTCATCGTCATCTCGTATGAGTCCCATTGCTGCAGCAGCAGGGTGTAGCAGAGATAGCAGGCGGGGACGGAACTATCGTTTCTGGGAAAGTGACCGATGGGGGGTTCGTGGGAATCTAGAAAAGGAAAATAGGGTTCTTTGGGTTTATTAGGCGTGGGTTTGGTGTTCAGGTAGTAGAGGTGGGGTTGGTTTCGGTTGCCGCAGACAAAGCAGGTTTCTGGAGGCGGGGGACGTTGTTTTGGAAGATGAGTTGTGTCTGAAGTGGGTTCTTTTTTCACTTGCACCTTGTCCATCGTTTGCATGGCCAACCTGTGAAAATTTTAATCTTATGGAGAAAGAGCTTATAAAAATAAACAATTATAAAAAAAAATCAACAATAGGTTCTTTTTTAGCTATCAAATATTTCCTGCAGATTTCTTGGTCCCCCATGTTAGCAAAGATATAAGTGTACAAGAAATAGCACTCATGGCTTTATTTTGTTTCCTTTTTCAATCCGTTTTTATATGCAATAATATCCCCATTGCTAGTATAGAAATATCATTGGTGACATAATTTGTAGAATAGAATGATAAGAAAAAAGGTTTATGATTTCTTAGTATTCTTGTGGCACTGTAAACGTACACAAGTTCTAATAGTTCCTGGTAAAAGGGTGACAACTTCTTTGATGAGTCTGTATTGGTAATTTTTGAATTTGAACCACTAGAGTTAGAAAGTTAGTGAAATAGGGAAAATTTTGTGCATTTTGTAGTACTTTCCAACGGTGAAATCTGATCGGGAATATCATGGCCAGTTCTTGTGATAATGGAAAAAACTAAAATCATTATTTTGATTTTTGTTTATATTTCTGTTATTTCAAAAAATATCAAATAATGTTTCAAATATTCTTTAACAAATGACATGACAGTATCAAATTTTGAATCCAACGTTTCTTACTCTCTGCGCCACCCTCAACCTATTTATTTTTTAATAAGGACCTGGATACTTTTTCCTTTTTCGCGATTTTGTATCTTCAATTTATAGGTGTATGACATAAGATGAATTGGGAAGGCAAATGTTTCTTACTCTGCGCCACCGTCAACCATTTTTTTTTCATATGGATCTGTTTTTTTTTTTTTTTCGGAACTTTTTACCCGTCAATTATTAGGTGTATCATATAAAATGATTTGGGAAGAATTTACAAATTATCTAGGTATTCCAGCAGTGGATCAAAATTTGGAAAACATACTAAAACTTGACCAAGAAAATAATTAAAATGTCCATTAAGAATCAGGAGTGAACCAGCTAGAGGATTTAGTATCCGCGTACAACATAATGTGTACAATATATGAACCAACCCGAGTGACAGCCTCCTCGAGCACTTGCCTTGATAATTTTCTTATAACCAAAATGGCAGATTACAAGGTGAAGATCAAGGATTTTCATTTATCTGATCACTATGGGCAAATAATCAAATTCCCCATAAAAAATACCACCAAAAACAACCCTGTGCCAATTTCTTACTATTTAAGCTTTTCAGAGAAAAATATCTCAGATTTCAAAATATTATTGGGAAATGAGAACTGGCAGAATGTGTACAAGGAAACATG
Organism: Gonioctena quinquepunctata; assembly: GCA_018342105.1. Lineage (NCBI taxonomy): Eukaryota > Metazoa > Arthropoda > Insecta > Coleoptera > Chrysomelidae > Gonioctena > Gonioctena quinquepunctata. Next base: position 546,684 of record JAFIRS010000587.1, read on the forward strand.
TCCAAATGAAGCATATAATAGATTTCACGAAATCCTTCAATATTATATTGATGTATCTTTTCCACTTAAACAGACAAAACAAACAAAGAAAGTCAACTCTAGCCCCCTTACCCCAGAACTCTATAATCTCAAGAATATGGTCTCCCTATACTCAGAATGCGCGAGAGTAAACGAAAATTTCAAGGACATATGTCGCCAAGTAACTATAACATACAGGGAGAAACTAAAGCAGAATAATCAAAGATGCATTGAGCATAAGATTAATAGTTCTCACAATAAACCAAAAACCATGTGGCAAACTATAAATAATATCCAGAAAATAAACTACAAACCCAAGGATATCTCCATTTTTGATGGAGAACACAAGGTGTCATGTGTTGACATGGCTAATAATTTTAATGCACATTTCACGAAAGCTGAAGAACAAAGAGAATATGATCTCAATTTTATGGAGAATATAGTCGCACTTTGCCCAAACTCCATCTTTTCCATCCAATCAAGGAATATGAGTTTTTGAATTAATGAATAAATTAAAAATTCTAATGCCAGCGGATATGATCAGGTCTCAAACAATCTTCTGAAAAATGCATGGAAGAATTAGTCTACCCCTGACCTATCTGATAAACCTTTCCATGGAACAAGGAGTGTTCCCTGAAAAATTGAAATTTGCAATCGTACTCCCAATCTTTAAAAAGGAGACTCAAATAGCTATGAGAACTATAGAGGAATAAGTCTTCTCTAGTATATCCAAGTTGTATGAAATAAATATTAAAAATCAGTTACTAGCATTTTTCCTTAAAAATGAACTTCTTTCACAAACCAACATGGTTTCATGCAAGATAAAAGCACGGAAACAGCTTTGTATGATTTCATTGAGCACGAGTAACAGCCTTGGATAACAAACTACAAGTTTGTGGTCTGTTTATCGATTTTCTAGGGCATTTGACTGCGTTGATCACTATTTACTGATCCAGAGAATGCATCGCTATGGGGTCCGTGGAGTTGCCCAAGATTGGATGAGGTCCTATCTAGAGAACAGGTCACAAAGAGTGAGAATCCAAGATGTTCACAGTCAGTCCTTGGCCTGCAAACAAGGAGTTTCAACAGGGATCCATACACTTGATACAATATCACATAGTCTTTCGAAGGTACATATAGTTGCATATGCAGACGATACAAATGTTCTTGTCACTGATCATAATACATTAGCACTTGCAGAAACAACAGAAACCATATACGAGAGAATAATGAAATGGGCTGATAAAAATCATCTAGCACTAAATATCAGCAAAACAGCATTAGTAAAATTCTCAATGCATAACACCACTGAAACTCTCAAAATATATGAAGATAGCCAACTAGAGGTGACATCCAACTCAGAAACAAAAATGCTAGGTCTAATTTTAGATCATAAGCTCACTTGGAGTCCTCATATAGATTCATTATGTGATAAACTACGAAAGAACTGTTATGCACTGAGATTTATGTCGAATCATTGTGGAATAGAGGTTCTGCTGAATCTGTATTATGCAACTATTGGCTGTCACTTGCGCTATGGAATCCTGAATTGGGGTATGAGCTCGTCTGCTGAAAGAGTATTCATTTTGCAAAAGCACACGGTCAGAATAGTTGCTAATTTAGGATGGCACAGACAGCAGAAACGCATTCAGAGAGCTGGAAATACTTACAGTTGCTGGTCTGTATATATACGAGATGTGTCTCTACGTTTATAAGAATAAAGAAAAATTTATGGCAAACCAACAAGACCATCCATATGCAACTAGAGCTAAAGGTTTGCTGATACCGAACCCCCACCGAACCTCTCTCTATCAGAAGAGTCACCTGTATCTCGCACCCAAACTATATAACAAGTAGATGTTTCTATTAAGGACTCAATGAATATCTCTATATTCAAAAGACAATTGAAAAAATATCTCATAGAAAGAAATTGCTACACCGTTGACGAGTTTTAATAACTTCTCTCGATAAATTATTGTTAATTATCTTTATATGTCCTGATTAGTATCTGTCATGTTTTGTTGTTTTATATCAATTTTTTATTTTTACACAGACGTCTTCCTTGTTACTGTATGTAAATATTTCTTGTAATGCTTTCATACTGTTTAACAAGTGAAATAAATATTATTATTATTATTATTATTATTAAAAATTATTAATTATCGTTCATCCATTATCAATTGCAGAAGCATAAAAAAAAGTTTCCCAGTCTTGCGGTGGAATCCTTTGAGCAGCAGAGGCGGAGATAACTAATTTTATTTAGATAATTAAATATTTTAAAAATACGTTAAAATTAAAAAAAAAATGCCATAAACGAAGAAGTGTGTATTAATAGGCAAACGGATCATCATCATTTCATTTTCCCATGGTCGAAAAAAAGCAATATTTTCCATCAAAACAATACAGCTATAGAATATTTTAAAACCTTTTTCGATCCCAGATCAGAGACGCTACTGGCTTTCATTTACTCAGACCTCCCGGTGATTTATTAGTCTCAACGTATAGACACACCTACAAGCATTATCATTGGCTTGCGGCCACTCAAACAGCCGTCACTCAAACCCACGTTGACTATCGGCTCTTTTGATCTTCGGTTCGCCGACGGAGAATGTTTAAGAGTAGTACACTTTATTTTTCGTTCCGTTTCTTCTCATATACGCTCGTGTTAGTGAAGTGAGTTTTTGATTTGCTCCCTATAGAAACAGCTTCTGCAATTGAAAATGGTTAAACTATACCACTCCAAACTCCACAATTTAAGCTCTTTCGCAAATACTTCAAATTTTAAGGCAGAGGGATATAAAAATCTAGTTTGGAATCTTTATATGCAAAATGATTGAACAAGATGGAAAAGGTTTCAGGTTTACTTCAACACAGGTGCCTAGAAATGTTCTAAAATCTATATTTTGACTACGTCCACACTTCGCCGAAAAAATTATACCACCTGATTCCTGACGACTTGTACTATCAATTGTGCGACCTTCACGACAGGTGATTTCGACCTATATCTCCAATGGATATAATTTGAAAAGTAGAACCTGTTCAGACAAATGACACGTACCAGGGGATTTGGGGGGGCTCAGGGAACATGTTTATCACAATGCAAGATTTCTTGCAATACAGGTCGTTTTTTGTTATTACAGCTCTCTAACTAAAATTGGTGGTAAATATATGGATATAACGCACGGAGCCGCAGGGCCCTCATTACGGAGGGGGAGGGCGAATGTAGTGTACATTTAAAGCGTCTACATTTTTGTTAAGTAGAATATGCGATCACAATAATTGTCAATTTAAAAAAATATTTTACGAAGACAAGAACATTTTTGGATTTTTGGAAAAAGACCGAAAAATATTTTGCCAACCCCAAAATCGATACGCCACTGGCAAAGGGTATTGAAAACAATAAATTCGATGCTGATAATCTTTAGAAACAAATATTCACACGTTTTGTTTTAGTTCACAAACACTATTCCATTCAGTTTTTTTAACAAAACATATATCCGATGAACCCGTTTCTAGTTATGGAACATACAGGGTGTAATCTAACTTCTTACACAACCGCAAACAGTTGATATTCCATCAAAAAATAAAAATATTTTTTCTTTTCAATTTCTACGAAAAAAAAAATCGTTATAACATGGCATTATACACCCGTCATTCCGAGTGTTGGAAAAGTTATATTACATCCTGTATATCTTGTGTAGGATATTTTATAGTAGCGGACACTCTCAGAGATAGTTCACACCCCTTGTTACAGTAGCGCAGCAATCACCTATTTAATAGGAAAAGCCAAGTCGGGCCTTGCACAAAACGGGCCAATATTGAAAGCGACCCTGTAAATTAGTTATGCAACAAAATGAAAATGTTAAATTGGTACTCGAATCTATATCCTCGAGAATGAAGATTTTCCTTCACCCAAATATAGGTAATGATCTCGAATATTTGATACATCAAATACAAATATTCAGTAACGCTTGGTATAGACCAAAATGAGACCAGATATACCTAAAGGTGGACCCTAAGGAGTTTTTTTTTCAATGAAATTGGAAGTGAACTCAGGAATGAGTACTGTTCATAATATAAAAAAGTGTCAATTGAATATCAAACAAATCATTTGTTATAGAGGTAGAGAAGAAAGTAAAACAGTTTAGTAGTAGGAGGGGAGGGCAACTTCCTAGCCCCGGAGCATTCTCAAGGGGCATATCCTGCTAGCAACTTTGGTTTTCAATCGATATTTTCTGAAACCTACACCACAATCTGGTCATAGGTCATAACTGGATGATTCAACCAAATGAACATTCTTTAGGATGTAACCTTCAATAACGTGTTATGTTGCATCAATAAATGACTTCAATCAAATAGGAAATATTTTTTTCAATTATGATTTGTCAATGAGATTAAAAAACGAGTTTTGAATAGTCATGATGAAACTGTAATACTCAAGATTGTTATCTGGAACATATAACAGGTTGAAGTTTAAATAAACCTAATTGAATTGATAGAAAGAGAAGAGAAGTTCACAGGATAGGGAAATTTAGAATGGCATAAATTCAATATCATTATGTAATCTTTTGGAAATTAACGGAATATTTATATTTTGCCATTCTTACCAAAATATATTATATTACCGGGAAAAAGTGGTGATATCCATTTCGTGTTATAAGTGCCACTTTTCAATTCGATTTAAAACAGAAACACAAGCATTATCTCTGTTACCGGAGTCTTGTGATATAATATTCAACAAAAATCCTTAAAAAACTACTAAGTATACATTTTAGCCCTCGTACGCCAACATAATCTGGAGTATAGTGTTTATCAATGTCATTTTGCGTCGTTTCATAATTTAATTGCAGTGGACTTCGGCTTGTTTCTACAAAGTAATAAAAAATTATTTTTATGAATGAAAAATTGATTTTTTTTATTGGTCGACGCACATTTTATTTAGAATGACACATCTCGACCAAGTCCACGATGACGGATTTCAGATTGATGGTTACAATACAGAGCGCAATCAGCTGGCTTTTTTGTTGCTTTGAAGATATTGTGAAACAGTGCAAAATAACTTTGATCTATACTATACCTATGGCATATATAACAGAATATCTTCTTGGAAACTGAATGAGGTAGTGGTCTATCACTATTCCGTTCAAATCTAAAACTGAATTATCTCCTGAATCATATTGGCTATCATATTCCACCCAAAATAATATTATGTCATTAAAATATGAAGGAATTCGGGAATTTCCGGAGTTTTCCTAACATTCCTTGTGATCACAATACAGATCGAACCAGTGATTTTTATGATTCCATATTAGGTAAGAGAAAACTCTATCAACTACTCAAAAATGCGATTTGTACCTCTAGAATGACAAAACAAAAATACTCAATTTTTTCCTATCGTGAAATGAAAAAATAAATTCAAATATGAGAGTTAAAATTTTAAATTGCTCGAAAAGGAGTATAATTTGTCAGAATACCAAAATTATTCATTTTGATTTTTTTCTGAATGCAATGGTTCAGGAAATATTTAGAAAAAATCATAAATTTGTCCGTACTATCAGAAGTTATAAAATTATGAATAAATAAAATAATTAATAATTTTATTCAAATGCACTAAAAAGTTAAAAATAATTGCTTTGGATGTGTGACGTATGTTGTTTATGAATTTTTTTCGTTTATTTATTTTTTAGTATTTATGATGTAAAATAACTAGTTTAGTCATTTATATCTAATTTATTTTCGAATTTTGACAAAAAAAATCATATTTTCCGACCCCGAAAACCCCAGATACCAAATTTGAATAGGATCGGACTATAATCACAAAAAAATCCGCCATATTGGAGCCACCATTTTGTTTTTTCCTAACGAAAATTTCATAATGCATTGTCACCGGAATTATGTACACCTGCCAAATTTCAAATCAATCGAACGATTAGAAGTGGGTCAAATTTAACTTGCAAGATTTGATTACAGACAGACTAACAGACAGACACCGGAATAGGTGAAACTAAATAAAAGCTTGTAAAATATAAAAAAAATAAGAGCTTATTAACTATATATTTTTTTTTATTTTATTTAAAAAAAAAAAAATTGAGTTATTTAAATTTATATATATATATATATATATATATATATATATATATATATATATATATATATATATCGATAAACTGGTTAAAAATAGCGAAAAATGTTATACAAGAGAAATTATTACTTTTTATTATTGTTCCTACAAAAATATCTAAATAAGGAAAAACGTGACAATTTGACAACACTTTTTTGGTGTTTTCCACAAGAAACTCACAGAGAATTAACCTTCTATTATTACAAGCTGGGGGTGGGGTTTTCCAGGGACAAATATTATTAATTTTTCTTCAAAATACATAAAATCAAAATGGCGGCTCCAAGATGGCCGATGATCTCTGGTTTATGGTTTCTATTTAAAATTGGTATGTTTGGGTTTTCGCGGTCGGAGATTATGAATTTTTCATCAAAATTCACAAATTATGGCCCGATTCGATTCAAAATTGGCATGTTGGGGTTTTTGGGGTCGGAGATTACGAATTTAGTCGAAGATTATTGATTTTTGGTTAAAATTCATAAAATGAAGGATTAGATAGCTCAGAACTTAAAAGGCCTCATAATAACGATGCTATAACAAAAATGCATAGATTAAGGCGTACTTAAGTACTAAAATGCACAAATTACCAATAATTAATAAAAAACCTTTTTAAAGACAAGCTTTTATTCAAATGCACTAAAAAGTCAAAAATAATTGCTTGGGATGTGTGACGTAGGTTATTCCGTGAGTTATAGATTCAAAAGCTTGTCGCGCAAAGTTTTCAGATCGAATACAAAAGCGACAAGCTTTTGAATCTATAACTCACGGAATAACCTATGTCACACATCCAAAGTAATTATTTTTAACTTTTTAGTACATTTGAATAAAAGCTTGTCTTTAAAAACGTTTTTTATTAATTATATTAGGATATTTCTATAAGTAATCGTTATTTGTGTTTCGATTTTGATTATAATACAATTTCGGTTTTTGAACATTATATTTAGTTATAACTTCGAAATAATGTATTTTCAAATTACTTCTCATGCTCATTGAGTACTGTTTTCTGATTGGTTATTACGTAAGTTCTTCCATTCACCAGCCAATCAGAAAATCTGACAAATGTCATAGAGGCGCGTGCTAGAATCTTGAAAACACTACCTGGCATGCTGCTCAAGTTCATGTCATGATATGATATGGCCGCCGATATTAGTTTTCGTGCAAAATAAAATATCGTGTTTGTGTTCTAACACATTATTTTTTGATAATTGTGATTCAAAGTATGCTGACTTTATTTAGTAGTTTGGATATACATTACATTTGTTTCAATATGTATCACCAGTAGTCTTCATCGAATGTTATAGTCCAGGATCCATGGCCCACTTTTGCACTTGATTACTATTAAGCTAATTTTCCGTGAGAAGCTTCTTTTTGATGAGACGCCCAACAATTTCCTGTACGAAACTATCGATTGTGGTAGCTAACAGAGGTAGCAAGAATAAAATATGTCGAATTGATGATTCTCAAAAATTAATTACTAACTGGGTTTTTTTTGTTAAATCTCAAGATAATTATCTAAATTATTCGAAAAAAATATTTGTCCTACAAAATGTATGGTTTGATCAAAGAGTCCCCTCCTTCCAACATGTATCAATAACGGGGTCATCATAAATGATTACTAACCAGCTGATTTTTTTTTTTTGGCTTAGTTAATATTTATATCATCTAACAGTCATATTGTCCTACAAATTGCGTGGTACGTTATCCCGGTCCTACGCTCGAAAGTAGTATTTTTTAATTTATTTATTTATTAACGGGTAGTCCCAATTACAATATATTGATGAACAAAAACAGTAATATAACCTAAAACTATCTTAAAACCTAGAATAAAATGAAATAAGACAAAATAATATAATCTAAAGAATACAAAATACCAACACTAATATTAACAAAATGAGAATTCAATTTTATGAGAGCAAACGATTCAATTCTGATTTAATAACTCCATTTGAATTGCAGAATAAGTCAACTTGTTGAAATTTGTTACCATTTCTAAGCAGTCGAGTTATCGGGGAGAAAAACCCATAATTTGTAGAGTGGAAAGGTATTTTAAATGTCTCTTTGCCAACTCTAGTCTGCCTATTAGCATTCAACTCAATCAGTGATAAAATCTCCTGACAGTCAACTGCACCCTGCAAAATTTTATTTAAGAAACACATGTCAATCATGGTTCTACGGTTTTCTAGAGTCAACAGATTCAATTGTTCCCGAATAAAGTTGTAAGAATAATCGCCCCTTTTCAGACCCAACTTGTATGCACAGACCCTAAGGAAGGTATTTTGTACATCTTCAATGTGTTTTATATGAATGTCATAGTTTCGTATTCTTAGCCGTAAGTTAAATTTAGTAAATTCTATTCCAACTGTAAACTTTAAATGTAATGGTTTATCCGTAAATAAATAAATAAATAAATAATATGGGCACCAGATTATTGAACCATACTCTAATAGCGTCCTCACCAGTGAACAGTATAACAATTTTAGAGTTTCCAAACTGAAATCTTTACAAGTTCTAATGATGAAGCCCAACATCTTGAAGGATTTTGATATCATATACTCCTTATGAGCTTTGAAGTTCAGTTCGGTATGAAACATTATTCCTAAGTCTTTTATAACTTATGTCCTTTCAATAGATGAGTTATTGATCTTATAATCATGGTAAACTGGATTATTAATCCTGAAGAATGTTTGACAGTGACATTTGGAAATATTAAGGTCCATAGAATTAAGAACACACCAATCATAAAATTTGGATATATCTTCCTCTAAAAGTGTAATATCATTTGTAGAAGCGATGGATTTGAATATTTTCATATCATCGGCAAAGATGAGGAACTTACTATTTTTTATAACTGTACTGACATCATTGATGAATAAATCAAAAAGTAAAGGTCCACAGTGAGACACCTGAGGATCCAGTAATAGCGGATGAAGTACAGTTTCCAATTTTTACAATATGGCATCTACATGATAGAAAATTCTGAATCCATTGCAATATTGAACGATGAAAGCCTAGAGAGGACAGTTTGGCGATGAGTAATTGATGATCGACTCTGTCGAACGCTTTAGAAAAGTCAGTATAAATAGAGTCGACCTGTAATCTGTTTTCCATAGCACTCAAAATATAGTTTTCGTATACAAGAAGGTTTGAGATAGTTGATCTGTTAGTGACAAAACCATGCTGTTGTGGAATTATGAGACTCTTGCACTCCCAAAACATTTGTTTTGTTACCAGATAATCCAATAGTTTGGGTATTTCGGATTGGGTACAAATCGCTCTATAATTTTCAATATTCTCTCTAGCCCCTGCTTTATAAATTGGTTTAAGAAAGCTCTGTTTCCAAAAATTAGGAACAATTCCAGAATTCAGGGATAGATTGAAGATGTGAGTAAGAGGAGTTGCCAATGTATAAATACAATTCTTTAAAAATACAGAAGGGACACAGTCTGGACCATAAGAAAACCTGGATGGTAAGAAGTTGACTTTATCAATGACATCAGTGACATTAATATTACATTTACCAAAATTGATTGATACATCAAAATTATAGTCAGGAATCAGCACATTGTCATGTGAAGTAAAGACCGATGAGAAATGGTTGGCAAAGAGACCTACAATACCATCTAGAGAGTTTTCATATTGGTTATTAAAGTGCATCGAGCTAGGTAGATCGTAATTATTACGTTTATCGTTGATAAAACTCCAGAATGATTTAGGATTAAGATATATGTTGTTTTCAGTATTTCTTATGTAATGTTTGTAACAAGCATCGCGGAGTTGTTTACATTTGTGGCGAACCCCAGAGAAAACTCTATAATCATCATAGTTACCCGACTGCTTAAATTTTCTGTGGAGTTTGGTCTTCTCCCTCACAAGGTGTTTCAATTCTGGGCTGAACCAGATAGGAAAATGCGATTTTTTAAACAATTTAAGAGGAACAAAAGAGTTCATTGCACAGTAAAAATGTTGTTGGCTTCATTCACATCCAACATTATCAGTTGATTCCAGTTAAAATCAGCGAAAAAATTATTGATTGCTAGGTAATCAGCATTTTTAAAATCATAATAATATTCACTATAGGAAAGGCTATTCTCCATTTGACCACTACAGCCAATAACAATAGGTTCGTGATGGATACTACTACGAAACAATGTATCTTCTGCCTTTGAAACACTCAGTTTGGGAATATTCGAAAAAACTAAATCTAGCAACCTGTTTCTACTATTCAGGATAAAATTACACTGATACATGTGTAAATAACCAAAAGTATTGGCAAGTTGAGAAGCTTTTGGATTATTTGAATTACTGTACAGATCCTTGATGTAAAAATAATTACTATCAAGCTGAATCTTTGTGAATAGCTTCGTTTCGATGAGACGCCCAACAATTTCCTGTGCGGAAATTCTCGATTGTGGTAGCTAACAGAGGTAGCAAGGATAAAATATGTCGGTTTAATGATTCTCAAAAATTTATTATTAACTGGGTTTTTTTTTGTTAAATCTCAAGATAATTATCTAAATTATTTGAAAAAATATTTATCCTACAAAATGTATGGTTTGAACAAAGAGTCCCCTCTTGTTTTCATGAAGAAGCTGATACCAAAATTGTATACCACATTTGTCAATTTAATACTAACTATCGTGTGCAGATACATTGTACAGATTCTGATATACCAATAATAATGTTGTCAAATTTTAAGCATTTAAAAGATCAAAATCAAATAATAATTCATTTAAGCACGAGTAAAAAAAAATTACTTAAACATAAATGAAATTTATGCCAAGCTTGGAGATCAATTATCTTGTTCAATTGCCATATGCCATATCTTTACAGGCAATGATTACAATCCTGCTTTCTTTCGTAAAGGAAAAAAGAGACCTTTCAGTATTTTAAAGAAAAAAAAAAATTTCAAGAAGCTTTTATTTAACTCCTACGAATTGAAAATACAGCATTAACAACATCAAATGAGGTAGTTCAAATTATTGAAGAGTATGTATGCAGAGTGTATTCATTAAAAACAAAATATGATATCAACAAAGGACGGTATGAGTTATTTGAAAAAGGGTATAAATCAAAAAATGAAAATGAAGAAATTTTAAAACAAAAAATCATAGGATATGATCCTTCCAGTTTGCCACCAACAAAACAAGAATTGTTGCAACAAATTAAAAGAACTGCATTCATATGCAATGTATGGTGTAATGCACACATGCGGTGCCCCACGGAAAAATTGCCAGAAAATTTTGGATGGACGATAATTGATGGCAAATATGAATATTATTGGTTTGATGGTCCCCAAAGTCCATCTTTTGAAGAATTATCTTCTGACATACAAGGTACCCTATTAATACTATTGTTATTTATTGATTGATTATTCATTATTATATAATTTACTTAATTTTTTCATGTTATTACAGAGTCAGATATCACAAATGAGGAAAGTGAAATAGATGAAGATGACAGCGATGTTAGTAGCGAAGTTATGAAGATTTATCAGATGAATCAGATGAGGATTATATTTTTTTTTAAATATATATATATAAATTTCTTCTTATGTTACAAAAAGGAAAACGAAAAAATGACAATTCTTGTCGGACTAGTGATACATACCTGCTTTCTTGTAGGACATTGTTTCATTTGCGCCGAGAACACACTAACCTATTATGTAATATTTTTGTCCTACAGTTAGTAATGAGAAAAATGGTATTGTGGTATTAACAATTTCCGAGCATAGTACCGGGATAACGTACCACGCAATTTGTAGGACAATATGACTGTTAAATGATATAAATATTAACTAAGTAAAAAAAAACAGCTGGTTAGTAATCATTTATGATGACCCCGTTATCGATACATGTTGGAAGGAGGGGACTCTTTGATCAAACCATACATTTTGTAGGACAAATATTTTCTCGAATAATTTAGATAATTATCTTGAGATTTAACAAAAAAAAATCCAGTTAGTAATACGTTTTTGAGAATCATCAAATCGACATATTTTATCCTTGCTACCTCTGTTAGCTACCACAATTGAGAGTTTCGTACAGGAAATTGTTGGGCGTCTCATCAAAATGAAGCTACTCACGGAAAATTAGCTTGATACTAACCAAGTGCAAAAGTAGACCATGGATCATGGATTCTCGAAAAAATCTGAAATTGAAAATTTGCATTTTCATTCAGATAGTTATGTTACGAATGATTTCTGGTTTAAGACTGGAATAGAAAATCAAATAACTATCTGAATAAAAATGCAAATTTTCAATTTTTTCTTTTGAGTTAGGGTCTTGTCAGAATGTCTATCAGATGTAGTTCAATGTCCAGCGTGGCTTTAGCAGGGGAAGTAGTTGTTTTCTGTTAAGACATTCATAAAAAATAACTTCATTTTTATCGTGGATTTTTCAATTCACAGAAAAATCTTTCCCTTCAATATTCAATTGAGAATGTTTCCCTTTTCAACATGAATACCCCACAAGAGGTTATCTTGACGATGGAAGATAGTGACTAAAGTTTATCTTTCAGTCGCAGATGCTTCCACATCTGATTTTATGAACATCCTGTTCATATTTTCAACAAATCAATTAATAGAAGCATTATAAAGAAAGCATAATCTTTCCGGAATAATGGTGGAGATATTGAAGAATAAAAGAGATCCTCAACTGAATTTTTTCAAACAAATCATCAAAAATTGGCAAAAAAGTTGGGTCTTATGGCGCAGGAAAATTGTATATAGTACAATTATATTTCCACATTTTGACTTCATGTCATTAGTAATTTCATATTCAACAGAACATTTACCGGCTGCAATTACTCCAGAATAAATAAATGACATCATTCTTGGATGTAGATTGTAGGAGTGGTCGATATGGATCTTCAGCCTCTCCGTACCTCGACCTATAAGATCTTTTGTACATTACCCTTCATCTAGTCAAGACCCGGTATTCTCAGACTCCTTGCGAAGTTTATCAGTTTCCTGGGAGCTAAGTTCCTGATGTCTGAAGGCGTTAATGAAACATCTCCGAGAAACTTAAGCCTTTTGTAAAAAACGCTTGGCAGTCACAAAGCAGCTGTACTGCAGTTTCAGCAAAGTTCTCACAGTAACAGCATAGTTCACTGTCTGATCCATCCATTTTTTTGAGGACAGTGTCCAGTGAGCAGTCCCATTACCATTTTCAAGTCTTTCTTGTCCAACTCGAGGAGGTGTTTAGCTTTTCTTGGCGATGGGCTCAGAAGACTTTTTGCTTGTATTTGTCCTGGAACTTTGGTCAACTTCCCAGCGCCGAATCTCTTCCTTCCCTCTTAATGTGGGCTTTGAAAAGACCACAGAAGGGATATATATTTTTGTCTCCTGGAGCCTCTTACAAGGCATTCTTGGGCACAAATTTCTATAGCATGGATTTCTTGCTTGAAAAATTGGATGTGACAGATACACCCCAATGTTGAAAACTCTCAACTTAGTGGTAATATTTGATCATTTATCAGCAAAATCCGATTTGAATAATGATCTTGTCAAAAAGTTAGAATTGGTAGATTATACTTAAAGATCTAAAGAAATCATTATCACAAAGGTTCAATACAAGTACTATGGAAAATACAGTCTTTATTGAAGGATTCAAAGTGTACCATTAATACGTAACCAAATACTGACGTTTTTAAAACTAGATCAAGAAAAATGTATTTAAAATCTTAGTTATTATATTTTTCTATTATAAGAGTTATTATTTACATGTAGTGGAATAACTAAATAAACTTCTATTCTATATCACACACCCAACAAAAAATATTTTAAGATTTTGAGTAAAAGTTTGTATGATCCTGGGAAGCAAAAAAAGGGACTCATTTCTGATAGTAACATAAATTTTCTATTTTGGTTATGAAATCGAATCCCTGAAAACATTCGGATCAAATACTATTTTAACACACTCTAGAAACGGCATTTCTTATCTGCTGTTGTGAAAAGGAATTTATTTTTTATTTGTTTATCAATAGTAACATATATCCTAAGTTGACCTCACTAGTACTGCAGATTCAAGACCTCTTTTCAGGTTCATTTGAAATATTGATTACCTAATAATAATATAAATATGCTTTAATGTGAAGGATAGTTCATATGTAAAGATATCATCTTTAAAGGGGATATAATATAAGCATGTTTTCAGCATTGAACATTGATTATGTTTACCAATATTTAATTTTTCAAAAACGTGTCGCATAATAACCGCAAATCGATAAGGTTGAGGATATTCGGGCAGATATTTACAAATATTCTATTCTTCTATTAGTTGAAGAGGAATAAAATTGACAACATAACCCCAAGAAGGCTAAAAAAGTACAATGTAGCACATTCAGTGTTTATTTTCACTCAATGTTATAGAGCTGTTAAGTCTACTTGCACTGTTCTAAAAGATACATAAACCCATTATTCTGTTTATTAATAATGCTATTCATATTTAACATAACCGTTTTCAATCAAAATATTTTGACGAATTCATTGTATACAATAATCAAATTCAAGAATATAAGGATAAGGCATTAGATAATTTACCAAATACCATAAAGGTAGCAAAGAATGTGAAAACTAATTTATTGGAATCTTTCGAGGGGGTAACAACTTCTTTCAGTGTGTACATCTCAGAATTTTCAATTTATTGGAATCTTTCGAGGGGGTAACAACTTCTTTCAGTGTGTACATCTCAGAATTTTCAGTATTTCAGTACACCCATTATCTCAGAACTTGATTCAGTACAACAGTCTCACGAAAATATTTTCAGTACAAAAATCAGTACTTCAATCTGCATTAAATATTTTCAGTACCCAATTTCCTTTTTTCAGTACATTCATTACTTCAGTATTTGGTTCAGTACTCCTCAGTACCGTCACCAGTCATTTCAGTATTAGCCGTGAATTGTTGCCGCCTCTATTTCGGTGTGTGTGTGAATAAATTTTGGCTTTGGAGTATACGAATTAGCCAGACATTTTTACCTCTTGAATAGAACTCAGACATTAGCGTATTTATGCAGGTGATTGGTTCTTTTTTTTTTCCCTTCATCTATCAAAATTTTTTTTTTTTTTTATTTATAAATATATATTTTTTCTCTGCAATGTTTTATACAATTTGTGTTTCACATCCGATTATCGGTTACAATATTTGCATTAGTATTCATAAGATTATAGATTACAGTTTCATTTTACATCTTGTTATATGATTATATATAATTTTATATGTTTTCCTATTATCGAGTGACAATAAATAATTCAGGTTAATTGGAAGGGATATTTTGAGGGAGTTTAATTCAGAGTACAGTTTATTAATACTTATAGACTGGAGTGGACACTCCAAAATTATATGGTTAAGATCACCATACACAGGGCATGGTTAGACCGTACCCTATTTAATGTATTACATGAAATTCCTATCATTTTCCTGTTTGAACCATGTATTTCCAGTAATATTGGGAAACAGACACTTGAAGTTTTGGCCTGTTTCAGAGTTGGTAAACTTATTCTGCCATGTTCTTTCTAATTCTTGTCTATAGACTCTGTTCAAGTCCGAGTAAGGTATGGTATGTTGAGAATATTGTTCTCCTGTTATCGTTGCTTGTTTTGCCAATTGATCAACTATCTCATTTCCTTTAATGCCGGAGTGACCTTTCACCCAAGCTATATCAACTTTTCTATTTTGTGAAACTATTTCTTTATGAATTTTGGCAATCTCAATTTCCAATACGGAAAACTGCTTGTGGTTTTGGATGTTACGAAGATTGTCTACCGAGCTCTTACTGTCTGTGAAAATAATAGATATGTTGTGTGATTATATATTGCATAGCTATTAATATAGCTGTCATTTCTGCAGTATAAATTGATGCCTCCTTCGGTAATTTGTAGGTATGGAAATAGGTGCTGTTAGAGTGGTAGAATGCAAAACCTGTATTTTCGGATGTTTTTGATCCATCTGTATATATAAAATCTGCGTTAGGCCATCTTTCATTGATATGTTCAACAAACTCTTCATTGAAATGTGTTATACTTTCGTCTATGTAGTGAACACTCATTTCATAGGATATTAATCCGTACTGTTCATTGAAGTATGGTAGGTAATTTGTCCTGTGGATTATTTCTTCATACTTCGATGATCTGGTGAAACTTTCTACTAATAAAGACATCTTTTTCTGGTGCCAATATCGATGAGTGAGTGTGAGAACGGTAAGTTCATGGAGTTTCCTCAATAAGTTTTTTGCCAGATTTTTGTGACAAATTTGTCACTCAGAAGTTGTCTTCTCAAGCCCAATGGAGGTTCTCTGGCTTCTGCTTCTAATATTGTGATGGGTGTAGATGTAAGATAGCCCAAACATATTCTTATGCATTTGTTTTTAATGACTTCCACTTTTTCCAGTAGAGCTTCTGAAGCGTTTCCATATAGAGTACTTCCATAATCTATGATTGATCTCACAAATGATTTGAAAAATATAAGGGCGATATTTGGGTCTGCTCCCCACTTAGTTCTACAGAAGGTTCTGAGAATATTCAGGGCATTTTCGCATTTTCGTCGGATTTGATTTACATGTTCCTTCCATGATAGTTTTCTATCAAGAATGATACCTAGGTACCTGACTGAATGTTGTATTGAAAGATCCCAGGGTCCGATTTGTACATGTTCTGGATATACCGTCCTCTTCCTGGTGAATACGCATACTTCTGATTTGTTTTCCGAAATTGTCAGTCCGTTTCTATCCAACCATTGTTTGGTGTTTTCCATCTGAGTATTTAGGTTTTCGAGCGTGTTTTCGAAGGAGGAGTTTTGGGCGTATATACAAATGTCATCTGCACACTGTATAATATGTGAATTTATATCCAGACATGTTTCTAACTCTGAGGTATATACAATGAAGAGAAGGGGGCTCAGAATACTCCCCTGTGTTAAACCTGAAGATGTCTCGCGTGGATCGCTTATGGACTCATTTATTTTCAAATATATTCGTCTTTCTGAATATAGTGAGATTATCGCAGTACATATCCTTGAAGGAATTCCCAGTTTTATAATTTTATCGAACAGAATGTCCAATTTAATATTATCATAGGCTGCTTGTATATCTGAGAAAATTGCCGTGGTCGTTTAATTTCTAGTGAAGCCCAGCTGTACTGTGACTATTTGCGCCACTGCATCCTGTGTAGACCTACTCCTTCTGAACCCATATTGTGAAGCGGGGAGCTTTGTGTGATGTTCTAACCAATGTTCCAGTCTATTTTTCAGCATTCTCTCGAAAGTTTTCAGGATACAAGATGCAAGCGAGATCGGACGGTATGAGTTCTCTTCTTCTTTCGGTTTTCCATGTTTGTGAATGGGTATCACTAGGTAATCTTTCCACTCTGTTGGAATTGCTATTTCATTATTCCATATTCTATTGAATATGTTGAGCAAACTTCTTTTGAGGCCTTCTGGTAGGTGATATAACATGGGATATGTAATGTTATCCTTGCCTGGTGCAGTATTACTTGTCTGTTTGTGGGCCCTGTTGAGTTCCCACATTTCAAAGTTCTTTGATAGACTATGATTTCCCATGGCAGTTTCCGTTAGTTGTGAAATGGGAGCTGTATTTGCCGTATTTGGTGCAATTTTATCATGGAATTTTTCTACCCATTCTGCCTCTGGATCCATCCGTGTTGTATTGCCCATTCGTCTATTCTTAAATCTATTAACTTTCTGCCAAACGTCTTTCATTGGTGTTGTTCTGTTAAGACTTTCACAGTACATTCGCCAACTCTGCCTCTGGGATTGTTTGAAGGTTTTTTTTGCAGTGGCATCTTGTTTTTTATATTCTAGAAGATTCTCTTGATTTGGATTAAGTTTGAATCTGATATATGCCTCTTTTCTATTATTTACTGCTGAGTCGCATTCTAAGTTCCACCATGGTTTAGGAATGTGTTGAGAATGTCTTACTGTTGAATTCTTCGGGATTGAGATCGTCGCAGCTTCATTGATAGCATCTATTAGTTGATGATAATACACGGTGGGTCCTTGGTTCAGAGTGGTTTGGTATTGTGACCAGTTGGCTTTTTAAATCCATATCTTATGAGTTTTGTTTCACCTGTCGGTACATACAATTGGTTTCTATAATGATAGGGAGATGATCGGACCCATGGGGTCGTCAAGTGTTGACCAGGAAAATGAATGACTTATATCAGATGAGCATAAAGTGATATCAATGCTAATGTGCCTTTGACTTGTGGAGAGTTCTAGATCCGTTATTGATAAATACCAAGTTACATTTTTCAATTGCTTCAAGAAGATGTTTTCCATATGTGTCATCAAATTCGTTACCCCAGGCAACATGATGAGCATTGAAATCCCCTGCTATAAGACATGGTTTAGGAATATCATCAAAAAATTCACTCCATTCACGGGGATTTATACGGGTCTGGGGTTTTACATATAATGATACTAGATAAATAGTTTTTTGTTTGGAAGGATTTCTGCTGATATACCAACGGCTGCAATATTCTCTGAATTTCTAAAATGTATTTCTTTGTATTTCATTTGTGTTTTGATCAATATGGCAACACCGCCTTTACCATCATCTCTATCATTCCGTATACAATTATAGCCTGCGAATTTGTAGTAAACGTGTGGTTTAAACCACGTTTCTGATAGGAAAGCAAGAGATATTTTATTTTGTGAGAGAAGATATTCTAAGCTGCCTTTGTTTGAATTAGCAGAACGGCAGTTCCACTGACAAAATTTCAGATTCTCCCCCAGGTTTGCGAATTTGACGACTCATTTACATTTAACTGCTTACTAATTATATTTTCAAGGTCTAATTTTTGAATCTCAAAGTTATTTGAATTTTTCATTGTATTTATTACAGATATAACTACTTCTAGGATAATGTTAGTGAGATTTGAATATTGGCTATTATCTGAGTTGCTATTGCATAAATTTTGCGTTATACGCACTCTTTTCTAAAATACCCACCTCTTAGATAGGTAGTGAGAAAGGGTATATGATATTTTTATGTGCCCCTGTATAGGGTCTGGGCTAGATGTCCTTGTACGTTTTTGAGGAATGTGTAACTGTGAGCTATTATGGCTGATTCTGTTCGTATATTGTGTAAATCTCATTGGCTGGGAAAGGTTTTTTGGGGGAAAGGAGTGTTCAGATTGGGAGGATTGTTGTTCGGGAGTTCTGGATATGAGGGTCACCTGTTCATTATTTGTTTGGGATACTATATTGGCGTATGAAACTTTCGGAGTTTTTTGACATGCATCATAGTAATTTATATTGAGAGTTGACATTGCCTCCTTGATTTGTTTTTGTCTTTTAAATTCTGGGCATACTTTCATGTTCGATGATAAATGTGATCCATTACAATTGAAACATTTAAACTCTGAGGTATTCTGACAGTCTGAGGAGTTATGTTGTTACATTGACATTGGCAGGGTCTACTTTTACATTGTTTTCCCAAGTGTCCGTATCGAAAACAGTTATAACAAAGCAATACTTTTTGGATGTATGTTTCAACCTCAATTCTCACCCTGTTGATTGAAATATATTTTGGGAGGCTTTGACTTCTGAAAGTTACAATGCATAATCTTGTAGCCACATATTCTGTCTTACCATCATTTGTGACTTTTTTGTTAATTCTTTTGACATTTTCTACCTCAAAATTACAATGCATATCCAACCGCTTGATTTTACTTTTTACATATTCTTCCGAAAACTCTGTATCTATATTTCTAATAACCCCTTGATGAACAACAATAAATCTAGGAATGTATAACTCTAAATTATGTTTTTTTAAAAATTCTGTATTTTTTTGTTCTAATAAATAATTTGCTGATTTATAATCTTTCAACTTTATTCTAATTCTGTTTCTTCCAACTGTGTCCAAACTTCAAATTTTATTATCTAATTCAGGGAAAGATGTAAGTACTATATCACCCACTTTAATAGCATTAAGTCTCCCTTGAAACTCCTGGCTATTATTTTCTCTACACTTGAAAGGGTCCGTATCTGTACAACAATATCTATCGACTGTTTGTTTTGGAATGTTTTCATTACCTGTTTTTGTTGGGTTTCTTGCAGACGCTCATATGATTTTCTTATTTACTTGCTCTACAATACTCACGGCTCTTTTGTTGTTATAGATACTATTGTTACCTATCGGAGATGATATATCCATATCTGATGATTCCCCTGGGGGTGTTTCAGTAGAGGGAGGATCGGGGGGTTTACCCCCGTTCACACCTAACATCACTATGTATTCACAATACTAGAGTATAATCAGTATATTTTTGGTGCACTGGGGTACACAAACACAATGCTTCGATTTAATACGAAATTAAATTGCTCTGAGAACACTTCCGACTCGTACGAAGTCAATCACAGAACTCTCTATTTCGGTTATGCTCGATAAAATTCGTTTTTAAAGTCTTCGACCCGAAGATTACAATTTACGACCTCAATTAGGACAGTATTGTCAGGTGTCTGGTATTGTTTCGCGATTGTTTAGTTTAGTGCGATTTTTTTGAGTGTGAAATATTGGAAAAATGTCAAGATTGAATCAATAACATGAAATCATATGTATTAATCAAAGTTATGGTGGATTTATGCAACACCAATTAACAATTATCAAGTAACAAGAATCAATTAACAATTCGCAATTAACAAGTAACGTAAATGATGGCATTTAATTAACAATTAAGGAAGAAAAGTAAGCATGCGCACAAGTCATACAACACGGGAAATTGCCGAACGATGTCGATCAAAATGGCATCATCAATTTCCATTTTTACAGTATATTTTCACAAACAAATAAAATTTCAAAAGATGCCACAACCCACAACAACAAAAAAACCAGAATATTTTATTCAGTGAAAGTTGGGTTAGCTTTCATCATCGCACGGACCAATCCACGGTCATCTGCGTACTAGTTGCGCACTAGAAGAAAATTTGGTTCAATTAAAGTAAGAAGTTAAAAGTTGGCCAACTTTCTACTTGTTAATTGTTACTTGTCTGCATAACATGGCCATTGTAGGATGATGGTTGAACTTATAATTGCTAATTGTTACTTGATAATTGTTAATTGGTGCTGCATAAATCCACCATTAGTTTAAAACATGAATATCGAGGTTTTTCAGTTATTTCAATAGGAAGCCACTTCATGTGGATTTTGTATTTAGATATTTGTTTTTGAATAATAAATCATCGACAAATCGTGGAACACTAGTTGGGAGGAAGCCGACTTAAGTTTAAAATTTTTGCTAGGAATATTGGTGTTTTCAGTAATGGTTTCATTCAAACGAAAAACACTTAGAGAAATGTTGTAAAAATATTCCTGATGGATCTGTCCGGTACAACAAATAATCTGTTGGATATCAATTTTATACCGAGCTATTTTATTTCGATTTTAATATATTGGTCAAAATATAGAGATCTCGAAAACGATAAGTGAAGGAGAAGGAAAAGGCGAGGGAGAAGGATAATCGAGGCAATTCTGAGGAATTTTTCGCTGAATGAAATGGTAAAAAATACCCCTATTTTTTCCGTTGTCAAAATCCAAGTCAAGATCTAGTCGAAATATTTTAAAACATTGAATTGCAGTTCGATCATAGTTTTTTCGAGGTCGTAGATTATGATTCTTTTGTCAAAATTAATAAATTCAAGATGGCGGACGGGTTTCGTGATTATGATCCGATTCTATTTAAAATTGGTATGTGGGGGTTTTCAATGGCGCAGATTATGATTTTTTTCCTAAAATCAAGATGGCGGACGAGTTTTGAAATTATGGTCCGATTCTATTGAATATAAGTATATAGGGGTTTTTGTGGTCGAAGATTAAGAATTTTTTGTCAAACTTCATGAATTCAAGATGGCGGCTCCAAGATGTCAACGAGTTCTGTGATTATTGCCTGCTTCCATTCAAAATTGGTATGTCGAGTTTTTTTGGGATTGGAGATTATGATTTTTTTGTCAAATCCATAAATTCAAGATGGCATACGACGAGGCAGACGAGTTTTGTGATTCAAATGCCGTGGTCGTGCGTTGTCAACTACAAAAAGTAAACATAATTTAATAGACAAATAGAAACAATGAAGATGCCGTCAATCAAGGATAAAAAATACGCACGACATACGGCATTTGAATTGAATTGAAAAGTTATTAATGTGAAACTGCCAGAAGACTTCAATAGTACTAAATAAACAGGAATATCTATAACTTATCACAAGACTTGTCTTACTCAATAAGACGATGATACAGCACCTAACTTGTTTCTTACTTTATAGTTTATTTTATTTATCTCTAAACATTTTTGAACTTTTTTTCTTTTATTAACCTTTTAATAACCAATTTCAATATTCAGTACCTACAGTAAGTATCAAATGATACTTTCAAGAACCCAGTATCTGTTTTGATGTTAAAAAGTATTTAGATTATATATGATTCCAGTACTTCAGTACCAATTTCAGTCTTTCAGTATTCACTTTCAGTCTTTCAGTATTCACTTTCAGTACTCAGTTCAGTCTTCCCGTATACGTTTCAGTCTATCAGTACCTTATTCAGTCTTTCAGTACTTTTCAGTACCTCATTCACTCTTTTCGTACTTTATCAGTACATGATATTTAATTATGGTGTACAAAATTCTGCCTAGTTGTTACCCCTTCGGAATCTTTGGAGCGTATATTCATATTTTAATGGTTTCCTTATTACTGCATGAGTAAATAATGTAAATAACTACAATTAGTGGTAGGCGATAAAATACATATAAGAATTAACAATACAATAAGATAAAACGACAAAATTATAATTAATAATTTAAATAAACAAGAATCGGAAAATTCAAGAAAGTTAAATGGAAAGACTTGAAAAATCATCAGAAAAACTGTGTAAGACTGAAAAATCATCAGAAACAAAAAGACAAAAAATATAAAAAAATTAGAAAAAGGTTTTTCAGATGTGGAAATCACAAATGCGTTGGGTTGCAAAAGGATCACATTTTGTTTCTCAACTCAACCAAATGTTTTGCATAGTTTACACAATTTATAGAAAAGGGGTTTCCACTCAACGGAAAGATCTTCTAAATATGAAGCCATACCTCGGTTTCACGACTAAGAAACCATTTCAGCAGACTTCAGCAATCAGCAACTGTTTCATGATTCATTCTTGAATGTGAAACTGCGGTATGGCTTTGGATTTGTAAGAAATTAACATTGGAATTGTGGAATATTCCCAATGTAAGACATTTGCTTCGGTAGAAAACTTCAATAAGAAATCCTAAATGTTCCTTCAGATCCAACACAGTCTCCATAAAGAACAATTATACAAATGTTTGAACAGATTTAGGCAGACGAAATCTAATTGTTCATCAACACAAAAGGAATTTTGAGAAAACAAGGATATGTCGTAGATCATTCTCTGGAAAGAAAGCAAAAAGATCGAAAATTTAAAAAAGTTGAGTAGTGCCCACCTTACTAAGAAATTATCCTTCCATGCACAGGGTGATATCAAAAAACAGTTACAATATTTTTCGTTAGATACAAAAAAATAAAATTAGTATTAACTTTCGGACCCGCCTATTGCCGGTGTTTTCGATCAAAGCGTGAATCCTATTATGTTTGATGATAAACCCCATCCTCATCCAACTAAGAATGGATATACCTACAATTTACGAAAGTAACATTACTAATAAAATAGTTCAATCTTTCGTACAACTGAACTGAATTTCTTTTGAATTCGCTATTCTCTGGAATCCTACCTCCTCTACCTGATATTGAAGAAAGTGTTAGATTACGCAATCTGAAAGTGGAAGATTGGGTACTACATTGATAATGTTCAGTCTGACCATTTTTAATTTACCAAGTTCTTTAGTACAAAGTTATTTATTATAAAATTGAAATATTTTGTTCAGTCTGAGTTTCATTATGGGTTCTCATTTCCATGATTTTAGATTTAGAGATATATTTTCTTTAATTCGATGTTATGATTTTGTATTGTTCAGATTTGATCATTTTTATTTATTACCATGTTAGTTTGCACGCATATTCGTTTATTACGAAACTGAATTAATGAATTATATCAGTTTTGTGTTATGCCAATACTTGGTTTTATCAAATAAGGTTATGTTCTATTTTCAATTCTACATTTTTATTTCCTTGCTGTGTGAAAATGTTTTTGTTATGTTTATTATCCAATTAGTGTATCTATTGGCAATATATAAATAATTCTAAAAACAGATGTGAATTGATTCTTTTTGAAAAGTCACATGTTGGTATTTTTTTTTTGTATATAACTGTAGGTTTTGTACTGTATGTAGAAGATAATATTTTATTGAATTAGGAAATCCTTTTTAATAAATCTGTTCAAATAAATTATGGTTCCAAAATCTACCAAGTTTAATCCAGAGTTTACTTAAATCTGTCCTACTAAAAAGGAGTGTAGTAATTATGACACATTTGTGGCAAGTCAAAGAATACCAATATTCTAAATTTCAACTCGTTATGACTGTCCTCTTATAAAATGGATGCTTAAGAATTTTTCAAAATTGTGATTTTATTTAAAGACTCAAGTAAGAACAACCAAACATTCAAAGTATAAACACAATTTCCAGTGTGAATAATTATTTTTCTAGTGATTTTATTTAAAACTAAGAAGTATTTGTAAATGCAGTGGATGTAATAAATAGCACGAAATGTTTAGAGTTGTACAACATGCCAACATTTTCAATACATAAGTGAATCCTCAAAATGTTGGTGAAAGATAAAAGATTTGTATGTATTTGTTTTTAATGATCCGTGGTGTATATATATATATATATATATATATATATATATATATATATATATAAGATTTTTTTTTCGTTAACTTTGAAATTTCTTTGGGAGTTTTTCTGGCCCTTCAGTTAAGCTAGCAGAGCCAGCCATATTAAAAAACAAATTCTTCCCAGATCATTCAAAATTTTGTTTTTCAATAGGGTTACTTATTTCTCCAGAAACCATTCAGATTGGAGCCTAAAAAAGACTAAAATAACTGTTGACGTAGATTAATTTTAGAGTGTTTCATAAAGCTGGGTTTTGCAAGCTTTTATGGTAAAGGCAGAACCCAATAATTTCAAAAAAATATCATTTAGGAGAATCGAAAAAGGGTATAAACATGTGCCTAAAATAAGCCTTTAATTATGGCCTTATGGTTAATGTTGGGCAAAAAAAAAAAATGTTTTATCTGTGAACTGATAAGCAAACATTTTTAGTTAGGGTAATTAGCCCAAAATAAATGCCAGAAAATAAATCTAAAATCCCAAGGTGGTTCAGCTAGCTCAATAAGGGTTCACTTTCTGAGACCAAGTAAACCCCCGTAAAGCTAGCAGAACCACCTTGGGATTTTAGTTGTTTTTTTCTGGCCATAATTTTAGGCTAATTTATTACCCTATTGACAAATTTTTTGCTCTTCAATTATGGGAGATATCGAGGAGTTCTGCGCTTAACGATGAGCTAGCAGAACCAAAGAGCTAATCGAATGTTTAACAAAAATCTCTCACACCATAATTTTAGGCTCACGTTTGAACCCATTGCCGATTTTCCTTTAATGGGTTTTTTAAAAAAAAACATGTACTGTAAAGCTAGCAGAACCCAACTTTAAAAAAACACCTTGAAACAAATCCTCTTGGACAATAATTTTAGGCTCTATTTATGTAATTTGAAAATTTTTTGCTCAACACTCAGGGAAAATATGGACACTATTTGCATTCTGTCGGATTCCACATTACTACCACTGGAATCCACTGATACCTTGTTATGAATTTAGATCATCCGCCTTTTCCTTTTCGATTTTCTCATAATGTCCCGAAGTAATCGTTTTTGTTTTTTTTTAATATACCGAGTTTTCCTAGCCTTATTTCAGGCTATTAAAAAAAAGAACAACAATCAGAGACAATAGGTACATTATTTGCATTCTATGGGATTCCACATACAACCTAAACCTTTTCACTTAATTTTTTTTTGTATCATTCTATTTTCTCAAAATACTTACGAAGTAATTGTTTTTTTCAAAATACTGAATTCTATCTTCAGGCTGAAATCTCAAAGTATTCAAAAAACTTTCTACGTAATAATTGTTGGCTCATATCTGGCTGATTTATTACTATAGTCAACAAAAATAGCCCATCGATCATGGAGAATAACGTTTATTTTTTTCCAGAATATGGGCACTATTTGCATTTTATCGGATCCCATTTCTACTACCTAATCCCTTTCATTGTAAAAAACATGTTATGAATTTGTATCATTTATCTTACTCTTTTCGATTTTCTCAAAATGTTTTCGAAGCAATAATTTTTTTTAATATACCGGGGTCTCCTAGCTTCATGTTAAGGCTGACACAACCCCATTGAAATATCAAAGTAATCAAGGGAACTTTTTCCGTCATAATTGTTTGCTCATTTAGGGTTAATTTATTACCCTATTAAAAAAAAATTGCTCTCCAGTTGTAGGAGAAATCTTGGGATTTGCTAGATCCACCCTAAGCTGGTATTTCACGCTAATCGAATGTTTATGAAAAATCTGATCACATCATAATTTTACGCTCATTTTAGGCTCACGTTGGAACCCACTGCCGATTTTCCTTATATACGTTTTTTTTTAAATCCTGGGTTCTGTTAGCTTTACCGTAAAGCTACCATAACCCAACTTAAAAAAACACCTCAGAAAAAATCCACTTGGAGAATAATTTTAGGCTCTATTAACCTATTTGAAAATTGTTTGCTCAACAATCAGGGAAAATATGGACACTATTTGCATTCTGTCGGATTCCACATTACTACCACTGGAAACCACTGATAACTTGTTATGAATTTAGATCATCCACCTTTCCCTTTAAAATTTTCTCAAAATGTTCCCGAAGTATTTATTTTTAATTTCAAAATTTGTTCGCTATCCTGAACTATTGATTTTTTCCAAAAATGCATAATCTCCCAGTTCAAAAACCCAAATACAGATCCTAATTTTGGATAAAATCATAAATATAACTCAATTATGTACAATCAAATAATGTTTGACAATGTTTGGAACCAACCATGACGCGCACTAAAGATGCGTATTTTCCCCCGAATAATGAACAACTGTCAAATTTCAAGTCGATTGGATGAGTGAAAGCTTTGACACTTACAAACATGTGAAGTTAAAATAAAATTTGTCCGATTGTATTAAAAATTGGTATTTGGGATTTTTTTGGGTGAGATCATGACTTTTTTATTGAAATCCAAAAATTCAATATGGCGGATTGAAAATGGCGGATTGAAAATGGCGAACGAGTTTCGTTATTTATAGTCTGATTCAAATGAGGCTAGGAGAACTCGGTATATTGAAAAAAAAAAACGATTTCTTCGGGAACATTTTGAGAAAATCGAAAAGGGAAAGGTGGATGATCTAAATTCATAACAAGTTATCAGTGGATTCCAGCGGTAGTAACGTGCAATCTGACAGAATGCAAATAGTGTACATATTATCCCTGAGTGTTCAGCAAAAAATTTTCAAATAGGGTAATAAATTCACATGAATAGAGCCTAAAATTAATGTCCAAGAGGATTTGTTAGGGGGTGTTTTTTAAAAGTTGGGTTCTGCTAGCGTTACGGTAAAGCTAGCAGAACCAATGAAAAAAAAAACCTATATAAGGAAAATCGGCAGTGGGTTCAAACGTGAGCCTAAAATTATGGTTTATCAGATTTTTGATAAACATTGATTAGCTCTTTGGTTCTGCTACTTAACGTTAAGCTAGCAGAACCCCGATTTCCCATAATTGAAGAGCAAAACAATTGTCAATAGTGTAATAAATGAGCCTAAAGTTATGGCCAGAAAAAAAATTAAAATCACAAGGTGGTTCTGCTAGCTTTATGGGGGTGACCAAGTAAACCCAACTTTTGAATTTTAAATGGCACCACCTCCCACAGAATACCCCAATTAAAAGTGTATGAATCATAGAAATGATTGAAAATATGGAAGTCTCTTGATGCTCTATCTAAAAATATACAAGTGATTTTGGGATACATTATTTGAAAAATAATACACCCTATAAATAAATTAAAAATTTAACAGAATTTCAAATGACATTTTCAACCATAAACTGTATTTTAGAATACTTATATCTACAATGCAGTCGAGTGAAATAGCTTATTTCAGCAATCCCACTTTCAAGAACAAACTCATATACAGCGTGTTTCACGGTGGATGGAACATTTGAAAATCATTTCCAAAATGTGTGGGCTTGGATAATCAGACATGCTCTATCCCTCTAAAATATTTTCATCAATACAGTGTTGCCGTTTGTATAAGATAGTAGTAGCTACTTTGTTATTTCAAATGGAACACCCCGTATATTATATCATTTTTGGATTCCTCATAACTTTCC
The DNA here is from genome assembly GCA_018342105.1 of Gonioctena quinquepunctata. Classification (NCBI taxonomy): domain Eukaryota; kingdom Metazoa; phylum Arthropoda; class Insecta; order Coleoptera; family Chrysomelidae; genus Gonioctena; species Gonioctena quinquepunctata. The sequence goes on from JAFIRS010000587.1 coordinate 575,207, forward strand.
CTGATAATTCCCTATACCTATCTGTGACAGTTTTTGCGATAAAAATTGTTTGGTACATTTTTTTGCAAAACCTGACCATTGAAAAATACCGTTTTTTCACAATGCAAATTTACAAAATATTGTAATTTGGGTCATAGCTGCATAAGACCATTTTAGATTTGATGACAATATGTCTTTTACAAGGTGTTTTATATGAATGTCTGTTCTGTCAGGTATTCTTAGCCCCCACTGATTCTATATGTGTCTGTTTATGTCAGGTATTTTAACCCCAATTTTCATATGTATGCTGTTTTTTTAGGGTACTTGGCCCAAAATTTTTTTTATAATTTTGACTTGTCCTATTTGTAACGCGCTGAATGTACACCTAAAGGATGAATAAAACTATATATCTATCTATTCTGCCGATGAAACGGATCTCAGTTTCAGCATACAGGGAGGCTCAAAAGTAAGTTCCTTCCGGAGACTCATGAAAATGACTGAAACTCAGTTTTCTTAATATTCTTATATTATAACTTATTTGAAAAGCTGAGACATTTTCCTATTTAATTTTGTATACTTTCCATATACCTATCTCGTACAGTTTGTGAGTTATGATCATTTCTTATGAAATCGTCTTCAATAAAATAATTATTGGATAGTGATTTAGATAGTAACATCTTCGTTCTGACAGAGAACTGATATATTAGCCCTTTATTCTCATCCCGAATTCAAGTTCTGTACTATGGTAGAAAATAATTACTCAAATGTTATTTTGATGGATTTATTCATCATTTATGGGAAATGTACCAAAAATATCAGCAGAACATGCAGAGAGTTCATTGAAAAGAATCCTTATTCACCTCGAATGAATTTGAGAATATTCATTAGACTGAGTAGAAATTTTGTAATGTTTGGATCATCAATTCAATTCAATTCAATTTCTTTATTTCCAATCAGACTTATACATACATAAGTATAGGATATTGTCAGGTCAATTTTAAATAATCTGTTGAAAAACAATCATTACAGAATACAAATATATAATAGTATAGTATATAATAATATAATATATGCTAATGTATATAAAAAACAGAGTGTAGAGACAAAAAACAGTGTATAAAGAACAGTGTATAAAGAAGTATATAAAGGACATTGTATAAAAGTGTACATGAGTAGGTGGTTATACCAGGTTACAACACATATATTCCGGAACCGAATAAAAAGACCCGTTAACTAAAAGTTTTCGAACTTCATATTTGAATTTATTCACATTTAATAATATTTTAAGCCTAGTGGGTAAGTGGTTGTATAATTTGATCCGCAAAACCAACGGACTGTTAGCCTCAGTTGACAAACGATGGGATGGTATATTAATATTGAAGTTTGCCTTAAGTTGTGTACCATATTTTCACGAGACTGGTTGAGAATAGCTGGGTTATTTTTTATATATAATATGCAATTATAAATGAAGAGAGAAGGGAACGTTAAAAGCTCAAGTTGTTTAAACAATTGGCGACAGGAAAACGTCCTGGGTTTGAACATCATGTTATGTCATCTTTGAAAGCAACAAGATACTTGCCTAGACCTGTGACAGGTAATGAGGACAAGGCAATAAATGTTTTGGCATACTTCCCCAAGATGCTCCACAAAGAATCGAACTTAGTGAAATGTTGATGGTCCGTACACAAGTAGACAAAAATGTTCTCAAGAAGATAACATGGACTGATGGATAAAAAAATTCGAGTAAAGGTATTTTCAACAGAAGGAATCTTCATTACTAAACGAAAATCCGCATGTCACAAGAGAAATGGGATTTCAAGAAAAATGTAGTTTCAACGTTTTCTGTTTAATTATGGACAATCAATTGCGCTTTTTGATTTATGATGAAAACCTTGATAATCGAGAATATTTGAACAAGTATCTTGCGGACAACGATTGGGGATTTCATTGAAGAGCTGACACTAGAACAATAACGAACATGTTGGTATCAACTTGATGGAGCTTCGGCTCATTGCATATCAGATATTGGGTTGGAATTGGACCGCATATTTAATGATGATTAGATGTTTGAGTCCATGGAACTGGCCTCCTAGATCCCCTGATCTCACACCCCTCGACTTTTATCACGCAAAGAGTGTACAGAACACCGGGCGACACGAGGGAAGAATTAGAACATCTAGTTACTCGAGCATTTCAGGAATTAGATCCAAATGAAATTTGGAGAGCCACAATAGATGCTGTTCATTTTTGCAAGTGTATGGAAACTAATGGTCAACATTTTGAACATTTATGGAAGTGAATCAGCACCGTTACATCTTTCTACATTTTTTAAGACATTGATACTTTTTGCATTCCATGATGATTCAAACATTTCACAACATAAATGATCATAACTCACAAACTGTTCGAGATAGGTATAAGGAACGTATACAAAATTAAATTAAAAAGTATACCAGCTTTTCAAATAAGTAATAATATACAGGGTATTCCTTAAAAAAAACAGTTTCAGTCATTTTCATGAGTCTCCGGAAGGAACTTACTTTTGAGCCTCCTTGTAACTGAGATTCGGTTCATCGGCAGAATACTTAATGGTATTATGCAGCTATGACCCAAATTGCAATATTTTGTCAATTTGCATTGTGAAAAGCCTAACTTATAAATTCGTTAATAATAAAAAAAAATCGTTATTTTTCAATAGTCAGGTTTTGCACAAAAATTTTACAAAATAATATTTATCAAATCTGTCACAGATAGTTATAGGGTATCAGGGAAAGTTATGAGGAATCCTATAAGGATTCCAAAAATTATATAATATTCGGGGTGTTCCATTTGAAATAATAAAGTAGCTAGGTACTACTTTCTGATACAAGCAGCATTATTGTAGTGATGAAAATATTTTAGAGGGACAGAGCATATTTGATTATCCTCACCCACAAATTTTCTAAATGATCTGTTGTTCCGTTCTCTAATGTTCTATCCAACGTGAAACACCCTGTATAGTATATGTGGGAGTAACTGGTGAACATTTACACTTGTTGGCAGGTCTTCACCATCTTTCAATTTGAAGATATTTTAGAGGTTTATTTCCATTACAATATTAATAATCAAAGATCCAAAGAGTTAATATAGTTAAATGAAACTGGAACAAATTATCGGTAAATGATTGTAGTAAGTCAGTTTTAACCTGATATTATAAAACCAAGTCAATTTAAACCCAATTTTGCCTCAAAAATAACATGAATTCTCCCCTAGATCTGTCAGAGGCAAATAGTCCATATAGTTCGGTGGTTAGGAATGTACATTCAATGCAACCTGTACCACTCCTGTAAAAAATGTAAACCTGTAGAACTTTTACTTTATTGCACCCCCTTCTATATCTTCAAATAACTCTACTGTGACAATATCAAATATCAACTGACAATATTACATTTATTATTTATTTCATGTACTTTGTCCTTAAATGTGACCAATTCATAAAATTTGCAAAAACTATACTATACCCCGTCAAATTTCACGGTGATTGTGCTCATAAAACAATATTTAAACAGGGATTTTTTACAGAATTCGGATGGGAAAATGGAGAATCAAATATAAGAAACATACAGTTCTTCAAAAGAGATTCCTCAATCATATGCACATGAAAAAATGTTTATTGAAACGAGAGTTTACATAAAATGAGAGGATATTTATAGATGTGAGGGATTAGGTTGAAAACCTGCTGAAAAGGAAGTGTAACTGAACCTACTATGCCATCGATATCCTTCAAACTCATATGACAAAATAAAAAAAAAAACACCAAAAATAAGCAAATGTGAAACTCTTATGAAACACGGGTGTTCGTTATAGAGCAGACTGGAACTAATCGCCCTCAATATAATATTAACGCAATACAAATGCATTTGCTAAATAATACTTACTATCATTGAAGATATTCTAGTTCTATAGAATAAAAGGAATGAACCAGTTCTTTCAACTTATGCAGAAAACATCAGATGGTCTTATCTTTTTCAGTCTGTACCCACTCAAACCTACATGTCACAAATAACTCGAGAATGCCACATTTTCACAAACTATACTGAAAAATAGGGGAACCCACATTATCACTTAGATCAGCAGTTATTAAAATAAATGGTAAACACATTTCTACAGAACACGTCCCAAATTTCATATGATTTTGGCACGATAATCAGCCATTTTAGAAAAAAAATTGTCCAACAATGCACAGCAGTCAGCAGTCACAGCACAACCAGTGCTGCCAATGTGAGAATCCCACAGACCTCATAAAAGAAGTAGATACACAAACCTCATACAATTTTATGAGGTCTGTGAGTAGATATAGCCATAGACAAATTAAAAATAATAAATATTTTTAGTTTCTCTATGGATATAACATGGCCTCTTCGAATGATTACAAAATAGTCCCTTTGCCATGGATGACATGAGACTCCACTTCATGTTGGTGCCCCTGATTTTTAGTTGTCTGTATACGCACATAAGTTATCAGTCGTAGGTCGTAGCTGGTTTCGTAGTTCCGCTAGAAAGTTCTTTCGACTCGACATTGTGCTCGATGAATCTAGACATCTTATGGTGGATTTATGCAGCACCAATTAACAATTATCAATGAACAATTATAAGTTCAACCATCATCCTACAATGGCCCTGTTTACGCAGACAAGTAACAAGTAGAAAGTTGGCCAACTTTTAACTTCTTACTTTAATTGAACCAAATTTCCTTCTAGTGCGCAACTAGTACGCAGATGACCGTGGATTGGTCCGTCCTATGACGACAGCTAACCCAACTTTCACTGAATAAAATATTCTGGTTTGTTTTTGTTGTGGGTTGTAGCGTCTTTTGAAATTTTATTTGTTTTTGAAAATATACTGTAAAAATGGAAATTGATGATGCCATTTTGATCGACCTCGTTCAGCAATTTCCCGTGTTGTATGACTTGTGCGCATGCTTAGTGTGGATTCATGCAGCACAAAATAACAATTATCAAATAAGAAATAACAATTATCAATTAACAAGAATTAAAATGTAGCATTCATGCACTCAAAATAACAATTAAGAAATAAAAAGTAAGCATGCGCACAAGACGGAGATCCGAGGCATTTAAATTAGGTAATCCTACTTTTTCGAAATTCCATGTCCCCTCGATAATAAGAAACAAGTGAAAATTTAAAATGTCCAATAAACAATATGAAACAAAAACAATACCTCAAATATTAGAAAAAGTGAGGTTATTTTTCACCATCGGTTTGACCAATCTGCGGTCATCTGCGTACTAGTTGCGCACTAGAAGAAAATTTCGTTAAAATAATGTAAAAAGATAAAAGTTGGCCAACTTCTACATGTTATTTCTTAAATGATATTTGTTATTTGTCTGCATGAACATTGTCATTGAAAACTATAGAGTTCAACTTATATTGCTAAATGTTATTTGTTATTTGATAATTGTTATTTTGTGCTGCATGAATCCACACTTTTTCTTCCTCAATTGATAATTGAATGTGCATAAATGCCATCATTATCGTTACTTGTTAATTCCTAATTGATAATTGTTACTTGATAATTGTTAATTGGTGTTGCATAAATCCACCATTAGGCAGACCTATCTCGTAATTCTGATTCCGCTATCCAATATCAGGTGTCGCGAATAGAGTGGGTTTCCCTACATAATTGTTTCTTGTATTTTCTGTGGTAGTGAATAGTGAATATAAGTTTTGAACTTATTAAGTTGTTATAAATAAAAGCGTTGCTGGTTGCTCAATTTGCAAATTCTCAAAAATAAAAAAATGGACAAGTGGCTTGTTGATTCTAAGGTAAAACTTTTTAAGGTTCGCGGAGAACAGAGAAATAGTAAAATTGTTTCAAGGGTTTTATGATTTGATAATAATATACTATTTTTTGTTGTGGATTTTAGAACGAAAAGCGAATACCAGAACCAATTAAGCCGTCTTTAGTGGCTGTGATCGGAAACGGAAAGCCGAAAGCAAATTATTGTCATGATCAAGAGAAACCAGGTAAATGGGGGGGGGGACCTTCGACGTCCTGTGGGACAGAGACAACAAACATGTGAAAATGATTTTGTGAGTATTTTTTCCACAAAGGTACAATAAATAATCTACTTTTTATAAAAACGAACAAACTTGGAATAGATGATTCATATTATATTCGTTCATTTCAGGCTGCAATTCCTTCACTAGAGACGAAAAAGAAAAAAATAGGAAATCCTAGAAAAAGGGAAAAGAAGACTGGCTTTGTACTTTCTTGGATAAATAATCCCAAATTCAAGGATTGGTTAGAAAAGTCTTCAAAGCCAGCAAGTCGAAGGACAGCGTTTGCCTTTTGTAAAGTATGCAATTTGGATGTGGTAGCTCATAAAACCGTTTTAATTAAACACTCGAATAGTGAAAAACACAAATTGAATTGGCAAAAAGTGTCTACTAGCACCAAAATTACAGAACTTTTTACAGAAAAGAGTGAAGAAATTGCCGTCAGAAACTCGGAAATAAAACTTAGTGCCCTAGCTGTTAGCTACAAATCAACTACCTTTTTTGTTGATGGATACTTTGTCCCCACTTTTAAGAATTATCTTTCCTGATTCAAAAATTGCACAAAAACTAAATTTAAAAAGAACCAAAAGGCCACTGCTATTGTATGCAATAGCTTGGGAAATAATTTTCTAATAGATTTGCATTATAAATTAAGAGAGGCAGGATTCTTCTTTTCATTGATAATGGATGAAACGACGGATATTTCCATAAAAAAACAGTGTGCTTTTTCAATCATATTTTATGATAACAGTGTAAATCGGATTAAAACGAATTTCTTTGATCTGGTTGAAGCTAATGGATCCACAGCTGTTGATTTATTTGACATATTAAAAAGTTCCTTGACATCCAAGAAAATTCCATTAACAAATTTGGTAGGGTTTTCTTCGGATACCACTAATGTTATATGGTTGGAGAGCACAATTCTGTATTTGCTCTTCTGAAAAAAGAGTTGCCTCAAATAATATGTATCAGGTGCTCCTGTCATATGGCACATTTGGCGATTTCGAAAGCTTGTTTAAAACTTCCAAGGCAGGTATGGAAGACCTACTTTGTAATGTAGACAGTCATTTCAACAGGAGTTCCTTGCGTAGTTTTTTTTTTTTTAAGAGTTTCAAAATTTTTTTCATGTAGAAATACATAAAATACTCTCCCCTGCCATAACAAGGTGGTTATCAATAAAAGCATGCATTGACAGAGTGCTTGAGCAGTACGAGCCATTCAAACATTATTTAATGGAATCGGTGCGTGAGGATCCATCACATACAACAGATAGTATGTTAGAAGCAATTACGAATCCATTTACCAGAGTTTATCTGGAGTTCATGTCCTATACTTTGGGGCTTATGACTGATTTTAACCTGCTGTTTCAGTCTGAAAGGCCTCTGCTTCACAGAGTAAAGCCAGAAACAAAAGCACTATTGGAAACGTTATATATGCTAATTTTCTTGAGCTATTACCTATAAAAAAAGCCAAAGGTATTTTTCAATTAAACCATGAAAATCCGGACTTTTTTCTACCCTTGGAAAATATTTATTTGGGAATAGCTGCAACAGAATCTTTTGTAGAGTTAAATAAAAACCCAAACATTCAACGACAGTTAAATTTTCAACGTAAATTTTATTGGTTTATATTGATCTTGCAAAAACATAAAAGAAAAATTCAATTTTCAAGACCCTATTTTCAATATAATAGATATTTTAGATCCAAAAGTTGCACAATCCTTTGATAGGAAGTCTTTAAAACATATTATTGATTCGTTTCCAGTTTTGAAAGAACACGTAGATATTCAGGCTTTGGATGAGTGGAAAAAACATGCCTTATTACATTTTGAAGATCTCCACATAAATGTAAAGGATTGTGAGCAATATTGGTCAGAAATTTTCAACTTGAAAAATAATGCCGGCGTTTTATTATTTCCCAATTTAAAAAAGACCTTATCACTACTGCTTGTGTTGCCATTTTCTAACGCGAGTGTTGAACGAATTTTCAGTAATGTCTTCAACATCAAAACAGACAAAAGAAACTTATTAAACACTTCTACTCTGAGGGCTATTTTAGCTACCAAACAAGGAGTAGATAACCGTGGGTGTTGCGTTAAATTTCAACCAACAAAAAAAATGTTGGAGTGTAAGATTTGGCAAGACAAGTAATAGTTGAAAGTAAAACATTTTGGAGTTGACGGGTGAATTCATATTTTTTTAAATTACAGTTATAACTATGAATGTATGAACACAATAACATCTATTGCTATTGCTATTTTTCTGAGTACCTAATTCAAAATTAGAGCTGCCAGCGCCAAAGTGGTGGAAGGTCGAGCCTCGAGCCACAGAATACCTTAAGCTGAATTTATAGTTAGGCGGAGTGTAAACGTAGACGCACTGTATACGTAACAAACGGACTATAAAATATTATTACATTTATAAATCGACGGAACGGAATTTTTGCGCATGGATAGAGATGATAAGTGACATTCAACATATCCTACAAATTATACGAATCATAAACAACCTGTGTCGGTTTGGATTTGTATAATATTCTAAATATTTATCTATGCTTCGTTTTCCTTGTCACAATGGATTATGAAATACATGAAGGTATGCTTCTTGGTGCCGTGGGACTGTTGTTGTGTGCAGTAGCATTGGAAAAGTGTCGATAAACTCGAAGAACAATAATTGGCGACCCAGACGTTATAAAACAAGACCCCTAAACCGTAACAGAAAAGTAGAGAATTTTGAATAGACGCGGCCGATACTTGATGGAAATCCATAATTAGAGTAAACTAAAAATACTTCACTGCGATTTTCACAAAATTGATTTACAAAACCCACGACACGTGTTTCGCTAGACTATAGCCTTTTCAGTTCCACTTGAAAAGGCTATAGAATACCGAAACACGTGTCGGGGGTTTCGTAAACCAATTTTGTGAAAATCCTAGTGAAGTGTTTTTAGTTTACTCTAAAGTAGAGAATGCCTATAATTATTTTTTGAAAATGATGATCCAGATCAATTTTTCAGTATACATGAATGACTGTTCCAGTATTTAATGAATTATTAGATCTTTTAAAAAACATCACACATAATTCTTTATTTTGATTGGCCGGACGCAAGAAACGTAGTGTAAAAGATGAAAGTTGGCCAACTCTTCCGTTCCAGTCCGTTTCACTTACGTTATGTCATGCGTTTACGTTAATTTATAAACAAGAGTACATAAATTCTATAGTTGATCTTTTTGCAGTGCGTCTACATTTACAGTCCGTCTAACTATAAATCCAGCTTGTAAGGTGTTCTGTGGTTGAGTGGCACTAACAATCAATAGACTACCTAAGTGTGACGTCAAAGTGGATGGAACTTGGTAAACCTTTCCAAACATTGAAATTGGTATTTTCGGCAAAAGGTTTCAACTGACAGACACTTTATTGGAAATAATAACGATTATCCTTATTCTGGACATAAATAAGAAAAATCATCAAATCAATAATTTCTCATGGGTTTTTGACACGTATTACCAATTTGTTTGGAAAGGTTTTATAAGATCCGTCAAAATCCACCAATAGGAAGTATAAAGAGATAGCCAGTTGTCAATTTGAGGTGCATGGTAGGAAATATAACTTTTCTGTTTTTTTTTTCAATATTTTCAAATATTGAAATAGGTACGTGTAACTTTCTTGTTTTTTTAAATATTTTTCAGTGTATTGTAATGTAAAGATTTTTCAGTTTGAATAGAAGTATTTTCGGTAAAATGTCCCTTTTTCATGTGAATAAATATAAAACAACTTAGTTTTTTCATTATTGCTACATAATACCGATATTTTTGCCTTCTATTTGGTACAAAACCCAGTAATTAACTATTTTTATTGTTTTCGAAATGTCGGATAATTTCGGACAAAATCGGATAATTTCAAGTTCCAAGGAGGATATTTTCAGCCTCATCCATTGGCAACACTGGTCTGTACAGCTGTATTCTTTCGACACTCAGTTCAGGAACATTCGGAACGTGATCAAAGATTATTGTTCTACGATCTACTCTTTGACGTGATTATGAAATCAAGTTCGTGAAATACTATCCGGATCACAAATATTATTCTTCGAAAGAACTAAGAAAAAAACCGATATTCTTATTTCTATGGTTGTGTTTTGATTTAAACCTCAACCTAACCTAAGAATGAAATTGAATTTTTGATGAAAAATGGATCGGCATATCAAACCAGTAATAGTGGTAAATCGATAATTAATTACATTAACTTTACTTCTGATTATTTTCATCTTTCAGCAAGAACTGATATTCTCAATTGATCCGATGTCAACATCTAGCAGTTCAAATGAAGATAATGAAAGACTGAGACAAAAAAATACATTGAAAATGTTGTACGATTTTTCTCTGAAGCAGAATTCAAAGTGGATTTCAGAATGGACAGGCAGTGTTCAAGATATAATTGGCATGTAACTAATGATGATACCATTTACTTGCATATTATTGTAAATTCGATTGTCTCCATCATAAAACTCTAATATGCCTTTTCATTTAGATGATTTTTTTAAGGCGCATGCGCTCGTTTTGAGACCCAAAGTCTGATTGGCTATTGGGAAAGTGAATAGCCATTGGTTAGTTTTGAAATAACAATTTGAGATTGGCTTAGTTCAAAATAAGCGGTATTTTCACATTATGTCAACTTCATGGGCGTTCGTAACTTTCTTTGTAGGTTAAGTATTTATTACCGCCAAAAACCTTTCATTCGTAGATAAAATAATGTACACGAATATTTTCTAATGGTGAGTTTTCTTCTCCATGTAAATTCAAGTCAACTATCCATAGGAAAACTCGGAATTTTTATATTTCCTTAAAAAAAAAAAATTGCCGTCACTGCCGCTAGGTCTGATAGGTAAACAAAGTTAGTCATTTGTCATTTAAATGAAAAAGACTATCCCACTAAATTCGAATGTTTCTGGATATATTTTGACCAAAGGCCGCCAAATGCCAAAGGGGCAAAAACCATCAATTTCTTGAATTTCATTTCTCGCATAGAACACAAAAGGCATATGACACAAAAACATAATGTTGAAGTTCGATATGTTCGGAACATTCCAATCACGAATTCCGGTATGTTCCTCAGGGTCAGGGGGATTACGACGGATCACGTTCAGAAAAAAACTGTGGTGGGGATGGAACACATTTCGAAAGAACAAGCTCATCTTGTTCAGAACATTTGTGTGGAACGAATACAGCTTAGTACACTTCTAATAAAAATAAAAGGACTGAAACGAGATGTATTCACGATTTGACATAAAACGGTATCAAAACTTGATTGCCTTCCAGAGATCAGGCAGGTTTTTCATTTATTATTTAGAAGCACTAAACTGCTAGATATTCACAATGTATCGTATTCAGGCTCATACATTGACGAGTAGCAAAAAGCAAAATGTTTTTTTTTTGGACCAGTAATGAAGCGGCGAGCTGTCATCTCTCTCGGCTTTATACTTATTTTGGTCTTATTGAAAGCTGATGTATTCAGATTTTGATATCATACGGGCTCAAGTATTCTTCAGGCCCCTTGCTATGTTATTTCCAGTTGTAATATAACAAGAGAATGAGAGTAAAGTGAAAATAATTCGACAGATTTTCGAAAACTTGTTGTTGGGCAATAGACATGAGAGCCCAACGGGCTCAAGTGGCTATCGCCAAATGGCAACAAGTTTGAGAAAGAAATCTGGAGAGTTATTTTCTACTTTATCGAACTCTCGTGCGGTATTCTATAGATTATTTTTTGATGTTACGATCATAAACACATTTCCTCGCCCAATGATACAATGTACTAAACCGGTATTGATTCATTCATCAAATTAAAAATATACGTTGTCAGACAATAAAAACAAAATACCTCAAATTATTCCAGCGGCAATTTTCTAGTTATAATAATGTGTTAATTGGCAAAATGTACATGAATGATTTGAATGTTTCCAATGGTTTCTAGAAATGTCAAAAAATAATCAGGAGACTTAGCAAATGTAACTTGCATTTGAATGAATTGAAGTTTGTCTATTGCTTGTCCATCTTAAGCAATATATATATATAAAAAAAAAAAATTATATATATATATATATATATATATATATATATATATATATATATATATATCAATTCTTCATTTAATACAAGACTTATATAAAACATGGATATATTACATAAATAAATTACGTTATATAAGTAAAAAAATATATACATAGAAAATACATTAGTCATAAACAGAGAGTAACTAACACAATACATCGGCAAATAAATACAAATGTAACAGAAAGAGAATCCTTGAGGTTTGCATTTATACAACCAAAGTATTACATATTATGCATATATCTTTATCACAGAGGTTATCAAAAATAACTATTCAGTTTGAATTCATTAATAGCAAGGAATTGATAGTACATATATATATATATATATATATATATATATATATATATATATATATATATATATATAAATATATATATATATATAACGACAGATCGGTTATAACAACCGAATGGCAAGGTCCTGACTGAATATATATATATAAACTAATAAGTACACATACCGCCTATAACGACATCGGATACAGCGACATATCGCTTAAAACGACGAAACTTTATCGATATTCATCGGCTAGTCATCGGCTATAACGACCAACCGTTTACCTATTCCAGCAAAATAAAACATTACGAACAATTTTCACCTTTATACTAATAATATGAAGGAATATTTTGCTATAGAACCTCTTTCCCTCTCTTTGCCATTTGACCTTGCATGTTTTACGACTTATTCAGTGCGATAGTTGACCGCGTGAATTACAGGTTGATTTTAAAACTATTGGTTTAGATCGTGTGTTTACGCGTTACTATGTCGCAAAAAAGAAATAGGAAAGTGTTTGATATTGAAGAAAAATCACAAATTATATGGAGATTAGAAAATGGCGAGTCAAATAGTGAAATTGCAAAGGAATGTGGAGTCTCACACTCTACGATATCAACGATTTGGAAGGATAGAGATAAAATAAAGGCTCTTTTCGAGAACAACTCTTTGAAAATTAAACGATCGAGGACATCTGAACATAAAGTTATTTGAAAACAAGTTCATATGCATAACCTATCCCCATACTACAAACAGACATAATATATACATACATACTTGTGTATATTGCTTATAACAACTATCGGACATAACGTCCGAAGTATACGGTCCCTTCAATGTCGTTATATCCGGTTTTACTGTATAATCGTTTGAGATTTTAAATATTCTCTTTTTCCAGATGGACAAGATTTGTATTAATAAAAAACTGGCATTCCAGTAAATGTTCTGGATTCTAACAAGCTAACTACTAAAGCTTTAAACAAATTAAATGAAGAAAATGGGACTTGCGGAAGGGGAGGCCCCCAGTCTGTTGGAGGCCAATCGATCATTTCTCAACTCTCTGTATTATCAATGAGGCCCAAAGATGAATCACCTGAAGAACGTAAGGAAAGAAAAAATCTATTGAAGGAATATCGAAAGGAGAGGAGATTGGAAAAGAAAATGAATACTGTTGCCTTCAAAGAAGAAGCCAAAAGACAGGTTAAAATTTCTATTAATGATAGAAATAATGTACAGGGAAATAAAATATTATAAATATATAAACAAAAGTCTTGTCATTTATAATTTGTATAAAAAAATAAATCGACAGTGTCTGAGATAGTATTCTTCTTCTTCTTCTACAGAAAATCTATGAAATAAATACATAACCTCAAAATCGAAATTCCCACTGAAATGAACAATTTATGTGAAATAATATCAAATTATAAATATATAATTGATAAAAAAGTTTCAACTGGATTTTCTTTTCACGGCAATATTCAGTAGTTATCAAGGAAATTTAGCGAGTAAAACAATCGATAATTCTTTCTAAATTATTCAGTTTTATGCAAGTTACACTCTCACCAAGAAAAAATATATATAACCAATATACTTTTGCCACATTTCAGTTTTTAGCTCATTCATTGTTAATTTAAATTTCGTAAACATAATTATTCATGTAAAGAGTTGTAACGAAGTTACTATTTTTCCGCTATATTTATCAACCAAAAGCTCCCTGTAAGGATTTAAATTCATCTTGATGGTAATAATAGGTCTAGAAATACCATTCGTGTTCGTGATAAATCCGTGGACTACACCTACCCCAATAAATAGACTAAACACCCTCAGTAGATCACGCCAATACCGCGACGCCTATATATAAAGCACGCGCGAGTGTAACCTGCGCCAGCACAGCGACTCGAGAAAACATTTTCATCGAGCCAGCTGTGCTATGTACAAACGCCACCGAGACAATTCAGTCACCCGATAGAAGCCAGAGACATCAGTTCGTTCGAGACAAAATCGGCCGCAGCCATCTGACTTCATCCGACTGACGTCACATCACTTGGATTGCTACCTAGGAGAATTTTACAAGCTTGGTAATTATATTATGAAAATATAATTTGTGTCTCAATCGGCAGAGTCCACAAAACAGCGCGCGCCTAAAATTCGATCGAGAGGCGTTCACAAAAGAGGGGGAAACCGACTGTAGTTCCGTTTGGAAATATTTCAAAGAATCATTAGCATGCCGAGCCTAGCAGAAGCAGTCACGCGTCCGACCACTGGTATCCAGAGTGTGAGCCAAATACCGAAGCAGTCCACTACCGTCCCGAGCCTGGCCGACCAGCTTGCCGAAGCAGTGAGATCGGAGTTTGGGTAAATATGTTATATCAGGTGAAACACATCAGGAAATATTTGTAAGTACCACAGGTGCGATGTGCGCATGATCAAACCATAGCCGTAAGAGGCACATATTCATTTCAATGCTGCGTTGGTAATTTCTGCATACTAGTCCGTACGATACCCCTCCGCAAGAGCTTTTTGGTTGCTAAGTTTACCCCGCTTGCTTGAAAACACCCTCCCCGCTTTCTCTGTATATAGTGCTTGCCATGTGTTTATTTGTTGTGATAACTTGAGGCCGCCGTCAGCCGCCCTTCCTGTATTTCTTTGAATAATATACCTGTTTATCCTGTTTTTAGAGTATTCTTTTATTTACTGTCCTGAGTAGAATTTAAGCACCTAGTGTGCAGTCGGCACCCAGGTTCGAAACCCAGTTAAAGGCAATTAAAGCCTGCCTTGCTGGCCCTGTTACATTGTCACGACTATAGTGACCCCCCCTGGAGTGTTTTTCTCCACTGAGACTGCCCTGAACAAAAGTGGCCTTTTCCACTATAAACCAAAAGGTGGCGCCCGAGGCAAAACCGAGATTAGTGAAATGCGCCAAAATTTGATAGTAGGGGGAGATACCCCTTTACAGAGTATTGATCTTTTAAGCCTGTGATGTTACTGGCCTAATCCCCCATCTTGTCAGTCAACCCCTAGAATATGTTCAGAAACACCAATGTTACCAAACATCGTAATCGTAATATCAAATATGCTAAAATAGTTGGCAAATTGTTTTCCTTTCACACATTGAAGGGAATATTTAGCAAAAACAATAATAGCACAAACTACTAGTAACGCCAACTTTGTTTTGTTTTGAAAACAATTAAATTAACTAAAAATAAAAAGTTTAGAAAATGACTCTTCTCAAGGCTATTTTCGTTTGGTTTTCTGTGTGCTTCCTATTTTTTGCTCAGAAGGCTTTTGGCGCTCAAATCTAGCTATAGCTAGATTTGATAACCCGTGCTTGGAGTATTATTCAGGATTCGAGACTGTTCTAAAATATTTTTAAAACATATTTTGTTGTTTTTTTTCAAAATAACAATTACTTAAACCAGCAAATTGAAATATTCTAAAACCATTCTAGTAATACAAAATAACAGGCATATTCAGATTCCGTACCTTGAATCATCAGTAAACTTATATGAAACCTTATGATTACCTCGGTATGAATGACCTATAATCCTCTTTCCAGATTTCAGAGTTTTCAAGGTTTATTGAAAAAAATATTTCATTAAAAGTATTCTTTATGAAACCTGAAAAATTACCCTCCAATTTCAGAAATATTCATACACTTCATTCAAAATACGTTTGTTATACATTCATTTTATCCCGAATGTAAACAATTGAAATATTTCTTGGGCTTAATAAAATTCAAGTAACAGAAGATGGACACACAAATATACCTAGGCAATGTGTATTATGTCTATCATTTAATTTTATTTGTCTAAGAAACATTACATGTTTTCAAATAGGGGGTACAAACTAATCACAAAAATCAAATATACAAAATATATACATTTTGATAGAATATTAAAATATTGAAAGTGTGAAAGATTACCCATATAAAGAATACTCAATGAAATATCAATATTCAATCAATTTATTAAATTTGATATCAACTCATTTTTGAATTTCTTAACCGGCATAGGATTTGGGGAATTGAATGTTGTAAATAGTGATTCCATATGATAAATGTTTTTTTTCCAAAATGAGATCACTATTCATGGCCGCCGGGAGGGGAATTCACTTGTCTTGGAAGAAAATACACAATAAAAGATAATACTTTTTTTGTTATTATACAGGGTGTAATCTACCCTCTTGCACACGTGAATGAAGAGTGTATAATGCCATTTTATAACGAATTACTGTGGTTAAAAATTCAAAAAAAATTAGTTGAGCGGGTATAATTTACGTCATTTTGCTTGAATTTTAGAGATCTATAATAGCACTCACTTTCATCCATTGATGTTAATTCCCTTTTTAAGAAGTTATAGGATTCGCCACTATTGGAGCACCTTTGTAAGTGGCGCCGCAGTGGCGGAATCGGGCGAATTCGCCCGTATAGAGCAATTTATCCGTATTTGCCCTTTGAGTGTTTTTGAAGTTCGAATGAATAAAAAGCAGATTGAGACGAGTCATCTGCTAAACGCATCTGCATTAAAGGGCTGAACATGTGCAGTGCGAATATGTGATGCGAATCACATCGTATTGAAACTGTCAAGTTGAAAAGTGTCTTATAATTGTGATGGAGCAAATGCTTGGATCTGGGTTTTTACCCATTACAAACCACAATTTTTTCAAAAAACAGTCTGTAATAAAAGGAGCAGTTTAGCGCGAGCGATCGGGTCACGTGTGTCAGGTGCGAGAAGTAAAAAATGATTATTCCATCATACATGCGGAAGTGATTAACCAAGTAGCAGCGACAACAAATCAGTACTTTGTCGAATTAGAGGTCAATAAATACATTATACGAATAAAAAATATTAAAGAAATATAAATAAATATGAAAAAAACATAAATAAATATATTCAAAATATTGTTTTCTTTTCTACATACATACATTTTCCCATATTTTGTTTATGTTGTTCGTTTACTGTTAGAAGTTTACTAAAAAAAATAATTTTGAATTAAAATATGTTTTATTTGCCTACGTTTTTTTATATTACTATAATGTGGAAATTTAGGAGAAATATTTATTAAAAAACTTGAAAAATATGTCAATTGACCTTTTCTCCTTTCGTAGATTGATTGAGACAAAGAGCGAATGCTCGTGGCCACTGTAACATTTATGTAGAATTTCCATACTTAAACGCTCACTGAAGGACATCCAAACATTTACATTGCAATTTGATTTGAGGTTATCTGCGGCCGACTCGTTCATTGCCATTCATTTATTATATGCACCCTTTCGACACTGGATCGATCTATCTTTGATTCGAAGATATTACCCGTCGAATTACAACACAAACGCCGTTTACGGAAAAAAAATTAAACTTATATTGAACTTTTTTTTTTTTTCAAAGCGGTAAATGCGGATAAGTGACACAATACGCCTGATTCCGCCACTGCGGCGCAGCACGTTGAACTCCTCCCCTGTGATCCAAGTCTATAAGGCACCCAGGTTTCTTAGACTTAATCTGCAATATTTATTTATTTATATACGGGTGAACCCCAATTCAGTTTACCAAATTTCTATGACAAAAATAAAGCTTATACTATACTACTACGTATACTATACTACTATACTTATATATTTGTGTGTGTATAATAAACAATATTAAATAATAAACTACATTTTATTTACTTAAGCAATGAGCGAGTGACTGGTTTCATAAAAGTATTTGGATTATCACAGAAGAAATCTATTTCATTACAATAGTTATTACCCAGACTTAACATTTTTGATATAGGAGAATGAAAACCATAGTTAGTCGAGTGATAAGGTGTAACAAATAATTTTATGTGTGTGGACAATCAATAATACCAGAGATAGTTTTGAAAAGATAAACTAATGATGCAATTATTCGCCTATCCTCAAGACTTGATAAAGATAATAAATTCATTACTTTACTATAATTATTTTCACCTACAACTATAATCCTAATTTATAGGCCATGGTCCTTAAAAATGTATTTTGTACATTTTCTAGTTGTTGGATATAGTTAAGGTAGTAGGGACTCCAGATTATGGTGTTATACTCTACAATGGATGGTACTAAAGAGCAATATAAAACTTTTGTTGTAAAAGGAGAAAGGTTAATTGATGATCTCGTAATGAAGCCAAGCATTTTAAAAGCTTTTAAAGATACTGAATTCACATGGTTATTGAAACAAAGCTTGCCATCTAATAATATACCTAAATCTTTACCTCCAGTTTACTTTCCAAAATCTCATTATTTAAATGGTAATCAAAATTAATTGGTGAACGAGATCTACTGAACACCATTGAGTAGCATTTCTTCGTATTGAGATGAAGGCAGTTTGCTTCACACCAATCAGAAATGCAATTCAGATCACTCTGAAGAAGATTAGCATCATGAACACTCTCTATAACCTTGAAAATGTTCAGGTCGTCAGCAAATAGTAGACATTTTGAATTATTATTATTTGAATTAATGTCGTTAATAAAGAGGCGGAACAGCAAAGGTCCACAATGGGATCCCTGTGGTACACCTGATTTAACAAAAAAAGGTACTGAAACTGTACTATTTACTCTATCAGCTTGAGAACGACTAATAAGATAGCTGATTATCCATTGTAACGTACTACCAGTGATGCCAATGACAAATATTTTTTTTATTAATAAGTTATGACAGACCCTATCAAAATCTTTTGAGAAGTCTGTGTAGATACTGTTGATAATATAATAAGTTAGATAGCGTGGAACGTCCAGATGTAAATCCATATGTTGCTCTGGTTTTATCAAAGGTCTACAAACATTCATTAATTTTTTGTCAAAGAGGCAATCTAAGACTTTTGGAATATCTGATTGAATGCATATTCCCCTATAGTTTTCAACAGTTTCTATCGAGCCACTTTTAAAAATAGGATGAATGAATATTCCAAATATCAGGGAATGATTTATTGAATAAAAGGAAAAGTGGAGTTGATAAAGAATATACTGTTTTAGGAAAAAAGAAGGGGGAATAGTTTTTGACTTTGTCAATTTATGTGTCAAAATAGCGTCGTGCATAGACCGACAGAAAAATTTATAACTTCAATCATTCAAGATAACTCAACCAACTCTTTTCTAGTCGATTCTTTAGACTTTGCAACACCCTATATTTTATTGCATCATTGCATGACATTTTTCAAGAGCTGTTTGTAGGGTCTATTTTGTATAAAGTTTGCAGGATTTGTTGCAAAAAAAAAGAAATGTTCATGGATTTTTCGAAAAAAAAAAATGGGAATCGAGTAGGCTGCTGTCGTAAAATTTTACGAATCCGTGTACTTTCAATAATTGTACGCGTCTAATAGTTAATAATGAATTTCACTCGCAAAGAATTAGTGAATATGGTCTACTGTATTGACGAAGCTGACATACATCCTTTATTAGCAAGCAGAACCTACCATCAAAAATATCCAGAAGCAAGGGATATCTTCATCTCAAAAGTTAAAAGTTAAGAGATTGGTTTGATCTCACTGGGTAGTGTGTCTTATACCAAAAAGGAAATTGTTGGTGGTCGGATCAATGAGGAAAATGAGTTGCAAGTTTTATTGATGCTACACTTGAGCACTAGGGAAATAACAGCGGAAAAAGATATTTCACAAAGTAGTTTGAACAGAATAATATTGAAACATAAGTTCCACCCTTATCATCTGAACCTTCATAAGGACTTGTATGCTAATGATTTTGCAAATAGAGTTGCGTTTTGTATTCAATAAATGAATGGCATGATTGACAAGGATTATACTTAATACTTCAAACAAAATTCTGTTTTATGATGAGGCAACGTTTGAGAACAACGGGTTGGTCAACAAACATAATATGCATTATTATGCAATCGAAAATCATCACTGGTTGAGGACTGTTGATCACCAAAAGCGATGATCTCTTAATGTTTGGGGAGGATTATTGGAAATCACATTTTCCCCTTTTTCGACAATGTTCTGAACGGTGAAAGGTGTTTACATTTTCTTCAAGAACTTCCCAGATGTTAGAAGAAGTGGATTTGAACACCAGAAGAACCATGTGGTTGCAACACGATGGTGCTGTAGTGCATAATCATGGGATAATGCGACGATTTTTAGATTAATCCTATCCTAATCATTATATAGCTAGACAGAGGTACTATTTCTTGGCCCGCGCGATCCCCAGACCTTACTCCTATAGATTTCTTTCTTTGGTGGTACGTGAAGGAAAGGGTTTCCAGAGATCGTCCAACAACTGCAGACGGTGTAACAAAAAATTAAACCGACGAAAAAAGAAACTGAAAAGCAAAAAATAACTCTTTTTAGTCTTAATAACTAAAAGCTCCTAAACTAATGTAAGTAACTAATTTTGAGTCGGCGTCTAACAAACTAGCAATTGAATTAGGTAAAGCGTAAAATGATGGCAGCGGGATAAGTGGTGGCTTTTGATATTTTTTTTTAAGAAATTTAATGATGTTTGATTGGCGCCGACTCAAAATTAGTTACTTACATTAGTTTAGGAGCTTAGTTATTAAGACTAAGAAGGGTTATTTTTTGCTTTTCAGTTTATTTTTTCCTCGCTTTAATTTTTCGTTAAAAAGTTTTTATTTCTTAATTTTTTTGTGGCAAAAATCTACTAATTACTACCTAATCAATTAACAATTAAGGTACCCACATTATGTTGTAGTGTTATCGGAACTAAATATGTGTACCAAATTTCAAGAGAATCGTTTAACACGTGAAAAATCAATCATCCCCCATTTTCCTACCCTTAGGGGTGGATTATTCTTCAATTTCAAATTTGACCAACTCCGAGGTATACCCTATACAATAAAAAAAAGAATCGGATAACCCAGAAATTCCAAAAAGAGGGTGAAAGATCAATATCCTCCATTTTGCTACCCTTAGGGGTGGAGTGTTTTTTCAAATTCAATTGGGACCAACTTCGAAGTACACCCTATCTAATGAAAAAAGAATAATCGAAATCGGACTACTCTGTGACAAGTTATGCGTGGTCATACATAAAATAATAATATACGCGTCGACTAGGGAACCTCCTCCTTTTTTTCGTCGGTTAATGAAAAACAGGATCACGGAAGCCTTATCCCGTTCAACTGATGGAGCAATGCTTACTAGAGTTCGGGGCTCATTTACTAGAAGACTAGCAGCTTGTGTGTAACATGATGGTGACCTATTTGAGCATTTATAAGTAGCCTTTCCTCAATTTTTGAAATTTCACAAAGGAGACCCCACAAACTCTATTTTGGCCAAAAGCTCTTAAAAAATGTCATACAATGATGCAATCAAACATAGGGTGTTGCATTTGAAAAGGTCGAGTTATTACCAATTTGTCATTTTCAAAAAATCGTAGGCGATGCAACACTCCCAGTTCTCCTGCATCTAAAAAAATGCCTAAGGAATCGACTGGATAAAAGTTGGTTGAGTTATCTTGAATGGTTCTGAAGTTATAAATTTTTCTCTAGCGACAATTCAGTGATGAATCCAAAAGTAAGGGGTTGCCATTTAAAAAACAGAACTTAGTTGTGTATCTCATTTTGGGACGTACATCCTGATTATAAATAGAAATATTTTTAGAATGTGCCTCATTGTCGGAACTATCGTTTTAAAAAAAAAGTCGATAGCAGGTTGGATAGAAAAAAGGTATGTAGCTTTCACCCTGTAATGTATAAGTAGTTTATTTTACATTGTAAAGTTGATACAAGTCTATAAATTGAATTAATTTTGTTTCTATTTTAATAATAACTCCAAAATAAAGGAATAGGCGAAATGGAACAGTTAGCTGGTATTATTACTCTCGTATATATAATGACAGGAAATACTATAAGTGCCGTCGCCTTTTCTTTATCGTCCCATCTATTGGCCATTGCCGCCACTTCAAACTGTTTTCGATATAGGGACCATGGCGACTGTCCATCAAAAGTCGGATTTACGGAATTGTGCCATGTGGCAACAATGTCACGGTGGTCTTGGATATGTGAAGCAATATTATTTTCTAGTTCTCTACGGGCATCTTTCAAACTGAAATCCACGTTACCGAAAGACGTGTTCAGCTCCACCTTGCTAGCAATTCTATTTGATAGCGCTCGAGGATGTTATAGGAATACCTACACAAATTGAATGAGTTATTAGGCAGGATAAATAATCCTCTTCTGGGGGGCGGGCCAGAACTATTCTGCGGACTGAGAGAAACCTTCCAGGAGAAGCTCGACAAAGAGGAAAACGTATTGAGAAAGCCAGAGCGGCAGAGACTTTCCGGACTGAGGCAAGCCAAAGATCTCGACAACCGAGAAAAGTCAAGAGAAGCCTCAAGTTAATAACGCAATTTCTACTGGAGCATGTGAGCTCAGAGTGCCATGGAGAAATCATGGATCACACCAGATAATATTGGAAGAAATACTGCATACAGACCCTCTCAAAATACTCAAATTCCTCAAGGATCTGGGGTTTGAACGGCTGCTTTTAATGAATCCCTAGAAAAGCAGATGGTGGGAAACAATGGATCTAAAAGTAAACCATAATAATGTGATTATGGTAATCTCCGGCGTTTATTTCAGATGCGGTGAGCACACGAATATAACAATGAAGTTATTCATGGCGGTCAAAAGTTCACTCGTGTTTACCCTCACAAAATGAATATACATTCGAAATGCATTGTCTTATAATGCGTATAGTCTTATTGAACAAAAAAACATATTTCACATTCAATTCCAGTTCAAAGCAATTACGTTTGTATACCCTCTTTCACATATTTTTGTTGTTACCCAGCGGATATGTTAAATGTACGAGATTTTGAGACATTGAACATCCACTGCGATGTTCTGTTTATACATGAATAGAACTTTTATAGAACATCGAATGTCCGCCGCAGGTGGCGATTTTCAGGATGTCCCTGGGATGTCACAAAAAGAACTTGTCCTTTGTTTTTTGATAGGCTTTTCATAGACACAACAGAACCAAAACGTTTTGCGCACATTCAATCCGCTGTAAATAAAACATTTTTAGAGATCACTTTCTGAAGCCTTTTGTTATTTATTTGAACATTTGAAGGTGTCACATTTTTTTTTTTTTTATGTTCTGGTTCCCACGAAAAGGGATATCCTGTAATGTTCAGAGAACATCGTGGGAACCAAGGGAAAGAAGGTAGGAGTTGGTGTTCTTCTTAAATTTCTGGAGGTTGTATGCCTCGGGGAACACCTCCCTAGGCAATGAGTTCCAAAGCCTCGCTATTCGTTGGATGAACGAGTCTTTGGAAAGTGATGTACTGCAGGTCTCCAAAGTGACCACGAAGGGGTGTGATGACTGAACTTGTCGGGTTAATCTCGAAGAGACTGCCAAAGCAGGAACGATTGTTGATATTTCAGAAGAGCATCGCCCATGAAAATATCTATAAAATAGAGACAAATCGCCAACTTTTCTACGGTGTTCCAGACAAGTGAGCGAGTTTGTAAGCGAGGCATCACCGACGAGACGAATTGCCCTTTTTTGGACAGAATCCAATAGCCTCAGGATATGTTTAGGTGCCGCGCTCCAAATATGGGAACAGTATTCCAGGACAGGTCGGATCTGTGCCTTATAGATCATAAGCAGCTGAGTGGGGGTGAAATAGCTCTTGGCACGAAACAAAAAACCAAGTTTTTGGGATGCACTTTTGACAATGGACCTCACGTGATTTTCCCAGGAAAGGTTATTGCTGATAGTAATACCAAGCATCGATATGGATGACTTCAGTGGTATGGTTACTCCTGACAAAGTTATGTTAGGCACAGTGAGATCGGCTTTTCTAGAGAAAAGACATGCTTGTGTTTTGTTTGCATTGAATTCTACCAAGTTATTAGATCCCCACTCGAGAATTGTTGCTAAGTCCATATTTATATTATTAACATTTCTTCCTCGTTCATTTCTGGTTTCACGGGCTGATATAGGGGCCCTGGAAGAGAAAGCGGTATGGAGGGTACTATCATCGGCAAAGCTGTGTACTGGACATGAAGTTGCTTTCAACAGGTCGTTGATGTGAAGTAGAAATAGTGTTGGTGCGAGAATAGATCCTTGCGGAACACCAGCATTTATGAGTAGAGTGTCAGATGAAACTCCATCGACCACTACATGGAGAGACCTGTTTGAGAGAAAACTAGCAAGCAGAGAACACAGCTGAAGGGGGCAAGCCATAAGACGGAAGCTTGGCGAGGAGTCCCTGGTGCCAAACTCGATCGAACGCCTTGGAGATATCTAATGCCACAGCTAAAGTTTCTCCATTTTTTTCAATAGATAGCTGCCATATATGTGAGACGTAAGCGAGTAGGTCACCAGTTGATCTCTGATGGCGGAAGCCATATTGCCTATCGTTGACAATTCCTGAGTCTTCCAGATATTTCATGAGCTCGATGTTGATGGCTTTTTCCATGACCTTTGAAATAATAGATAGCAGTGCAATAGGTCTGTAGTTGCTAGGTAGGGCCTTTTTGCCTTTTTTAGGGACTGGCTGTACTCTTGCAATTTTCCAAAACGAACTTGTCATTCTGAGTGAAACTTTTCTATTAATTTATTCTGTTAGGATGATAGTGTTGATGTTGAAAAATATTTTTTTTTTTATAATTGACAAACCCATATTTCTTAGGGTACTGAAATTAAGATTTCATCTCGTGAAACAGATTCGATGAGAAATATACAAACTACCAATTTTGAAGATAATTGCAATATGATTAGATATTTTCTTATATATAATTTTGATTGTATCTCTAGGAAGGAAAAAGATTTAGTTGAAATTATTTAGAAAAAAAAACATTTTCACAGTGATTCTTCAATTGTATCACAAACCAAATTCTTCTATTTGAAGAGACAATACATTTCAGTTCGCATAAGTCTGTTGGAAAACATGGAGTTGTTTCTTAACTTCCAAACTAACAAAGTTCCTAATGGAAAAATGTATAAAGAAAACAGGTCGTTTTTTTCAAGAATCTTCAATGATACAGTTTAACCATGTCATTACAGATTCGAACACCCTATCAAAAAATACACATTGTATGCTTTTGAGGTTATATTATGTTTCTAGACTATGCTAATACATTTAATTCATGTAATACTTACTTTATTTACTTATGCAATGATTTGTTTTCTACACTTCTTCTTCTTCCAACTTTATGACGTTTGACCAATCAGGTACAATTCACCAGCGCTCTCTCTCTCTCTTACATAATTGAGACTTCAAACACTCATCACTTTCCACGTTTTCTCAGTGAAAAATTAAAAAAAAATTCAACCAACGCTCCACAGTGTTCCATGTGCCATACAGTTCAGTGTTGTTTTCCTGAATGGCCAAGTTTTAACAAGGCGGGAATTTTAAAATGGAAGCAGAAAATGAGTGGATAGGTCATTTGGACATTTTGGTTTTTATTATAATGAATAATATTGCTTATGAAAATATCAGTATGTTGTTTTTGTCCTGTGTAAAATAGGAAGTATTGGTATTAAAATGAAGAATACAAAATTAAATAAATAGTTGAAAAATATAAATATTCTAAGATTTAATTCACATGAAATTTTAAACTTTTTATTGTGTGAAATGATCACGTTATTGAAAAAAATTGTCGAGAACCATTATGAAACTGGACAATAAATGTATATTCAATATCTGGGATGAACCTCTCAAGACGAACTAATTATGTCTAAAAGAAACATACCCGCGTTAACAGTTTTTACTTCGCCAATACCTCTCAGTACGCATACAAAGAAATGCCACAGAAGAACAAATACAATACTTCCAACATCATTTAAAGTCCTCTTTGGGAAGTGCATATTGCGTCTCAAAAAAAATCCTCATGCCAACATTTTCAAAACATTCCAGGGATGTTTGTGTTCGCTGGGTATATATAACAGCCCTATTTACATTGGGAGTTATATCAATTTTGTTATTTTAATCGTTCCTATTCGCTGTGTGCATTAGGCTGGAGGGGATATATGAAACTATGACAGCGCCCATGGTGGCAGAAGTAGGTAATGATCCTGGTAATCACAAGGAGTGCGTTCCACTAAGCGCTCACAACGATCACGCTCACGACCCCGGTTTTTACCGTTCCACTTGCTTGCGAGCGTTGCAATCGAAAACTCAAGTGGAATGGACTGGAGCGTTTACCTTTCATGTAAACATTACAAATGGCTCGAAAATAAGTCAGAAGCTTGAAGAGGTTACGTTTTAATTTATTTATATTTTAATAATTTACTTTTAAATATAATCAAAATGTCTTTTAGTTGGATATTTGTTGATGCAGCGTAATAATGATTCAGAAACTACTTCTAGTTCCGATGGAGAGTGAAATGCAATTTTACCAAATCGCGATCGTGAGAAGCGAAAACTTAGGCCATGTATTATTAATTATGAAAGTGTAATTGATCGTTATTCATATGAAGAAGCTTTGGTCGCACGTTGAGCATCTGCGGGAGAAACATAAGTTTCCATAAAATATTTCTCTCCGAGTCAAACAAGGTGATTTTTTCTGTCGCCATCTTTAACTTTCAAAAATTGCGCCGAATTTCTCAAAACTTCCACCTCGACCCAGCTCTTCAGATGGGTCGTTGTGGGCTCGGCGTGAGCGAAAATAATGACGTCATCAGTGACGTTTTCGCCACGACCATAACGACCGTGGTTGTCATGTGGAACGGCTGAAGGAACATTTTGATCGTTGTGAGCGCTTAGTGGAACGCACTCAAGCATAAGCTGAAAACTTTCAGTTTTTGAGGTCTCCCCGTTTATTCATAAATCCCTAAAAATATTGTACCATACTTCAGAGTCCTCGCTATTGCTGTGTAGTCGATTGCAAAAATAGTAGGTACGTGTAAATTTTGTACATTTCCAACTGCATCACAAAAACTGCAGCAAAGAGATAAGAGTTCTGTTATTCCACGATATTTCAATCTCTAGTTCCAGGACGTGAGGTTTTCATTCGATAAATATTTGAGATGTTTTCCGTTTTCTATCTGATCGTCTAGAAGTGGATATAGTAATAGCTATTTGTATAACAAGGGAGGAAAGTCTTACTTTTCCTCCCGAGGATGAGGTTTACTGCCGACGCGTAGCGGAGGGCAGTAATCATTCAAGGGAAGAAAAGGCACTTTACCCCCATGTTATACATATGATTTTCCCGGCTCCCTCAAATAACAAGTAATTTTTAAATAATTTATTTATGAAACTAACAGAAAATTTATTAAAGAACTAAAACTAAGAAGAAGGTATAGTATAACTTATAGGCACGTTATTTTCATTCTGGCATCCTACATATTTTTAATTTGTGGTAGAGTAATTATTTATACTAGTTAAACGTGCAGTTTTGAGCAGTGGTTATTTGAATATAGTGAGAGTTGGAGCCAACGCAGTTTCGTGATATTTTCATTAACAACATTATTATACAGCTGGTATCCCCCGGAAGTACTCGTACTTGGCTGATTACAATCAATTTCATCAACTTCAGTGACTCCCATAATTTGGTTCGAAATTTTTCGCTTTTTTGCAAGAGATTGCTCTACATACCCTTCAGCGATATTCGTAGACTTCCAACCTCCGTGTTGCTTTAAAGCAAGAATGTCTCCTCCAGAATTTGCAAGTAAACTTGCCGAGGTTCTTCTGAAGCTATGCCCGGTATAATTTATGGCATTAGGCAGTTTTAAAAATTCTGCAATTTTTTTAGCAATAGTATTTTTTCCAACCATTTGGTTGATACATTTTCCTGCTCTATACCAGACAAATAAACGTGTCTGATCTGTTTCAGGGCGTAGCAATATATATTTTTTATAAATGTCAATATCAGAGCCATTCTCTGGTGAAGCATTGATAACAAACGTTCTCTGTATATTTGTTTTAGAATTTGGTATATTTACTATTAAAATTGAACCTTTATCTTCAATATCTGTAGTGGCCATTTTAAGGAGCTCGTCACACCTGCATGCTCC
Source organism: Gonioctena quinquepunctata (assembly GCA_018342105.1). Lineage (NCBI taxonomy): Eukaryota > Metazoa > Arthropoda > Insecta > Coleoptera > Chrysomelidae > Gonioctena > Gonioctena quinquepunctata. Next base: position 603,581 of record JAFIRS010000587.1, read on the forward strand.
TGAAATTCTGAGAATGAGAAGAACCTACAAAACAAAGAAAAAAGAATTTAAAAAAAAGCTGTCGACGCCGGAATTCGAACCAACACCTACAAGCTTATCATGAACAGTGAGCGGTGCACCAACTCGTTGCGCTACCGGGACTCACACGCAATTTCTGCGGAATCATGAACATAGCGTATTGTTGTAGCTCTATTATAATATTTGCCGTTTAACTTTTATTTTCTTAGGCCCGGTTGTTCAATCGAGGATAACCAAGTGATTTGGCTTAAACCAGGATTACCAATTTTGTTTCAGTTGTTCAATACGGGTTTATCAGTGCCGGTTTTAGCACTATCAGCGCCCTGGGCGGGATTTTTACGGCGCCCCCTAACTTTCTACGGCGCCCCCTAACTGCAATTCAAAACAATACGAAAAAACGCAAAGGATATAACGAAATAACCATTCATTAAAAAAAATAACCATATATTAAAAAAAAAAAAAAAATTTACTTTTCTAGCCTTTCTATCGGCGAACTCTTTTATTGGGTTATCAAAGTCGATGTTTTGAACAATTTCATTTTCGATTGAAAAAGTTGCCGAGTTTGTCAATCTAGATTGAGATATTGACGATCAGATCAGCTTAAAGCTTAGAAATACTCCCCTACCCACTAGCAATGCTACATTTGAATATAGTTCTTGTAAGTTGCGATCTTTGATAAGATGTAAAACAAAAACAGGAGTAACCACATTTTGATCAGGCAGAAAAGATTTCAGACTTACGAGTTCATCACTCAGCATACAACCATCTATATCTGATTTAGGAGTTTAGAAATGTGACACCTGTATCTTGAAACTAGCATTACCGGTACATAGTTTATATAACTTTTCGTCTTGGAATTACTCGAAGAATCCCTTCAAGGTTTGGACGTAATTGCATAACACCTTTGAAGATGCTCTCGGCGCCTTCATATCCGAGGCCTGGCTCGCCCAACTGTTGCTACCCTAACGCTGCATATGGGTTTATGACATAAAACCTAGTTTACAATGGTTTGTTAATCTCATGAATTGGGGTTTAAGGAGATAATTTGCCGATTCTAACCTATTTGATTGTTGACATTTCAATAGATATGACTATTCCGAAAATTATTTTGTGGTAAATATTTGTTTATATCCGACGAAAGATGTTCGTAGATATAAGACATTTTGAAATTTTATATATTGCCCCAAGAAGAAAGATACCCGATTTAGAAACTTACCGTAATTTCGGGACTTTGCCATTTTCAGAAATAGACATTATTAATTATAAAAATGTAAGCCTGTTTTTATACCTGCAACACTGTAGGTATTCCATTCAGGAGTCATTTGCAACCAAATTCAACTTCATAAAATTGTCTGCAACTAGCAATATGTTTTTACTCATTTATGATGATTAAATAAAATACGTTTTTGGAAAATTTTTTGCTTATTTTATCCGTCGATTACTTTTAAATCACCCAAAATTTAAGCCATGGGTCAAAGCAACCCTCAATATGCGGGTGACTTTGCATACCATGTTTTTTATATATCACATACAAAGTCTTTACAATTTGAAATAGCTAATTTGAAAGAGTGGTCAAGTATCAATATTTTGGTATATAATAATATCAATTTATTTAAATTAATCGTAGAACTTGAATTAAGTAGCCAATTAGTCTGAAACCATGAAGGACAGATAATTTGAATAGATTGTCCGAATGTCCAACTAACAAATAAAAATCCCCTAATCAAAAAATTACAAAATAAACTTAAAAAAAATCTGATTTATACAAAACGATTTCATAAAACAAATGAATCACTCAAAATGAAATACAAAATCTGTTCTCAGAATCACAATTTGATTTATTATGGTTGATGGTTATGTTCAAAATAATGTTTGTTTATATATCTCAATCATATGGTAGATTCTACTCCTTGTGTTCATTAAAAAAGTAATTCTTTGAATTAGAATCATTCGTTTGACTAAAGATATCGTCCGCAACTAACAGAAATACAAAAATCACCCCTCACTACAAAGGCAAAATCTTAACAAAAAATAAACTTCCAAATAAAATCAAACTTGATTTTTCATACCAAAACGTTTGACATAAAAACTAAAATAAATCATCACAAATGCAAAATGAAAAACATGATCTGTTCTCAGGAATCTCAAGCAAATGTTGATTTTTGATGTTGATGAGTTATGTTTCAAAGATAATGTTTGTTTATATATCTCAATCATATGGGTTTTCTCTAGATTCTACTCCTCCCTTTGTGGTTCCAAGGAAAGTTGGTGTTTTTCTTTCATGTGTATTAATTTCAACTTGTGTTCTTCGAATGATCGTTTTTGTAAATCTACAAAATCTGCTTTGGACAGAGCCCAAGTAGAAATTTTGTCTTTTATTATTAAGATGCGATTCTTTTTTTTTTGGGACCTCCGCAGATGGTATTGTATTCATTACTTATTATAGCCCAAACTTCAATTTTTGCGAATTAGTAACTGCGTCCGTTTTTTACATTCTACAATATCTTGGAATTTTTTTACGAAGAAATTATGAGTAATTTTTTCCTCAAGAGACGCCTAACAATTTATACAATACACTTGGCTGTTTTCGATCAATTTTTCTGTATACTTTTGACAAAACTACGAATTCTTAGGTTAAGTTTGATTCAATGTTGATGTTTCTGAACGGTCCGAATGAAGGTACAAGCGGAAAAATGTGTTGCCAACATATGAAAACAATGAGTTGAGGAATCCAGGATTAGTTTTTCATTGAAAAATGCATAACGTTCATAATCAACGGTTTAAACTCGCATTGAACAACCGGGCCTTAATATATTTACTTCTTGAAAATATCTTACCTTCATTAATAAATAATTATCATCGAGGGCTTCTAGTAAAAATTTATTTACTTCCTCTCTTGAGAAGGTTTTTTCCTTATTAGGTTTATATCCCTGGTTTTGCCTTTTCAAGAAAGCAATTAATTTTGGGTATTTAATATCCACATTTTCTTTTATTTGAAGCATGGTAGGTAGCATCGACTATTTGGACCACAATGTAGAGGCTTTTAATGTATTTGCTAATAGCGAAAAATACCCCAAAATAACATTTTCTGAGTAAGTACGAATATGCTTTTCTTCGGCCCATTGCTTGAAATGTAAATACTGTTTTTCGTATTTTTCTTTAGATTTTTGGGGTAATAGAAATTGTAATGTTACATTAACTTGTTCCAAAATATCCGGTGGTGTATTATTTATATCTTCAAATTCGCTTGAATCACTCATTTTTTAAATATTATTTTATATTTTGTAGATATATTATAGCGTAACACACTTTGAAACTGTTAATCTGTCAATCGACCCTATAATATTTCTGTCCTAAATTCGAAAACCGAATGAATCTATGAATTGATGTCAAATTATTAATGTAAAAATCGTTAAATTAAAATAACAATTTACTGATTTTTACCATTATGCAAAATACAGGGTGTTCTATAAATAAACGGTAAAATTTATACTTATATAATAGAATATAGTTTAGGTCGTCAATGCCGTATAAGTTATTTTTTTTTATTGGTGCCCCTTTTTACCCATTTAAAGCACGCCTCAGCGTGTTTAAATCGAACTTTAAAAAACGCGCGTTTTTTAAAGGTAACCATGACAACATCAACAAATCGAGAAACGTGAAGTCTAAATGACAAATTTTTGATTATTGATCTGACAGGAGTACCTTGTAACGTCACATAAAATATTACTCACAATTCGGTCATTTATATGTGCTCCTCCATCCATTTGATGAACTTTTCATATTCTTTTTTTATATTATCACTGGATTTCCGCGGTATTTACCGCGATTCTGCCTCACTATTCAAAAATCGATATTAGACTCATTCATTTTGAGCTCTGGTGACAACAAATATTGATCTTTGGTAACAAATTGCAAATGAATGTTTTTCTCATTTCCATGACAACGAAAGGTATACTGATGTCATATCACGAATTCAACCTTCTTGCATTATTAGTTCTTAGTTCTATTTTTTGTAGTAATAATACCAGTATATATGATTTCAAAGTGCACCAATAAAAAAAAATAACGTAAAGTATTCGTGGATAACTGGTCTTAAAAACACTTGCTCTATTTTAAAGCCCTTTTTATCCACTTATACTTTAATATACTATTATTAATGACGTACCATGACGTCACTTTTACTTTTCTCTCTAGGGAGGAAAAGTACGACTTTGCCCCCTACAATGAGGCCAGGAAATGTATACTTTGGATAGAGGTAGGCGGAAAAAGTATTAACCTAGCCGGGGAGTGTTTGGAAAGCAAATAGCGACTTAAACTGCGAGATCGGGAACGAATGGACGGTGTTGTAAACTGATCAATCAGCCTTATGAACAGAGGACAGAGATACTTTTGATGTCTTTCCGAGTTGTCTATCAAACACGGCATTCTATCAGGACAAAGTACCTCGTACCTCCCAGAGGATTATTAATTTGTGTTTTAATTTTCACGAACTGGTTTCGGTTACAAAAGCAACTGGTCTTACATGTGAACTAATGTTAAATGTAATGCAGTTCAAGTACTAAGAGTAAACATCGTTACTTGTACTGTATAAGCAATACCCAATATTTTGTGGACGATTATACGTGTTAGAGAGTGTTGAACGTGTTTGTATTATTTAGGGACCGTTCAACGTTCTTACATCCTTGCAAGGGTAAAAGTGGGATCCCATATTCAGGTACAATTGTGAACCTCATTCCTTTTCTGATTATTATATTATTTGAGAATTTCACTTAAATAGTTTTGCGTTGAATCTGATGTTATTTTGTGGTTCCCGTCAGGTTAAAGCTAGCCAGGGTTATATGGGTACTTTTTTTATTTTGTTAAACTACTTGGCTCCCTCACTTTTTTATGTTATCAAGAGCTTATGAACCTGTGACCTTAATAAACTAACAACGAGCAAGCCCATTACTTGCTGTACCTAAAAGTACATAGAAGTAGCATTTACTTTATGATATTCAAAATATCATAACTTTACATGGATAACCTCCAAATGCGGTGAACTATCGTATCAATACACATATTTTTTATCATTTACTTACTTTTTTCTTTGACAGAAAAAACTTCGATTCATCTGGAACTAGCAGTGAGCACAAAATTGTTACATCGGGGTAGATTATTTAGAAACTGTTAAAAAATCGAAATTGTTACATAGTGAGTATTGGAAATAAAACAGGAAAACTTCAGCTATCGAGTCACTAGAGGGCATTACCAGTCTTGCACACAGCGAATAGAATCTAATCATGGTCAAAGAGTAGAGTAGTAACAAGAGAAATCACTAACCCTATTCATGAATGAAATAGTAAAATCGTATCAAAATCCTCCAAATGCTGTCACTTTTGATTTCATTCATAAAATCAGAGTTTGGTATAGATTGGGTTTAGCCAATTAGGAGTCAGGAAAACCTGTCATGTGACATCAAGTGTCGGGGATCGTTCACGAGGAAACGCTTCGGACCTTCGGGTGTTTTCGTACTAAAAAAATGTAGGAAATATCAAGGTTTTCGAATGGGATGAAATATTAAGAGAATATGTTCTCATTTATATAGGCATGAAATTTCAACATTTCATGATTTATAAATGATTGTTTTAGTCTTGAGAATGCGTCGAAGAGTTTCACTTATTGACGATGGATATATAATATGGACTCCATTTTTGTTGGTTAGGTTAGGTCAATTTATTTATATTGAATTATGAAATTCTCAAAAAGGGCTGGATCACTGAATCTGCAATTGACGATCGAACCAAAAAGATCTACATTAGATTGTAACTATTCAAAATCGGTTTCAGATAAATACATTATTACATTTTTTATGGTTCTTGCTAAGTTCTTCATGACAAGCTATCTATTCCATGGATACTTCGCTAGGATTGACGAAAATGTGATGAAAACAGGTTATTGTTCAGTGTAGTGATTTATATACAAGACAAGTTAATGCATACACAAAAAATCCCATAAAGGACTGTGTTTTTGTCACTATGACAGCGGCAAAACTTTGCCCTAAGTTTTCCAGGGACAAAACGGAACCTAACTTTTAAAACGGTCTAATTCTAGTATGTCTAGCAGAGTTGCTAAAGATCTAAAATTCAATGAATAATTTCAATAAATAAATTCGCTTTCTGAAAAATCTATATTCTAGTCTGAAGGAAGTGAGCGATACAGTGTTTTGTGATATATCTAAAGCTTTTGACTGTTACGTAAGCTTCATCTCTACAGCTTCAGAGGACGAAGCTTCAATTGGTTCGAGCCCTATCGGAGTGAAAGAACCCAAATTGTGAACAGTGATAGTCTCTCAGCTTTTGGGCAAATTAAAACATGTTCACTATTTTGGCAGACAACACGACTATCTTATCGCAAGAATTCAAATTATCTTCGTAGTAAAATGACTCGTATATGTATAAATTAATTTGTATCTTCTCTGAACTACCTTTGCCCATTGTAATAATTTTTTTCAACTTGTGATTGTAATTTATCTTGTAACTAGCAAGTCAAATATTTGTATCATTACTTTTATATTTAATTTTGTTAAAAAAAATTGCCCATGAGGTGACAATCTTCTGACTATAAGTATATTTGATTTGGAGATGGAAAATTCTAAATATAGTGGATAATTTCTTCTAAAGAGCCATGGAACACCTGTGATGGTTCGGAATTTACTAGCTAAAATCAAGATATCTTCATAGAATGAAAAGTCCACGCTTACTTGTGAAATTCATGTGTTTATTAAAAAGTGATAATTATACTAATAATAGTCATTAGCCTTATCGATCTTGAGAGTGGGCCTTGTTCCTCCGACCAACTGCTTGGTTTAGATACCCCTCCTCCGATTATCTCATGCGGATGTTACTGAAAACTAAAAGAAAAGCTGATTTAGGTTGTTTTCTCTCCTCGCCTTTGTGACATCTATGTTACCTTCAAAAATCAGCATACCTCAATTTCCCCTCTTATCTGTGGCATCCTTTGAAATATCGGGGAAATCAATTTGTACATTGATACTTCTGTCTCGTGGGCCAATATCAAAACTATTCTGTTTCCTTAAGAGATTTAATGTAAGTACTGTGCAGGAATACATTCTTGTGAGCAATACATGAAACAGAAAACATGGGGTGAAACAAAATCATATGCTATTTAAAAAAAAAGTACTCACAATGGGATTCAATATCCCCAGACATATCCAGACAATACCATCAGTAATCCTAAATTTGGAGTTTCTGAAAAATTGAAACATGTTTTACTTCATATTTGTATTTTTTTGTGCTATAAACTTTTAATATTGAATGATGTAATGACTCATTTTGGTAGGAATACATCATTGAAAAAATCGCTAGTCGTTGCCTTTTACCATTTTTTTTGATGATCATAGATCCGTTGCCTTTTTATAATTTTTTTAATGATCATAGATCAATTTTTTATCTATTCAATATTTCGATAATCAATGAGAACCACTTTTAAACATACCTTTTTTTTCAGACAGCCACGCGAAAGGCTAGGATTCGATTCCTAGCAGTGGATCTTTTTTTTTGTCAAAATCAGTTCCACCTACAATAATATTTTATTTTATAGTAAAAAAAATATATATTAAGTTTTTGAGTGAGTTCAACAGCAGTGAATAATCAGTATGAATAAATGTATCTGTAGAACAATTCCTTCGATTTTGGATCGAGAAGAGTTGTTTTAACTTTCCACGTTGAAAATTTTAATATAACATGAATTCTGGTAGTTTTATTCAGTTTTAAATGTGATTCAGGAAATATTCTCATCAAATATCATTCGTGCTAGAGGATTTCATCGCAAAATTTTTAAAATTTTCCCTCAAGGATTTTGCCTCTAGGAAATTTAAGTCGTGCAATTTGCAGCCTTATTATCAAAGATTTGACCACTCAAGCTGCGCTTTCGTGGTTTAATCAGATAATAAGAGTAATAACACCGTAAATCGCACTCAGTAAAATTTCAAGGCAAAATGCTTTCTCGAAAATTTCAAAAAAAATTGAGCGATAAAACCCCTAGCACTTATTATATTACCCTCGATAGAACGCATAGCACTTATGATATTACCCTAGATACATGAGCGGTAGGATATCTATGCGAATACAAGTCGGATATTATTGTTGAGTGGTAATACGTGGAAGATATTTTTGTTTCTTTTATATTTCTATATAACGTGTATTTAGATGATTATATCCTTTTTTGGACATCATTTCTTATGTTTTTTGTATTCCGAAGTTGGATTAATGGTTTACATTGAATATATGTGTGGCATGCTATTCATTACAAAGGAAACTCATTCATTTGTTGCTCACTTTGAAGGATATTGGAACCTTTGATATAAATAAAAAAATGGTTCACTTACAAAACTATAAGGATTGAGGTGTGTTGGTGTTCTCGTCACTCCAACTCTAATGTTTTGGAGAACAGTATGACCTATGTACATACAGTAGGACAGTTTTGCCAACACATTCAATGGGCTCCACCCGAAAATCCATCTAAAAAATCCTAAAAATATAGAGAAAAAATGAATTTGAAAAAAACTGAAAGACAAAACTCCCAGAAATTATTTTCTATATACCTAAAAATATAAAGTGCGAATGAAGTACATTCACATTTCATTTATATCTTATATATAACTCAAATTTCTTCCCATGCTAATAACTGAGAAAATGTGAAGTCTTTCTTTGTCGTTAGGAATATTGGTGTATTTATGTACCTCATTCCTAAAACAAACCAAAACTTGTACCGTCAGATGGGAGGACTTGGAAAAAACTTGAAGTGATTTGAAAAGCTACTCCACCATATATGATCTAATATATAACATTTCAACATTCTGTCAACAGTGCGCGCGTAAAGTATGGATATATGAGGATATCTTTGACACCACGTAAGATACAATAACAAAATTTTGGTTATGTATATTAGATGGACCAGCGATGTTAAATTTTATGTTTTCGATGTTGCCAAATGTACGGTTTCTGAGATATACGAACAATATGTTTATTTTTGAATGGGACAACCCTTATATTTCACAATTTTCTGTTACAGTTTTTTATTGCCGATGCAGCATACAAACTGTTAATGGCCAATATTGGCCATTAATTTTGAGAAATGAGGCAAATCATTTTTATTTTGTAATTAATATTGCAGTATAAACAGAAAACAATACCCAAAGAAAAAAAAATAAAGGAGATGTTCAATACGACCTCCTTGTCTTTGGAAACAGAAATCCATTCTGAATGAAAATTCATCCAATACTTTTCAAATCGTTGCCAGAGAAATTAGTGCTATCTCCTCTGTAATTGTGTCTTTCAGTCCTTGGATAGTCGGTGGCCTATTCACATACACTTTGCTTTTTAAATAACCCCACGGAAAATAATCTAGAGGTGTTAAATCCGGAGATCTTGCTGGCCATTCGATAGCTCATCTTCTTCCAATCCAACGATTTGGAAATGTAATGTCGAGAAACTCACGAACGCCTCGAAGATAATGGGGAGGCGCTCCATCTTGCTGAATCCAAATTGATCTATTCACGATATGAGGATTTATATCATCAGGAAAGAGTCTGGCTACTTCTGGAATTAACTCTAATTCTAAAAATGCCCAGCATTCTTCACCTGTCATGGTTCCATGCCAAAAATAAGGTCTAATAATGGTATTATTGATAATTCCTACCCACACATCTTTTGTGGATACTGCGTATGTGCCTCCACCATCCAATGAGAATTTTCATCTGACCAGTACCTGCAGTTTTGTTTATTGACCGTGCCATTTAACTGGAAAGTAGCCTCATCAGAAAAAAGGATTTGATTGAATCTATTTAACATTGTTTCACAGAACTCCATTCTGCGATCTGGATCGCCTTCGTTCAGTTCCTGTACCAATTGTACTTTATAGGGATGCCATTTTTCTTTTTTTGAATATTTACGAACAGTTGTTTGACTGATGCGATTTTTGGTTGCAACAACTCTAGTAGCCTAATGATGGTCTTCAACCATCGACAAAAAAATGTCAGTTTTTGTTTGCTCTGGAATAGCAGGGAGGCCACTTTTTGGGAGTTCCCGTACATGTCCACTTTCCTCAAATTTATGAATAATTTTAGATACAGCACCACGTGCTATAGGAGTTCTGTCTTCATACTTGTTATTAAATATTTCACACACCTCTTCGTGTGTTCGTGTCCTACAAATAATGTCGCAAATAAAACATACTCAAATTTCATAATATTATGGTATTACCCGGCACCACATCCTGATATATCAAAATTTAAATTTTTTGACGCTTTGTTAAATGTACCATTGTATTTTACTCTAATTTTTATCTCTGGTAAGCCTTTTCAAAAAACGATCACGACGTACCTACTGACAGTAAAACCTACTTGATTTAACGAAATGAAACCGATATTCAAATAATGTTTATCAGTACAAAAACAACAAAGAATTGTTTAAACTTCAACAAATACCAAGTGGCCCATTTTATTTTCTCTTTATGTTAATATCCACGGTTGCAATAATTTTTTTAAAATTAATGGTCAATATTGGCCATCACAGTTCGTATGCTGCATTGGAAATAAAAAAATTGTAACAGAAAATTGTAAAATATACGGGTTGTCCCATTCAAAAATAAACATAATGTTCGTATATCTCAGAAACTGTACATTTGGCAACGTCGAAAATATAAAAGTTAAAATCGCTTGGCCATCTAATATACATAACCAAAATTTTGTTATTGTATCTCCATGTTTCCATACTTTACGCGCGCACTGTATGTGTGAATCATATTATTTCCGTTTGAAACAGTATTGTATTGTACGTGGGTAAGGGTGATAAGTACACTGCAACCTATGAGATCTACTGCGTGTGCTCTCTTTACTTAGGGTTTGGTTCTGGTTCTTTTAGAGTGGGGCGATAACCGCTCTATCCACTGCGTCCTTCTCATATCTATTGTGGCCCGATCCTATTTATATTGAGTTCACCTTCAAGTCCCGCGCTTCTGACGAAATCGATGTTAACGCTCGAATATATTTTTTATAGGTGTTTGCGGTCTCTCTGTACGTAATTCATTCGGTAGGATCTTGTTGCGTCTGCATGCAAGATGTGCTCTGCTGCTTTTTCCTCGTCTTCACAAAAGCGACACGTTGCGCTCTCCGCAAGTCCGATTTTTTTAATGCTATCGCAGTCTAGAGTGGCCTGTCAGTAGTCCTGTTACAACCCTCAGGTTTTTCTTATTCAGTTCTAATAGGGCTGCCGTTCTTATTTTTGAAAGGTTAGATATAAATGTCTTCGAGTGGACTTGTTCCACTGTTTCACACGCGTTTTTTTTTGCTCGGTCAGTCTTACCGAACATTTCTTTGGTTATGCTTTTCGATATTCCGAAGGAGGGCTATAATCCTATGAACTCCTTCATAGTGCCTCCTTTTGCTTTCTCATTTCCTTCAAAGCCTTTGCGTCCAGGGACCCATAGCAGAGTTATTCTGTATCCTTGCCTATGCTCTGAAGGGCTTTCACTAATCTGGATTCTATCCGATTTGATGCCAGAGCTTTCAGTGCTACTTGGCTGTCTGACATGATTTTGATCGATAGGTTTCTACTATTAGTAGAAAGTTACTATTTTTCCGCTATGTTTATCAACCAAAGGCTCCCTGTGAAGATTTGAATTCATCTAAAAGTGCCATTCGTGTTCGTGATGGGTCCGTGGTTTGCACCTAACCCGATAAATAGGCTGAGCACCCTCCGTAAATCACGCCAATACCACGACGCGTGTATGTGGAGAATGCGCGAGGGTTGCTTGCGCCAGCCGGCGACTCGAGAAAACATTTTTCATCGAGCCAGCTGTGCTATGAATGAACGCCGCCGGCCGAGATGAGGCAGTCACCCGACAGAAGCCATAGAGATCAGTCCGTTCGAGGCAAGGGCGGCCGCAGCCATCTGACGTTATCCGACTGACGTCACATCACGTGGATTGCTACCTAGGAGAATTTTACGAGCTTGGTAATTATACTATGAAAATATAATTTGTATCTCAATCGGCAGAGTCCACAAAGCAGCGCGCCTAAAATTCGATCGAGAGGCATTCGCAAAAGAGGGGGAAACCGACTGTAGTTCCGTTTGCAAATATTTCAAAGGATCATTAGCTTACCGAGTCTATCAGAAGCAGTCACGCGTCCGACAACTAGTATCCAGAGTGTGAGCCAGATACCGAAGCAGTCCACTACCGTCCCGAGCCTTGCCGAAGCAGTGAGATCGGAGTTTGGGTAAATATTTTATATCAGGTGAAACACATCGGAAATATTTGTAAGTACCACAGGTGCGATGTGCGCATGATCGAACCATAGCCGTAAGAGGCACATATGCATTTCAATGTTGAGCTTGCATACTAATCTGTACGATGCTTCCCCCCCCCTGAGCTTTTTGGTTGCTAAATTTACTCCGCCTATTCGAGAACACCCTCCCCGCTTTTCTCTGTATATAGTACTGGCCATTTGTTTATTTGTTGTGATAACTTGAGGCTGCCGTCAGCCGCCCTGCCTGTATTTCTTTGAATATTATACCTGTTTATCCTGTTTTTAGAGTATTATTTATTTACTATCTTGTGTAGAATTTAAGCACCTAGTGCGCAGTCGGCACCCAGGTTCGGAACCCAGTTAAAGGCAATTAAAGCCTGCCTTGCTGGCCCCGTTACATTTTCACGACTATACTGACCCCTGGAGTGTTTTTTGTCACTGAAACTGCCCGGAGCAAACGTGGCCTTTTCCACTATAAACCAAAAGGTGGCGCCCGAGGGAAAACCGAGAATAGTGAAAGGAGCCAAAGTTTGATAGTAGGGGGAGAGAACCCCTTACAAGTATTCAGAATTTCTTGCAGGCAGAGTTAGATTGCATGGACTTCAGCCTAGAATATTGTGACCCAGGTGTACATTGAGGTAAAATTCTGGCCATACTCCATGTACTTCGGCCCCGTCTTCCATTTTGGAATAATCTGTGTACCATTGTAGATTGGTCCTTGTTAGTTCTTGGTCTTTCGTCTCCCTTCCATCCCTTCCCGGGAGGAGAATTTCATAATATCTATCAAAGTTGTATAGGAGGATCATTGTGTCTGTTGCATTGCTAAAATCAGATAGGATTTTATCTCGTTCTCGATCTTGCGACAGCTTCTTCCCCTATTACTTGTTGACCTCGACAGATTTCTGTTTACACTCACTCTTGGCTTCTTCTCTGAACTAATTTGCAACGGAGGAACGTTGGGAGGACTTCTATTGCTGCTGTCGGGGTGGTGAACATTGCCCCTATTTGATCAGACATGCTTGCCTCTGGCTTTTGTTGAGCTTTTCTCAAGCACTCTTCTGTGCACCTTTGCTCCACCAGACGACCATTCCATAAGTGACTATAGGTGAGGTGAAGCCAGTTCGAGATTGCATTCCCTATGTTTTCCCACAGATTATTCCAGAAGTCCATAGCGCTTGCCTTGCTCTGTTGGATACTTTTTACAGATAAGCATTCCATGAAGTTCCTTATCTAGAATTACCGCTTGGTATTCGACCCCTTCCCTGAATGGAATTGTTTCACCATAGAGGACCGGCTTTCTCAGTGAATCTTGCTTCATCCTTCTGGTGAATGGTACTATCACTGTCGTGCTGGGGTTGACTAATTATTCTTTTTTCACACCGAAGAGAATACATTTCCTCACTGTGGACAGCCTCTCACCACTCGGGCCACGATTTTCTCCTGGTGGAGTGAATTCGAGATTATTCTGTATCTTGTCATCGCCCCAATCCAGTAACAAACAATTTCCGATATTCCTTGGTTGATTGCTGGTCTATGTAGGGGTATCGGTAGTGCATTGTTGAATGCTCCTTCAATATGGAGAAAGGCTGCTACTGCAGTTTATGTTGATTTTTCTGCCTGGTAAGCCTTTTTCCTTCAGCACCTCTTCTCGTATGTGCCTATCCAGGATCTGTTATGTGACTTTATGTATATACATAACCCGTCTAGTCTAGTAGTATTCCCATGCCAGGTACTAGAAAAGTTTAGTGAGTATGGACGTTAGTATTTCGGCTCCATTCTGCAGTTTTGCATTCTCTCCTGGTGAATTGTACGGTTCAAGTAGTTGATAGCCCATTTTACAGCTGCTGGTTTGATGATTTCGTTTGCTTTCTCTCAATATTCTCGATTAGGTCGTCTTGATCGTACTGGTCGGAGTGAAATTGGCTGATTTTCATCAAGAATCATGGCACCTGGGAAATGGTTTTGTACTAGAATCCATTCAAGATTCCGTCACAATTCCGTCAATTGTTTAATGAGATGCACTTTTTGCTCCGGTTCTCTAGGGAGAATCGTGTGGATTTTGCATTTGTGGGTATATCGGATATACTCCAGAAGTATTTTATCTTGTCTCTTCCCTTGTAGATCTATTTACAAATATTCCCTTTCTTTGTGATTTTGTTCACTTTTTGGTTATGCTTATATCGTATTATTGTTATCCAGCAAAAAGATTCGTAATCCAAGGGTGTTCCGGCCCTTTTTTCGGGAGTTCATCTGCTATTTCACTCCCCTCCACTTCGATGTGTCCCGGGGTTCTCTGTTTATCGTTAGTGAAAACTGTTTAGTTTTCCTAAACAGTCCTAGATTATTTTCAAGCTGATTACGTGAGATATCAGCCCATCGATGGCTGTTCAACTATCAGCAAGATGATGACTTTTGTCTGCGGTAGTTCTCTCCGATTTTTAATGGAGCGCTTCCTCGATAGCTTATATTTTCGCTTCGAAAATGCTTGGAAATTTGTCTTGGCTCTCAGAGTATTTGGTTCGGGGCATATCCTATTCGAGTCTCTTCTACCTACTATTTTAGAGCTACAAGTGTATCTTTTGATGGCGTTTCTGTCGATCTCCTGAATGTTTTGGTCACACTCATTTCTGCAGCTCAGCTGTGTGGTGATTTATTCCACAAAGCTGAATTTTTTTGGCATGGTAATCTGGCATGGTAATCTGGTTCCAGATTGATCATCATCGGGAGGAAGTGAAGTCTTGTGCCTCATGATCCCCTCTATTATCATCCTACGTGTAGTCTTTTTTTCCAACTTTTCCGCTGATATGTTGAGGGGAGTGGCATATGTAGTGTATTATCTAGGAAAGGCCAAGATATTTTGTCGGTCTTGAGATTGAGTTGCTTTCTCCTTCTGAAGGCTACTGGGGTAGTCTTAGTGGGGTTCAAATTGAGTCTCACTGATTGGCACCATATTTTTGCGAACAGTAATAATATTTTCATTTGGTGTAAGTTGACGTCAAAACAAAAAAAAAACTAAGGAAATGTATGTTTTTATTTGCTGCATATTTCCGTAAGTATTAGGTATACAACAACTTCGCTTACTCAATTTTTTTGACAAAGGCAATTGGCCATTATCTTTATCATATCCCCAATATATTTTCAATTATATTGTGGTGGTAGTGACGCTGGGTGGCATTCATTTTTCATTTCATTTCAGGGATGACCTGAAAAAATTTGTGTTGTTGACGAGTGTGGTAGATGTTGCTATGGGCCATAGGCGAGTAAGCGTCAATCAAAGTAATCATCATGTGAATGTATCATAAACCTTTAATCGAATGTTGTGATCATGATTGACATACCGGGTGACACAGGATATCGGGCCACCCCTGTAACTTCTGCATTCGTGAACGGATTTTTCCGAAATTCAGTACAGTTATATAAGCAACCATTTCGGATTTGATCACAGTACAATCCAATATGGCGGACTTCCGGTTTTCCTGGAAATGCCAGTAACTTTGTTTTTTCAAATGGAACACCTTGTATATTTTCACATATTCGATTTCAACTGGTCGAAACAAGTCCAAACCTTGTGTCAAATGTCATTTTTTAAAACAATTGAAATTTAAATTGTTTTTTTATTTTACCTCGTGGATAAATGAGATTTGGTTGGAGCTATTCACAATGAGTCGCAAATAACAGAAGAACTTAATTTCTTCTGAAAAATCATTTTTTGTGTCACTTACTGGTTAATCAATTCAGTCACATCACATTTTGATCAAAAATTATTTTTTTTCAAATGGAACCTCTATGGGCCACCTACATGTCTCTCTAGAACATACATTAAGGAGAAAAATGACATATCATTTTTGTATTTCGGTGCAGTAACAAATTGTATAAATTCAAAAATCTACAACTAGTTCATGAGTTTTCTGGCAGTTCGAATAATTTTTCAACTTAGTAAGCTGTGGAAAACAAGAGGATCGAAAAACGAACCAGGTCCAGGACAGAACCTCGGGGTACCGAAGCGCACGGCACGAGGAAAAAAACACAATCAATACTGGAATAACATTCCAGGAAACAGACACGGGAAATAATACATCAAAGGACCGTGCCGAAAACAGCAGACCCATTTCAAACAGGGAAAAACTGAAAATCATTACTGGGCTCATATCTGGACATTTTCCAGTAAAAGAGCACCTTAACAAAATGGGACATGAGGAAAAGGGAAACATTCTCAATTGAATATTGATAGAAAGATTTTTCTGTGAATTGAAAAATCCACGATTAAAATGAAGTTATTTTTTTTTGTGAATGTCTAACAGAAAACAACTACTTCCCTGGCTAAAGCCACGCTGGACATTGAACTACATCTGATAGATATTCTGAAAAGGCCCTAACTCAAAAGAAAAAATCTGAAATTGGAAATTTGCATTTTCATTCAGATAGTTATTTGATTTTCTATTCCAGTCTTGATTAAGAACTCATAAAGATGAATGAGGCAAGGAAGAATGTTTTCCAAAAGAGAGTACTCACCAGAAATCATTCGTAACATTGACGCAGGAGAGACATCGCATTCACTAGGTCTTCAATACATTTTTGTTGACGAAAATCTATTTCACGCTTCCACGATCATCAGGAAGACCGGAAGAAATGGGAAACACATTTTCAAGAAGCAATCTCACTTTGCAAAGATGAAAAAGTCAGAATCATTCCTTTTGGAGAGACACTTTGAAATTAGTGTTTTCTGACATTAAAACCTGTCATGAGGATTATACGGTAAGGAACCAGAAACAGTATCACACATACTGTACAACTGCGGAGCTTTGGATCGCAGAAGACTGTCAATTTTTGGGCAAATTGTACAGCACACACCTAGTAAAGGGCTCGTAAAAACTTGTGCAAGGCACGAACTCACTGGAATGGGTGCTGTAAATGTGAACAACAGGCAAGATACAATGTGTCAGAAGGCCCAAGGTCGGAGGTCATAACCAGACGAGCCAAATGGATGGAGTTTTCAGTGGGTAACGCGGAGGTACAGACAAGGTACAGGCCCCAGAAGTCAGTAACTTCCACACCACCTCACTACTGTGAGGTGTCCATAAAGGATTTTCTCCACCTCCCCCAAAAAAAACTTCACTAACGTAATAATAAGGTGAGGTGATTCCTCACAATATTCTAATATGAATTGTCCAAATAAATATATATCCAGAAACGCTTCGTTTCCCAGATACAGGGTGTTAAAGTTTTATTTATTTTCGTTTTTTTCAAATACCATTCGAAATAATGACCTTAATCAAACAAAAATTGGTATTGAGATGTTTTTTGAGGTGTCGAATTCGAACCTGATGTTATTATTGCTCTTTCTCGTAGGGGGCGCCTTTCTTTTTTGAGGATTCATAACTTTTTGAGCGTACTTCGAGCATATTTTTCAGTAAAAAAATCAATTCCTCTACCATATCTACGTAAAGAAGCTACCCCTGTTACAAGTCGCTATAAGCAACCGTTTTCTAGATATTTGGACATGAATATTTCATGCCGATTATTTGATAATCGATGCGTGTTGAAGTTATCACCATTATTTTGCATTTTTCACAAGAATGCTTGGGAAATGAATTTGACGTTTAAGTAAGTTGTTTTAGTTTTTTGTAGGGGCGCCACCTATTCTATTTATTTTTACTCGTTTGAAATAGTTATTTTTGTATTAAGGGTGCAAAATCTGTATTTGTTTTAATAAAATTTGCAAGAAATATTTTCAAAAAATTTTGAATATGTAGAAAAAAATTAAATAAAGGAAACTGAATTGTATTCAAATAAAGTGTCCACCTTCAGCAAAGATACAGGCATTCAGTCATTGAATCTCGTACCCGCTCAAAAATTATTGGTGTGTTTCTTATTGTTTCACAGGCGTCTACTATTCGGTTTCTTAGATCTTGCCCGTTCGGTATTGGAGTTTTATGAACTAGTGACTTCAAATGTCCCCGAAAATAAAAATATAGTGAATTTAGATCTGGGGACCTTGGTGCCCACGCCTGGTTATGTTTTTCTACACCCCTACCGATCCAGCAATTTGTATGGACAGTGTTAAGGAATTCCCTGGTACAACGCTAAAATGGGCCGGAACACCATCATGCATAAGCCACATGCGGATACGAATTTCTAATGGTACATTCTGAAGTAGTCCCGGCAATTCATTTTCTAAAAAGTCTCTGTAAGTTGCGCCATTTAGTCGGAACGGAAGAAAGAAAGGACCTATCAAGTAATTATCAATTATTGCCGCCCATACAATTACAGAAAATTTATACTGATAATGCGTTTCACTCCTCGAGAGCGTTCAAAACAGCTTCTTCCAACTCTGGGGTTCGGACTGCTCGTGGTCTCCCAATAATTTCAGCTGCCCTCTTAAAGCTACCTGTTTCTGCCAAACGACGGTGGAGACTGGTTAATGTTGGAGCTGAAGGCAGTACTCGGATTAGGAAATCGCTCCTGGTAAATACGTCTTACTTCGCGCTCATTGTCATCCGCAAGGCCATAAACGAAATACATATCAGCTATTGTTTAAATATTCAATTTTTTCAAAATTAGTGTTTTAAAACTCACAGAAACTTCAACAAAACGTTGTCACATAATATGTAATTACCAAAACTACTTACTTAAACGTCAAATTCATTTCCTAAGCATTCTTGTGAGAATGTGCTAGAAGTACGCTCAAAAGAGTTATGAATCTTCAAAAAGACAAAGACGTGTGGGTGGCGCCCCCTACGAGTAGGAGCAATAATAACATCATGTTCGAATTTGACACCTCAAAAAACCTCTCAATACCTATTTTCGTTTGATTAAGATCAGTATTTCGAAAGTTATTTAAAAAAAAAAGAAAATAAAAATAAAACTTTAAGACCCTCTATCTGGAAACGAAGTGTTTCCGGATATATATTTATTCGTTCAATTCATATTAGAATATTGTGAGGAATCACCTCCTGAAGTTTGTCAAAGTACTTTTGGATCACCCTGTACAATTTTGCTCTTCAAATTATACTTCCAATGCGGGTGTTGCAAAAAATAATGTCGACTACTTATGGACCTAGGAGCGAATTTGACAATCACTACATTGGCTTTAAGGTTCATGCTACATTGACATGAAACGTCGCTACGAGCCGTAGTCGAGTAAAGCCTTGGTTCCCTCCAAAAGTAGCTGTCGCTGACGGCTACGACTAGGTAGCCGTGACCAGATCGTTGAGACATCTCCAAAGCATTTTAAATGCTTCTGTTTTCCTTGCTGCTGCCGAGTCGTTAAGGTAGTTCCGCCACGA
The DNA here is from genome assembly GCA_018342105.1 of Gonioctena quinquepunctata. Taxonomy (NCBI): domain Eukaryota; kingdom Metazoa; phylum Arthropoda; class Insecta; order Coleoptera; family Chrysomelidae; genus Gonioctena; species Gonioctena quinquepunctata. The sequence goes on from JAFIRS010000587.1 coordinate 623,195, forward strand.
GACAGTTGAATTAGGAAATTATTAAAATTTTGCATACGTATTGTTCAACATGTGAACAACACCTCTATGAAATTTCAACAAGTTTCACTATCCAGAACCCGAGATATTTATAATTGAAGTTGACTCAATTAACACGTAACATATGGACCATGCACAGGCAAACAGCACATTATTGATTCTACCGTTAGTACTAAAATTAAGAAGTTCACAGATATTGTGAAAAAAAAATCAAAGTGATTGACCATCTAGTTTGACAGATATAATCTCGAGAAGTACTAAGGTTCAGGCTGCATACGATATATTTTGCAAGCGAACGAGCGAATGGTGGGGAACGGAACGGAGAGACGGCAACAGTGTACCTACGCACGGCCAGGCGCTCAGTTTGAACACCCCACATATCGGTCTCGTAGGGAAAAAATGGTACTTGCAAAAATTGCCGAAACACTTCGAAGCATACTTATTGTTAATATTTCTTCTAATATTAACAATGTTTGTGATTCGAGCATACATCAATTCAAGGTTAGCTTCGAAATAACAAACGTATATTTTTTTCCCAATATAATACAATTATAAAATGCTACAAAATGAGTTATAGTAAACGTAGAAAAAAATCCGTAGTGTATTCCACAGTTTAGTATTTCATTATTTTTCTATCGGCGCTTAGTCTTCACTATCAACAATTTTTATTGATCCTTCTCACGATCGTTGTGAACAATCCACGATGTACAAATTATGATGGACTGTAATAGCTATCCCCAAAAATATATTTCTATATAAAGTTACAGAAAAGATTGCATACACACATAAAATATATATCAATATATAAAGTCGGAAAAATGATCCTCGAAAAAACTGCAGTTTTGCATCGCAGTCAGTGCAGCAAACTGCACTGACTGCGATGGATTGAAAAATAGGATATAAACTCCGCTATAAGCGCCGCAGAGCTTGGAATAAAAGTTCTTTGCAGCAGAGTTTAGAATACAAATTCTTACAGTGCATTATGAAATATCTTGTATCGAAGAGAATCTACATGTCAATATATTCCATCAACGCAAAACAAAATCTATGGAAAAAGCCCTGACCCATCACGCCGTAAACTCACATTTCATCACATAACTTCTCGACATCCTCAATTACTGGTTTGCGCTCTTCCTCGGCAATCCCTAGCTGACTACTTGTTCATGTTCATAAGAGTATCTTGAACTATTAAATGCGAGCGATCGTTGGATTGCGACGTTGCCAACAGTCCAGTCATGGCTTATTTGCTGTATCACGCACGAGAGTTGCGATTCTGGGTGTACAGTTCCCTAAGAAAAGAACCCTCTAATTCAGCGTTTGCAGATGTATCGCGTCTCGCTACAATCGAGCCTAATTTTTGACACTGTTTGTAGCAGCCGAACTACCTTAGTACTAACTACTGGTCGCAGTTCGTTTAGTCGCCGGTCGCTTGACGCACTTCCATTTCGCAACGAATTTGACGTTGAAACATATGGTTTTGCGCTGTGACAAGTGTCTTCTACTGTATTTTTTCCACAGCAGAGTATAAATACGTTCAAAGTTACGGCAGGTATGTAATAGTTTGTATTTGTCAGTTATAACAACAGGATTGGAATTTTAATTTTTTATAAGAAACGGAAGACATGGATTCAATAGATGATTAACAACTGGTGCATCAAATATCCAAGTTCCCAGTACTGTATGATCCGAAAAATGAGTCATATTAAGTTATATACGGAGATATATAATGGCAACTGTCGAGGCCGAGGAAAACAGGTAGTGTCATGACTACCTGGTCGCGGTTACCCGGTCCTAGTCGTCAGCCAGTGCGGCTTTTGGAGAAAACCAAGGCTTAAGCGATAACCACATAGGCAGAGATATTGATGCAATCGTTACATGATGGAGCACAATCAACATCAGAAGAGTGAGAACAAATTGAAGCAGACTATGAGTTTTGTTCAATCATGAGAAATCGAAGTAACATGGGACTTTCTTTGTTATGCCAATCAAATATAATCAAATATTGATTAAATTGCATGTTTTCTCACCTCCTTGACCCTGTACTAATCCAAATACGAAAATACCCATAGCACCGGCAAAAACAGGCCTGGTCATGGCCACCCATATTGCTGATAGAGTGGGGGTTTCATCAACGTTGTAGATAATTGGTGTATACGTTATGAATCCTAGGAGGCCGAATGTTAAAATCCACCACAATATCACATATATCTGAAATAAAGATTTTCGTTATTGAAATGAAACTGTTTATGTCACCTTCTGGTAGGCAGTAACTTCGGTCCGAATTTTTCTCAGTAATATTTGAGTTTAATCTATAAATGCAATACGGAGTCAGTGATTCAGTGGTAGAAGCATTCGTCTTGAACTGTTTTCCCACCGACTGTGTTCGTTTCCAATGCTGGTGAAACATTTTTCGAAGCACCAAGGGTGGTTTCGGATTCCACTATAATAGTTAAGACAGCCGTGATCTCAACTCGTTTTCATCAAAAACTTCTGACGGTTGGTAAGACATCTAAGAAAGCGGTTAAAAATACTTTTGAAGGCATTGCTAGAAAAATTAAACTGTCGGTTACAACGAAAAATGAATATTCATTTTCGTCGTCAATGATTTCCTTCAATAAACCACGCACTCCTTCTTACCAGCTTGATTTTCTGAACAGCGACAACAAAAGGAAACATTGGAGGCAAGATCTGTATGGTGTATCAGTGAAAAAATTAGAGCTTTTGCAATTGCATAAAGAGGTAGCATTAACTTTGTGTAACGAAACAAAAACTTGGTCATGGGAGACCACTATACAATTTTTCAAATACTCCGAAGGAAACATCCATATACCAATCATAATTTGAAGTTTCTCGATCTTCATGCAGGATTTCTGCAGTTGGATCACTATTCCCAGAAGAATATGGCAGTTAATTTTACTGTCAGTTGAATGAATCAATGAACAATAAAATTGAAGATATTGAATGATCGATAGTTTTCTGACAAAAATCTCAAATAACCTAACATTGAATGAATAAAAAGTTGCGCATGCGCAATGGTATAAAAATGGACAGATTGATTTTTATGATTTCACTTATTTACTTGGGATCTTATGGAGTGTTATCAATATCCGTAGTTGATAAATATATGATTTATTCATATTTTTATTTATTTAAATATGAAGTGTCTACTGCAGCATGAGTATATAACTTGTCTGTATGAAGCGGAGTTTATGCGAGTATTTAGAGTGAAGAATCGTCCGCTGTGGTCAGAATATACAACTTGGATGTGATAGCTAAGTTCATGGGAGCATTTTTGCGTTTTCATTCTGTATTTTTTTGAATATTATTGAAGTAACAGCTGTTATTATCTGGTCGATATAACAGTAATGATTGAACTTATTTTCTATTTCAAAATTAAAATTTGAAAAGTTTTTGCAAGATTGATAATTGATTATTTTTGGATTGCATTGAAGAGCATTGGACATCGATTGATATTGAAGAAAAAACGATGAACATTTCAAATTATATCAGAATTATCTTACCTTTCTGGTGAAAATATCCCGGTTTTTGGTTGCGTAGTAAATGTATCCGAATCCGAGTCCTACTATGGATCCCGCAGCGTTGGCATGATAACTAGCAAAGTGATCATGCCACTGGGGTTTTTTATTAAAGCGGGTTCTGTATACCTCCCTGGAAAAAAAAATAGTGGGTGAATCATTGGTTATAGTCCATCTGGAATATAATTCATTTCGACTTGAGAAAGGTAGTTTTTCTGTGCTTACTTCCTCATGAAAATGTATAAAATATGTATTGAAGAATGCCGTTCGTACGACACCAGCCTGGGGATATCTTGTTATTCATTTACCTAAGTGCATTCAATGATATCATATTGGCTAGTGGTTGAAACGAAGCCAGTGTGGTGAAGCATTTTTCGAAATATTATTTTCGCGGAAGTCAACAAATGGAAGCGACTTTTTATCCAAGGCCTAATGATCAATTTCTCAATTGGATTGAGACTATAACTATGGATTTATCGTTGCAAAAAATTGGGCAAAACCCAGTGAAATATATTTTTTGTTAATGTCTACCTCTCCTCAATAAGGAATACAAAGGAAATGTTGCTTTGTTGACATATTCATTTATTTTGAAGACCGCAATGCGAAAGTCTTTGGAGAGATGCAATCTACTTAAATGCCCTAAGTGAAATTTGACAGCATATTCTTCCTATGATGACATACATAACCACTAAGAATACATATTCCATCCCTAAAGGGGTGAACAGGAGGGTGAGAAGGGAGGTTGAGGTGAAAGTACCGATAGTTTTGAAGTAAGGGTCATAAAAATTGGTATTGGAGGTCGTTGTTACAAATGGAGAAATACGTGTTTCAATGTTTTTAAAAACTCAATCCCCAAAGGCGAGAAATGGGGGGTGAAAAGTTTGTACAAGGGTTTCGTTAGTTATTAAGTTAGAGTGATAAAATTGACATTTGAGGTCTTGTTACAAAACAGAAATACGTGTTTCAGTGTTTTTAGAAATTTAACCCTTAAATGGGTGAAATAGGGGGTGACATTTTTTATGGGTATACCAATAGTTTTTAAGTAAAGGTCATGAAAATTGGTGTTTTGGCTCTCTGTTACGAATGAATAAATCGTGTTCAACCTTATTTGAAAATTCCGCCCCCAAAAGGCAATAAAGGGTTAGTGAATTTGTAATAGTCATCACAAAGCATTACTTTCGCTGTCAATTCAATTATGCCACCCAAACGAGAAAACGGGATGAGGAAATAACGGTATAACGGCTAAACGGGATAACGATATAACGGGATAACAGAAAACGGGATAACGGGATAACAGAAAACGGGAAACAAGATAACGGACAGAGCAAGGGCATAAGCTAGATGGAACAACATATATAAACACAGGAAAAATGAAAATTTTACGTGAACGAAGTTTAATATAAATAGAACTGATTGGGGTAAGGCGAACGGGCCAACTTCACATAATATCCATCAGAAAACCCGAAGAAATGGATAAAGTTATATTGCATAACACAACTCAAAACTCAGAGATTCAATGGTTTATTTTCCATTTCACTAATATTTCGATTTCAATTATGGAAACAGAGTACATCAAAATTCGAGATATGAATTCATTTTCATTGCATGTTTTGGAAAACATTTTTTTCTGCAAATTGTGGTTCTATCAAGGTTTGCGGTCACTGAGGCGGCAATCCAAATATCAAAGTGAAAATTAAATTGTGCCGAAATACAAAATCAAACAAATTCAATTATCTATAATTTCTGCCACTAGTGAAAAACTGAGTTTCGGTTTTCTCTCAATATCTCTGTTGCATGGAAGTGCAAAAGTATGCATTATCAATATTGTGAAGGATTGAATTCGTGATCATATATTTTTCCTAGTGGCTTCATTCATCGAACTACATATCAGTGGACGTGTGATAATGTATCCAAAATCTCACCAAATGTTCCCATAACATCCGGTTTTACTAAAACTTTCGCAAATAAATTGATAATATTCACTGTGAAATGTTTTCTATCATTTTCCGGTACAAACTTATGATGCACTGATTTTAGTAAGACACAAATAATATTTTATTGAAGATTACAGAGCTGATATGCGACATGCAAAATTGATTTGCATAATCATCCTCCCTTTCCCAGACTCATAAAATAATTTCCAACAACAGTGTAGTGTCAAATGTGAAGAGATGAACTACCACATGGCTGAATATTGGAATACAAGGCATTTCAAGAATCTTTGGTAGCAACTTTGGAATAGTAAGATTTGAACGTAAACTCTCTCTGATGAGGAGTAGGAGTAGTAATTTCACCCATCTCGATGACTATGTTCTCTGGAATGCAGAAGCGCAAAAAATCTTCCATGATCTCAGTATCTACTCTATCTCCCACCAGCTTTCTAAAAATAATGCGTCCGTTGTTTCAGTTGATTATAATTATATGTTGAAGTAGACCATTGTCAGTCACAGTCATATTATCACATTGACTTTCCTCAAGAGTATATAATGGATCCCTTTAATTTGTACTTTTCATCAACGATTCGCCAAATCACATCCACAAATCATGAAGTTTTGTATGCGGATGATGCAATGCTTGCAGCAGATGCTGATAACCTAGAGCAACTACAAGACGAATTTAATATATTGCTTCGAGTTCACAAATTGTTGTTATAAAAATTATTTGGTGATGATTGGACCGATGGAAATATTAATGATTTTCATGTTATAATAGGCGATGAAATCTTTGAATATTTGAATACCAAATTTCCCGGTACTTCTATTGATGGTAACATGAATGAATGAATAAATAATGTCAGTAAGGACAGTTGAGGTTCATCTTCAATAAAACCGGACTTTCGAATGTATGCTTTGCTGTTCTTGTTCTTGAAATATCCTGGTTTTGTGAAGTTTTGAAAAGGACCCTGATATTAACACACTACAGAAAATGCAGTTCCCGTTCCCTGGAAGTGGAAGCGGCCTCAACACCTCAATGCCGAAAGTAAGTGAGGTATCTATCGAAGAGCCACCTCAAAAAGATCCACAAAGGGACAAAATGATGCATATATTGGCCAAAATAACAAAAAAAAACTTAAACTTAGGGACAACCGCGCCAACAATCAATCACGGTAAAATTGTTTTAGATATGGTGGGACCGGACATTCAAGATAGATTGCAGGGGGGGGTACCTCCATGCTCGTCATCACCTGCCAGGACACCCCCACGTTCTTACTCACCTGCGAGGACAAGATCATCTAGAGGGTCATAGGATAGATACTAGGGAAACTTAAAATAGCCAGCATATTGGGGTACAGGCTGACTAGTGATAACGGAGCCCCCATGGTCATTCGCGTCAACAGGATGAGAAGAACCATGGATAGTTCAACTATCAAAGGTGAATAAAAAAATACTACGAACCCAACAAGAATGCGTCATTTCACTGTGCAGTATTGTGCAGATATGACCTCATAGACGAAACAACACTAGTCCCAGTGCCACAGGAATATTTTTGTCACTAATGAAGGGAACACACGACGCCTCTTCGCAAAACATAATGGATGGAATATGCAGACGTAGAAGTCAACACTTTCTGAACCCTCAGCCTTTGAACAAGTTGCCATCATTGGGAAAGATACTGGTTTGGCACCTAATGTGAACAATGTGTACCTGCAAAAGCATGGAAGAGAAGAGCCTGCTGGTGTAGGGTTATGCAGTTTCTCCTCCAAATATGATTCATCAAGTTGTCCACCAGGTATTGTTCTTTATCTTCATGTCGTTAGTTGATGTGATACTAAACCGCAATTTTTGGCCAAGCCAAAACCCAATGTTTGAGTATACTGAAAAAAATCCTCAGCTGATTTTTTTTCTGTGTTCTCACAATGAGACTCCTTTGCTTAGGTCATACCCAAAGCAATATGCACTGTATTGAGGCTGCTTCAAAACCAGTGAATTTGGCCTTGCACCTCCACTATTGACACAAGACGCTGCCAGATACCGTTCTTTTGAACATACCACACAGTCCAGAAGTGGTTGACAGTTTGAACGATGCTTGTCATGAGAAATACATTGTGTTGTAGATTTTGCAGTCATTATTATCCTGCACCCTGATCGTCACTGAAATGTAAATCATTACTGTGCTTGTGCTTATCTTGATTGGGTTGAAGATGAGTTGGAGCGCAGCTTAGCGGTAGTTGGGTTTTCTAAGTTATGTTTTCTTCTTGGATTTTCCTTCAAATCCTTCGGATATCCTTTCTTCTCAGTATTCACTATGTCATCTGGTGTATCACGTTCCCTGATTACATTTTGTGTAGGTGTATTTGGTAGTGTTTGTATCAGCTGTTGCACATTCTTCTGCGTTTATTCCTTCAAGTTCGTCTAGTGTATAGACATTGCCATCGATTACCAGTTTGTTCCCTTTTGAAAAGCAATTTCTTTCTTTGCCTATTTCATTAGTCTGACATTTCTTGAGTTTATTCAGATTTTCTCTTTGCTTAGTGGTCAGATCGTGAGAAATAGCTATTTTGGTTCCTTTGAGTTTATTGGCATTTTTCAGGATCAGTTTTTTTTACTGTGAAATTAGTTCCACTTTGATCGGACAATTTTGTTCCAAGGCAGTAAACGTTATTGATATCACTTAATTTCAATGTCTGATGATAATATTCTGAGATGATTTACTTGTACCTCTTCAATTGTTTCATTCAATCCAAAGTTTACAATGTTGTTGAGTTTATTGTCTCTTCCAAGTGACTCCAACTCAGTTCTGAGGGCACTGTTCCCTTTTTCTAAGTGTATAATTTTAGAGTCCTGGTTTTCAATGTTCAGTTCAAACGGGCTTCGCTGGCTATTATTAAATTTTCAATTCTACTTTACTTTTCTGTATTTTCCCTAATAATTTATTCACTGAGGAATCATTCATTATTTCCGAATCGATTTCCTTGCAGAGTATGTGGACTGCTTTATATTCTGCTTTCTGATTGTGTTTCTTATCAGAGTGATGGCTTTTTTTCTCGTTCTAGCCAACTGGTATGATACTACGTTAATTCACAGTAGAAATGAAATTTTCCTCAATTGTAAGAGGTACTTTACACTTCATTTATTCAGGAGCTCTTACAATAACCACTTACCGACGGGACCGATCTAACGAAACTATATATACATATATATATATATATATATATATATATATATATATATATATATATATATATTATCGTCGACTATGACTCTATCTGATTCATAATTTCGAAAATACTTACTCTGGCCTTCCAGACAGTGTAGAAGGATAACCATATCTGCGGTGATCAAGGAAAGCAAACGCAATGCTCAATGCTAGAAGGAGGCTGATAACAGGTAGTATCATTCGTTTATTCTTGAGTAAAACCATTATGAGTATTGAAGATATAATGTAATATTGCATTTCCACTGCCAGATACCAGCTGACGATATGACACTGCAAAATAAAAAATCAATCAACAGTATTAACGAATTTCACAGAAAAGTTATATTATTTTCATTTTTGTTGAGTTTACCGTATGTTTATGTGTGTGTTTGTGTGTGTATGGTTATTTGTGAGGCTGTTGATGGAAAATCCTACGAATGATTGAGAAAGAGCACAAATAAATCAGTTGTGCTTACGGTACAGTTAACAAAAACATATTTTTTACCCAAAATTGAATCTAATGGAATTCTCTACAAAAAATATCGTACCATTTTTTACAGCTTCATTTGGGTGATTCTGATTCAATCTGATCGATGATTTGGTGATACAATCAAACACACTGGTATTTCCAGATTTCTATCCTTTAAGGTTAAAAATACACCCTCTTTAGGGTTCCTTACATGAATAGCTGATGGAAGAAACACTCAAAAAAGTACTCACGTACCCGTCTGTCCGTATGACGTATGACGTAGAATCATGGAATTTCGATTGATAAAGGAGATCACTGACCTCCTTTCCAAAAAATGTATATCTAAAGTTTGGTAAACTAATATTTCATGTGAACTTTCCCATGAGGTATTGAAAAACTTTTTCGAACAACATTGAAAATGTTCAGAATTAAATTTTCCATCCACCATGTTAGGGACCGCTCCTATTGAATAACTTGAATTATTTTAGTCACCTGATAAGATTCCTTATCACACTTGTGATGTAATGAACTTATTAAATTTTCCATCCACCATGTTAGGGACCCTCCATTAATCTTAAGAACTTATTACAACACTAGTAGTGTAATAATTCCATCACCTAACTCATTTTTCAAATCTAGTACTAATCTAGTAGTGTAAACAACATCGATTAAAACTATACGTATGCCATCAGACGATCACGTCATAACATCACCCAATATATTCATATAAACATACATATTAATACTTTCATCATAAACATAAACAAGATTTTAAAAAATCACCAACTCAAAATCATTGTCCACCTCCATATGTTTGTAGTCAACTGTAATTCCCAAAAATCAACAATATATATATATATATAATATATATATATATATATATATATATATATATATATATATATGAATTTGTTCATTATGGGGATTTTGCGAATTTAGTTAAGTTCGTGTTCTGAATTTGGAAGCATCTGAACAAAACCAGTTCGGCTCTTGGAACTTTGAGTTCATGGTTAAGATAATTATACAACTTTAAGTTGACCTTCACATAGGAATTCTTAGGCGTATGTTAAAGTAATTTTTTGGTTGTCAGGAAACACATTGGGTGAGATCAGCGGCCCCAAAACGAGTGCAAGTCGTAACTCAGGAATAGAATAGTTCCAGGACTATTTCAGTCAATCAGAAGACAGTACAGTGAATTTAAATTGTGAACAATTTGTATTTTTT